>CM037094.1:48819347-49419347 GCA_020916435.1 Oxytropis ochrocephala
CGGTGTGCTTCGTTCGGTTGCATGTTGCTGGTCCCTTGATCGTGCGATTGTATGCGGTTAGAGGCGAAACAAAACAAGGATGGGAGGTGTGGATCAGAAAACTAAGGAGGTCAAGGACAAAATTGTAAGTATTTTTTTGTCAGATTGCACTCGATTTTTTTGACACGTGAACATATTTTTATTGTCGATTAAATTTGGGTGACACTTGTTTATTATTTACATCCAGTTACTCGATTTTTTGACACGTGGACATATTTTTTTATTCTCGATTAAATTTCTTTGACACTTGTTTATTATTTTTATCCGTTACTTTCGATTTTTTTGACATGTGGACATATTTTTATTGTCGATTAAATTTCCACTTGACAACTTGTTTTATTAATTTTATCAGATTATTTATGTTTGTGCATCGACCAAAGCATATCTGTCTGACGTATCACAAAGGAGATTTAACGATTGTGATGGTCACCAAGATGTCCTTGCCGTGCGGCAGGAAGGGGAAGAGAGCAGTCGGATTAGAGGGTTATGGATGTGGGATTCCTCAAAGCAAGTGTGTTTAGGCGAAAGAAGAGCCAAAGCCAAGGGAGTGCGGGGATTGTAAAGTCATGGCGGAAAGAGTATGGCCAGCTATCCAAGAATGTTTCTTTATGCTAATGGAAGAGAGAGAGATGTTTTAGCGACTCTTGGCACAAAGTTAGTGCACCGTCCCTGCTGCACCACCCTCTTTGAACTATTGAGCTGCTGCTTGCACCCCATAAGCGCGGAGATAGCTGCACCGTCCATCAACACGGGTATTTAACAAAACTGACCTGTTTTTGTACATTGTATTTGATAAAATTATCATGTATATTTATTTTTTCTTTATAATTGATTTAGGATAAGCTTGTGAGTGTGAGCTATATATTGCAAAGCCACGCGCTCGAAGGTTGCGAATGGGTTTGATATGTAACCAATTGAGTGCCACCTTTGCAATCGGGCCATGCACGAAAACCATTTGAGGATTAGGGTAGGGCTATTCAATAGAGAGTGCACACGCATTGCACCATTCGATTGCTAATGCGGATATATTTCTTTTGTGGATCAAGCGCTTAGTACTTTTGTGGCATGGCACGAACAACCTTATGCGTTGTAAGTGACAATATTTTTGTTAATAATTAAATGACTATAATGTGTGTTAACTAACTAGCTAATTAATCATTTTTAATATATACTAGGTACCCCATGTGTCCGACCTTCCAGGCTTCCATGAAAGTGTCGGCCTTCCCTTCCCACTGCAAACTCTCAGCCATCTTCTATCTGGCCCAGTCAACATATTTGGTCAATTTCCCAATGATGAATTCAGGAACTACATCGATTCTCTAAGGTCCACATTCAAAAAATGAACGGGACGACTCGATTTTGCTTGGCAGATAACATTGTGGGCTGGAAGAGCGATTGGTAATGATCAACATCGAGGATATGAAAGCTATAGTTGAGATGGATTGGGCCTTGCTTGTGATATCCGAGTATACGGTATGTATTAAATTATTTGTACACAATAGTTGTTTATATTAGAGTATATATTAGAGTATATATATGAGGATCACGAAAGTTGTATATATATTATTTATAGGTTTTTGTACAATGCGTCTTACGGTCACTTCTCCAGCGGACACAGTATTTCTTCTTGTGTAAACTTGTATAGTTGTGTTTTCATAAAGGTATTTACAGAGAGCGCATTAAGACTATAAAAGAGTGAAGTACAAAGTTATATCCATTCACGCTTCATGGAAGCCAAGCATTTGAAGAGCGACTCTTTATTTTTGGCACCACTTCGATAATGGGTGAAATTTGATCTTCAATCACTTGTTTAATTATTTTGAGGATTGTATTATAGTGTAAATTAATGTGTACTCATTCGTTCTTCATTTACTTACGAGCAACATTGGGTACTCTTTGCAATAAACCCTAAGCACAATGTTGTCTATTATCTGGATTCACTTGAGGCCATTACAACGTCTCACGAGACCCCGTAGAATCGGTTGAGAGGTGTGTATGTGTAACCCTCTCATTTTAATTTGTATAATTTAATATATGTATTTTGTTCAACTTAACGTTATATATATATATGTATAGCGTTCTGATGCTTTGAAAGAATACTTGGGATTATCTACAAGTAAAACAAGATGGCTACCCATAGCTGTAAGCTTTTAAGAATCATTCTTATAATTTTAATTGATTTTTGGTCATAAAAATGTGACAATTAAGTTATAATCTTTGCTTTGTAGTGTCTAAACAACCAAATAGCAATGATTGTGGGTACTATGTTATGAGGGTTTATGAAGGGAGTTATCACTCATGACAAGTAACAATCCCAACCAAGGTAACTACTTAGATTTCTTTTTATATTGATATTATAATACTTACTCAAATTTAATAAACATTTTAATTCTAATTTTATTTCATTTTATTTTGAGTATTTTCCCGAACTTCAAAAAAATCCGAATTACTCTGTGAAGAACTACAATGATGAGAAGTGGTGCCATTATGTTTCTAGCTTTTTGTAGCAAGTTTTGAGATTCATAATAGTTTAGTTATTATTTATGTTGTATATATTGGATTTATATTATGTTGTAAGTACTTCTTAGAATGATATATATTGGATTGGAAATATTATTTGATGAATTTTGTTGGTGAATTTTGTTTGAATGATATATTGGATTGGAATGTATTTTACGAATTTGTTGAAAAGGAATGAATTTATAGGTTGTAATTAAAATGGAGAACAAACCAAAATAAAAAAATATTTAAAAAAATTCAGTCAATAGGTAGCGTTTTAGAGTAAGCAGCTAGAAATGAAAGTTAAAAATTCATTCAATACCTAGCGTTTTAAGATAAAAAAGCGCTAGGAATTTATAAAGAGGAGCTAGAGGATCCTAAGCGTTTTTACTGACAGCTAGGAATGCTAATAAAGGTGCTATAGCATCACTGGCGTTTTATATAAAGCGCTAGGAATGCTAATAAAGGTGCTATATAGCATCCCTGGCGTTTTATATAAGCGCTAGGAATGCTTATAGCATCCCTGCGTTTTATATAAAGCGCTAGGAATGCTAATAAAAAGGTGCTCTGACGTCACAGCGTTTTTATATAAAGCGCTAGGTATGATAATAAAAAGGGCTATAGTATCCTAAGCGTTTAATTTAAGCGCTAGGAATATTAATAAAAGGAGCTATGGGATCCCTAAGCGTTTTTATTTAAAGCGCTAGGAATGGTAATAAAATGAGCTATGGGATCCTAGCGTTTCTGACAAGCTAGGAATTGTAAAAAGCCCATTTGGGTCAATGGCTGGCGTTTTATATAAGCGCTACGTATATCTAAAACATTTGGGTAAATGGCTAGCGTTTCTTAACGCTACTAATGGGGTGTGCGCATTAGTAGCGCTTGACTTCTCTAAGCGTTTTAAAGCGCTACCAATGCCAAAAAAGCAATGAAGACAAAGCATGCTTATTTGGCGTGAGTGTATTACATTTCGACCATTCTTGTAGTCGAGCAAAACAGCATTTATTAGTTTCATGTCTATCTTTGGGTGAAATAAGCTATTGTGTCAACTAACACACTATGCATACTGTCACTAAGTAAACTTGTTTATCATGTTTGTTCTTAGATTTGTTTTAATTTATAGAACAACATAACTATATTCGATGTTATCGAATATAAAATATAATTTAATAGCCATATACACCTCAATTCTATTTGATATAATAATGATTTTAGTGAGTGATTCGTAATAATAAAAAACACAAAATAGTTATATATCTCTGGGACATTAAGTCATAAAAAGTGATGATTAGAAACTACAAAGTTGTCAAATACTTCTCGAAATACCACATTCTTAGTGTTAGGTGCATGAAGTATTTTTTCAGCGTCTAGAATAAGGATCTTTAGACCACTTCTTGACTTCTGCGTGATACAACAACATACTGGCCTGACCATGTGTGAACACGGGCCTGGGCAAGTAGATTCCAACATGCGTCTGATGCCTCTGAATTTTGTTTATTGTCATTCTGAAACATAACGACATAAGGTATTATCGTCACTTAAATTAAGCGGTATACAGGGCCACTAGGAACCAAATTCATTTGAGAATATAAACTTGTTCACCAATATGTTTTTGTGAAGGCGCTTACACCTATTACATTATTCCCCAAAGATGTTACCATTGCATAAGTGACAGTTGGTCAATATTCCTCATAGGCATTACATGGGCGCAATCTTAAGCCATGACTTACGATTTGGGATGCGAGTAAGTAAACCACTCGCTTTGAACATCGTTGTCTTCATCGGTGGCATCACGAGAATCACGAACTTAGGTATTCATTGACTTCACCTACAAACTCTAGAGTTGGAGGCAATATACTTCGTTCTTCAAAAAAGTGTGAGCTATTCATATTTTTAGAACAATGCGGATAGTTGAAATCTACCAAAGTTTTAAGTGGATCGGTTGGTTCCATAGCAGATAAATCTGTGGAATTTCGATGTCACTATTACGGTTTGAATCGCAATCTCCATCACGACACTAAGAACCCATTAAGAAAATTATTTGATTTTACTCGAGGCTCACTCTCGATATCGGATCCACCAAGCCTCATGTGTCGTGATTCTCAAAACTTTTAGTTTGACCATATTTTGGATAAATTCACTACAAGAAAAAGCGAGAAAATAGCGTCGATCGAAAATGGGGTTTTAGCGTCGGTTCGAACAGCTGCTAAATTTCTTTCGTCGGTTCGAAGCGGAGCACTAAATATCGCCACTAAGCAATATGGCGTCGGTTTTGCAACCGCCGGAAGTCAATATCGTGTGGAAACTACGACCCGGCGCTAAATTCAAAACACCGCGATTAGAAATTTGTCAATGGGCCAAGCCCCGGCCCGGCCCATTGGGCCAAACTACATTGGTGGGTTGGGCTGGTCGGCCCAATATTCTAATGGGTTGCATATTTCATGGCGGGAACTGACACGGCTGACCTAAGCCTGTGGCTCAATGGGCTTGATACAACACAATAAAATACAAACCTCTTTGGTTTTCTCTTGAGTATTGATGACTTTGTACAATTTAGTAGTAGTAGTAGAGCATAAAGCAATTTAAACCTTCATTATTCCTGATCTGATCTACTTCAATGTAAAAACAGTCTTTGCAGCTTCAGTATTAGAGTATTAAAGAATACCTCAAACAGCAATTTCTCAGTGCCTCAGGTCAGGTGGTGTATGAGTTCTACTCTTGCTTGCTTACCTCCAACTGACAACAACAACAACAACATTTCATCAATCAATGATATTAATCACAACCAAACTAGTTGTGATTTAGAATTAAAACCAACTTTGCCTAACAGAAACCTAACACTTGGATTGTCACGAAAACCATGTTTGACAGAAGGCAAAATCAATGCAAGAGTGAAACCAAACATGCCCTTTTAATTGCATATAGGAAGGTTGACATTTTATACTAGGAGGTTTGAATGTTACTTTCTAGTTAGTCAAAGGATGTAGCTGACAAAATGTGAATATCTGACTATGAGTACAAGTTTTAATTCCCAAACAAACAAATTTCAACTCTACATGGGACACAATTATTGAACAAAAGGCAATGGATATATTACCTTGGAGGAGGCCTAAAAATAGCTTGTCAACAGCAGAGGAAACTTGTTCATAGTTGTCATAAGCATTGATAGCCTTTACTAGCATGTTGCAATAGCCAATGAGCATAAAGAATATTAGAGCATTAGAAAACTAGTAGGTTTTAGTGTGCAGACAAAGTTTAAGTGTATTTTTGGCATTAAGATAAAATGCCATCTTATTATAGATAGGGTGGCCACTCCCACCCACTAATTCAGATTTTAAAATATGGGGGTTTCTGGCTAAATGACTCCATCATCAACATATCCTAAAACTAATCACAAAAATAAGAAATAAGTTCCATTGAATCCAAAACAGAAGTTACATAAAAATTTTAAAACACACAAGAATTACAGTAAAAGGAACACTTACAGATCACCAACATAATAGCCTTTTGACAAGAGTGTAAATTGTGAATATTTTTAGCACTGGGCCACAAACTATTAATACACCTTCCTTTTACAAAGAGAATCTCAAGCCTATAAAATTTAAAAGTACAAAGCACTTTTTAATGAATTAGACAATACTATAGCAAATAATTCATTGATCTTCTAAAAACTGGTCTTTGTAACTTCCCTAACGAGACAGTTCTACATTCTTAATAAAAAGAGCTTCAATTTGCAAATACAAGTAGGCAGGATCAACTATATACATGATGTCACGTAGTGTGCGATCAAATGCTTCAAAGCGAGAATTTCTCAATCCCATATAGAAATAGGTTAGCGCTAAGCTTTACCGACAGATTGAAAAAGCGACACTAAAAAGCGGACAAGAATTCTCAATCCCATATAATAAGCTTTAGGATTTCTTGTAGTGATTTATCGCGAAAACTATTGCATCTCTTGCGCACTTTCTTATCTTTGGTAGTAATTGTCTAAAATCCCAACCAAACACAATCGTCTTTCCATTAAATGGTTTATCAAGGTTAGCGAGGATCAACTATATACATGATGTCACGTAGTGTGCGATCAAATGCTTCAAAGCAGAATTTCTTCGTCATAGGTGTCTCATCCCATATAATAAGCTTTGTGTGGATCAACAACTTTGCTTTAGCACTTTTCAGATTTATATAACATATCGAGTCATCATGAATGTCTAAAGGGATGGAATATAGTTTTCCACACAGGCGATAAACATGCAATCCCACTTAAGGCAACATTGAGAACAATTAGACCTTCTGAAAGAATTCCTGTCGTGTTCAATAAGTATGTTTTTCCAGTACCACCATGTCCACTAACGAAAAAAACTCCCCCTCTTCCGGACATAACGGAATACATTATTTCATTGATGCTCTTCTTTGATAAACATCCAACCTATTGATCAAATCTTTATGAAGCCTTGCCATATCATCTTTGTCATAATGGGTTCATCTAGAATTTTTGTTTTGAAAATCAAATCATTCGTTGATGTCAGTAAATGGCGATGGGAAATCATAAGTGATCTTCCATTTAACGAGCAACTTCTCAATCTCAATAAGTGTAAAATTTTTCATTTCATCACCTCTAATTTGTAAATTTACATTTTGAAAATAATAATGTAAGTAAACTTAATTAGAAATTTGGTACAAAAGTGTGTGATCATATATGCCTAACTAAAGTTACTGGTTTGTGCAATTGTGTCCCTATTTTTAGAAAAATTCTGCATGATTCGATTTAAATTAGCTCGATATATTTTTTCTTAATGTGCTTTTATACAGCTTTCGTATTAGTGTTGTATCTATAAAATCAAATGGATTACTATTTATTATTTCTATTAATTATTTGAAATTCAAAAAATTAAGGACAGTAACTACCAAATCATAAACATTGATTACAAACAAACCACAATAAGTTCATGTTGAAATTCCTAATTAATTTATGAAACCGTTTTTAATTTCAGGATATGTATGATTTTTAAATGGTCCGTTACTAATGAATTTAAACTAAAATAAAACAGCCAATTTTATTCTATTATGCTCTTAATCAATTAACTTGCATATCATATAATCAAGTCCTAATTAACCAAAAAATGCACAATATTATAGTGCAACTCAAACCTTGGATTTTAATTTGTTAGTTATGCACAATCCCTAAAATTATTTACTCGCTAAAATTGATATTAAGTAAGCTGATCTAGTTTATGAATTGTATTTTATTATACAATTATTTACTCGCTAAAATTGATATTTTAGATATTTTCAATAGCTAACGTGAATAAGGGGTAATATATAATCCATTTAAAATGGTATGAGTATTCACAATTAAAATGCGAGTAATCAAAAACCAAATTAGAACAAACATATAGGATCGGATGATTTTTGTCTCAATAATTTATTGAAATATAAAAATAGATACTTAGCGATAACTTTGCATTATCCTAACAAAATCAAATTTGACCAAATGAAATTAACACTTTATCTTTGGAAATAAAACTTAAAAACATTAGAAAATCGGACAACTACATCAAATTTTACTCAAATTACGAAATAGCGGAAATCAAGTTTCAAGAATGAAAAATCGGATTTTGAATTAGTTAAATTCAAGTTTAAAAATTGGTGAAATTTAAATCTCACAATTTGATTTGAAATTTTGAATTAAGGGATAGGAATTAATTATAGATTATGCGAATTTGGTTGGCAATTACACCATTATATCTCATAATTTAAAATTTATTGTATGAATTGTTAACTAATTTAATTTGATTCAGGAATAAACTATTAATTGATATTAAAATATCAATTGTAATTGCACACATATAAATTATAAATTTTAACGTTTGTGAATTTTTATATAATTGTTGTTCTCATCAGATTTTAATATACAATTTGTAAAATTTTAAAGTATAAATTTTTTCTTACATGTATGGCTTATATTTTTATTTGTTCTTAAAATCTTAGTCTTAAATATATATATATATATATATATATATATAGATTTTAAATTTGCAATGACATTTTTAATTTTAAAAGTCACATGTGTAACACCCTTTTCTAAACCTCATTTATTTTAAATAAAATCGAGTTCTTAGCAATTTAACCGTCATATTGAAAAGGCGTTACACTTTACTCTCAAAACGATCTCAAATAATAACGTCGAGATAATTTGAAATCTCATAGCGGCGGAAAAATAATCATCAAAACACGTCTTCACATTAAAGGGTCTTAAAACCACAACTCGAAGTCTCAAATAAATATTGAAATCTAAATAAATAGCGTTTCGCCCCGGTGTTACATATCGGAGGCGGCGACACGACGAAGCGAGAAGATAGGAAAGCGAGGAGACCTTCACTCATGATTTACTGCGGCGTTGCCACATAAGAGCAACATTCCAAGCGAGAAGGGTGAGCATTAATAGAAATAATAAGTAATGGCAATGGTAGATAAGTAGCGGGTAACTCACAAGGCAAGCACATAAAACTCACACACATCATATCAAGGCACACCCAAAGTACAAACTCCATTAGTAAATAGATACCAACACTCGTTATAAATGGACTCATGAGCATGAGATGCAACCCCTACGTGAGGCATATGCATGCGGTATGCTGCCGATCTCGTAAAAGGCCACGGCGGGCATACCACCAAAATAATCACGTGTTGTAGCATCACAGCTACCTCGAAGATGCATATGACAATGCGACTCATGATTCATGCATAGATACACACACTCAGAGCATTTAATTAATAAATACCATACCACCGAAATTATTATCACACAGAAATACCACGTGTTGTAGCATCACAACTACCTCGTAACTCTCACCTGTTTACAGCATCACAGCTGCCACATATCACCTGTACACACCACACCAAACAGCGCGCACAACCAAAACACACACAGCACAGAAATTGGCGCACAACACCACCAGACAACACCAGCACAACAGACACACGCAACACCACAAATTGGTGCACAACACCACTAGACAATGCCTGAACCTACGCACTAGGCGCGCCCACACACAGGACACAAGGGCAGCGACAATAACCAGCACAACGTCCTATTCGTTCGATCATTTTACCAAACAGCTAAGGAGCAGTATTTTTCAGCAACTGTGCACGAACTCCGACAATTAATTTAGCATATCAAACGATGTCCGAATTTTGTAAACAAATATCCTCTGGAAAGCTTAAGATGTCTAGTTTCTAGAAATAATTTTTATTTATTTTTTTAGGTACCCAAATAGTACAGTTTTGCAAAATACCTCTCAGGGTACAGAAGTTCGACAGCTTCTATTAACTAAATTGTAACCCAGTTTTCTCTTTGAATTCTCAACCAAATGAAACGAAATCCGTGTCTAAATTGAAGCCCCGTGAGTCTAGTTTACAATGAGATAAAAATCATTCGAAAACGAGTTCGGTGGAAAGAATTATGAACAAAACATTGGACCTATACCCATACGGGTTCATGCAGTTTTCAGATTCTTTTACCCATTTTGTAAAAATGTTTTCTTCAGTTATACTGACTCAAATTTAGCGAAACCAGTGCCTAAAGTGAAGGAAATCGTGTCTACTTTCCAATGAAACAAACCCCACGCAATTCGGGCCAATAATGAAGTCACAATCACAGAAATACTGGACACCTATCAAAAGCGGTTTCAAAAGCGAAATCACGAAACCGGGTTTTTAACGATTCAACATCACGATATGATCGACAAACACAACCCACACGCACGCACGCCCGTGGCGGCTACCCAAGGCAGCCACACCCAACACACACAGCCAAGGCTTGGGGCCCTACGCCGTGGCAACGCGAAGCGGCAACAACCGCGGCAACAACAATAATCGTCGCCGCGCACACCCACCCGAATAACCACAACCGCTATCAATGACAGCGACTCGCAACAACAACTAATAAGGCGCAACCACACACAATAATAAGGAATTAACATCAACATCATTGCGAAAGCAACCACAACATCACGCCATTATCAAGAATCATCATCAACATCATATATCATCAAAATCAATCATCACATAAAGACAAACACCATTGAAGACTCAATAACAACATATCATGCGAAATAACAACAATAGCAACATCGCACCATCATCAATTTCAATCCAACATCATAAATAATCCAACCAAACCCTAACTACCTATATACCCTCATCATAACCCATTATTAGTGTTAAAACCCACCCTTACCTTAAGAATTGCGAATAAAGGATTCTTCCACGAACTCCAAGTAGAACCACCGCAACTAGCTTCCTCTCCTTCTCCCTCTCTCTTGTGCGATCTCTTCTCTCTTTTTCTTCTCCTTCTCTCACGCCGTTCCCTTTTCTCCCTTTCTCTCTTCACGCCGTGTCGCACCCTTCTTTCCTTTCTCTTCTCTTCTTTTTCTTTCAATTGAGTCTAAGACACTAACCCTAGAGCTTAAATATTATGGGTTCTAGTGTCTTGGGCTCTCTTACTACCTAATCAATTACTAACACTACTCCTCTTTTAAATTACCACTCCTCATTTACTACACACCACCCCTTATTTAAATTAAAACACTATTTATTTCTTTTATTATAACCAACCAACATAACACCTAGATAAATTAATTAAATAAATACTTGATTATTTTTGGGCGTTACAACATGTATTTCATAGTCTACATTTTGAATAATCATAATATGTATCTCATAACCAGAATATTTTATATCTTGGAAAATTCAAATTTTAATTAGAACAGTTACGTATATACATAAAAAGGTTTCCGAAATAACAGTCAAATTACGAAATAGCGCAAAATCAAATTTCAAGAATGAAAATTCGAATTTTGAATCAGTTAAATTCAAGTTTTAAATTTGGCGAAATTTAATCTCACAATTTGATTTGAAATTTCAAATTAAGGGATAGGAATTAATTATAAATTATGGAATTTGATTGGAAATTACACCATTGTATCTCATAATTTATAATTTATTATATGAGCTATTAAGCGATTTGATTTGACTCAGGAATAAACTATTAATTTATAATAAAATATCAATTGTAATTTCAAACATATAAATTATAACTTTTGCGAATTACCATATAAATGTAAATTTTAAATTATTTGTTACATATATGGCTTATATTTTCATTATTTTCATAAAATATTAATCATCAATACTGTATATATTAATTTTAAAATTGCAATGATATTTTTGCATCATGGAAAGTCCAAATTTTAATAAATCGGAAGAGTAATCAGTAATAACTATTTTATTTTTTGAAGACAATAGTAAAAACAGAGTACCAGACAATATATTAATGTCATTTTATTATTTGTTCATAATATTTATAATTGCATTAAACCACATATGAATTTCAATTTTTTATTTAAAAAGAATGTGCCAACTAAAGCGCTTAGAGGATGACATCAAATTTTGTGCTTAAGTGTCATTTTTTAAGGATTACACATAGGATTATCTATTTAGAGGACATTTACAAATGTATATAGTATAGATAGACATAGATTCTTTCGACTAATACTTGTTAGTTTCATGAAAACCCAAGCATTTTTTTTTCTTTTTAAACATATTTTTTTTTCACAAAATAAGAGCGTTTAAATAGACCAATAAATCAATACTAGAACTTATTACTGAGGCAAATTTCGGATTCGAAATTGCAGTGTAAAAACACGTCGACATAACACTTAAAGCAAGTTAGAAGCGGTGAAAGAAGCAACACTCAAAGATGGCGTGAGTCGGGAGTATATATCTAAGGGACTTTAGAAGCCAATCTCGAAGATTGGAAGAACACGGCTACAAAGAAACATATTCGAGAATCGAAAGACACCTAAGGGGAAATAATCGAATGAAGGCGAGAAGCTTTGAAAATCAAAGCAACACACAAGAGCGGTTAAGAAAATAGCTTTGGATAAGACCGAATTGCTCAAGATATAGGTGTGGAACATCTAGAAGCCGAGGAAGACACATGGCATCGGTCATCATCGACCATTAGTTAGTTTATTTTTGTTGTTGTTCCATTGTTTTCAAGTTCTTTCATTTCCTCATCCATAGCTTGGACCCGATTTTTATCTTTAAAGCATCTTGAACACATGATGGGATTATCATAGAGTCAATCGTCGAAATAAAACACTTGTTTCAAGGAAAGATATTTAGAAGGAAAATTTGAGAGATAGGATATCTAGAACAAGACCTTTTCCCTTTCCTCAAGGCAATAGGCAAATCATCGACTCGGTGTCACATGCACTACGCGATTTGTCAAAAAAAGCGCCCTATAAGCGGCGCTTTAAGTAAAAAGCGCCACGGATGACCAAAGCGGCTAACCTATACCCAGCGCTTTTTAAAAAAATGCTGCCCATTGCCTTTAAGCGCACTAGCCATACCCAACGCTTTTAAAAAGCGGCGCCCATTGCTTCACGCGTTCTCCCAATACCCGGTAGCTTTTTAAAAAGCGCGCCCATTGCTTCACGTGTTCTCCCGATACCCGGCGCTTTTTAAAAAGCGCTGGGTATTGGAAGAATGCATTCTCCCAATACCCAACATTTTTAAAAAGCGCTGGGTATAACTACACCAAAGCATTTTCGGACAAAAAAACTTCCCTTTATGTTCGTGTGTCTCGCTCTGCTCATTAAGAAAATGGTAGCCAACAACAAGTTGATCCTCATCCGAGGCGAGTGTCGCATGATCTGCTGCGTGGCGAGACCACGGCGATCTTTTTGCGCTTCTCTCCAAGCCGCGATCGTAACTCCCACTTCCCACTTCCGTTCCACGCTGCAGATCGCCAGTGGTGAGAATTCTACGTGCTCTGCTCTCTTAAAGCGCTTGTAGTTGTTCTATCTTCTCTCAAAGCTGTGCGTGCTCTACTCTCTCACATCACCAGCCCTAATTTTCCCCATAATGTTCCCAATTTTCAAACCCTAATTCAGTTTTCCCTAATTCTGAATTTTCCTAATATGTTGAATTTGTTGGAATCAATTCTGCTTGTAGTAGTTCAATTTTCCCTAATATGTTGAATTTTCCTTAAGAAGGTATGAAGTTAGTAATAGTTAATTAAAGAAGTATTAGTTGTCAAGGCAACACAGAGTTTTGAAATTAGAAGCCTCAAGTAGAAAAGCTTATGAAGTACCAAATACATAAGAGACAATTTGTGTGAAAATAGCTCCACATCAGTGCAAAGAATGACTAATGAGATGGTTCATATTAGAGACATGATAACTAATACTTCTTTAATTAAATATTACTATCTAAAAAACATTCCCAGATAAGCATCCTCTAGAAACTATCTCATAAAGCTATGTCGTAATCGATGAGGTCTATAAGTGCTGTCAACAAAGCTCAATATCATAATCAATGGGTCTAGAAACTATCTAAAAAACATTCCCAGATAAGCATCCTCTAAAAACTATCTCAAAAAGCTATGCCAACATTATATTCTACTTTATCCCTTTCATCCTTCCCACTCTAGATGCTTATGAGCTTATGAAGCATTTAAAATATTTCAGAAGTATTATGAGTGGGGTTTCATTTCACAATGAGAGCACACTCAGAAACTTCTATTCACATTAAGAACACACGCAGAAGCTTCTGTTATTTACTTCTTCAAAAATCAAAACATAGCACCAAGAATTGTCTTTACAAATCACACTATTTTTTTAAAAACTAATCACTGATTCAAAACCTTCGTAAGGATAGCACCAAGAAGTGTCTTTACAAATCACACTATTTTTTGTTCGAGTGCTTGGTGGAATAACTAGTTTGTTTTTTTGTCTTGTTTTTTCTTCCTTGCTCTGCTTTGTATCTTGGGGTTGGCTTTTAGTTTTAGGCCTCTTATGGTCTCATTTTGTAAGGGAGTTTTTGGTGGGGTGCTCTGTGGTTTTTATTGATCCCACAAGACTTAAATTTGGTGTACCTAATTATAAATTTGTTTTGGTTGTGGATTTGAGACACAAACTTGATCATTTTCTTATTGTTTTGCGGGGTAAACATAGAGTATGATCTTGATCTAAAAATTGGGAAAATTTGTGATGCAAGAAGCACAAATTGCCGAGGGAAAAGTAAATGATCATTTCCTCTCATTGTATAGAAATCTAGCATTGACATTCAATGTAAGCATTGCATTCAGTACTAGGGAATATTCTCTTTGTCTTTCTATTTGTTGGGTTTTTATGTAAAAATATGATATGACATTCTTTGTTCACAGGTGTATTAGCAAATCACGAGGATCGCCAACAAACAATTGGACTGCGCCCGGCCCATCTCGTCGGCCCCAAACCACGGCGCTTGAGCGCAATTCTCGCCGGCGAAATCTTCGCAAAAAGCGGTCGGACCTCGCGGTATATATCGCCATTCGCATATGGCAGTGCGTTCTCTAACCTTGTGCTATACGCGCGGCGACCTCTCACTAGATCGTCGGAGTGTCTTTGCAGTACCACCCGAGGTGCTCTGGCGTGAAGCCGGACCGGTCCTTTCACTCATTCAACGGCCGGCCCATTCGGCGAGCTACAACTACTTCAACACTTCATTGGTCAAGGTACGATCAATTGGCGACCACGATGGGAGGCGCGTGCGCTATCCTACCTCTTTCATGGCTCCACGCGGCGGCCCAGGCGGCGGGCCACTTCTCGACTCAACCCCTCCGGCGAGAATCGCCAGCCAGCCCGAGACCGGGCGTGGCGGCCATCACGATCCACGAGTCTCGAGGACTTCCACGACAAGAACCTTCGGTGCACAATGGTCGTGGACCTATCCTCAACGAGTTCAACGGCCGTTCACGGAGAACTGCGCCGCGCGAAGTTTGGTTGAGGCGGGCATTCGAGAACCTCTGCCCGATCATGTCACTCAAGCCGTTTTGCGATTACGCAAAACAAAAATCAAGTGATCGCGAACCGAGATGCGCTCATCTCTCGATGCGAGAGAGGTTCGATTCAAGGCGCATACAGGCGAAGGCGGAGAACTTACGCTGCAAATCGCCCGGCCGTAGCGAAGACACCGCTCCCCTCCTCGAAGGAGCATTTCTCGTAGAGAAACCACTACTCATCGCTCTCGGCAAGAAGAAGCGAGCGCCTGATCGCCCCTGGCGAGGATCGGCGTAGACGCCGTTCGATGTCCTATGATTACGAAGATTCTAGCTACCGTCACGACGCGGTCGCTCACCTACCAGTACTCTTCCAATGAGTCGTCGGGTCACGTCGGTCGAGAAGCGAATCTTGGGATTCGTGAAGAAAGTGGAAGATTACGAAGTGGAAGAATTAGGGGCGTTTCGCATCGGCCAAGGAGAGGCCAAAGCGGCGACCAGAAGGCCTCCTCGGCTTCCACCCAGCGCCCGTCCGGAGGATTTCTATGGAATCTTGGCAGCGAGGCGTGCCTCGCAATGCAACCCTTTGGGTCGAGCGGCATTCGAGAATGAACACGGCCCGTTCTCCGGGGAGATCGGGCGTTACAAAATTCGAGAGACCTCGCGAAGCCGCCTGATCTCAACAAGTTCGGCGGCGAGGAGATCCGGACAAGCATCTCCGTTACTTCAATAATTACTCGCTGCTATAGGGGAATTGGGACCGACCATGAAATGCGAGGCTTTTCCCAGGTCTACGGGCGGTAGAGCATTGGAATGGTGGGAGTCTCTGCGACCCAATTCCATCTCCTCATGGGACGACTGATCGAGAATATTCTTGTCTCACTACTGCGCAAACCGCGCCAATGCGTCTGGGGTATGAAGAATACTTGGACTCTGTTGTTCGAGGAGATAATGAGGCGAGAGCGATATATCGATCGGTTTAACAGAAGCCGAAGTCCGTTCGTGACTTGTCGAGACAAGGACAAGTTGAAATATCGAGCGTGGTATTCGGACCAGGACCAGGTTGTCAGAAGAATTCACTCTTAACCATTACCAAGATCTCGGCTACTTCTTGCGAGGGCTAACGTCCACATGGCGTGCGAAGAAACCTTGGCGGCAAGGAAGGCGCCCGTTCACGACCTAAAGAAGAGAATAGTAAAAGCGGCCAAAAAGGGCATGAAGGTCGCCGCGACAATCGGCGACTTTCGAGATAAAAGTTTGATCATCGCACTCGACTCAACACCTCTATTGCACGGATCTCAAACGAGTGTCGAATAATGAGTTTGTGGGAGTTAAGCGGCTGAACCACTCGTGCTCAAGAAGGGGGCACGGCCAGGCTAAAAGATCTGCTGCGCTACCACACAAGAGTAAGGGGCACGATACTAACTGTGTATGGCCTCAAAGATGATATTGAAGAGCTCATTCGAGAAAGGAAAGTTGGGAAAGTATGTGAGGTCGGAGGAAGGCGACCGACCTCAAGAGAAGCAAAAAAAGCTGATCCAGACGAGAGGAAAGGGCCTCACAGCCATAGAGAGCACCCAAAACAAGGGCCGTCTGAAGATCGTGACACTCGGCGATCCAAAGGCGTAACGTTGCGATGGTTATTCATGGTGGAAACCCCACGGATCGCGGGGAATCTAACAAAGCCACCAAGAGAAAGTGGGACGAGTTGTTAATGGTCGCATCCACCGGCACCACCACCGGTCTCGAGTAGACCCCCATCTCGTTCGGTGTGGCGACTTATCGACGGCAAGCCTAATAGTTTTGTTCCATTGGTAATCGGTGTCATGGCAAACACAGAGAGTGCGAGAGAATCTGGTCGATCAAGGTAGCTCGGTGATATCATGTTTGAAGACTTGATCGACAAAATAAAGGTTGATCGGAGCGAGATAATTCCCAGGCCGAGCCTACCCTCTAATGAGTTTCAATGGGCGACCACCTACCCGTTGGGAGCGATCGATTTGCTAGTCACGTTTGGTGGCGACGGGGATAGTACTGCATGCGGGGGCGGTCGGGACGGCGTTCCTCGTACTCCCCTCAAATCACGCTATCAATGTATTATTGGTAGGTGACTTTGGGTAAGCTTAAAGCCGTTACATCGGCGGTGCATCGAAAATGAAATTTCTGACAAAGGCGACCAAGTGGTTACCACGGCGGCCGACCTTGAATCAACAAGAAGAAGCCACGCTCTATACCAAGAAATATGTGGCGAGGTAGTAGATCGTGGCCCGAGCGTTCGAGCACTAGTGAAGGCCATCAAGTCAATGTCGATTTGGGCGCTCGGTATGATCCGAACAATGACCCGAAGACAATGATGATAATTTGGCTCGAGAGAAGTGAAAAAGCAGTGAAAAGACCGAGCCTCATGGAGAGTTGGTAGATGTTCAAGCGGGTGACGACCCATCAAAGCGGTAAAGCTCGGTAGCGACCTGCGAGCAAGTGAAGCAAGATCTTGTGCGATTGCTTGAGAGACTATCGCGACTGTTCGCATGGCGGGCATCGAGACATGCGGCATCCCTATCGAAGTAGCTTTGCCATCAACTTCGATCGATGAAGGGGTCAAGCCGGTCGCTCAAAGAAGGCGTACTCGAGCGAGGAAAAATCTCAAGCCATTGCAAAGGCCGTTGAGGACCTCGTAAAGGCCAATTTCATAGAAGAGATCAAATACACGACACGGCTATCAATGTCGTGTTGTTAGTCAAAAAGAAGAATGGCAAATGGAGGATGTGTGTAGACTACACCGATCTAAATAAGGCATGCCCGAAGGATGCCTTCCGCGGTACCCAACATCGACAAAGTGGTCGATGGGGCCTCGGCTACAAATTACTTGTCTTTTACGGGCGCTTACTCGAGGGTACAATCAGATCACGATGTATCCCCGATCGACACTGAGCGGCATTCATGACAGATCGGGAAATTTTTTCGAGTACAAGGTGATGCCTTTTCGGCTGAAGAAACGGCTGGAAGCGACTACCGGCGGATGATGAACAAGATTTTCAAAAAGCGGTCGGTCGAATCTCGAGGTGTACTTGGGCGACATGATCATCAAAAGCGTGGACCGACCCGGATCATGTGGCGACCTCGGGGAGATATTTGAAGAAGCTAGGAAGAACTCACTTGGACCGAATCACGAGAAGTGTACCTTTGGGGTGAGGGTAGCAGATTCTTGGGCTTTCACCGGGTGAAAGAGGATAGAAGCAAACCACGAGAAGTGTAGAGGCGGTCGCCGATATGAGGCCGCCCACAACTAAAAAGAAATACAACGGTGAATGACATGGTGGCCGCTCTGTCTGGTTCATTCCCAAAGCGGCTGCAAGTCGCTTCCATTTGTTTAGGATCTTTGAAGAAAGAGGTGGATTTTGAGTGGGACCGACCAATGCCGGTGGCGTTGGATGAGTTGAAGCAAGCATTGATCAACCCGCCGATTATGACTAAGCCATTGCGGGCGAGACTTTGTATTTATACTTGGCCATAACGAAGAGGTGCTAAGTGCGGTATTAGTCGAGAAAGCGATGCAAAGCGAGAATCCAGTCTATTTCATAAGTAAAGTACTCGAGGCCAGTGAGATACCAGAAGATAGAGAAGTTTGCCCTTGCACTCCTAATAGCTGCTAGAAGATTGAGACCCTACTTTGTGGCCCATCAGGTCGTGGTAAGGACCGACCAGCCTATCAGGCAAGTCCTACATCGGCGGACACAGCGGGGACGGATGATAAAGTGAAATTTGTGGAGCTCGGTGAGTTTGGGATCAAATTTGAATCGGATCGGCGCATAAAAGCTCGGTGTTGGCGACGACTTCATTGAAATGACTCCTATCTCAGAAGAGCGAGCTGAGACGACCTGGATCTTGCATGTAGATGGGTCGTCCAATAGCAAAGGGAGTGGAGCAGGCCTAATATTGGAAAATTCAGAAGGCCTTGCCGTTGAAGTCTCTTTAACCTTTGCATTCCACACTTCAAACAACCGGGCCGAGTCACGAGGCATGCATATGGCCTTGACTCGCGGAGAGATTTCAATGTCGGCCGGGTTGAACTCGGATCGATTCCTACTCGTAGTCTCGCGAGATCAAATAATTATATGATGCTAAAAGGCAGACGTCTTTGAAAAGTTATCTAGCAAAGTGAAGAAGCGCTCAAGTAGTTCGGCCAGAAAGTGAAGTGGTACATGTGCCTCGGACCGAAAATGTTCGGCGGATATATTGTCAAAGCTTGCAAGTACCAAGACTCGGAAATCACAGGAGTTTGATTCAGGGAGGCGTTAAATCGGCGAGTGTGTCGACCAAGCCAACCGATCCTTGGCGTTCTTTGTGTCAATTCGATTGATTGGATCGCCCCTATCCTAAGGTACATCGTTGAAGGTGAAGAAGCGAAGCGACGAAGCGGCGAAATTGGTGGGCTCTCGGGCGACCAAATACTCGTGATAGAGGAAGTTATATAGAAGGGGGTTCGTCCCCATTATTGAGAGTGCCTTACGTCGGTCGGCCGACCATGTGCTCTGAGATATTCACGAAGGTGTTTGTAGGAGCCACCAGGGGGCACGTTCCATAGCAAAGAAAGCCCTCGGGGCGGCTATTCTTGGCCGACCATGGATGAGGACGCCTTGAAGCTCGTTCGAGAAATGCAAGAAATGCCAAGTACATGCGATGTCCACATTGCACCTTCCTCGAAATTACAAAGTCTTGTCTCACCTTGGCCGTTACTTTGGTGGGGCATGGATCTTCTAGGCCCATTTCCACTCGCTCCGGGCGGTTCAAGTTCTTGATCGTGGCGATGAGATTACTTTACTAAGTGGATCGGGGAGAGCGCTTGCAACAATCACATCGGCCAAAGTCGGCAAGTTCTTGGACGGTGTGTGCTAGCCGTTTTGGGATCCCCAGCCAATTGATAGCGACAGCGGTACGAGTTTGGCGATAAAAGATTTAGAGAAATGTTGGCGAATTAGGGGTCAAGCGGCGCTTTACCTCGGTCGAGCATCCTCGGACAAGCGGCCAAGTGAAGCGGCCAGCGAGTCATCCTCGTGGTTTAAAGCGGCCCGGATGAAGCGAAGGAGGCTGGGTCGAAGAGCTGCGGTCCGTTACGTGGGCCTACAGGGGCGACCCCTCATTCATCGGCCAGGGAGTCGCGCCCAGATTGGTGTGCGGAGGCGATCTTTGTGATACCCATAGAAATGGCGAAAGTGAATTGGAGGACTTCAAACCCCCTGCGGTGGTTGACAACGGCCAGAGCCATCCGAGAAAATTGGACCTAATTGAAGAAGCTGCGCACCCAAGCTTCATTAAGAGAGCAATTGATCAAAGCGGAAGGTCGCGGCCGGGTACAACGCTCGAGTTCAAAAGAGAATTCTCGGTCGGCCAGCTCGTTCTAAGGCGGCCGGCGTGGGAAATAAGAATGCACGCCGAGGAAGCTCGCACCAAATTGGGAAGGTCCATACGGGGTCATCAACAAGGCGGAAAAGGGGCTTACGAGCTAGAAACCATGGATGGGGCGACTATCCCCAGAACGTGGAATGCAGAAAAACTTAGGAAATATTACGTTTGAATGTAACAAATGATTTGAATGTAATGACGACCGACCTATGAATGAAAAGCAGGCAGGCGTTCTTTTTCCCACTGGGTTTTTTACAGAGGCCTGACCTTTAAAATATTCTTTGTTCCTCCTTTTCTCATAAGTATGTATGCGTCGCTCACGTATGCGTGGCAAAAGAGCGTCGAAGATTTGCCGAATGAAAGTGGATCGTCGAGCGATCCGAATCGAGGACCATCGAAATGGTCCCAACCGAGTGCCATCGAAATGGCCCGAGGGTTAAGACATGAAACCTTAGATCGTCGAAGCGATCTAAATCGGCGACCATCGAAATGGTCCCAATCGAGTGCCATCGAAATGGCCCGAGGGTTAAGACCATGAAACCTTAGATCGTCGAAGCGATCTAAATCGGCGACCATCGAAATGGTCCCAACCGAGTGCCATCGAAATGGCCTAAGGGTTAAGTAATAACCCATCCTATTAGACCGTCAAACGACCTATCTCGGCGACCATCGGTATGGTCCCAATAAATGCCATCGAAGGGCACGATTGAAGGTCGCCGAGCGATCCAAGGCCCCGTTGGGATATTAAAACTTATCTAAGAATGAATGCTTTCGAAATAAGCGCAAACGATGACCGAACGGCCTTAAAACTCGAAGACTTAGACAAACATACAAGGCGCGTAAAGAAAAGCAATCAGATTCGAGCAAACAAGTAAATTAAACCAAACGAAAATTGTCATTACAAAACGAGGACGCCTTGATCGATGCCGGCGTCCACGATCAAAAGCGCACGGCGCGAGAAATTGTTGTGCGAAGGCAAGTTAAGCGGTTACAAAAATTACAGCTCATGGCGGGCTTTAAAAGAGAATGGTGGCCGGGCGAACGACATTGCCTTGCTCGTCGACTTCTGCAGGCAACATGATCTTGTTGTTGTCAACATAGTGCGTGGGCTTGATCATGTTGTCATCAAAATTGATCCTCAGATCTGGATTCAATGCCCGCACCTGCCCGAGAGAATTATAGAACTGCTCGATCGCTGCCTCCTGACCGGCCTTGGCTACCATTTGAATCTTTGCCTCCAGCGCGGCCTTATCGGCCGCCCAGGCAGCCTCTTTCTTGTTCGTAGCATCAAGATCGTTCTTCAAAGTAGCGACCTGAGCAGCAAGCTCCTTGTTCCTCTTTGCAAGCTTAGCACGGTCGTCCTCCCCCCGTTTGAGGGCCTCCTTCTTCGACTGGGCGAGCTTGTCATATTTTTGCTGCAGCTCGGCTAAAGCCTTGTCCTTTCCTGCAAAATTCAGGTCGAAGGGTTGTTAGTCGGTCGAACAAAGGTAAGATGAAGAGTACAAGACTAAGAAAATAAAATTACCATCGGCCGGCCACCGGGCTCGCCATGAATTTCTCGACCCCATGCGAGAGAAGCGCTTGAGCGCCATGGGTTTCTTTCTGTCATGCCGTTCGGATCGGTGGGACCCAAGCTTTCGGCGAGATGATAGGAACCTCCTCCGTTGCGAGGGCCGAGACCCGACCATCATGCTTAGCCGCAGGTGGCGCGACGGCCCAGAGGCGGCGGCCGAGGCTGTGGCCGGCTTCTTCCCTTGGCTCTTAGGAGTTTGGGGACTTTGGAGGAAGATTCGGGAATATCCCCGACCGAGAAGCGTCATATCTTTTAGCTCCTCCTTGGAGCTTCAAAGCGGAGCGAGCGGAGTCCCGATTTTTGCGGCCATTCTTTACGCAGAAATCACCGGAGTCATGAGTTAAAAGAAAAAATCAATAACAGAACATAAGGACAAAAAAGTTCAAAAGCGAACCAATCTCGGCCTCCGGTGCGTGGGCCTGTTGTACAAGACAAAGGGTCGACAAGGTATGTCGCCTTAGGATCTGGGCGCATCATACTCGCCAGCGACTTTATCATCTCCAAAGTCTCGGTCGGCCTCGCCCAAGTCTTTCAACGAGTAGATGTAATCGCCGACCGCTGCTGCAGAAATGAGCCTCATTCCACATGATGGGAAATAAGGGGACCGAGCATGCCGTCCGGTTGAACCTCCGTCACGGCCTTCAAGCCTCTTGGTTGGAGCGATCCAAAAATGCGGCTTTTCGGGCCGCTCCCAAGCGACTCTGGGCGCTTTGAAAAACCGGTGGTGGGTCTTACGCATCTTGAAGGAGACTTGCTCCCTCTTCTCCTTGTTGGCCTTCTCCTCGGCCCATTTCGGCTCAAAGAGAGCAAAGAAAAGCATCATCGACACCGCCGACCCGGCAGTCGTGGCACCTCAAAAAGTCTTTAAAGCGCCCATGCGTTTGGATGAAGGCGAAGAAGGCGACCCCGATATGGCGCAGGCGTCGCATTGGAATTCGATAAAAGGAGGGTAATCTTCATCTTCTCGAACACGAGCCGATACATCGTGAACTTGAAGTTGGAAGAATAAGTTGCGATATCTTCGCCTCCTTCATGCCTCTCACCCTCCAGGCCGGTGAGTCATCAAGGCGACTCGCATGGTCGGGCAAAGCATCGTGGCCGACCGTAATAATGCTCCTATTAGGCGAAGAGTCTCGATACCCAAGACATGTCGGATATATCTCGAGCTACATCGGCTTGGACTTGGCCGACCGCCCGTTCGACCTCCGACATTGGCTTCCGGACGGAAATATTGACTTGGGTGAATCACTTCTTCCTCGTGGGCGCTTCATCTCGGCGCCTTGGCCTCTACCATCTCCTCGTCGCGGCGGGGCGGCGCTAGGCTCTTCATCATCGATGATCACCACCTCCACGTCTTCCTCTCGCCGGTGGAGTGTTGCACGGCCGCTCTTGAGAATGAGCGGACCTTGCCCGAGCTCTTTGGAAGTCGACCCTCGGCGGGAAGAATGGGAAGTCGAGCTCGTCTTGCTCGAGGAACTACTCGAAGAACAAGAACCTTTGTCGCGAAGGCGACTTTAGGCTCTTGCTCGCGGAGATTGGGCTCGCCCGGCCTCGACATGTATGTAGCGAAAGATTGCGGTGGTTTTAGGGAATCTGGTGGTCGGTTTCGTCCGTGGCATGCAAGAACACACTGTGATAAAGGGAATGAGTGAGGTCGGCCGAGCACGAGCACTCATGAGAGGGGCGATTTGGCCATCCTCGACCCGACACCCCTATCACGAGGCGTGGAAAAGCCACAAAGTACTTTCAAGTAAAAACTCAAGCTTAAAAAAGTAAAAGGAGAGATCGATCCATACCTTAGCGAGATGTGGTGGATCGGTCGCTAGTAACGGCAACGACCGGATGCAAGTCGGCGGCAGCGAGTCGATCGTTAGCGAGCAGTGCAGGAAGTGTGAGAAATGAACTCAGTGAAGGGCTATTTATAGTGCGAGTTACGGCGCGAAGAGGGCCGGGATACGAAGCGTCCACAGCGTTCGTCTTCTCACCAGCGGTTGTCTCGAACGACCTGGAAACACCAAGCGTCACGTCTTAAATGACATTGAAGACCAGCCGTCACAACAAAGACGGCCAATGGTTGTGGCGGTCGACACCGCCCTACGAGAAAGCGACGGCGCGCGCGTTTCGTCAAGATAACTTCACTCACGGGGGCATCGATTCAAGCCTCGGCCGCTCTTAGCGACCTAGGCTTGGGGCAGCTGTTCTGGGTGTATTAGCAAATACGAGGGCGCCAGCAGCAATTGGACTGCGGCCCGGCCCATCTCGTCGGCCCAAACACGGCGCTTGGGCGCAATTCGCCGGCGAAATCTTCGCAAAGCGGTCGGACCTCGCGCGATATATATCGCCATTCGCATATGGCTTCGTGCACGTTCTCTAACCTTGTGCTATCGCGGCGACCTCTCACTAGATCGTCGGAGTGTCTTTGCAGGTACCACCCGAGGTGCTCTACGCGTGAAGCCAGGACCGGTCCTTTCACTCATTCAACGACCGGCCCATTCGACGGAGCTACAACTACTTCAACACTTCATTGGTCAAGGTACGATCAATTACTATTGTGGATTCATTTTGTCTAACTGCAAAGGTCTGCCAACATTGAAGTTTTATATGCTTAAAACGTTGTCGTTGCACATAAGCCTTGATACTCATAAATCAAAGGTAAACCATTAACATGTACCATAATAAAAATTGTTAACTAGTTACATGTTGTCTCTTTGTTGTGGAAGCACTACTGCCTAGATTCGCTGCCCTCAAGAATTTTTTCTTATATGTGAAATATTTGAAGTCCAAACAAAGTATCTTCTCCATCTTTGTCTTCAACAATGTGAAAAATGATAACTCATGTTTGATTTGTTCATTTTCCAAAAACTGTGGAAGATATGGATTTGGCATGATGATATGGAAGAAAAATAGAATTAATATCTTTTATAGTTTGTAACACACGTTTGTCTTTCAATTTGATATTTAGAAGACATGTTTGAGTACAATGGATTGCTGACTAGATGCTTGTGGTTTAGCACTAGCAATGAAAGATTTTGTCTATGTTAAATTATCGATTAACTTTCCTAAAAAATGTTAAATTATCGATTACCTTTCTAAAAAATGTTAAATTATCGGTTTTGTATTGCATTGAATATAAAGAAGCAGTATGTAGGCCTTCCTTTTTAGATTGAAGAAAAAACATTTGTGGTGTTACTTTTTGAAGAAATAATTTGGTTAAACAACGATAAATTTTTGGTTGAATTTTGCATCTTTGAACTTTTTGAAGTATTGCTAACACTTGGATATCACGAAGTTAAAGCTAAAGTAGTTTTAGGTCGAGTATTCGCTAAATTGGTCTTATTTGGTGACGGATGCGGTGAGTGACTAACATGGATAATGTACATATTGAGTTGTAGTTCAATTGTAACAAGTAAACTAGCTTAGTATTCTTGTACCAAGAGATTATAACTTATTATATAATATATATGAGTGTGTATCAAGTGATTATGTGAATTCATTACCCTTATATCGACTTCAAGTAAATGACTACTTATACATTTGTACTTGTATTTTTCTAAAAAAAGTTATTCTAGTCCCGTAGTTACATGACTAAAGATGTTATCCCTATCCACACGATAAATATATACTTATCTATTCTAACTCAATATACGTATATTTAACAAACTGAAATAAAATGAGATTATCTAAAAAAAGCTGAAATAAAATAGCGTTCAAGTTCTTTCTTACTGTATATTCGGGGTCCTTACTCTTTGTAGTGTCGAAGGCGAGATAAGTCATTTGGGCGTGATATTTCGATGCTTATTACAAGGCTAGGTTTAAATTTGGCAAATTCATGTTTTGTTATTTTGGATGTATGATTTAATTTTTGGATGTATGATTTAATTTTGGATGTATGATTTAATTTTTGGATGTATTTTGGATGTATGATTTAATTTTTTTATGATGTATGATTTAATTCGAGTTTAAATACAACAAATTCATAGATATCACTATTAAAAAATATTTTGGATGTATGATTTAATTTTTTTTTGTTGCAAATATAAAATGGAAAATACACAAAAGCGAAAAAAATTAAAAAAAAAAAAATTAAACAATGGGCGCGCTTTTAAGGAAGTCTTGCCTATAGAAGGACAAGTTTGGGCAATGGGCAGCGCTTTTAAGGAAGTCTTTTGCCTATGAGAGAGGACAAGTTTGGGCAATGGGGGCGCTTTTAAGAAAGTCTTTTGCCTATGAAGGACAAGTTTGGGCAATGGGCGCGCTTTTAGGAGGAAGCTTTGCCTATTTGAGGACATGTTTGGGCAATGGGTGGCGCTTTTAGGAAGCGCGCCCATTGTTGAGTGGAATACCAGCGCTCAAAAGCGCCCATGGATGAAAAAAAGCGCTGCCTATATACTAATTCTGTTGTAGTGATGTATCAGAAATCTGATAATCACTGTCAAAGTGGTTAAATTCAGTATTTACCGGAATGTATATGATCAAAAGGTTCAACGCTTTTATTGAAACTCGGAGTAAAAGAAACACGATGATGCTTAGCTAACTGACAAACTTCACATTTGAAAGTCTCAACTAAATGTTGTAAAAATAAGGAAGGTAACATAGACTTAACCAAGGAGAATAGAGAAGGACACAGACGCTTGCGGGAGAATGAGAAGACTCGAAAGACTCAGTCTGGAAGCACGAAGCCAACACCTTCAAACCATCTTGTTCATCATACAAGTAGTATAATACTCCTTTTTCCTTACTAACTCTAATTGTCATCCCCGTGGTAAGATCCTGAAAACACAATGAGAAGTGAAAAATGTTACTTTACAGTACTGATCATGAGTGATTTTACGAACATATATTAAATTGTGAGAGAGTGTAGGAACATGTAACACATCCTGTACATGAAGTGAAAGTTGCAAGTTAACACTCCTAGAGCCATCAATACGGGCATAAGAACCATTAGCAACGGTAACATAAAAATTTCTCTCAGAAGAGATATAGGAGGAAAATAAATTGAAATTTAATGTCATGTAGTTGGTGGCACCAGTGTCCAAAATCCAAACATTCTTAGGGATTTTACCGCAAACATTAAGGGATCGGGAGCATACACTCAAACCAGTCATTAGTCGAGAACAACTTCCAGAAGGCTTACTAAGATAGTCTAGTGGCTTGAGATGAATCTGGTGGCTTCAATAATTGTTGTGACTATGAGAGCAGCAATCAGTAACAAAAAAACCAGAGTTATAACAGCAATAAGGACCAAAGTGCTCAAAATGATAAACAAACCCTTGAGATGGAAGGAGAATACGCTGATCTACCTACGGCTGAAAGACGATTGTCAACTGTGGTCTGCAAGCCTGTTTCATGGTCGTCACATAACAGAGAGTTTCTGGGAGCGCGAGTTTAGTGTGGCGCCACGTGGAGGGTCAAGCGGCCGCGAAATTTTAGGGTCGGCCGGTTTGGAATTCCGAGGTTGTTGGTGAAGGTGGTGTAATGTGGTTTTTGAGGTGAATAGTGTGGGGTTAAAAGCGAGAAAAAAAATAAACGACTTCAATGAAGGATCCAAGAGGTTGGACAATGAACTAACAAGGGTGAAAGAGGCTGTAATGAAGGTAGGGAAGTGTTACAATGAAGATGACCAAGGTTTACCACAATATAGACGGCTAGGTTTTATGAGGAAGCAAGTATCTCGGGATCGAGAGATCGTGATACCATGTGGAAAATTATTTACGAATATTATTTCAATTGTATGTTAAGTACAAAGGGTTAAAACATTAAATAGTTATTCCAAGCTTAACCCTAATGGGCCTGATAAATGGGTCGTAGACATATTTACAATAAAGACACACAACTGACGACACCCACCATTTACTACATCCACCACTTGTTTATAGTCAAGATTTGAATGCAACATGTCGAATATGTAACACCCAAAATAATTTAATTAATTATTTAATTGAATTATTTAGGCGTTGCATTATCATTGTTTTATTTAAATAAATAATGAGCATTGGTATTGTGCCTGGGGATGGTGGAAGAAATGGAGCGGGGGTGTAAAAGGGCCCAAGTGCGCTTGGCCCGGTGTATATATGCTCAGTTAGGTAATCTCTCTCATTTGTGCAAAGGTGAGAAAAATTCAGAATTGAGAGAGAGTGGGAAGTCTAGGCGGCGCTAAGGAGAAGGAAGAAGGGAAATCTTCTCAAGTTTTCCTAAGGTAAGAGTTCTATGGCGTTTTCTTTATTTTTCCTTGTGTTGTAACCCTCAATTTCCTAATCCGTTGTGTTGATTCTTTCGTTGATCAAGAAGAGGGTGTGGCTGCGATTTCAAAGGAAGAAGTGGAATTAATTCGTGTGTTCTTTGGGTTTTATGCGTGACTCATTCGTTGTTCGCCGGAATATCCAAATTTAAGGTAAGGGTGAGCGTTTCGTTTAACATGTCGGGTGTAGTTAGGGTTTATGGGGTTTTGTGGGATTAGAGACCGTTGGTGAGTTTGATGATATGTTGTTGTTGTATGTGCTATCTTGATGATCTGAAATTGTTGATGTCTTGATGAATTTGGTGATTTTTGATGAATTTGATGGTTGATGAGTTTGATAATCGCTTGATGATTGAATTAAGGGACGAAAGGTTTTTTTGGTGTTAATTAGGTGTGGGAAGGATTGTTTGATGTTTCTTGGTGAGCCTTGATGATTTTAATTGGTGAAAAATTTCGTATTTTTGAGTTAAAATCGAGTTGGGTGAAAAAGCGCACATTTCGGAAAAAGTGCATAATACTGCTATTCTGGCGGAGTTGGCGCCTCACTTGGCGCTGAAGTGGCGCTTCACTGCGCCGGTGCAATGCCCACATTCTGCGTGTTTACGTCAATGGCGCCTGCTGTCGCCTCATTTGGCGCTTAAATGCGCGATGATGATCTTTCTCCTTGTTTTTCTTTGTTTTGTCACTTTGTTTTTGGCGAATATCTTTTGAGCAGGAACCCGATTGAGGTGTTCTAAGATGCGTTGGAAAGCTTATTCAGAGGCCTAACTGAATATTCTATTTTTAAGGCAAAATAAAATGTTTATTGTTGCTGTATTTACTAAGTAAATGGTGTTGTTTTATGAAAATTGCGATACTATGTTTATATAAGTGAATTACTATGAAGCGTTATATTATTAGTACACTAATTGACTATGGCTAGAGCGTGGTTTACCACTAAGGTCAGAATTTCTTTTTTGATGTATTTGCTCTGTTTGGCTACCACGTGAACCCCACCAAATTTGGAGATAAATTCTTGGGTGGCCAATGCTGTGGTGAGTTGTAACTGGTCGAGTAATCCCATAGTCAATCAGTCTACTATTCTATGACACACTAAGCTAAAAGACAAATGAAGTATATATATGTCTTGAATGATGATGAGGATATGTGTGTTTATGATGATGTCTTGTGAATAGCGATGTTTTTGAGATGAGTGTACTTTATGAGTGATTCTTTGGATGATGATGAATTATGATTTGTGATGATTGATGATGTGTATACTCTGTGAGTATAATTATAGTGATGATGTATAATGATTGTGATGATTTGCGAAGGATACACTCTATGAGTGTTTTATAACGATGACGAAGAGCACTCTAGGTGAGTTTTGGTGAATTGCACATGTGTTTCATAGAGTCTCATGGCATGTGCATTATTTTGCGATGGATAGGCTTGGCCATTTTGCGATGTTTTGCGATGTATAGGCTTGGCCACTTTTGCGATGTTTAGGCTTGGCCATTTTGCGATGATATGGTACCATCATGCATATGCCACAGTGGGGTTGCATCTTCATGCATAATCATGACTATGTATTGTTGTTGTTTGTGATTGGAGGTGGTGTTGCGTGATTCGATGTAGTGATGAGCGATAATATTGTGTGATTGCTGCTGCTCATTTCTCTATTATGCACTTGATTTTGTTTTATTGAAATTCTCACCCATACGCTTGGAATGTTGCTCTATTGTGGCAGCTGCAGTGCTTAGCGAATGAAGGACCTATTGCCTTCCTTGTTTAAATTTGTTGGGAAGTCTTAGAGTCGCTCTACGATCACAGTAACACCTAGGGGCGTACTTGGAGTTATTATTAGTTGGATAATTATTTTATGATTATGTTTGTTATTTTGAGGCGAGTTTGAGAGACATGGTGTCTTTGTTGTTTTATTTCATTTGTGACCTCACTATTTTGAAGTTTAGAATTTTGTCGATTGAGTATTAACACGAATTCAGCGATCACGAATGTTGAGTTTTAATTGATCTTTGAAGTGGCATTCCTTTTCTACTAAATAAATATTATTTTTGAAAGTGAAATTACTCACGATAATGATGTGTACAATTTCGGGGTAGAAAAGGGTGTTACATTAGTAGTATCAGAGCGATTCGATGCAATCGGGCCAAGTGTGTCGATTTGTCATAATGTGTATAATGGCTAGGTGTCTTAAAATAGTTACGAGGCCAGTTGTTTATCTTTGCAGTGTTAGGTTGATATGGCGAGAAGGATCGATCTTTGCTTTTCTTGAGGCCTTGCAAGCTATAAGCCTTGATGTGGGTACCAGAGAATCTTTGAGGCCCATGATTTGGCTACCTGAGAGAGAGAACCCTCCCACCTTCAGGGAGAGTACAACCGAGATGGTGGTGGCTTGGTGAAGGAGATTGAGAGGATCTTCCGAGTAATTAGGCTGCAATGATGAGCGAGAAAGTCGGGTATGGTACTCATACTCTATCACGAGGAGGCGATGGTAGTGGTTGGAGACCGGTGAGAGGTTAGGGGCTGCTTTCGAGAGGAGGTTACTTGAAATTTTGTGTTCAGAGGAGTTCTGAGAAAATACTTCCACGAGGATGTCAGGGACGAGAAAAGAGATAGAGTTCCTTGAAAGTGAAGCGGTAGTATGTGATCCTGAGTATCTTTGCTAAGTTTCTTGACCTTGCTAAGTTCTATCCACACTACACGAGGTGAAATTTGAATTCTCAAAGTGCATAAAATTTGAGAATGGTTTGAGAGTGATATCAAGCGGTGTAGGGTATCAAAAGATCAGTGTTTCTTGATCTGGTTGGATCTTCTTGAGAATCTATGAGGTGATAGCAATGCGTGCTAGACTTATGAAAGATCAAAAGAGTAAGTTTGAGCGAGGGTAAGCCATATGAGGTGCCCGCTTTGGTAAGGGCAAAGGAAGGTTGTTGGTAGATTTGTTGGTGGGTCTAAAGCGTAGTGGGGAGATCTTTGCGGTAGGTGTTACTTGTTACACGTGTGGAAAGGTGGGCCATAAGAGTCCGATTGCCCGAACAAGAATCGAGCAGGATGTTTCAAGTGTGGGAAAGAGGTCACGGGGCTCTAAGCGTGATAAGAAGGATAGGGTATGTTTCAATTGTGATGAAAGTGGTCGCGTCGATTGCTCGGTGTCAGAAGCCCAAGAAGGAGAAGTCATATGGAAAAGTATTCGCTCTCTAGTGAGTGCGATGTGGTGAATGAGATTCGAAGTGCGTGCTACATCAATAATACACCTTTAGTTGCTATTGTTGACACGGGTGCTCGCACTCTTTTATTGCATCTGTTTGTCTTTGAAAAGTTAAATTTAGTATTGTCTACTATGGAGAGAGGATGGTTATCGACACTCCGGCTAAGGGTCGGTAACTACTTCTACGATGTGTGCTAGGTGTCCTCTGTCGGTCTTGCGAGAGAATTTACAGTTGATCGATTTGTTTGCCTTTGGGTGGGTTAGATGTGATTACGGGCATGGGTGGTTAGTAGATAACCATGTGCACATCAAGCTGATACGATAAGTCTATTAGTTTTCTTCTTCACGAAGAGGAAGAGTGCGCTCTCTTTGTCTCTTTGAGCAATTCTTGTGAGGTAATGAAAGAGGGTGGTCGGTTGTTTGCTTTGATGGCGTCTATATGTCTGCTGAGAACCAGAAATTTGTGGTTGATGGGTTCTGGTGGTGTGTGAGTTCCACTGAAGTGTTTAGGATGAGATTCCTAGTGTGCCCCGAGAGAGGAAGTTGAGTTCGGGATTGAGCTTGTGCACAGTACTAGGCACTGTGTACATGGCACCGCACTGGGATGTCCGCCACGAGTTATGCAGAATTGAAGAAGCAGTTAGAGGAGCTTCTTGAGAAGAAATTTGTGAGGCCTAGTGTGTCACCATGGGAACTCTCGGTTTTGTTAGTAAAGAAGAAGGATGGGAGTATGCGTCTGTGCGTAGATTACAGACAAGTTGAACAAGGTAACTATTAAAAATAAATATCCTCTCCAGAGGATAGATGATCGATGGATCGGTGGTGGGTGCTAAGGTGTTTAGCAAGATTGACTTGAGATCGGGGTATCACGGATCAAGGTGAAGGATGAAGACATCCGTAAGGCTGCGTGCGTTGAGCGAGGTATGGGCATTATGAGTACTCTGTAATGCCGTTTGGTGTCACTAATGCACCGGGGTGTTTATGGAGTACATGAGCCGGATCTTCCATAGTTACTTGGATCGGTTTGTAGTTGTTTTCATTGATGACATCTGGTGTACTCGAAATCGAGGAAGAGCACGCTGAGCACTTGAGATTGGTGCTAGAAGTCTTGAAAGAGAGGAAGCTCTATGCTAAATTGTCCAAATGTGAGTTACATTTGAAAGAGGTGAGTTTCTTGGGTCACATTATTTACGGTGTGGTATAGGCTGTGGATCGGCCAAGGTTGATGATGTTGTTGCGGTGGGAGAGCCCAAAGTCTGTGGCGAGATCGGGAGTTTCTTGGGGTTGTTTGGTTATTACGGGGAGGTTCATTGAAGGGTTCTCTAAGCTAGCCCTTCCATTGACTCGATTGACTGTAAGGGAAAGGCATTTGTGTGGGATGCAAAGTGTGAAGAAGAGCTTCCAAGAGCTAAAGAGGAGGTTGACCACGTCTCGGTGTTAGTGTTTACTGTGCGGAGCAACCATTTGTTGTGTCTTGTGATGCTTCCAAGATGGGTTTGGGAGGTGTATTGATGCGAGGATGGGAAGGTGGTTGCTTATGCGTCCGACGGTTGAGGACCCATGAGAAGAACTATCCTACTCATGACTTAGAGTTGGGCTGCGATTGTGTTCGTGTTGAAAATTTGGAGGCACTATCTCTATGGTACTAGATTCGAAGTGTTCGGTGATCACGAGAGTGAAGTACTTGTTTGACGAGAAGGAGCTGAATATGAGACAAAGGCGTTGGTTAGAAATTTGTTGAAGGACTATGATTTCGGCTTGAACTATCACCCGAAACAAAGCTAATGTCGTGGTGATGCTTTGAGTCGGAAAACTTTGCATATGTCGGCTATGATGGTGAGAGAATTGGAATTGATTGAGCAATTCCGTGACTTGAGTCAGTTTGTGAGGTGACACCCCCAGTGTCAGTTGGGGATCTTGAGGATTGGGAGCGACTTCTTGGTTAGTATCGAGGCGCTTGAAGTTAGATGTGAAGTTGGTAGATTTCTTTGGTTCTTTGGTGAACAAGTGTTGATGGGGATCTGAGGTTGGATTCCCGGGGTGTGTTGAGGTTCGGGGGCCAGAATTTGTGTTCGGATGATCTTTGAGTTAAAGAAGATGATACTTGAGGAGAGCCACGGGAGTAAGTTGAGCATTCACCCGAGTGCTACTAAGATGTATCATGATCTGAAGAAACTATTTTGGTGGCACAGTATGAAGAGAGATGTTGCGCGGTTTGTATATGCATGTTTGACTTGCGAGAAGTCAAAGATTGAGCACGAAGCTGCGGGATTGATGCAACCGTTGTTAGAGATTCGGAATGGAAGTGGGACAACATTTCCATGGACTTTGTGATTTGGGTTGCCAAACAACTTTGTGAGAGGATTTGACACTATTTGGGTGGTTGTGGATAGGTTGACCAAGTGCGCCCATTTCATTCCTATCAACATCACACATCACTGTGCCAAAGTTGGCTAGAATATACATTCAGGTGATCGTGAAGCTGCATGGGGTCCCGAAGAGTATTGTGTCAGATAGAGACCCGAGGTTTACATCTGAGTTTTGGGGGAGCTTGCAGGAGGCATTGGGGTCTAGGCTGAGGTTGAGTTCAGCTTATCATCCTCGGGTGATGGTCAGACAGAGAGAACCATCCAGTCTTTGGAAGATCTTCTGAGAGCTTGTGTGCTAGAGCAGGGAGGTGCGTGGGATACACATCTCCCACTGATTGAGTTTACTTATAACAACAGCTATCATTCGAGCATAGGGATGGCTCCTTTAGAGAGCCTTTGTATGGGCGGAGGTGTAGGACTCCTTTGTGTTGGCATGAGTCAGGTGAGAGTGTTGTTCTTGGGCCGGAATTGGTTAGGGAGACTACGGAGAAGGTGAAAATGATCGGGAGAAAATGAAAGAGTCTCAGAGGCGAGAAAAGTTACCATGATAAGAGGAGAAAGGACTTGGAGTTTGGTGGTGAGCATGTGTTCTTGAGGTCACCTTTATGGTGGTGTTGGGCGTGCCACGAAGGCAAAGAAGTTAACTCGAGGTTTATTGGACCGTGCCAAATTCTTGAGAGAGTTGGAAAGGTTGCCTATAGGGTGGCGTTGCCACCTAATCTTTCGAACTTGCGATGTATTCCACGTGTCACGGCTTGAGTATATTCGGACCGTCTCATGTGATTCACATGGATGATGTAGAGAGCGCGTGAGAATCTCACGGTGCGGACTATGCGGTGAGGATTGATGATAGAGAGGTGAAGGTGTTGAGAGGAAAGACATTGCATTGGTCAAGGTAGTATGGTTGGGAGGCTGCTTTGGTGAGAGCATGACTTGGGAGCTAGAGAGCGGGATGAGGAGTCTATCGAGCTATTTGACTCGGTATGAATTTCGAGGGGCGAAATTTTATAAGTGGGGAGAGTTGTAACACCCAAAATAATTTAATTAATTATTTAATTGAATTATTTAGGCGTTGCATTATCATTGTTTTATTTAAATAAATAATGAGCATTGGTATTGTGCCTAGGGGATGGTGGAAGAAATGGAGCGGGGGTGTAAAGGGCCCAGTGCTGCGCTTGGTGATGTATATATGCTCAGTTAGGTAATCTCTCTCATTTGTGCAAGGTGAGAAAAAATTCGAGAATGAGAGAGAGTGGGAAGTCTAGGCGGTGCTAAGGAGAGAGGAAGAAGGAAAATCTTCTCAAGTTTTCCTAAGGTAAGAGTTCTATGGCGTTTTCTTACTTTTCCTTGTGTTGTAACCCTCAATTTCCTAATCCGTTGTGTTGATTCTTTCGTTGATCAAGAAGAGGGTGTGGCTGCGATTTCAAAGGAAGAAGTGGAATTAATTCGTGTGTTCTTTGGGTTTTGTATGCGTGACTCATTCGTTGTTCGCCGAAATATCCAAATTTAAGGTAAGGGTGAGCGTTTCGTTTAACATAATCGGGTGTAGTTAGGGTTTATGGGGTTTTGTGGGATTAGAGACCGTTGGTGAGTTTGATGATATGTTGTTGTTGTATGTGCTATCTTGATGATCCTGAAATTGTTGATGTCTTGATGAATTTGGTGATTTTTGATGAATTTGATGGTTGATGAGTTTGATAATCGCTTGATGATTGAATTAAGGGACGAAAGGTTTTTTTTTGGTGTTAATTAGGTGTGGGAAGGATTGTTTGATGTTTCTTGGTGAGCCTTGATGATTTTAATTGGTGAAAAATTTCGTATTTTTGGAGTTAAAATCGAGTTGGGTGAAAAGCGCACATTTCGGGAAAATTCTGCATAATACTGCTTTATTCTACTGGATTGGCGCTCACTTGGCGCTGAAGTGGCGCTTCACACGCCGATGCAATGCCCACATTCTGCGTGTTTACGTCAATGGCGCCTCATCGTCGCTCAGCATTTGGCGCTTAAATGCGCCGATGGCTATTTCTCACTTGTTTTTCTTTGTTTTGTCACTTTGTTTTTGAAAATCGAATATCTTTTGAGCGGGAACCCGATTGAGGTGTTCTAAGATGCGTTGGAAAGCTTATTCAGAGGCCTAACTGAATATTCTATTTTTAAGGCAAAATAAAATGTTTATTGTTGCTGTATTTACTAAGTAAATGGTGTTGTTTTATGAAAATTGCGATACTATGTTTATATAAGTGAATTACTATGAAACGTTATATTATTAGTACACTAATTGACTATGGCTAGGCTGTGGTTTACCACTAAGGTCGAAATTTCTTTATTTGATGTATTTGCTCTGTTTGGCTACCACGTGAACCCCACCAAATTTGGAGATAAATTCTTGCAGGTGGCCAATACTGTGGTGAGTTGTAACTTTGGTCGAGTAATCCCATAGTCAATCGAGTCTACTATTCTATGACACACTAAGCTAAAAGACAAATGAAGTATATATATGTCTTGAATGATGATGAGGATATGTGTGTTTATGATGATGTCTTGTGAATAGCGATGTTTTTGAGATGAGTGTACTTTATGAGTGATTCTTTGGATGATGATGAATTATGATTTGTGATGATTGATGATGTGTATACTCTGTGAGTATAATTATAGTGATGATGTATAATGATTGTGATGATTTGCGAAGGATACACTCTATGAGTGTTTTATAACGATGACGAAGAGCACACTCAGGTGAGTTTTGGTGAATTGCACATGTGTTTCATAGAGTCTCATGGCATGTGCATTATTTTGCGATGGATAGGCTTGGCCATTTTGCGATGTTTTGCGATGTATGAAGGCCCGGCCACTTTTGCGATGTTTAGGCTTGGCCATTTTGCGATGATATGGTACCATCATGCATATGCCACAGTGGGGTTGCATCTTCATGCATAATCATGACTATGTATTGTTGTTGTTTGTGATTGAGTGGTGTTGCGTGATTCGATGTAGTGATGGCGATAATATTGTGTGATTGCTGCTCTCATTTCTCTATTATGCACTTGATTTTGTTTTATTGAAATTCTCACCCATACGCTTGGAATGTTGCTCTATTGTGCAGCAGCTGCAGTAATGCATGAATGAAGGACCTATTGCCTTCCTTGTTTAATTTGTTGGGAAGTCTTAGAGTCGCTCTACGTCACAGTAACACCTAGGGGCGTACTTGGAGTTATTATTAGTTGGATAATTATTTTATGATTATGTTTGTTATTTTGAGACGAGTTTGAGAGACATGGTGTCTTTGTTGTTTTATTTCATTTGTGACCTCACTATTTTGAAGTTTAGAATTTTGTCGATTGAGTATTAACACAATTCGGCGATGCGAATGTTGAGTTTTAATTGATCTTTGAAGTGGCATTCCTTTTCTACTAAATAAATATTATTTTTGAAAGTGAAATTACTCGATAATGATGTGTACAATTTCGGGGTAGAAAAGGGTGTTCTGAGAATACCCAATTGAAGCATCCAACAAAGAGGTTATAGTAGATCCCAAAACTTCAATCTCTTGAGGTTTCAAATACTCATCAAACCATATGGATTTTGCGGATAGAAAGATACCGTCATGGTCCCTGAAGTAGATACCGATTTCACATCACATCTCTTGCTCAAACCAGGCGCCGTCTTCTTTGCACTTGAGGGGCCCTACAACCGATGGTGACCAATGCTGCGACTCTAAGCTTGTTGTGTGTTGCTGGTTGTATCTTCTATGATAAAACAAGTCCATAATCAAAGTTCTAGCTAGCATCCTGAATAGCCAAGTTAATGGGTTTATCCTTTGAGTTACACACCAAATCATTTCGCCAACGCCACAAACACTAAACCACAACTACAAAATCTGTTTTCGTGTTTTGATCTAGTACCTCCAGCAACTTGAAAAATAATTCCTTGGCACCCTCAGCTTCTTCAAATTCACCGCGGGTCAGTTCCCAAATATTAGTTGCTTCCCAGACTTGTTCGGCCTTTGGACACCCAAAAAACAAGTGCCTTTCATTCTCAAGGGCTTCATCGCATGATAATAGGCTGATTTCACAGAATAAGTGTCATTTCTACTCAGGTCGAAAATAATTTGATCTTCTCTTAGAGTTCTGCGCCTAGGAATTTTGAGAATTTCCTTGTCTTCTCTTTCACTAAAGGTAGCATTGATAAGACTTGTATTTCATTCTTTTGTGACATTATTCAATAAGATTCGAGACAAGGATAGATTCGAACCCAAAGGTGGATTGGAGCTAACATGCGCATTTGTTGGTGTACGAAGCCATTGATCATCCCAAATTCTGATTTTTGAACCATCATACACTCTCCATCTTAGACCTCCTTTGACTATTACCCATTGTTATAGCCCAATTTTGTCCGTCTTCTTTTTCTTGTTTTAGTCATCATATTTAATTCGTTTTTTAAGGTCGCGGGATTAAGAGAATTGTTAGAATGACGTCTCATTTTCTAACCTAAGCCAATTTCAATCACCCCGTTCAACTAAATCGAAATAACGTTGTTTAAATTAGGCATACATGCGAATGATCGATCTTTTCGTGCGTTCTTCCATTTAATTTCCGTATTTGGGTTTAGTCGTACATAAGTAGGTCTACAAAAAGTCATTTTTCTCAAAATTTGGCTTATCTCTTCAATTCAGGCCTAAGAATGCAATTCCGAGTTAATTTTAGTGTTGTTAGTTAACAAGCTCATTTCTTGTATTTGGGTCTCGTTTTAGCGTATTTGTCTAGTCTGGCCCGTTCTCGTCTTTGTATTTGGCCCGACTCCTTTTTCTTATTATTATTTTTATTTTGTGCAGTTAATTTATTTTGAGCATATATAGTCCAAAAATGTCAAAAAAATTCTATTTAGTTTTATTTACAATTTAAAAGTGTTTAAATATCCAAAAGTGCAAAAAATACAAGAAATAATATACCAAAAGTACAAGAGAAAAGGAAATCCGAAAATAATAAACAAAATACAAAATAAAACTAGCTCTAGCCCAAATATCAGTTGGGCTTGGATCCTCAAGCTCTCCTAAAACCCTAATCTTCCTCTCCAAGCATCTGAAAACAAACCAAATCCGGGTGAATCACACATTAATGGTCAAGACCTAATTTTCTAATATAAATAGGCAGTCTGCTTGAGTCAAAAGAGGACAACAACTGACTGCAAAGATAATCACCTAAAAAATATTAGGGTTCAACATCAGAACCCTAATCACAGTTTCGAGTTTCTTTTTGAGAAGCAATCAAAAATTTGAATACCAGCAGTCAGCGGATTCAGAGCAGTCAATAACAACAAACCAGTTCATCCATAGGAGCGATAGCGAGATGTTCTCATTTGGTAGCAACGAGGAGCCTATTCGGATCTTTGGAAATTTAGGTTGGTTGAATCATTGTGTTAAAAAATCGTTTAACTGTGTTCTCGTTAATGTTATAGAATTCAAATGGATCTATCCTCCTTTTCATTTGTAAATACTTGATGCTGTGAATATTAAGATTGTAAACATATTAGAGTCCATTTTTTCTTTTTATCTTTGGAAACAGACAGATCAGAAGCAAATAGAAGAGTAGTTTTAGAAACTGAATCTTTTTTGACTTAACGTTGAAACAAGGTTGGCTTTTTATATTATTAATACTAAAAATTTAGAAATACGCCTAATTTTTTTGCGTCAGATCCATGTATACTTAACTTCTGTTTTTTTGCCTTAAGCATAAATAATGATGAATCATAAGGCCTTTGTTGTGCATCAATCTGAATATGGTCAAAAGAACACACTTTTCTTTTCAAGAGTAAAAGGCAAGATGACAAAGAAGCATAAATCCTTTTTATGAATAGCAACAAGCAAATTCAGATAACCAAAATAGAACGATGGAGAACCAGTAGAGTAGAATAGAGATTAAGAACCCAATACACTACGCCAGCGTATTAGGATGGCTAGCGTTTTTTTTGGGCATTGGTAGCGTTTTAAAACGCTAGAGAAGCTGGCGCTACTAATGCGTACATCCCATTAGTAGCGTTTTAAAAAACGCTAGCTATTGACCCAGCGTGTTTTAGACATACGTAGCGTTTTATATAAAACGCTAGCCATTGACCAGTAGCCTTTTACAATTCCTGGCGTTTTACGTAAGCGCTAGGGATCTCATAGCTCTTTTTACTACCATTCCTAGCGTTTTAAATAAAAGCGCTAGGGATCCATAAGCTCTTTTACTACCATTCCTAGCGTTTTAAATTAAAGCGCTAAGGATACTATAGCCCTTTTTACTACCATACCTAGCGTTTATGTAAAAGCGCTAGGGATGCTATAGCACCTTTTATTAGCATTCCTAGCGTTTTACGTAAGCGCTAGGGATCCTCTAACTCCTCTTTACAATTCCTAGCGTTTTATTTTTAAAGCGCTAGGTGATGAATAATTTTAACTTCATTTCTAGCGTTTTCACTCTAAAGCGCTACCTATTGACTGATTTTTTTAAATATTTTTTTATTTTGGTTTGTTCTCCATTTTAATTACAACCTATAAATTCATTCCCTTCCAAACAAATTCAGAAAATACATTCCAATCCAATATCATTCAAACAAAATTCGATCAACAAAATTCATCAAATAATATTTCCAATCAATATATATCATTCTAAGAAGTACTTACAACATAATATAAATCCAATATATACAACATATATAATAACTAAACTATTATGAATCTCAAAACTTGCTACAAAAAACTAGAAACAAAAGCGCACCACTCCCCCTTACTGCTTTGTAAGTTGTTCGTGATAATTGCGGATATTTTTAAAGTTGGGAAAATCTTTTGAAAAATAAAATGAAATAAAATTAGAATTAAAATGTTTATTAAATGTGAGTAAGTATTATAATATCAATATAAAAAGAAATCTAAGTAGTTACCTTGGTTGGGATTGTTACTTTGTCATGAGTGATAATCTCTTTCATAAACCTCATAACGTAGTACCCACAATCATTGTTATTTGGTTGTTTAGGACACTACAAACAAAAAAGATTATAACTTAATTGTCACATTTTATGACCAAAAATTCAATTAAAATTATAAGAATGATTCTTAAAAGCTTACGATTATGGGTAGCCATCTTGTTTTACTCGTAGATAATCCCAAGTATTCTTTCAAAGCCTTTGTAACGTCATATATATATATATATATATAACGTTAAGTTGAACAAAATACATATATTAAATTATACAAATTAAAATGAGAGGGTTACACATACACACCTCTCAACCATCTCTACGAAGTCTCGTGAAGCGTTGTAATGGCCTTGAAGTGAATCGGATAGTAGACAACATTTTGCTTAGGGTTTATTGCAAAGAGTACCCAATGTTGCTGCAAGTAAATGAATCACGAATGAGTACACATTAATTTACACTATAATACAATCCTCAAAATAATTAAACAAGTGATTGAAGACTAAATTTCTCACCCATTATTGAGTGGTGCCAAAAATAAAAAGTCGCCCTTCAAATGCTTGGCATCCATGAAGCGTGAATGGATATAACTTTGTATTTCACTCTTAATAGCCATAATACGTTCCTCTGTATTACCTTGCTTAAACACAACGATACATTTGGACACAAGAAGAAATACTTTTGTGTCCGTTGCGAAAGGACAGGAAGACGATTGTACAAAAACCTATAAATAATATATATACAACTTGAGGATCCTCATATATATACTCTAATATATACTCTAATATAAACAACTATTGTGTACAAATAATTTAATACATACCTCTGGTATACTCTAATATCGATAGCGATGGCCCAATCCATTTCAACTATAGCTTTCGGATCCTCCATGTTGAGAATTACCAAGCATTCGAGGCTCACAATGTTATCGGCGGTAAAAAAATTTGGTCGTCGGGTTCATTTTTTTGAGTGATGTGGACCTTTAGAGAATCGATGTATACGGAATTCATCAATGGGAAATTGACCAACATGTTGGGTGGTGTATAAGTAGATGGTCGGGAGAGTTTGGTAGTGGAAGGGAAGGTCGGGACACTTTTATGGAAGGGAAGGTCGGGACACTTGGGGTACCTAGTATATATTAAAAAATGATTAATTAGTTAGTTAACACACATTATAGTCATCAACTTATTAACAAAAATATTGTCACTTACAGCGACAAGTTGTTGGGCCATGCCACAAAAGTACTAAGTGTTTGATCCACGGTAAATATATCCGCATTAGCAATTGGAGCAGGCAATGAGTGCAGACCCTCTATTGAATAGTCTACCCTAACTCTCAAATGGTTTTGGGCATGGGTAAATTGTGCGGTGTGGCACTCAATTGGTTACATATCAAACCCCTTTGCAACCTTTCGATGTGGGTTTGCAATATATAGCTCACATTCACTGTTATCCTAAATCAATTATAAAGAAAAATAAATATACATGATAATTTTATCAAATACATATGTACAAAAAAGCAAGTCGAGTTTTGTTAAATACATGTGTTGAAGGGATGGTGCAGCTATCTCTCGGCGCTATGGGAAGTGCGGCGGGTGATATAGGTTCAGCGGGGGTGGTGCGGCGGGGATGGTGCACCAATCCTTTGTGCCAAGAAGGCTGCTTAAACATCTGTCTCTCTTCCATTAATACAGCAACATTCTTGGATAGCTCGTCATACTTTGCCGCCATGACTTTACAATCCCCGCACCCCTTGCTTTGGCTCTTTGGCCCAAACACAGTTGTAGGAGGAATCCCATATCCATAACCTCTAATCCGACCCTGTCTCTCTTCCCTTCCCAAGGCACGAGCAAGGACATCTTGTTGACCATCACAATCTGTTAAATCTCCTTGTGATTGATTGTGATATGCTTTCAGCGATGCACAAACATAAATAATGAGATAAAATTAATAAACAAGTGTCAAGAGAAATTTAATCGACAGTAAAAAATATGTCCACGTGTCAAAAAAAATCGAGTAACGGATAAAAATAATAAACAAGTGTCAAAGAAATTTAATCGACAATAAAAATATGTCCACGTGTCAAAAAAAATCGAGTAACGGATAAAAATAATAAACAAGTGTCAAAGAAATTTAATCGACAATAAAAAATATGTCCACGTGTCAAAAAAAATCGAGTAACGGATAAAAATAATAAACAAGTGTCAAAGAAATTTAATCGACAATAAAAAATATGTTCACGTGTCAAAAAAAATCGAGTAGCAGTTAAAAAATATAGTCAGACACAAATTCCAACTTGCTAGGAATCATAAAATTAAAATTACAATACATGAATTTTGGAATACTTACAATTTTGTCCTTGACCTCCTTAGTTTTCGGATCCACAATCTCCCCATCCTTGTTTTGTCGGGCCTCTAACCAGACAGTACAACGATCAAGGGATTCTTGAGTTGGATCTTTCCCCTCTTGCAGTAACTATTTAAGTTTAATAATTGTTAATCAACTGTAAATTAAAAGATTCATTAAATCATAATAAATTAAACTAATTGTGTCTTACCAATCTTTCTTCAAGAATTTGATATCCACTTGAACCTCCTCTATAAAATTTACTCGGGATTAGAAGCTCTCACTTTATTGGCTTTGCTTTTTCTATTTAAAAACATAAGTATACATTAATGAATGATATCTTGTTGTGAAAATATATATATATATATATATATATATATATATATATATATATATATATATATATAACTTAAATAATTAATATACTAACCAGGAAATCCGGATGCGTAGTGCGTATATCTACAAATTTGGTCCAATCCTCCTTAGTTATAATTAGGCATACGATCTTTGGAGGCTCTGTCGATGGTCCCATCAGGCCGTTTGAATACTTTTTCCCCACATCGAGTTCTATATGCCCGATGCAACCTTCCCGCTTCCTTGAGTATCCAATCTCTTGGGCATCATCGACATCAAAATGTTTCTACTTATACATAAAAATGGATTAAATAAATACAACTAAAAATTCACTAAATAAGATTATTAAAGAGGTCTAAAATTATATACGTATTAAGGACCAAAAATCATCTTTCGGTTTAGGCAAAAAAGCGTATTATCTTTCTCATTCCAACTTTTTATTGAAATTGAAAAGATTTGTTTCACCTTAGTACCAATAAAGCTAATTAAATTTTGTGCCGTTGTCTCCAATTGGCAAACCTTTAACACTCCATCGGACCTTAAATAATTAAATCATTAAATAATTAGATAACTTGGAAAGGTAGAGAACAACATTAATAATTAGTAATTAACTTACCTTATATTTCTCGTGTCCTTTACTTATCCGATGGGCGATATTCTTTTACGATGTAATTCCTCGGGAGTGAACTTCTTTGTGTTTCTATCACCCCCATCACCACCACGACTACTCTCGTGATCACTATGTGATGCCATCGACTTGCAATGACCCAAATGAAATAGACTCGGTGAGTTTTAGCTTTCTAATTGTTTAGAACCAACAAACACTTAACAAAATATAGAAGAAGCCATGCACTAAGTAATGATGAAAGCCATGCACTAAGTAACCTAGAGTAAACATACATCGGAAAGACATGCACTAAGTATATAACCTAGAGTAAGCATATATATGAAAGCCATGCACTAAGCAGAGAAAGCCATGCACTAAGTAACCTAGAGTAAACATACATAGGAAAGCCATGCACTAAGTATATAACCTAGAGTAAACATATATAGGAAAGCCATGCACTAAGAACCTAGAGTAAGCAGAGAAAGCCATGCACTAGGAAAGCCATGCACTAGTCAAGTTAATAATGCTATCTAAGCTAGACTAATCTAACAACTAATTAGATACAACATTGAGCTAAGTAACGAGAGAAAGCCATACAAAAGATACATAACAAATCATAAAAAACCATAACAAATAGTCATTGCGGTGAGAGAGGTGGAGAGTGCGTGAGTGCGAAATACCTTTTGAAAGGAGAGAGAGTGCGAGAAAAAGGAAACAAATGGGAGGGAGCTGCGTGGTAAGATAGCACCAAGGAGAGAGGATGAGCGAAGAGGATGGGTTTACTGCGTTTCACGTTTCTGGGTCGCGTTTATGGGTTTTCGGGTCGTAGCACCAAGGAGATGAGCGAAGATGAGCGAAGAGGGTTTCTGGGTCGTGGAGGTTCGCAAAGGTACGATGAGCGAAGTCTCACGTGAGTTACAGGTTGTTACGGGTTACGGGTTGTTCGTGGAGGGTTTCTGGGTCGTGGAGAGAAGTTAGGTAGATGAAGAGGCGTCTACGTGAGTGTGTGAGGAGATGAGAGAGCGCGCCTTGTAAAAATTTTAATAGCATCCTAGCGTTTTTACATAAAGCGCTAGGGATCATCTAGCAGCGTGTTTACCATTCCTAGCGTTTTAAGTTAAAGCGATAGGGATGCTATAGCGCCTTTTACAATTCCTAGCGTTTTACGTAAGCGCTAGGGATGCTATAGCACCTTTTTACTACCATTCCTAGCGTTTTATGTAAAAGCGCTGGGGATGCTATAACACCTTTTACTACCATTCCTAGCGATTTATGTAAAAGCGCTAGGGATGCTATAACACCTTTTACTATCATTCCTAGCGTTTTATGTAAAAGCGCTAGGGATGCTATACACACCTTTTTACTATCATTCCTAGCGTTTTACGAAAGCGCTAGGAATTGAATGATTTTCTAATTTTATTTCTAGCGTTTTCTCTTTAAAGCGCTATGTATTAATTGATTTTTTTAAATATTTTTTTATTTTTGATTATTCTCCTTTTAATTACAACCTATTAATTCATTCCCTTCAAGTAAAATTCATCAAATATCATTCCAACAAAATTCAGCCAATATCATTACAATCCAATATATAGATACACACAAAATTCAACCTATTAATAGATATTTTTGTTTACAAATCATACAACATAATAAGTAACTTATATTATGAAACTCAAAAGTAGCTACAAATTAAAGCTATAACATATATATGACCTGACCCTCAATGACTCTCTGTCTTGACCACTAGATCTCATGATCACTAAGTGATGCCATATCGACTGCAATATAACATAATCCATGTTATTGTTAAATTTACAAAAACAATATAATAATTATCTATTAATAAAAAATAACGAGAAATCATTAAGTCTATATTACCTTTTCCTTTTCCTAGACAAAATTTTGTTTGCAATTCGCGTCTTGGTATTTTTTTCCGAGCGAATAGTAATTCCATCATTATGATCTTTTCTAAAATATACAACATCCTCTATAGAAGTATTTTCCCTATTATTGGTTACGATGTTACGAAGAAAGGGTCGTCCTCAACACCAACATCATCGGGTGCTTCATCATCATCGTTGTTATACACAAAATTTTTGTCGATCAATAGAACAATAGACCAATTGATATTAAGCTGGATCGGTGACATAAAACACTTGTTGAGCTTGCGATGCTAAAATAAAAGGTTCATCTTTATATCCTAACTTGTTGAAATTCACCCGCATGAACCCTAATTCATCAATCGTAAACCAGTATTATTGTCAACCCATTCACATTTGAACACGGGCTCTGAAACATATTGTAATCCAACTCCCATATGTGTTCAATGAAGCCAAAGTAAGACATATTCACATATATGGGATTTCTATCTTTGCCTTTGGATGCATGCATAGAATGAGCTACAAGAGTCACCCCACTATTTTGCATTTTACTCACGATCATCTTGTTCTTTTGTATAGAAAGTGCACTCGTTCATTAGATAAATTTGTTGTAAGAGAAGACATGTATATTTGGACCTTTTGCTAACCATCTCAATCTTTTTGAATTCAAGTAGGATTGAAACACACTCACCATCAATGTGATGTTTTAGCCACACTATGAAACTCCTATTGTGTTCTTTTGCTAACCAAACTTGCTTCTTTCAGGAATTGACTCTTAAGAATCTCCTTGTGCTTGGCAACATATGAATCAACCTCACTATCATTGTGAAGAAGCGTACAAGTGTGCTTGCTCTAGTTCTTTCCTTGATACCATCACTAATTTAGTTCTGTCATCCCTTTACTAATCCTTCTGCATGGCGAGACCTTGGCGGTCCACGAGAATATTCAAGACTAGATAGATAGCCGTGCAAAACTCAATAGCCTCTTCAACTATGTAGCGCTCAACAATACAACCCTCAGTCGTGATCGATTTTTCACATATCCTTTTAATATCTTCATGTAGCGCTCAAGCGGATACATCCATCTCATGTAACATGGGCCACACAATTGTGTCTCTCTAACGGATGAACTATTAGATGAATCATTATGTCGAAAAAGGAAGGTGGGAAATACATCTCAAGCTCACACAAAGTGACAGTAATTTCTCTTTGCAATGTTGGCAACTTTCGAGGGTCAATCACTCTACTACAAATCGCCTTAAAGAATAAACAAAGTTTGGTTAAGGTCCAGCGCACTTTCTTAGGCAAAATGGATCGTATACCAATGGGTAGCAAATTCTCCATGAGAACATGACAATCGTGGGACTTTAGAGACTTTAACTTTAGGTCTTTAATCGATACAAGAGTCGCCACATTTGAAGAGTATCCTCTGTAACTTTAACTCCATGAAGAAACTCACAAAAAAGGCAGTCTTCTCCTTTCTAGATAGAGTATGAGTGCGGAGGTAGATATGTCACGTGTACCCTTCTTTATCGGACCCAATTCTGGTCTCGACCCCATACTAAGCAAGTCCAACCTCGAGTTGATGGTATCTTTAGTCTTTCTGGCATATTGAGTAAGGTACCAATGACACTTTCAAAGACATTTTTTCAACATGCATCACATCAATGAAGTGTCTTACATATAATGACTTCAGTATGGCAACTCAAAGAAAATCGACTTTTTCTTCCACCCCGTTTGGCAATCTCTCACGCAAAAGGCTTCCCAAATTTAATGTTCAAATCTTCCACCTTTTCAAATACATTGCGTCAAAGGCGGGAGCTCTACGTGTTCTGTATTCCCATCAAATGCCTTTCTCCACAATCGATAGTGATGAGTTGATGGCAAAAAACGATGACCAAGATAGATATTCTTCTTACCATGTTCCAACCACACCCAATCTGTGTTATCTTCACATATAGGGCATGCACTGCGCCCTTTGTTCTTTGTACCAGATAGATTGCCGTATGCGGGAAAGTCGTTAATTGTGCCAAAGATCATAGCCCTCGAGGTGAAACTTTCTTCTCACGAACCCATCATACACCTCTACCCCAATCTCCCACATTTGCTTCAAGTCTTCAATTAAAGGAGCCAAGTATACATCAATATCATTTCTGGTTGTTTGGGCCGAAAAATTAACAAAACGACATCATATATTTGCGTTTCATGCAAAGCCACGTGATAAGTTATAAATCGCCAAAATCACGGGCCATGTCTTTGTGGGAGCTACTCACGGATACCGCGTGCGGGTTAAATCCATCATTGAGACAATGCAAGGCGTAGGTTTCTCGGGTCATCCCGAAATTAGGATACTCAATATTGATTTTTTTCCATTGCGGAGAATCTGCCAGGGTGTCGTAGCATACCATCTTTAATCCTTTCATCCTCATGCCATGTCAAGTGTTTTGCATCTTACGAACTACGATACATGCGCCTAAATCGAGGAATTATAGGAAAATACCACAACACCTTTTGTGGAGCGGACTCTTTCTTCTTATACATGGTGCATTACATTTAGGACACGACTTTAACAACGCATGTTCATTCAGAAATAAAATGCAATCATTCGGACAAGCGTGTATCTTCTCATAGTTCAAGCCAATAGACCCCAACATTTGCTTTGCATCATACGTCGAGAAGGAAGCACATTATCATTCGGCAACATTTCTTTCGAAGAAGTGAGAGTAAATCGGTAAAGCTCTTATCCATCCATCCGTGGCGAGTTTTCAAGTTATACAACTTGATCACAACCAATAATTTTGTGAATTCATTACAACCCGCATACAATGGTGTCTGCGCATCGATTATCAACTTCTCAAACATTTCGGGACAATCATTAAGATCCTCTTCAACCACCTTTGCCATCTCTTTAAATTCGTTCGCATCAAATGAATGTGTTAAGGTGTCAGCCGTGGCGCATATCTCTTACTAATATCATTCATATTTGAAGATTCACCTTTTTCTCACCGTGCATTATCCAACAAGTGTAACTTTGATCAATTCCATTCGCCTTTAAATGTCGTGTCAACTCCTCTGCGATGGCGATTTTACATAACAACACCTTAAACAAGGACATTTCATACCACTAGAAGTCCTAAGCGTTCAAAGCCTGACTCACAAAATAATCCACTCGGTAGTATACTCCTTGGACGGACGATTGGCGGACATCCAATTTCTATCCATAATTGCCAAAAATTTATAATAAAATCACGAGAAGAGAACTTTAACATATGACCCATCAAGCAATTCGAATATAATGAAGAATCAATTCATATAAAAAACAAACAAAATTTCCTCTTTTAAATTTTTTCAATTCCACTCCTTATTTTCCCAAGCTATATCTATATCATATTCTATTTCTATTCTCGGTCCTTTGGTCAAGACAAAGGAACCATATAGTCTAGTCTTCCAAACAATTAATTTATGTGTAACAAGAAGAGGCTAGTGGTGAAAAAAAAAAGAAGAAGAGTCTAGTGTGCACAAGTGACAAAACTAATATATTTCTAAACTAGATCCCACAATTAATATCTAACAAGAAAGCAGATAAAGAGCAGAAAACTCACCAATGTTGTGCGAGTGAGAGAGATGATGTTCTTTGAGAGAGATGATTTTCGTTGAGAGAGATGATGTTAATTTGAGTTAGGGTGTTAGGGTTTTGCGTTTACGGGTGAGTGATTTTGCGTTTACGGGTAAGAGTGTTGGTGAAAGAAAGAGGAAGTAGCTCAATGGGAAACAAAAAAATTATTTAACCATACCTAGCGTTTTCTAAAAAGCGCTGAGGATCTATCTAGCGTGTTTTCTAAATACCTAGCGTTTTGAATAAAAGCGCTAGGATATGTCTAGAGTGTTTACTAAATACCTAGCGTTTTATAAAAAGCGCTGAGGATCTATCTAGCGTGTTTTCTAATTGGCTAACGTTTTTTGAATAAAAGCGCTAGAGGATCTGTCTAGCGTGTTTACTAAATAGCTAGCGCTTTCTAAAAAAGCGCTAGGGATCTATCTAGCGTGTTTTCTAATTGGCTAGCGTTTTGAATAAAAGCGCTAGGGATCTGTCTAACGTGTTTTCTAATTTGCTAGCGTTTTGAGTAAAAGCGCTGGGGATCTGTCTAGCGTGTTACCTAATAGGTAGCGTTTTACTTTAAAGCGCTACTAATGGTATAGCGTGTTATTAAAATGGCTAGCGTTTTTATAAGCGCTACTAAAGGTGGCGATCTCTTTTTACAATTACGGCGTAGTGATAGTCAAAATAGTCAAAAATACAAATAGTATTCTCTCTCTTCCTTTTTTTTTATCCAATATTTTCTCTCTTCCTTGAGATGAGTGCGACTCACGAAAATACATGTAATGAAAATTTAGGTTTCCATGACCAACTCCCCTTTAAAACCTCTCCTCTTTTTTAGTTTAATTTAATTTATATTTTAATTCTTAAAATAATCAGACTTCTCTTTGCACCCTTCTTTTACTAACCGGCGCCCCCTGTCCATAAACTCATAACTTATAAGCACCAGCCCAAAAACTATGGGCCTCTATTATTTGCACCCCCATTTTAATTTAAGGACGCCCCTTCTTGTTAATTACACCATTATTTTACTAGTTAACCCCTTTTTTTTTGCTTTTTTTTTTCTTAATTATTTGTAACAAACAATTTCTTTCACCAAAAACTCATAAATAAATAAATGTTTCCATCTAAAATGTAAATAAAAGACTAAGTCGGTTGTACAACTAGGTTAGTCATAATTCTAGGACCAATGAGCTGTACAGTTCAGTAATCCTAAAAACTTATAAAAATGTAAATAAATTATTTTTCCTAAAAATAGGGGACTAAGTCGGTTGTACAACCGAGTTAGCCAGCGTTCTAGGACGAGTGGGTTGTACAGTTCAAGAGTCCTAGAATACCTATTCTAAAACCAACTCACCTCACATCAAACAAACTTCTTTCAAAAAACCTCGAAAATACTTTCAAAAGTAGGGGACTAAGTCGGTTGTACAATCGGGTTAGTCGTAAACTTAGAATCGATGGTGATGCAGTTCAAGGAATCCTAGGACCCCTACACTAAAAGCACCAACCAACAAACCTTTTCGGGAAGAACTACATGACTTTGATTCCTCCATTGCATCCGGAGGTACGTAGGAGCAAGAGACCACTCTTGTCAAGCACTAAAAATTAAAAATTTAATTAAGTCTTTTTCTCCATAAATAAAATGGTAAATATTAAAATATAATTAATTAGACAAAGGATGTCGTGGGTGCTAATACCTTCCCCACACATAACGACTCCCGAACCCTAAACTTGCCTTGTCCTAAACCAAAAGGGACTTTCCGAATTTGCCCTTAAACTAAAATTTGGTGGCGACTTCCTTTGATCCTTTCGAAGAATCCTTTCCCGGATTTTTCGGGCGCTACAGGTGGCGACTTCACTGGGGACTTAACTTTTTAGAGAGTCAAAACCTAGTCTAATTAATTATAGGATTTATTTAATTTTTACCCTTCTCTTATTTATTTATCTTTGCACATTATATTATTTATTTGATGTGTAAACCCTAGGATAGAAGACTTTATTTGGTATGAATGTTTGCTTTGTTTGCAGCTTTGGGTTTGTTTTGAACTGCTCCTACACACACTACATCTCTACACATCACACACATGTGAGAAAAGTCCTCTACCCGGACTCGAGTGCAAACCTATGTTAGAACGAGATTGCGTAGTGATGGCCTGTGGGACGTACGTCTCGTTGGGTGAGGTAAATCATTCTTTTTGAAAAAGTTAAAAACCCAAATCATTATTTACCGCAAGTTTCTTAGAAACCATACCTCATGCATTTTTTCTTTGCATTACAAAAAACAAAAATAAACATCTTATGTTACGACTGCCTGAGAATTAAAAGCTTTATTTTGGAGAGAAGCCATGCATGCTAAAGTCAAAGTCAAACTTTGTACTTTACTCTCCAAATGTAAAACTTATAATTCCCCGACGCGATAAATAAAATCATATATTATCATTTCACTCGAGTCAAAAATCATATATAATCATGTCATTCGCATTTCACATACATTCATTCGCATTTCATGCACACTCATTCATTTGCATACTTACATCATGCATTACAAAAAAAAAATGAGCATAATTCTAGAAAAAAATTGTGATGAGAGGTGAGACATTCTTGTGAGGTAAATCATTCTTTTTGAAAAAGTTTAGCCATACTTTGTTGCAAGCTCAAGGCGTTTCAAGGCACTCAATTTTTCAAATTAGCAGCTCGTTCACATTTATTTTAACAAAGTGTTGCATCCCATGATGAATGACCGAAATAGTCCGCCAAAATTTTCTTTCATGTGTTAACTAATGTTAACTCTCTACGAAGCATTCATGTAGTAACTTGTGTGTGACATGTGACTTCATTCTTGTTTGAGTCAGTTAATATCCCTACCTTGTCATTACCCCCGTCCAAGTCTAATCCCACCCCGACCACCCTAAAGTACATACTCCCCTATCTAGTCGACTTTTTGGTTTGTTCTCACTAATGAAATAACACATTAAGCCCTCCATACTGGGGCAAATTTGTGATCTCTAAAATACCTTGTCAACGTTATATTCCCTTGGTGCAAGTCCTTTACAAAATAAAAAAATTCAAAAAGGCCCGTTAGGTTGAAAACTCGTAAGAGCGGCCTAAGCAAAAATTAGGGCATAAAAAAATAAATAAAGAAAAAAGAGCAAATATATAAAAGTAAATAAATTATTGTCCTTAGTTAATTTTTGAGAAAACGAGCAATCATGATTTGAAATGAAGTCTGACCATCTTTACATATCCTCAAAAATCCTTTACCACCCACCTTAAGCCAAAAATCCTAAAAATCTCTCAATCACCTTAGACAAGGATCGATTCCGCATCAAAAAATGGTGCATCACTTTTATCAGCTCACTCAGCCAAAAAAGAAACAAAAATCACAAAAGAGTGAAGTCAAAAAAGAGGATTAAAAAATCCCAAAAAAAAAACAAATTAGAAAAAACAAAGACAAAAGTAGTACAAGTCGTGAGCTGTTGCTTCACACCATTAAAGCATAAGAGATCATTGTCTAAAACAAACCTCAAACACTTCCTTTAACCTCAATATCCTCCATAAACCCTTAGCCACGTTACAATCCTAAACAAGTCCATTCTACCATGAGACACGTCAATTACTGTCTCAATAAAACTTCAAACACTCCTTTGAGCCTAACAACCATTTCCTTCATAAATCATCGCCCATTAGCCAAGTTACATCACCAAATCATTTGTCCCATCAATCATCAAACACTTCATTGAGCCTAATAACCCCTTCTTTCACAAACCACAAACCATTAACCATTAGCCAAATCATACCGCTCAATAAAAATCATTCGTCCCATGATCCCACACACTATTTTGAGCCCGATTGTCATTTCCCTCATAAATCACTAAACCATCGGCCACATTACAACCCTCTAGAGTTCATTCCAATCATTGACTGATTGTTTTTGTTTTCTCAAAGTTTTAATTTCAGGACAAGTAAGTTTCTTTATTTATAATATGTTTGCTCAAAAAAAAATATATCTCAAAAAAAAAAAAAAACTTAAAAGAAAAGAAAAATCAAAGGCTTGCACCACAAGATTTATTCAAGTTCTGATTATACTAAGACAAGGTCTAGTGATCACCAAGTGTAGTTTTCATCATAGCAAACTCAAGACTATTGTAGTCTAAGAGTTGTTCTAAAGACAACCAAAAGGCTTATGCTAGGATCTTCACCTAGATCCTAAATTGGGGCATCCCTTTCACCATGTTCTCCACTTAAGCTTAGGGAAATGTGCCCAGCTTCCATACCACACCCTATCTATCCAGTCATATTTGACCAGCTCCTAAACTCATTACCCTAACTCTGTCACTTTCCACAACCTCACCACGCAGTTGTTTGAGATCCCATTATCAAGTGGGGCAACCCTGTCACCCTTCACTCCACCTACAATTGGGGAAATTCACCTACACCCATCTCATCCCCTTGTTATATTCACGCCCGCCAAATCATATCGGAGCAATTTCTCAACCCAGTATCTCAAATACACCCTTTCACAATGCTACTCTGGTTGGGGCAATTTTGTCCTTACCATAAATGGGGCAACACCATACTCTATGGATCGAGATAAAATCTCTTGCTTTCCGCCTCTCATTCCAAAGCCAATGCATTCCCAATTCATCATTTTCTACACCCCTAGCTTGTCACCACTAGACAGGGGCAGACACTCACCGTCATCAAATCTAAGTTGGGGGCAGTCCTGCATTTCTTGGCTTGGAAAAACGTACCTTTGATGACCTTGACAAAAAGACGGTCAGTCATTCACCCCTTCATGTGCCACAAATATCCTCACCCTAGGCCTTTAGAACCCCAAGTTAACTGACTCATTCATACTTGCACTAACATATGTCTTTACTAAACAAAGCTTCAGAGAGAGAACACAAGTTGATCATGTGATGCTAAAAATTCACTTAGGTAACTTTGTGGACATAAACCCGATCATCGAGGGCATCATAATAGAAGGAAAAATAAGCGAGCTTGCAAATACGGTCAAGTACCTTTTCATATCAATGTTTGTAGGTAATGACCTTGAGAATGCCGAAGTTTGAATCAAAACTAATTTTTCCAAAGAATGATCAATATTCACCCATGCTTCTCGCATCCAAAATCTCGCATCTTATCATTACAAAAAATGTTTTGCACTCAATCACTCATATCATATCATATCATATCATCGCATCATGCATGCACCATGGCATTAGCATTCAATCATTTCATTTGCATCATATTCACATTTGCATTTCATGCATTTATTACGTAGCAAGCAAAAAAGCAAAAAAACAGAAGAGAAAAAAATCATTCCACCAGATACCAATCATTGCACGTACGCGTGGACCATTAATTGCATTGCCAAATGAAGAAAGCTTTTCCCTCCTCGGGAAGATGCATTTGTTAGGTGTGCTCGGATAAACACATAAAGTGTTAGTCCCTATATTTTGTTCCTCTAATATCAGCGCTTTAAGCGTTGATCTCATATCGTATCACAGATCACCGGGTTGATCCTCGGACCCTATAGACCCCAGTGGTCCTTCGAGCGATGCCCTAAGTGGCCCGGTCGCAACGCGTCGGAGTTGAGCCCGATGGACCTTCGCGAGACCCGCGTGGTCCCGGACTAATTGTGTCGACCTAAGACACGGTGGGCGTCCTTCATGGTCAACATATCGATTCTAGACACGATCTTGACCCATCATGGCGCTCGAATATAAAGGCCCCCTCGGGCCGTTTAACTAGTACAAGTAGCTAGTTGCGCTCCTTGAACCACGATGGTCCTCAAATTAAGGCTTAGGCGGCCTTCCGGACCACAGTGAGTGGTCCTTGAGCCTTAGTGCTCCTTGAGATCTGAGTGGTCCCTCTGAGCCTTAGTGCTCCTTGAGTCCTTGATGACCGCTTCATTCGACTCTCGGTTGTCGCCAAGTGTTAACCAGCCCCTATTATTACTTAAACTTTCCGCTTCCCCCTTCAACGGACAAAATTAGCGTCTATCTTATCTTTATTCCTATTTCTACTACGAAAGCTCGAGAACTCATCACTTTCTAGTAAAATATAAATAAAGAGGGGCAGCTGTTATACCCCAATTTTGTCCGTCTTCTTTTTCTTGTTTTAGTCATCTTATTTAATTCGTATTTTAAGGTCGCGCGATTAAGAGAATTGTTAGAATGACGTCTCATTTTCTAACCTAAGCCAATTTCAATCACCCTGTTCAACTAAATCGAAATACCGTTGTTTAAATTAGGCATACACGCGAATGATCGATCTTTTCGTGCATTCTTCAATTTAATTTCCATATTTGGGTTTAGTCGTACATAAGTAGGTCTACCAAAAGTCATTTTTCTCAAAATTTGGCTTATCTTTTCAATTCAGGCCTAAGAATGCAATTGGTGCATGGAAAACACATACACTTGTGTGCAAGTATACACTGTCCAAAAACAATTAGTAAAAAGATCGAACCCACAGAGATTGAAAAATTCACTTTTAAAATCAATATAAAGTAATAAAGTGTAAAGTAACTAAGTAACAAAATAATTTTGGATTTTGTTTGATGATCACAACTAAGTTAGAAAGCAAAGTAAAAAAATGTTGATAGTGTAAAAGAGAAAAGCTAGTTGGAATGTCTTCATCAAGTAATTTACTTATAAGGTTTTGATGCCAGTATGTGATGCATTTTTGCTTTGAATGTTGTTGCATTATCTATGTGTCTTTCGGTCACTTTCTTGAGTATCATTACAGTTCTTATGATCCTTGTTCTATGCAGTAAAGAAAGGGGTGTTAATGCCTATCTTGCCTCCTAACAATTATCCAATTTGCTTAAATAAATTCACTCTTGTATTTTAAGCACCCACAATTATCCTATGGACTATACTATCCTATCTCTAGGACTTAGCATGGTTTTCACAAAGTTTTATTTATGTAAAACACTCACCCATATTAGTTCTTGAGTTCTTAATTGTAAGCCATTTACGGTCATTTACAAATCTTACTTATTCTAAGTGATCAAGTTCAAAATAAGTTTGGAAAGATTATCAAGCAAGAACTAAAGTACAAACAGACATACATGCATCATACTTACTTAAAAGCTCATTAAATGATTAGAACATTCCAACTAAGAAAGGTTTAGCTAACAAGAGACATTGCAAGATATATATAAACTGAATAGACCATGTTTATATATATAGAAATCACAAAAGAGAACAACAAGAGCAAAGTTACAAATTTTGAAAACCTTTGTATGAAATCTTCTAGCAATGCACTAGCATTACTCCTTAGCACTATACAAACACTATGAAAACGAGTTAAGGAGGATTTATCAATTCCTTCCTCTTCCTCTAAAAATATAAAAACTAACTATGTATATTGAAATTTTGATCTAACTTATGGATTGTGATATATTTCCAAATGAAGATGTGAGGTCCTCTTATAGCCTTCAAGTGAGGTGCTTCCTTCCTTCATGTTGAAGTAATCTTGAGTGGATCATAGCTGTAGTTGCTTTTCAGAGGTTTATCCCAAGTTGAAATCTTTGACCAATCACATAGGGCGGTTCCATGATGATAGAACATGTGTCCCTATGTTGATGACTCTTCAAAGCTATGCCATTAGCTATGTGTGAATGATAGGCGCCTATTATACAAGGTTGGATGGCATCAGAGAACCAGACAGGAGATCATCAATTGCAAGTGGATGCATATGAAAACAAGCTGCTTATTCACCAAGTAGTGTAGATTTGATGCAGGATCAGTGCAGGAGCATTTGATGCAGTTAGCATTGAGACTGCACTGAACAAAAACATCAAACATACCACAACATATCCAAAATGGCCTATAAATAACTATAACCATTCAAATCACTCAAGTTATCATATATCACACTAAATACTATATAAACTCTTTATTATTTGAAAGAGAGCAAATACTAAGTTTAAACATATGAAATACTCTATATAAAATAGAGTTATCACACCCCCAATCTTAAACCATTGCTTGTCCGCAAGTAATGACAAAGACAAACTATTAAAAACTATAATTCTAGAAGATAGATCAACTTGATATTTGGATATTCATGAGGAGTTCCTATGAACTTCATTTTTTCAACAATCTTTCTTGTTATTTCTTCAAAACTACCAAAGCTATTCAAACTCTTTTTGTGTGTGTGAACCTTTGAGTTGAGATTGGTTCCAAGACTAAGTGAAAAATTTCCTCCTAGTCTTTGAAAGGATTGGTTCATCTTTGGTCACACCAAAATATTTTTCAAAAGAGAGATTAGACTCACAAAATTTTCTCAAGTGTTGGGGAGTTCTAAAATCAAAGGGCTTGGTTGAATCTTTCAAAGCTTTTGAGCCAATGCATTTTTCTATTTTTTTGTGTGGATCTTTTGAGCAGATGCAATACTTCTTTGAAGTAATTTGTGCATTGATTTTTTTCTGCATTTTGCTTTTTCTTCAGTGCAGTTTGCATTGATGCTTCTGCACTGATGATGTTTTTTTCTTTTGCTAGCTCATATTACCTTCCTCACTGACCTCTGTAACGCCCCAAATAATTTAATAATTTATTTAATTAAGTTATTTAAGGCTTGCAACATTTATTTAAGTCAAATAATTAATTTAGAGTTTTATTTTATTTAGGAGGTGTATAGTGATTAGTTATATTAAAAATAGGGTGTTTAATATAACTAAGAGGTGTTAGGTAGTAAATAAGGGAGTGGTGATTTAATTAAAATGAGGAGTGATTGAAGTAGCTAGGGGTGCAAATAAAGGGCCCAAGGCCCACTAATAGGCCCAAATTAAAAGAAATAACCTTAGGGGTGTAGGGTTTCCCTTCCCATTTGAAGAAAGAAAAGAAAAAAAGAGAGGGTAGAGAGGGAGAGGAGGTGCGCAGCTGGTCTAGGAGGAGGGGGGAGGAAAAATTCATTTCTTGCTTGTGGTAAGTGGTATTTGGTACCAATCTTCCTCATTTTTCTTTCTCTTCCTTTTAGTATAAGTTTTACCCACTAATTCCCTTCCATTCCCACTTTGCCATGAATGGGTTTTGAAGCTCAAGTGTTGGGGAAAGCTATTTATGGTGATTCTTGTGTTGTTGGAGGAGAGAACACTAGAGTTCTTCAATTTCTAAGGAAAGGGGGCTCTCTTTCATACATAATAGTTTGTAGGATGAGTAATTATGTGTGGGTTAGGTGTTTAGGGTAATTAATTGTTGTTTGTGTGTTGTTTGAATTAATTGATTGTTTATGTGTTGTTTGAATTAATTGGTGTTATGTTTGAAGTAAAATTGATGAACTCATGCTAATTGTTGTTAAGATGAACATGATATGAACTATGTATGCAAGGTGTTTGATGTATTGCCTCAATGAAATTGAGTATGAAAATATGATGATTTCAAGGTGTTTGATAACTTGCCTAAATGAATTGGTGTTGAAATTGGAGTGTGAGGCATTGTGCCGTGATTATAATTGGTTTGGGTGATTGATTATGATGAGTTTTACTTGCTTATAGTTTTGTGCGTTTTTTGGACACTGTTTCGGTCTTTTTAAAACTGGTACTGTTTGATCGATTCAAAAATTATGTGGCTGAGTGTTTTCGAAAATAGACTTAAAGCCGGTCGTTTTGACACTGGTTTCGTTAAATTCAGAGTTGTGTAGCTCCAGTTATGAGTCTCCAAAGTCGGGTCAAATTTCTAGAGTCAAACTGTGGGTATGTTCGGTTTTTGCAAGTTTTAGGTCTTCAAATGAACTCCGTTTTGAACGATTCTTTTTCTATTAGAAACTATACTCAAATTGCTTTTGTTCGGGCTAAGGTTTTGTCCCATTTGGTCAAGTTTAAGTTATTTTAGAGTAAAATGAAGTGGGAGGACAGAAACTGTCGATCTGGGAGCTGTTCGGGTTGTTTATAAAAACTGTACTAATTGGCTCATTGTTTTGAAACTTTAAAGATATATCCAGAAACTACACATCCGTGGCTTTCCGAAGAGTGGTCTTTTGTAATTTTTCGATGTCGTTTGCTATTTTAAATAATCTGCGAAGTAGGTGTCTTGCTGTAGGAATCCGGCATGTTGTGCGGGTGTTGCCAATGTTGCCCAAAGTGTCAAAAATGCTAACTTGGTCCCTATGCACCCTTAGTCCTTCTAAGATGTTGTTTTGGTCCCTATGTGACTGTTTAGTCCCTTAGGTGACCGTTTAGTCCTGGGGTGTTGGTTTAGTCCTTGTGTGTTGTGTTGGTCCTTGGTGGGACATTTAGTCCAATGATGAGGTGTGTTGTATTGCGGTGATGAGTAAGCGGTGTGTAGACTTCGGCCAAAGCGGTGAGTGCCCTCAAGGCTTATATTGTGATTGAAGTTGAGTTGTGAAATGAAAAGTGACGAGTTTAATAATTGTTGTGGTAAATGTATTGTGTTGTGGTGCATTGTCATGGTGTCACATGAATCATGTGCATTCAGCGGTGATGTAAGCCGGCCATTGTGGTGTGTAGGCTTCGGCCAAAGCGGTGTGTGCCCTCAAGGCTTATTGCGGTGATGATGGATCCACATGCATACTTGCACTCATGCATACATTCATATGTTTGGTGTTGCCTTGATGATGATTGTGAGTTGATGTGACATACTTAATGCTAGATGCTAAATGTGATTTACGTTAGTTGTCTTCCTTAATATGATGCTTATCCTATTTGCTATTATTTATTTAAAGAGACTCACCCTACTACGTCGTGTTGCTTCGTATGTCGACAACTTTGCAAGTGATAGCAAATGAAGTAGTCTAGTGATGGTCATGCTCGATACGTAGCAACCAGGGGCGGGGAAGTCTTAGATATTTAGTAATTTATTTTGATGTATTGATCGATATAGGATGTTGTATTAAATACTTTGAGGCTAGTCGATGTTATATTTGTGCTTGTGATTTATAATCAGGATGTTGTAAATAACTTAAACCGGTGTTTTGAGGGTTCGCCCCATTTTAATGTGCTATATATCACGCACTAGTTGTTTTATGAAATTTCAACGTGATATCAGAGCAGAACATTAGTAGGGGGTGTTACAACCTCCAGATGCAAATGCACTTTGGCACTGGTCTTTGACCTCCAGATGCATATATTTTTCTTTGCACTTTGGCACGAGTTGATTTTTGAACTATCCTCCCGGATACATTTATTCTGCATGGCACAGTCTTTGACCTCCGGATGCATTCATGTACTTAAACACGCAGTATAGTTTCAAAAGATTCAGGATATGGCTTTGTCCACATTTTTGTATTCTTTTTCAACATTGTTTACTCTTTATACTTTTGAAATTCAGCCTTTGTTTTCATAAAACACCCCCAAACTTAATTCTTTAAACTCTTCTCTCTTTTTAGTAAAGCTTTGTTTTGACCTAAGCTTACAGAAAATTCCCCTTGCATCAGATTGATCTTTAAATAGCAAGGTTCTTTTCACAAACTCAGTTTTGAAGTGTTGAAGTAAAAATAATTTTGGTTTTTCTGAGAAATAAGGCTTACTTTCTCTTTTTTATCATTGAAATTCCATCCATAGGGCTTTCACCATATTTTTGAAAAACTGATCTTTTCTACTAAAATATTTAGATACTACTTTGTTAAGTACATCTAATATTAAAACAAACTATAAACTACTTAAAAACATATATATTTACTAAATAAAACATATTAATAAAACACACAACATATTAGATAAAAACATATTAAAACATAACATGCAAATCCCCCCCCCCAAACTTAAGGGGTAGCAGTGTCCTCACTGCTAGTTTGTTCAGAAAATACAAACCATATGTTGTTCAAAATAGGTGAGAGGGATTAATACAACCAGGGAAATAGTCAGATAGAAACAAAACAAGCTTATAGCAGTTTATGTGAAAACTTGTAAATTGATACTCATTTCTTTGCTCCACTCCTGATTCTGGTGCTTTGCCTGGATGGAGGAGTGTGTTTCACCTTCTGCTTTTTCTCCTTGGGTGGCTTGCTTGATGTTTCTTCAGCAGAGTGCGGATGCACCTCCTACTACAGTGTAGTTGCAGAGGCTGTTTCTTGAAGCGATGCAGTGCATCGGTCTTGGTTACATCGAGTTTCTTCCTCTTTGGTGTTAATTTTCCTGCTGCTGCGAGTTGCTTGAAAGAACACGAGTGTTGTGCATTGCATCCCTCTTACTGTTGAGCCATTTGTTCCGAACAAGTTTGATTGTTGCTTCATCATGCATAGTTGTTATGCTGTTGTGATGCAATAGCAAGTGATGCGAGAGCATCACTCTGCATCTCAACGATTTGAGCTACTGAGCTCTGTGCGAGATGATTCTTTCTCCTTTGTCTTGCTTGTCAAGTCCTTCTTCTTCTCTTTCCTGCAAAATTTCTTTCTCAAGAGTAGAAATAACATTAGAAGTAATGTTGCTTGGGTCAGAAGGTACTTCTTGTTCTGTTGGCATAACAGGGGTTTGTTCTTCTGTGTGAGTTGTTTTCTGTGGTTCATTTCTCAGAGAGGGTGGTGGAGGGGTTGTTTGTGGTGGTGATAGGACTGGTGGGTCATTGAGGGAGGGTAATGGTGATTTTGGGATAGAGGATGATTCTTGGTTTGGTGAGATGATAGGTGTTTTGGTAACTGGTGATGTGATAGGGGTTTCTTGCTGGGCTTGTGGTGTTTGTTTAGCATATTTCTGCCTAGCTATTTCTTCTAGGATTACACCCCTAGCATGTTCCTCCTCTTGTTCATCAATTTCCTCATCACTCTCTTCTTCTTCAACTTCCTCTATTCCTTCGTCCATTTGTTTCTCTAACTCCTCATCCTCAGAGTCAGAATCATATAAATCTTCAACCACAGGTTCTACCACAACCTTCTTCTTACCTTTTGATTGCTTCCTAGCCACCTTCTTTTTAGTACTAGGCTCTTCCTCTACCTTCTCTTTACCTTTCTCTTCTTCTTCAGCCTCTTTCTCTTCTTCTTCCTCTCCTTCAACTCTTAATACCCAACTTGGAAATTCAGGGGCATTCACTTGGCCCACAAGATCAAATATCTTGTCAAACACCAATTGAAGCCAATCATGTTGGTCATTCATAAATTTCCACACAATTTCCACACTGCCCTCTGCTTCTGCATGTAATGCTCTTGCATTGCAGGTGCAGGGCCTCTCCCTTTTCTCAATTTCTCTTTCAATTCAGCACTCAAATTACCAGGGGAAATTTCCTTTGTTCATTAGCAGTTATTGGGACACCTTCTTTCATGCATAGTTCAGTAATGAGACAAGGGAAAAACAGAAATCCCTTTGATTTTGTTGAGCATGCAAGAATTTCCCTAGCTATCAATCTACCTATGTCAACATGTCCCTCGGAGAGAATTGTATCTAGCAAGATCAGTCTCTCTTTGATCATTGCATATGTGTGTGATGTAGGCAGAATTGAAGTGGCTATGAACAAATGCCAATTACCTAATGTATCTATCAAATAATTACTTCTAAGCTTGATTTCATTAGGGGAAAATTTCTCCCAAACAGACCCTGGTATAGCAATTCTACTTCTCAGTTCTTCCATTTCTTTCTTAAAGGACTTGGCCACTTTGTTTTCAAAATCATTTCCATTATACTTCAGCATATAATGTTCATTCAATTTCTTGGCATGGAAGTGTACAAGTTTACCTCTCACCATGGAAGTGTAGGAATGTTCTGTTCCTTCTTGTGGTGTAATTCCAGCATAGAATTCTCTCACCAAATCTTCAATGTAGCCTCCTCTTGGTAGCACGAAGTGGTCCCAATTGAGATTGGCCACTGCTGACATGAATGATGGGCTTGCCTTCTTCAAATCATACCCTCTCTCGGGTAGCAAATGCATTTTCCAGAAATGCACATTGTCATTGGTTCTTCTTTGTTGATTCCTTGGCTTTGCCTTTCTTTGTTGATGATGATCCTGCATGCATGGCTTTCTTTTCCATACGAGGAGTTTTGGCTGCTTGCTGATGATTCTGTCTTGATTGCTTTTTCACCATTTTGATTGCTTGAATTTCTAGGTTTTTGATTGTTTGTGTGATTTGAGAAAAATTGGGGATGAGAATGTGAAGGGTGGTTTGTGTTTCAAATGAGAGAAATTTGTGAGATTTGCGAATGAAAAGATGCTTGATAACAAACTTAAGGCTTTATGTTTGGGGAGAAGGAAGTTAGTGGAGTTATTAGGTAGCCGTTAGCAATGCGTGTTGCGCATGCATCATGCCATGTGTCTTGCTTGGCTATCTACACTTCAATAATCTTGCTTAACCTCCCTTTGATCTTCCTGAAGCCTTATGATTCACACTTAACCAATTTTCTTCAAGTTTATAAATTTACGATCACGGGCACATTTTCCTTCAATGCAGGTGCATTTGATGCAGTTGTTTCCTGCATTTCTGCAAAACAACTAAAAACATAAAATTGCACAAAAATAATTAAAAACAATGGGTTGCCTCCCATTAAGCGCTTGTTTTAAGAGTCTTGTCAGCCTGACTACCTCTTTTCACTTAGAGATTTTGCAAATGGATGGTGGTTTTGTCTCTCACCACATGTTCACCATAGTACATTTAACTCTCTGACCATTCACTTTGAAAGGCAGATTTGAGATTTTATCAAATAAATCTCTTTGCTCCATGTGGATAAACCTTTATCAACTTATATGGTCTGACCACCTTGATCTAAGTTTACCAGGAAATAGCTTCAACCTAGAGTTATACTGTGAGAACTAGTCCTCCTTCTTTTAATTCTCTTACGTGAATTTTCTTGTCATGCCATTTCTTAGTCTTAGCTTTGTAGATTTCAGCATTCTCATAAGAGGTTTGCCTAATTTCTTCTAGCTCATCAAGCTCTAACATTCTCTTTTTACCTGCCTTGTTCAGATTGAAATTGAGCTTCTTGATAGTCCAATAAGATTTGTTTTCCAATTCCACAGGTAAATGACATGCTTTTCCATAGACTAATTTGTAAGGGGACATTCCTAAGGGCGTTTTGAATGTTGTTCTATATGCCCATAAAGCATCATCCAAATGTAAAGACCAATCTTTCCTATTTGGACTAACCATTTTTCTAGCATTCTCTTAATTTCCTATTCGATAGTGCAGCTTGTCCACTAGTTTGTGGGTGGTATGCTGTAGCTATCTTATGCTTAACTCCATACTTAGCTAGAAGGTTTTCTATGATCTTATTGCAAAAGTGTGAACCTTCATCATTAATGATAGCTCTAGGAATTCCAAATCTAGTGAATATATTTCTTTGAAGAAATTTACTCACTGATTTAGCATCATTATTAGGTAATGCTCTGCTTCTACCCATTTGGACACATAATCAACAGCTACTAAGATATATAAATTGCCAAAAGAAGGTGGAAAAGGTCCCATGAAATCCATGCCCCAAACATCAAATAATTCAATTTCTAAAATATTGGTTCTAGGCATTTCATGCTTATGAGAGATATTCCCTGCTCTTTGACATTTATCACAGTATTTGACTATAAAATAAGCATCTTTAAATAAAGTAGGCCAAAAATAACCAGATTTGTAATACCTTTCTTTGTTCTAGTGCTTCCAAAGTGTCCTCCATAAGGTGCGGAATGGGCAATGAGAAAGCCTTTGCTTGTTGCTCCTCTTCAGGTATGCATTTCCTCATTAATTGATTAGGGCACATCTTGTAAAAGAATGGATCATCCCAATAGTATTGCTTGACTATGTGGAAGAATTTTCTCCTTTGTTGATATGTCATATTCACTGGTACTACTTTGCTTGCAAGGAAATTTACAATATCAGCAAACCATGGTGCAGATGCATTAGATGCTCCTGCATTGCTTATAGCAAATGCAGTTTCATGTTTTGTATTGACTGTGATTGCCAATAGTTTTTCATCTGGAAAACTCTCCTTGATTTCTTCTCCTTGTGTACCAAGTGATTCTCCTTCAATCCTTGATAAATGGTCTGCTACTTGATTCTCTACTCCTTTCTTGTCTCTTATTTCCAAATCAAATTCTTGTAGGAGTAGAATCCACCTTATCAGCCTTGGTTTTGCATCTTTCTTTGAAATTAGATACTTAATGGCAGAGTGATCAGTATAGACAATAATTTTAGTGCCAACTAAGTAAGATCTAAATTTTTTTTCAAATGCAAATACCACAGCTAATAATTCCTTTTCTGTAATTGTGTAGTTCACTTGAGCTTCAATTAATGTCTTGCTAGCATAATAAATGGAATGAAAAACCTTGTCATACCTTTGCCCTAGGATTTGCTCCTCTTTGCAAAGTCACTAGCATCACACATTAATTCAAATTGCCTACTCCAATCTGGAGTTACTATCACTGGTGCAATCACCAATGCCTTTTTAAGCTTGTCAAAAGCTTCTATACAAGAGTCATCAAAGATAAATTCTACATCATGTTGCAAAAGCATGCATAATGGTTTTGAGATTTTTGAAAAATCTTTGATAAACCTTCTATAGAAACCAGCATGGCCTAAGAAGCTCCTGATACCTTTAATTGTATTGGGTGGTGGTAAATTCTCAATGATATCAACCTTAGCTTTGTCTACCTCTAGACCTTTCTTTGAAATTCTATGTCCTAGCACTATGCCTTCTTGTACCATGAAATGGCACTTTTCCCAGTTTAATACTAAATTTGTTTCTTCACATCTCTTGAGAATTTGTTCCAAGTTTGTTAAGCAAACTTGAAATGTTTCTCCAAAGATAGAGAAATCATCCATGAATACTTCCATTGATTTCTCAATGAAATCTGAGAATATAGACATCATGCATCTTTGGAATGTAGCAGGTGCATTACATAAGCCAAGGTTCCATAAGGGCATGTAAAGGTGGTTTTGTGTTGATCCTTAGGCTCAATGGCTATTTGATTATAGCCTGAGTAGCCATCTAGGAAACAATAAAATTCTTTCCCTGCTAGTCTATCTAACATTTGGTCTATGAATGGTAAAGGAAAGTGATACTTTTTGGTAGCTTTGTTGAGTTTTACGTAATCCATCTGATTCTCCACCTGTGTGATTCTAGTTGGTATCAACTCATTTTTTCATTGGCTATTCTTTGTCACACCCCCTTTCTTTGGTACACATTGGGCGAGGACTTACCCAAGCACCTTTATCGATATGGGAGTATATGATTCCGACATCTAGCCACTTTATGATTTCCTTTTTCACAACCTCTTTCATAATAGGATTTAGTCTTCTTTGACTCTCTATGTTGTTTTGGAATTTTCTTCCAAAATGACTCTATGCATGCATATAGAAGGACTAATTCCTTTGATATACGCCATTTGCCAACCTATAGCTTTGGTATGCTTCTTTAAAGTACTAATGAGATCACTCTCTGTTTTGATGTTAAATCGAAGCAATAATAATGAGTAAAGTCTCATTTGTTCCTAAGAATGCATACTTAAGGTGTTCGAGCGATATCTTCAATTCTAACTTAGGAGGTTGTTCTATTGAGGTAAATTCTTCATGAGAATTGGATCCTCAAGATTGAGTGGTTCATAAGTCCTAACCCATATTTCCTTACAAGAGTTTTCTATTGGCGGACTCTCTTTTCTAGTATTTCATCATCTAGTAATGCATTTGCATCTAATGCATCTGCATTGGCTAAATGATCATCTTGCTTGTAAAAGCTGTTTTTCTACCAATTGATCTAGAGAGAATAAGGATGAACACTCTTACGTATCCTCTGCGGGATACTTAATAGCATTCATTACATTGAATTTTATCTCTTGATCATTCACTCTCATAGTGAGTTCACCTTTCTGTACATCAATTATGGTTTTATCAGTTGCTAAAAATGGTCTACCTAGGATAATAGGCACTTCCTTATCTGCATCAAAGTCAAGGATAACAAAATCTACAGGAAATACAAATTTATCTACCTTGACAATGATGTCTTCTATGATACCTTCAGGATAGGCTATTGATCTATCTGCTAATTGAAGTGTCACAGTGGTTGGTTTTGCATTTCCTATTTCTAATTGGTCAAAAATAGATTTAGGCATCAAGTTGATGCTTGCACCTAAATCACATAAAGCTTTACCAGTATAGGATTTTCCTATAGAAAATGGAATTGTAAAACTACCTGGATCCTTCAATTTCCTAGGAATCTTATTTTGCATAAGCAAACTACAATCTTCTGTCATGGCAACTGTTTCAAACTCTCCTAATCTTCTTCTCTTAGTAAGCACATCCTTGATAAACTTTGAATAGTTTGGCATTTGTTGGAGTGCTTCTACTAAGGGAATATAGATGTGTAATTGTTTTAGTACCTCTAAAAATTTACCAAATTGCTTCTCCTCATGTGCCTTTTTTAGTCTTTGAGGATAAGGAGGAGGAGGGTATTCAGGTACTAACTTAGGTAGTGGACTTTGAACTTCTTGTGATGCAGGAGCACTAGGTGCTTCAGCATTGGTTTCTTTTTGATTTTTGGCTTTTTCTCCCTTTTCTACACTTTCCTTCTCGAGTTAACTCTACGGATCCTTACCACTTCTTAATGAAATAGCCTTAACCTACTCTTTTCCTTTGGTTTGGGAAGGAGTAGCTTACGTATTGAAGGTAAGGCACCTTGTGGCCTTTGATATGAGTGTGGCTAATTGACCAACTTGATTCTCTAAGTTCTTAATGGAAGCATCTTGGGTTTGTCTAGCATTTCTAGATTCACCTATGAATGCTTTAAGCATGGATTCTAGAGAATTCTCGGTGGTAGGTTGAAAGTTTCTTTGGTTATTTTGAGCTGGGAATCCTGCTGGGGTAGTTGGTGTAGTTGGTGCAGTTCTAGGTGCAGGTGCACTATTATTGCTCCATCTAAAATTTGGGTGATCTTTAGTGTTGGAATAAGGGTTGTTATTCCTATTATAACCTACATAATTACTTGAGAGATAGGGTTGCTAGAACACTCCTCATACAAGTGACCTCCTCCACAGTACACACAACTAGGTGTGCACTGGAGGTACTTTGTTCTCTTCTTTGCAATGTTGTTGTGCGGTGATCTGTTTGCATTAGATGCGATAGCATTGCGAAGTGAAGTTTTTCATCAAATTAGCTAGAGTGGCTACTTGAGCGAGATAGAGGCGGATATATCATTAATTTCATGTACCTCGATGGTTTCTTTTGGGCACTTACCTCTCGGTAGGCCAATTAGAGCTATTAGTTGCTATTCTATCAATTAATTCACATGCTTCATTGTATGAATGATTTAATAACACTCCACCGGATGATGCATCAAGCATTATTACGGTTTGAGGTTCTAAACCATTATAAAATGTTTCCATTTGAATAATAACAGGTAAACCATGATGAGGACATTTTCTTAAAAGTTCCTTCCATCTTTCCCATGCTTCAAATAAAGACTCAAACTCTTTTTGTCTAAAAGATGTAATATCATTTCTTAACCTGGCATTTTTGATAGGTGGGAAATATTTTCCTAGAAATTTCTCAGCCATTTCATTCCATGAATGGATAGAGTTAGGCTCTAAAGAATTTAGCCAAGCCTTAGCTCTATCTTTCAAAGAATATGGAAATAACCTTAATCTAAATGCATTTTCACTAACACAAGGTATAATAAAATTACTACATACTTCTAGAAATTGCATTAAATGCAAATGAGGATCTTCATGAGGAGATCCTCCAAATTGACCAATAGTTTGAAGCATTTGAAACATCATAGGCTTAAATTCAAAATGCATGGCATCAATATGAGGTCTATTTATGCTAGTTTGCATGTTTTGATGATCAAATGAGCATAATCCTCATAGGTCTATCTCATCATTAATCATACCTATGTGATCCATGTGGATGAGATTTTCTCTATGAACTTCTTCTTGATAGCATCATTGTGAACCAGGGCCTCCTCTCACTGAGTGTGGCCTTGAGCTTTGTTCTTCACTGAAAGACATGTTGCAAGCTTGTTGATTTTGCTTTTGGAGTCTTAGCAATCTCCTGAATTTTCTTTCTACCAAAAGTCATTTTTCTCAAAATTTGGCTTATCTCTTCAATTCAGGCCTAAGAATGCAATTGGTGCATGGAAAACACATACACTTGTGTGCAAGTATACACTGTCCAAAAACAAGTAGTAAAAAGATCGAACCCACAGAGATTGAAAAACTCACTTTTAAAATCAATATAAAGTAATAAAGTGTAAAGTAACTAAGTAACAAAATAATTTTGGATTTTGTTTGATGATCACAACTAAGTTAGAAAGCAAAGTAAAAAAATGTTGATAGTGTAAAAGAGAAAAGCTAGTTGGAATGTCTTCATCAAGTAATTTACTTATAAGTGTTTGATGCAGTATGTGATCATTTACCTTTGAATCTTCTTTGCATTAGCTATGTGCCTTTGTCACTTTCTTGAGTATCATTACCAGCTCTTATGATCCTTGTTCTATGCAGTAAAGAAAGGGGTGTTAATGCCTATCTTGCCTCCTAACAATTATCCAATTTGCTTAATTAAATTCACTCTTGTATTTTAAGTACCCACAATTATCCTATGGACTATACTATCCTATCTCTAGGACTTAGCATGGTTTTCACAAAGTTTTCTTTATGTAAAACACTCACCCATATTAGTTCTTGAGTTCTTAATTGTAAGCCATTTCTGGTCATTTACAAATCTTACTTATTCTAATTGATCAAGTTCAAAATAAGTTTGGAAAGATTATCAAGCAAGAACTAAAGTACAAACATACATACATGCATCATACTTACTTAAAAGCTCATTAAATGATTAGAACATTCCAACTAAGAAAGGTTTAGCTAACAAGAGACATTGCAAGATATATATAAACTGAATAGACCATGTTTATATATATAGAAATCACAAAAGAGAACAACAAGAGCAAAGTTACAAATGTTGAAAACCTTTGTATGAAATCTTCTAGCAATGCACTAGCATTACTCCTTTGCACTATACAAACACTATGAAAACGAGTTAAGGAGATTTATCAATTCCTTCCTCTTCCTCTAAAAATATAAAAACTAACTATGTATATTGAAATTTTGATCTAACTTATGGATTGTGATATATTTCCAAATGAAGATGTGAGGTCCTTTTATAGCCTTCAAGTGAGGTGCTTCCTTCCTTCATGTTGAAGTAATCTTGAGTGGATCATAGTTTGTAGAATTTGCTTTTGAGAGGTTTATCCCAAGTTGAAATCTTTGACCAATCACATAGGCGGTTCCATGATGATAGAACATGTGTCCCTATGTTGGTGACTCTTCAAAGCTATGCTTATAGCTATGTGTGAATGGTAGGCGCCTACTATACAAGGTTGGATGGCATCAGAGAACCAGACAGGAGGTCATCAATTGCAAGTGGATGCATATGAAAACATGTTGCTTATTCACCAAGTAGTGCAGATTTGATGCAGGATCAGTGCGAGGAGCATTTGATGCACGATTAGCATTGAGGCTAGCTTTGAACAAAAACATCAAACATACCACAATATATCCAAAATGGCCTATAAATAACTATAACCATTCAAATCACTCAAGTTATCATATATCACACTAAATACTATATAAACTCTTTATTATTATTTGAAAGAGAGCAAATACTAAGTTTAAACATATGAAATACTCTATATAAAATAGAGTTATCAAGCAATTCGAGTTAATTTTAGTGTTGTTAGTTAACAAGCCCATTTCTTCTATTTGGGTCTCGTTTTAGCGTATTTGTCTAGTCAGCCCGTTCGTCTTTGTATTTGGCCCGACTCCTTTTTCTTATTATTATTTTTATTTTGTCTTGAGTTAATTTATTTTGTGCATATATAGTCCAAAAATGTCAAACAAATTCTATTTAGTTTTATTTACAATTTAAAAGTGTTTAAATATCCAAAAGTCCAAAAAATACAAAAAATAATATACCAAAAGTACAAGAGAAAAGGAAATCCGAAAATAATAAAAAAAAATACAAAATAAAAGTAGCTCTAGCCCAAATATCAGTTGGGCTTGGATCCTCAAGCTCTCCTAAAACCCTAATCTTCCTCTCCAAGCATCTGAAAACAAACCAAATCAGGGTGAATCACACATTAATGGCCAAGACCTAATTTTCTAATATAAATAGGCAGTCTGCCTGAGTCAAAAGAGGACAACAACTGACTGCAAAGATAATCACCTAAAAAAGATTAGGGTTCAACATCGAACCCTAATCACGATTTCAGTTTCTTTTTGAGAAGCAATCAAAAATTTGAATACCGATCGATGGATTAGTTGAGCGGAACAATAACAACAAACCAGTTCATCCATAGGAGCAGTAGCAGATGTTCTCATTTCAGTAGCAACAGGAGCCTATTTAGATGCTGGAAATTTAGGTTGGTTGAATCATTGTGTTAAAAAATCGTTTAGCTGTGTTCTCGTTAATGTTATAGAATTCAAATGGATCTATCCTCCTTTTCATTTGTAAATACTCGATGCTGTGAATATTAAGATTGTAAACATATTAGAGTCCATTTTTTCTTTTTATCGTTGGAAACAGACAGATCAGAAGCAAATAGAAGAGTAGTTTTAGAAACTGTATCTTTTTTGACTTAACGTTGAAACAAGGTTGGCTATTTATATTATTAATATTAAAAATTTAGAAATACGCCTAATTTTTTTGCGTCAGATCCATGTATACTTAACTTCTGTTTTTTTTGCCTTAAGCATGAATAATGATGAATCATAAGGCCTTTGTTGTGCATCAATCTGAATATGGTCAAAAGAACACACTTTTCTTTTCAAGAGTAAAAGGCAAGATGACAAAGAAGCATAAATCCTTTTTATGAATAGCAACAAGCAAAATCAGATAACCAAAATAGAAAGATGGAGAACCAGTAGAGTAGAATAGAGTTAAGAACCCAATAGTCAAAAAGAAAACAAAAAATACATATAATGATAGTATTCTCTCTCTTCCTTTTTTCTTATCCAGTATTTTCTCTCTTCCTTGAGGTGGTGCGGCTCTGAGAGAATTGTGAGGTTGAAAATTTAGGTTTCCATGACCCACTCCCCTTTAAAACCTCTCCTCTTTTTTAGTTTAATTTAATTTATATTTTAATTCTTTAAATAATCAGACTTCTCTTTGCACCCTTCTTTTACTAACCAGCGCCCCCTGTCCATAAACTCATAACTTATAAGCACCAGCCCAGAAACTATGGGCTTCTATTATTCGCACCCCCATTTTAATTTTAGGACGCCCCTTCTTGCTAATTACACCATTATTTTACTATTTAACCCCTTTTTTTGCTTTTTTTTTTCTTAATTATTTGTAACAAACAATTTCTTTCACCAAAAACTCATAAATAAATAAATGTTTCCATCTAAAATGTAAATAAAAGACTAAGTCGGTTGTACAACTGGGTTAGTCATCATTCTAGGACCAATGAGCTGTACAGTTCAGTAATCCTAAAAACTTATAAAAATGTAAATAAATTATTTTTCCTAAAAATAGGGGACTAAGTCGGTTGTACAACCGAGTTAGCCAGCGTTCTAGGACGAGTGGGCTGTACAGTTCAAGAGTCCTAGAATACCTATTCTAAAACCAATTCACCTCACATCAAACAAACTTCTTTCAAAAAACCTCGAAAATACTTTCAAAAGTAGGGGACTAAGTCGGTTGTACAATCGGGTTAGTCAAACTTAGAATCGATGGCCAGATGCAGTTCAAGGAATCCTAGGACCCCTACACTAAAAAGCACCAACCAACAAACCTTTTTCAGGAAGAGTTACGTAGCTTTGATTCCTCCATTGCATCCGGAGGTACTTAGGAGCAAGAGACCACTCTTGTCAAGCACTAAAAATTAAAATTTTAATTAAGTCTTTTTCTCCATAAATAAAAGGGTAAATATTAAAATATAATTAATTAGACAAAGGATGTCGTGGGGTGCTAATACCTTCCCCACACATAACGACTCCCGAACCCTAAACTTGCCTTGTCCTAAACCAAAAGGGATTTTCCGAATTTGTCCTTAAACTAAAATTCGGTGGCGACTTCCTTTGAACCTTTCGAAGAATCATTTCCCGGATTTTTCAGTCGCTACACCCATGAAGTGTGGATGCTACGCCAAAGGAAACTTGGGGTTTGGCCTATGAAGCCCATACCTCTGTTCTCCTTGCACATGGATAGTTTATCCCGATTAAACCAATTGATTCCTTTTCCTTGACCTCTATTTATGCCCCACCAAAAGGAATTAATCACCGTTCCATTTCTTCCCCTACAGATGTAGGGGTGAGAAATGTGCTCATACAGTATGCCAGAATAGCTTGAGGCACATATTTAACTAATACCTCGCTGCCATCCTTTGGGAGGTGCTTTCACGACCAACTATAAATCGTATTCCAAACCCGGTCTTTGAGATAGCTGAAAATGGCCTTTTACTTCCTGTGCACCATAGATGGAAGACCTAAATACTTTCCTATTCCCATGCATTCAGTGACCCCATCAAGTTGGATACCAAGTCTTGCATGTCAGTTATGGGTGTTCTTGCTGAAAAACATTTCTAATTTCTGGAGGTTGATAGGTTGGCCCGAAACCTTTTCATAGATGGAAAGTATGTCTTTCATCACCTTACATTCTTTTTCATTGGCCCTGAAAAACAAAAACAATGTCAGCAAATAACAGGTGTGTAAGAATTGGGGAGCGCCTTCAGCTCGTTTGATGAGCCTTGTAAGGCCGTCAACACCAAGGATAAATAAGGGGAAATAGGGTCGCATTCTCAAATACTCATGCCCGGTTTCACTGGACCAACACTATCATCATTCCAGAGGATTTGATAATCAATTATTTCCAAGCTCATCATCATTTGTTCACCCATTTGTCAAGAAAATCCATCTCTAGTAAAACAACCTTAAGATATTTCCAACTCACTCTATCATAGGCTTTACTAATGTCAATTTTAAAAGCAATCGATCCTTCTTTTCCATTGGATTTACAGTTCATGTGATGAATTGTTTCAATAGCAACCATAACATTATCAAGAATGGAGTGTTTTTTAACAAAAATTGATTGCTCAGGAGATATACATTTAGAGAGAAGGGTTTCAGTCTGTTTGCAAGAACCTTCGATAAAATTTTACACACAACATTGCATAAAGAAATAGGAAGAATTAGGTCCTTCATCGAAGATGGGTTGTTGTTTTTTTGGAAATTAGTGCAACATTTGTATCATTTAAATGGGAAGGAAAGTACCCTTCCTCTTGCCAAGGCTAACTTGCATGGAACACCATTACCACACGTAGGGGCAGATCTTCATATGGGTTGTGTAGGGCCATGGCCCGCCCAAGAAAATCATCTGAAAATACTAGTATACCCCTATTTATAAAACCAACTACTAAATACGTATTTGTCTTTGTGAAAGTTTATAAAGTTGATTCTGTAGCATAACAGTTAAATCACATTTCACTGTCTAATGGCTCCGTGTTTGATCCTTGTGGGGAACTTTTTTTGTGGAAAATAGCTTTGTTAATCTTTTGACACAATTAAGGCACATTATTTTACTCTTGCCAAAATGTAATAGTGGGGTTAGTGGAATCCAAAACACTAGTTGGATGCCATTAACACTAAGCCTGATTGCTATTGGTATTAGCTTTACAAATTAAAGGCATTGGTTTATAATACTAAGGATTTCCTTAGTTTTTTTACTAAATTAGTATCAACCATTAGATCTCAAGTTTTTAATTAAATCGATTCAAAGGTTGTGAATTAAAGAGGGTACCAATGTAATTTTACACATCCCAACCATCCATTAATAAAAAACATTTTTATTTATTAATTTTTATATTTATATAAATATATTATATGTATAATATAAATATATATGTGGTGGTTTGTGGTGGTGGTGGTGGTGAACTCGATTACCAGCGCAGTGGCGGCAATGGTGCTCGGCGACCGACATACTCTGTTGAAGCGATTATTTGAGCTTAGGGAGAATGGTGCGATTATGTCTCCGTTTTTTTAAAGTTTCATTTGGATACATATAAGTTAGCCTAGCTAGTTTTTGGTTCATAATATTGTAACTTGATAGCTTGTTTTGGATACATATGAATTAGATAATGAAACTTCTTAGCTATTTTGTTTTGGTTCCTCTTATGTAATTTGTTTACATTATATGTAATTTGGGTTCCTCTTAGCAATTTGATTACATTATGTATTGGATTGGATTGGTATGCAGGTAATTTGTAAATATAAAAGGAAAACACACAAAAGCAGAAAAAAATTAAAAAAATTTTTGACAATATTACGCTTTTAATGAATATTTGGGTATTTAATAACACAAATAGGCAATATTAGCGCTTTTAATAAAGTACTGGGTATTTAATAACACAAATAGGCAATATTTAGCGCTTTTAATGGCCAGCTGCGTATAGAGGTAATATTAGCGCTTTTTAAAAAGCGCTAAGTATCTGAGATGCGCTTTGGATATATTGGCGCTTTTAAAAAGCGCTAAGTATCTGGGAGGACGCTTTGGATATATTCAGCGCTTTTTAAAAAGCGCTGCGTATCTGGGAGGACGTGTTTTGCAATGGGTGGCGCTTTTTAGGAAGCGCTGCCCATTGTTGGAGTGAATAGCCAGCGCCACGTTCAGCAGCGCTCAAAAGCGCTCCCCATAGATGAAAAAAAACGCTGCCCATCTACTAGATCTGTTGTAGTGCATGGTGGTGCCATTAAGCACAAATATGAGTCTGTGGTTAGGGGCCACTAAACGCCACTAACCACAGATTTCTATTTGTGGTTAATGGCATCCAACTAGTGTTTTGGATTCCACTAACCACAAATATGAATCTGTCGTTAGTGGCCCCCACTAATCAAAAATTCCTATTGCAGCATCCAATGGCACCAATTGTAAATTATGTATATTGCTTTAGCATTAGTAATGCAATTCAATTGACTCACACAACAATTAAATGTCACTGGTTCAACTTTCAAATCAATCTTACTATCATGTAAACAAGATAGAATGATTAATTGTTGGAGAAATAATACAGAAAAAGCCAATTAAAGATTAACTTCAAAGTTAATTCAAATTATCACAAAGATGGTATTAGAGATTCTGCTTTTGACTTGAGTTAGAAGTTGAATCCAGTATCTAGCATCCAAAAGGTTTGGACAAACGAAATGACAACCACAAGTTTAAAAACAAAGTCATCATATTTGCGGTTAGTATCATCCTTAACTAACCAAGCAACAATCATCAAACAACTAATGATGGAAAATAAAAAGGGGAAAAGGAAGTAAATTTGATTTTGTTAGTGGAAACTTACACCAACAACTTTTTCCTCAGGATACTAACCACAAATATGAATCTGTGGTTAATGGACACCATGGCCACTAACCACAGATTCATATTTGTGGTTAATTGCACACCATGGTCGCCGCCATGCACCAACCACTGTCGTTCGTCGGAGCACCGCCGCCGGTCATCAGAGCTCCGTCGTCAGACGCCGTGCTGGCCATCGGAGCTCTGCCGCCGGTCACCAGAGCTATGTCGCCTATCGTCCTCTGTTTTTGCGAGCTTAGCCGCCCGAGCCATCATAAACAACCACCACATATATATATTTATATTATAATATACATTATTATTAAATTACCCAAATACTCTTTTTAGTAATAGTACCCTAAATCTATATATATATATATATATATATATATATATATATATATATATATATATATATATACACACACAATTACATGTATGGTACTTTTTATTTTTTTTGGAGTATTAGTTTTATTCATATTTCTAATATTATTATAATATCTCTTATATTATAATTAGAAATTATGAATAGATAGTTGATAGTTTTTGATTGAGCGTCTATGGGAAATCGGAATCACATTTTAGTGATTTAATTTTGTTTATAAATAATTTTAATCTAAATTTATCTATTTTAATTGTATTTTGCGTTTACGTATCTTTGTTTCATACATTTATGATTTCGCATCTCTCTTTCATTAAAGGCCCACCCAAACTTTTTATTGAAGATCCTCCACTGACCACACGGATGCCAAAATCGTTTGTTAAAGCCTGGATTCAACCATCTCTTGTCCAGGTGCTTGTTCTGCTGCAGTTGGTTCAGACTTCAGAGTTTGTGAGAAATCCTCCCTCGTGAAAGCTTACAGCGGGTTCTCATTATTTTCATTTGAAATCAGCCTCGGTATCCAATCAACAAAAATGGCTGGCAAGTTGTCTCCTTGTATTGGAAGAGTTCCTCAAAGTAGCACTTAGCTGTAGTTGCAATTTCATCTTGCAATTTCTTAACGTTGCAGGATTTTAATTTAATTCTGATGTTTTCTAGTCAAGGTTACTGCATGGAAGAAACGTGAAGTAGAGTCACCATTCCTAAGCCAAAGTATCTTTGCATGTTGCTTCCAAAAGGACTCTTCTTGAGCAAACAATTGACTTAGCCTCTGTGGACCACAGTGTAACGAGCTGCTGCGTCACCATGATAACTCAGACGAAGATACCTCCCCCACACATTCACTTCTTCGGGACATGCTTTTAACGTATTCAAATATACTTTTTTATATATTTAAATATGCATTCCAGTATTGTTAGATGTATTAGTTTTTCCTATATATAATAATAATAAGAAGATATATTAATTTTTCAAGATTGAAGTTTAATTGTAGACGGTTGTGACAAAAATTATACGTCAACTCCGCATTTGTTTTTTTTGTCGACAGAACGTCATCTCCGCAACTTGTTAAATATTGTATTACTAGTTTTGTCTTTTCTTATCTCTTAGTCAACTAGCCTGGTTACTATCTGTTGTACTTTTTCTTTGTACCACCATCACTTCCCTTTTGCAAGACGAGAATGAGGACTCAAAACGTACTAGCGTGGGATGCACTCTTTTTATTTTTATTTTTATAGATATCGGTATCTTCTACCTGCAGTTGTAGAGATTAATTCATCGAGCCGGATAGGACTACAATAGACAACAAAACTCTTCCTCAACCGCTGTATGCTCAAAGTTGGAATCGAACTCAAAATTTTGGTTAAGTTGGAAAAGACCACTACCATCTCATCCAAGTGCTCTTTGGTAATGCATTCTCTTTTATTTGGATGATAAGCATTCGGAAGTCAAAAAATTTTATTAGTAAGGGAGTGAGATTTGAAATTTTTTTAATCAAATCTTTTATATTTTTGTTCCCATCCGGACCGGTCGGCTCCTACATCTGCCCGGCTCTCAAAGGACGTGACCAATCAGCCCTCAATATAACGTCTCAATTCCTCTCTCAAGACAGCGAAACGCAATGAAGGGGGAAAATCACTGATTTCCCTCCCAGTCAACTATAACGGTCAACTCGACCTTAATTGTATTTATCAGTCATTACTAGACATTATAATAAAGGGTGATAGTATAATAATCTCAGTGAGTTCCTCAACGATACCTTATTAGACATATCCTCACGATATATTTTATTGTTTTACCTAGAATGCATCCCCATAACACCATAGATTTACACATCTGAATGCTATAGGCGTACACTGTGGGGAACCCACACTCAACATGTTATTGAGTGAACAACCTCCGAGCCTTAAAGATTAGGTTCATGACACCCATCTCAAGCACATTCTCCGTTCATTGATTCATTTATCAATGTACTTGTTTATGTACTAAATAGTTCTTTGCTCACAAGGTTCTAAACAAACGAATCAAAATCGAAATCAATTCATAAAGACAGAAATGGAATCGTTAAAAGTATAATTCTCCTATTTTATAAATAGGGCCATCACACATCAAGTAAATGAGCATATCACAATCCAATTCACTCTAATCAATTGTACATCAAGATTAATGGAGAACATGATAGATTCAATGCATCAAATGTTAAGAGCAAAGGTAAATTAGGACGGCTCTTTGATTAAGTTATAAACACCATTCAATGTTTAATTATTGTTGTAGCTCCTTTTGTTAGCTTTCCAACCATCCAAGAAAACTCGAATCGGAGTTCCGGATCAAAATATATGAATAAAGCGGTTGGAAGGCTTACGAAAGGAACTACCCACCGAGACACATACGGGACCGTGCTTCAATCACATACGACCCATGCTCCCTTCATAGCACCAACAAACCCATTCTAAAGCATATTTAACCATCATTTAAGTACCTAAACTGATGAGGCAAAAATCTCATGCTAAGTTTTGATGATTAACAAACTTCAAATGAGAAAGCTTAAGTTATCTGATTTAAAAGCTTCTAATGGTTCTTTTTGAGTGAAAGACAAAGAATAGGTACAAATCAAGCCTCAAGAAGTTATTTGCTTATAAGAAGCATCATGAAGAAAAGACTTAGAATTATGTTGCACATAATTAATCAAGAAAGGGTTCTCATGAAACAAATCAAAGAATCAAGACCAAAGATTGGTAAACTTGAGAAAGATCATCATGAAGACTTGCCAAGTTTCTGTGCCAACATGAGAAAGGTGATAAGAAGATTCAACCCTCGAAGTATCAAGGTAAAATATACTATGAGAGGTATCCTCGGAAGGTAAGAGATGAGAAGCATCAAAAGCCCAAGTTCATGACATGAGAAGAGTCAATCTCGGAAGGGTCATGAAAATAAGAAAGGTCATGAGAAGCATCATGACATAAGAAGAACCAAAGATCAGAAGGGTCATGATGAGAAGAGTCAAGTTGAGAAGCATCATGACATAAGAAGAATCAAAGATCAGAAGGGTCGTGATGAGAAGAGTCAAGATGAGAAGAGTCAACTCATATTCATTATCATCTTGAGAAACATCAACTTGAGAAGCATCAATTTGAGAAGTATCATCTCCAAAAGCGTGTGAAGCCGATGAGAAGAATCACGGTTTAGAAGAGTCATTGACGGTGTGTTTTGTCGTCTTCTCGCAGAAAAGAGAAAAACGATGCGCACACAAAGACAAAACACGCTCCAACGACTATACAACGGCTATTCTCCATAAACGACTCTTTTCTTTTAACGGAGGATAAAACACATCATTTCAGCTATAAATAAACGCCTTGGGGAACGCTGGCTGATCGGTGTGAGAGTACATTGAGTTCTTATCTTCCAACCTTCTCAAGTGTCAAAGTTTTCTCTCATCCATACTCAGCTGAGCTACAACTGAAGGGATTCATTCAATCTCTGAGTATGTCATTTTGATTGTATTGTTTTGTAAAGTTAAACACCTTGTATCAATCAAACCCATAGAAATCCCAAATACCACACACTTAACATAATACTGTAAGGAACCTTCTCAAGAGGTACTGAGTAAGTAAGAAACAACTGACCCTTCTCATCTCAAGTAAATAGTTGAGAAGACAGTTTGGTTCGAACCTTCTCACGTTTATTAACTTGTGAAGAAATCAGTTCTCACCCTTCTCACCCAAGTAAAATCACTATCTTAAACTTATAGTCTTGTGTGTATATAAAGTTAATATGCTTTTAGGTGAATTTTAAAAAGATCACAATTCCAACCCCTTTCCTTGCGACTTTTATTGACTTCATAAAGCGACCCCAAATTCTCAACCAAACCAAAATACATTTATTACCACATAATTATACATCAATCTCAACAACAGTCATGTTCCGCAATCAAACATTATTCAATAATCTTTAAATCAACATGCATGCATCTTAATATTCAACACAATGGAAGTCAATAAACATCAAAATCCACATAAACAGAGTTTCCACTTAGAATTGAAGTTCAAACTCACACAATCAAAGATTTCAAGTACCCAAGTACTAAACCTCAATATTGTTAAACGGGGAAGAAAGGGAACTCACATTGACAAATAAATTGCTCAATAATCAAGTGGAACATTTTAAACACCAACAACACACAAACAATCAACAGCAAGCTTCAAATGCTTTGAACAACTTTCACATGCAAGCTTCAATCACCCATCCTTAACTCTTCAAACTCACAAGCAAGTAGAAAACAAGGTCTAGAGGTGGTAGATTGTGAATTTTCAGAAGTAGTATTTCTCTCCTCAAGAGCCTGAAAATGGGGAAAAATGAACAATGAGAGAGAGGAACTTCCAATGTGAAGAAGGAACTTTAGGATGTGAGAAAAGCAAGTGTGGGATGATACATTGTATTTGAGAATTCCTCCTTTCTCTTCTCTTCTCTTCTACCCTTCGAACCCTCTCTCTTTTTTAGATTTAAAAGAAACTATCCCCATAACCCGTGCGATGCACGGGGTTGTCACACATTTTTTTTTATCTTTCATCAAACAGGTTATTGAGGAACAAACTTTGTATATCTGAACATCTAATTTTTTTTCCAGGATACTAAAGTACCCCAAAAGATACTGTTAGCATAGTACTTTACGTATTTTATCACAAAGTTATTTTTTTTTACCAAATCGGTTATTGAGAAAGAAACATTGGGTATTTGGATAGTTAACATTTTTCCGAATCCTAAAGTACCTCAAAACACATTGTGTAACATCACACTTTACGTATTTTGTTAATAAACAACATTTTTTCCACCATCAAGTACACAAAAGCACGCTGTTTAACATCTAACTCTACACATTTCGTCATTAAATTAAATCATTTTTTCACCAAATCGATTATTGAAAAACAAACTTTGCATATTTAAACATCTAAAATTTTTCAAGAATGTAAAATAATTCTTGGAAGAAGATGATGAGGGTTCTACATTATAAATGTTGTTACGTGGTACTCAAATATAAAAGAAAAAAGCGAAGACAACACAATTAAAAAGTGAGACACTTGGGTATAATGTAAGGTTGGATGAAAACCACTAATAAAATAGCAACACCTATACAAAGTTGGAAAAAAATGATGTGGGGTTCTATTGTAGTAAAAATGTGAGTTGCGGGTTAGTGTTACTGAAATTGTTTTTCTAACCAAACCAACTATTTAGGAATGGACTTTGAGTAATTGAGCAGTTAATTTTTTCCAAATGCTAAAGTATCCCAAAACACACTAATTAGCATATTATACTTTACTTATTTTGTCACAATACTATTATTATTTTTTTTCACCAAACCGGTTACTGAAGAACAAAATTTGAATATTTGAGCAGTTAAATTTTTTTGTGAACCTAAAGTAATTCAAAACACACCACTTAGCACTCACTTTACGTATTGTCAAAAAAAGCATCTCACTTGACATATTTTATCATGAAATTAGTTTTTTGCATCCTAAAGGGTTATTGAGAAACAAACGCCGTGTATTTGAGCATTTAAATGTTTTTCGGACCAAAGTACTCCTTAAAATATCGAAAAGAAAAGGAAAAATTGCTAAACTACTCCAAAACACAATGCCTAGCACGGCATTACGTATTTTATCACGAAATTATTTTTTCCTTCACCAAAGCGGTTATTGGGAACAAATTACATGTATTTGAGCAGTTAATTTTTTTCTAAACCCTAAAGTATAGAAAAACACACTTCTTAGCATCTCACTTACGTGTTTTGTCATGAAATTATTTTTTTCACCTAATCGGTTATTGTAAACGAACTTCCTATATTTGAACATCTAAAATTTAATCTAGACTCTAAAGTACCCAAAAATAGATTGCTTAGCATCAAACTTTACGTATTTTATCACGAAATTAGTTTTTTACTCACCAAACCGGTTATTTAAGACCGAACTACGTGTATTTGAACAACTAGATTTTTTTAACTTTTAAATACCTCAAAACACACACCTCAAAAATCTGATAAAAAAATTACATGGCAAACTATGACAAAAAAATCACCTCCCGGCAGATGTTTGAAATGAAAGTGTTGATATGAAGATGTAAAAGGATGTATAAGTAAAAGGTGTATAGTTATAGTGGAAGATAATGTTGAATTAATTTAGGTGAAAAATAAAAGCTGCATTATATATGCCAACACGTGTAAAGCAAGGAGTTGGAAATAAATTAGTAGACTGAAATTGGAGATTTATTTCATTCAGCTACATGATGAAAAGGAAGCTGAAATTGGCGCCAATATATGACAAGCCGCATATAATAGAAAGATGTTTTCAAAATGAAGTGAGTATCTGTTTGGCGTTCAGCTGAACACTTAAGGAGGAAGGGAATTTTGCTCTAGTGAAATTGGTTTAAATGGTAGGAAATCTCCTTTTTGCCCTCGTTCTATTTTACTAACACCCAACTCTCTAATCAAATTTCTTTACCCATAAACTCCAATAACTCATAGTTTTTACTAATCATTCACGCACACAATCATCTCTACAAATCACACACAACCATATATATATATATATATATATATATATATATATATATATATATATATATATATATATTTCAAATCAATTTAACAATCATTTTTTTGATTTTTGTTTTCTGATTTTTGTACATTTTTTCTATTTATTTTGTGACATTTCTTTTAATTGTTCTTTTTTTATGATTTTACAGTGGAAGACCTGTTCTTTTGCAATTTACACATTTTTCCTTGGATTTGTGTTGGGTTCTTCTTTGCAAGGCTAGTTTGCTTGGTTCATCTTCTATATACAGTTTTGTTGAATCAATTTAGGGTTTCTGACAATAGCTATATATGTTTTACGATGTTATTCAATTTAAGGTTAGCTTGCTTGGTTCATCTTCTTTGCAAGTCGTTCAATTAGGATTACAAATAGCTTTGCATTTGCAAGAAGAGTTTCGGAAAGAGAAATCTCATGTAAAGCTCTCAGAGTGATAATAATATTGAGTTTACCAAAATAAACATGTATAATTTTCATTTTCTTTTTCATGTTCTTAATATTATAATTTTTTAAATAGGTAACCCACTTTCCCAAGTAAAAGTAAATAGATTACCAAATTTCCCAAGTGTCCTCATGTTCACATATCTCATTCTCACGGTGTCTTTTCATTTCTTCTTAGTACTATAAATTGAATAGAAAATAGAAATATTTTACACAAAAACAAAACACCAAAGTACATTTATAGTATCATAGTACCAGTTCTTCGTCTGTTGAAAATACAATCACTAGTGCAGAAAAGACTTTTAGTATCGGTTATTTTGCACATTTAGTATCGGTTATCTGTCGATACTAATTCGACCGATACTAAATGTATGACATTTAGTATCGGTTAAATAACCGATACTAAATGTCACTTTTAGCATCGGTTATTCAAAAAACCGATACTAAATGATGTTTTTTGGTGATTTTTATGTCTTGAAAACGTACTATTAGCATCGGTTATTTAAATAACTGATACTAAATGTCACTTTTAGCATCGGTTATTTAAATAACCGATACTAAATGTCTTTTCAACATTGTGTTTGTTGCCTAAATAATGACATTTAGTATCGGTTATTTAAATAACCGATACTAAATGTCACTTTTAGTATCGGTTATTCAAAATAACCGATGCTAAATGTCTTTTCAACATTGTGTTTGCTGTCTAAAAATGACATTTAGTATCGGTTTTTAAATAACCGACTAAATGTCACTTTTAGTATATCGGTTATTCAAAATAACCGATGCTAAATGTCATTTTAGCACAAAGACATGCTCGGACTTTGTCTCATGCCTTAACTTGAGCAATGCCTCGCAGCAGAATAAAAATCATCTTGAATCTTGTCAAATCTTGTCACACTCCATAACCAACACAACCACAAGGTTACCACTATCATAACCAATCAAAATCATCATTATAATACTAGCAATGTTCCAGCAAGCTATTATGTAGATTAAAGGGCAATGGACCAACAAAAATAGGCATCCAAAACTTTATTCAAAATAACAAACCTGAGCTTGAACTTGAAGAAATCGAGCCATCGCGCTCCTCGTCCAAAAAATCTGAATAGCATACAAATTAGAATATGGTTAAGAAAGCGCATAGCATACAAATGTAGGGTATGCTGAAACAATGTAATCTCATAGGTGAAAATGGCAATGAGGAAAAGGATAGTTCCATGAATACACACTTAAATCAGTAATAGTCTCATAAAAATGAGGTGTTATTTTCTCCCTACCTTAACTCCAAAAGACAGATAATTCCAAGCCATCAAAATACCTCAAATCTGCACCAGAAAAAATGCCTAAATCCATAATGGAAATCCCAACAATGCTAGGTAAGGATAATGTAAAACAAAGTGGGGACTGAGACACAGAACATGTACAAGCAGGTGAGGTTAAATGGATACGTCCCCAAATGGGAGAGCTCAAATGTAACATTGATGCATTAATTTTTGAGCAAGAAGGACTCTTTGGTATGGGATATTTTATTCGAGATGACAAGGAGTATTTTGTCAATGCAATATCCAGCCTCTTCAGTGGGCTTCCAACACCCCTGAGGCTGAAGCATAGGCACTACTCAATTGCCTTAAGTGGCTAATTCGTGAGGGGTACATGCGGATGAACGTTGAAACTGGCTTTCAAGTGCTGGTGTTGGAATTAAAGAGCAACAAACACACAATTCATATTGTACTCTAGAATTCACCTAAAATTACTAAATCCTCAGATACAAGTACAATTCACCAATTTAGATTTAGGCATAACAATATTGCAGACATACCACAAATTTGAATATGTGGATCTAAACAAAAGAGTCACAAAATCAGTTTTTCAATCAAGAGATGGAATTGAATTAGAAAGACTTCTAGAATGAAAATAAGCAATGTAAATATCAATCAATTCATAACATTTTAGCAGCACATCAAAATCTAAACAAGTGTTAAGTTTTTCAAACTAGATGGAAAAAAACAAACCTTTGTTGGCGAAGTTTTTCAACCAAAGGATCCAACGGTTCTTCCTTTACTGATTCAACCAAGGAAAAAACAAACTAGATGTAAATATAGATTATATTATAACTCTCTGGGTGAAGTAGCACACAAGCTTGTATTAATTTAGACTTAGCAAGTCCCACCACACTTTTGGCTGAAAAGTTAGAGCAGGGATTAACACCAACAACTCAGTAATTTATCAATATGTATTTATGATTGCACGCTGATTTATTGATTTGTCATATTAAGTCCAAGTATCTGGCAACAAGTATATATCTGAGAAATCAAAAACGAATGAATGACTACGTTGATAATAAGTAGGAATGGGAACTCACCACCCCAGCAGAAAGAGGCAGCTCCTATGGACAAAACCCCTTTGTGTTTTAAAGAATCAATTACTGGTTTTGCCTCTTCAAAAGCATTATTCTATTAACATAACATTATAGTATCAGATAATGAATTTGTTTGGTGAAATTCACACTATTTTTTTTATGTAATGAAAGTCACACTAATTAACCATCAAATACAAATAGTGTCCCAAAAGGTAGCTAGCTAACAACAATATCTTTTTTTTGTTGACAAGATTTAAACTAAAATCAATTGTTATACATAAATCAGAGATTTCAACTCAATCATAAATGCTAAAATATCATAATTTCAAGTTTCCAGGTAGGACATAAGTTATTGGTTTACAAGTAGAAACAATCTTTGAAGTAAAAGAACTCATTGGTGGATGATCTTTCAACCAAACTGGTAAAGGCCTGGTAGCATCCTTTGGATTAAATAGATCTCCATATAAAAAATCAGGAACCACTACGTAGTAACCTTTAGCTGCAACCTTGTCTGCAAGTTTTCTTTTCAACAGAAAACAAAGGCCATAATAAAATTTACATCACAACCAATATGAACACAATGGATTCATGTTTACACAAATGCTAAAAAATACACTTTTGAACCTACTTTCCAATACTCTATTTATAATTATATTGACCAGCTTCAAATATAAATGCATTTAAAACAATTTTGCACCAGAATGGAAAAACACAAATTTAGACATGGAAAGCTAACATTAAAATTATTCCATACCTTAGGTTTGGAGCTTCAAATCCTACAATACAAGTTCAGAGTGTGAAGTTAAAATCACAATACAGGTTTCTAATCAGTAACTTCAAAGTTTAAGTATAGCAAAATCACACGGCATCACAAAGATAGACAAAAGAAAACAACAGGAATGTCATTTCATCTTGACCTTTTACAACATCAACACCCTAACTATCAAGTAACGATTAATTAAATTGTAAAGTAAAACCATGTTCATAGTTCATGAATCATCAACAAAGAGCAACCGTTATGATAACCCAAGTACTGAGGAAAGGAAGAGTTTCAAGTACAAAAAACTTCGGAAACCATAAGAATGGCAAGCAGAATGATTCAAGTTTGAATAAAAAAATTCTTCTCATTAGATTAATATACTTCAAACTAGATGAACAGAAACAAGAAATTTCATCAACATTAAGATTCTGGCAGCAATTAACTACAGCAAAAAACAAGAAATTTCATCAACATTAAGAAATTCTCTACTAAACCCACAATATTCCCAATTTCAAGAAAACGCAGCAATCATCTAAGCATATTACTACAGCAAATAATCAGAGCTGATTCCACTTCACCCCTTTGATTATGATTATTTCTCTTAAACCCTAAATCCCAAATTAAATTTTAAAACCCATAATCACAAATTAAGTTTTAAAACCTCATAAACCCTAAATCCTACACCTAAAATTCATACAATCGATAAAAAGCAAACACATGTAATAAACCCTAGAGAGAGACAGAGAGCGGCTGAGAGAGAGCTAGAGAGAGAGAGCGAGAGAGCCAGCGACAAAGAGAGAGAGAGATGAAGTGGGAACTTGACTTACCATTCTTGAGCAACGGTGATGAAGGGGAGAGAACGATCTTGAGCTGGGTAGAGAACGGAGATGGCGAGAGTAGAGAATGGCGTGAGAGTTCAGAGACTTCAGAGAACGATCTTGATCTTGATCTTGATGGCGAGAGTAGAGAATGGCGTGAGAGTAGAGAAGGGGAGAGAACGATCTTGATCTTGATCTTGAGCGTTGGAGTGAGAGAGTCGTGAAAGAGAGAGTGAAACAGGGAGAAGGAGAACGTGTGTTTTTGGTAAAATTAAACGGGACCTTTAGTATCGGGTGTTTAAAAAGCTGATACTAAATGTGTTAGAGAGACACACATTTAGTATCGGTTGTTTAAACAACCGATACTAAATGTAAGCGTGAAAATTGAAAGCTTCAATTTAATTTTAAAATTGCCACCGCGTCTACATTTAGTATCGACTGTTTAAACAACCGATGCTAAATGGTGCTGTCTAAAGTCATTTTTGCACTAGTGAATGTTGGAATTCTTCTCCTCTTGATGGGCTCATTGTTGTGGAAACTGGTCATTCTTTTGATTTTCAATATAGACTCTGGTAGTAACTTATAATTTTGTGTTTGTTTTGATATAAAAATGGTAAATAATGGGGAAAGAGGTATGAAGGATTTGGTGACTTTTGGGATGGGGAATTTAGGAACAGGTTTAAGACTAACGAGAAGAATGGTTTGGTTGTTGAATTTGTGAAGAAGATGGTGTTTAGGTTAGGGGCGCCACCTTGTCTAATCCAAGACAAGGACAAGCCTATGAGTGTGAGGATCACTACAAAAAAAGGATTTCTTGATAAGATCGAATAAACTGGTCCAATCCAGAACCAAAGAGTATGAACTCAAAATCTTTGATAAAGTCATTAAATGTTTCTTTTCATTGACACTTGCACTCCCTATTTATAATAAGGGTATTGGAAAATTACAAGAATACTAGTCAAAACAATTACAAGAAAATATCCTAGTTGATTTGGGCATTGACTGCGCCATTAATGATTAGGATCTTGCATTTCCTTTTTGCTTTGATTGTCTTTGATGTGCCATAAGTTACTTGGATCTTGTAATTCCTTTTTTCTTTGATTGGCTTTCTTGATGAGCAAGTTTGCTTGATTAGCAAGTTTGTTCCATCAATTTTCAAAAATAACACACCACTTGAAGTGGATTAAACACACCAAAAAAAATAACTTGAAATGAAATAACTTAATTAGTGCACTTTTGATCTCAATATATCAATTGGTCACATGCACTTTTATCATAACTTATAATAAAATAAGAGTAATTAAAATTAGGCAAACAAGCCCATGGTAGTTTGTCATCATTATCTCCTTCTTCGAGAGAATTCAATGTCGAATTCCTTGCTCCAATACCTCGGGGTTAAAAGTAAGTCTAAAGAACCCATCACATGTAACTTTCACAATAGGGAAATTTCCAAGTCCAAAGGTAGGATTTGAGTGACTTACTTCCTCTTCCGTTTCTTGGGCATAATTAGTTTTCCCAAACTTACAATTTTTTCCACACAGAAGAATAGTCTCCTTCATTCACTTTGTTCTCGTCATGACATAAAGAAGAAATGTTAGGAAATTGAACAATATTAAACGAATCCCAACACTTGACCACACAAACCAACTTAGAAGAAGGTACTAGTGTAGTAGTATGCCATGACTTCCCAATTTTCTCTTTCAATTCAATGGAAGCATTGCATTGTTCCTTTGTAAGCACGGGTACATTTGTCTTTTTGCAAGCTTCTCCTGTTGGAATGTTATCCACAACCTTATTGATAAGAAAATCATCAAAACTAGGAAAAATGTTAGGATTATAACAATAATCAATAATAACACTTTTATCATCTATTTCTTTTTCTCCAAATCCTCTTTCTTTTCAATCTCTATTTCACTTTCTACTACGTACCAAGAGACTCTCTAATTTTTTTAATATTTTTTTCTTTATAATGCTCACATAAGATTTCAGAAATAAAAGCCATCATTTTTTCTACTTTCTCATCTATTCTTTTCTCTCTCAATTTCTTCTATTCTCTAATGTATATTTCAAAATCCCTTTGTCTTCTCTCCATCACGAACAGTAAAGAAGAAGTGCAAACAACAAAGAACGATAATAAAAAAGTGCTTATTTTTTGTTTTTTTTTTGTCTTTTTGCTTCTTTCTTTTTCTCTTTTTTTTGGAATTTTCAATTTTTTTTGAAACTCAAAAAAAATAGAGATTTAAACAAAAGCTGAAATTGGTTGACCAAACAAGAACCTTGCTCTGATTACCACATGATGACGATCTAAAACCAATTTCATGTTAGATGGATGATCTAACCAAGTGTTTTCTTAAATCAAAAATAGCAAATAGGATAAAAAGATAAAGGGGAAAGAACATACAAATGGAATTAGGCAAGAAGATGGAGAAATCGCCACATCCAAGAGGATGATAAGATCAAGGTAGAATCACCACAAGAGTAAAGAGGCTCTTGATAAGACTCAAATTTGGTTCTAGAAGAAGAACCCTAGAGAATCATTCTCTAATTTCTCAATTCTATTTCATCAAAAATATATAAGCCTTACATTGTATACCAAAAATATATAAGCCTTACATTAAAGTGGTGCTAAAAGATTGGCGAAAATTGATTAATTCGATTCAATTCTTTCTACAATTTAGTGAGTTAAAGAAAAATAGAAAAAAATGGCGCACAATGCGAACTAGCCCGAAAAGCCCGTAGCCCGTATAGAGCTGGGCTTGGACCGAAAAGGTTGAGCCTGAATTACAACCCTGACTTCTTGGCCCAGAACATAAAAGCCTAATGCGGCCCGATCGATCTGGGCGGTGTAGCGCGTTGCCAGCTCTAGGATAGACATGGTTTGCATTCATAAGGCATATGTAACACCCCGAATAAAAAATGAAATAAAGAAAAGGACAAGGTGTAACTTTAATATTAATAGCAATTATCATATTATTATTATTAACCTTATTTGTCATTTCCTTTTTCAGTTTTCTTTGGGCTTAATCTACACGGTTCAACTATAGTTGCTTTTGCAGAAAGTCAACGCTTCTCTCTCTCTCTCTCTCTCCATATATATCACTGATATATATCTCTCATACATACACACCTACCTCTTCCCCGTACATCTACGTGTACTCTTCAATCTGTACCTTTCTTTCTTCTTTACAAAATTTCCAAAGCTGATACACATAAAGTGAATTAGCAAGAACCAAAGAGAAACCAAGAAAAACACAGAGATATTTACTCCTTATTAACACCATGAAGCTTGTTTGGTCTCCAGAAACTGCCTTGAAAGCTTACATAGATACCGTCAAATCAGTAAGCATTTTTAACCATCAAAATCAATTCGACTAATTCATATACAATTTTCATTCTTGTTTTCATTCTTTATCACCTTTATTTTCTTTCCATTTTACACTACCTGTTTTTTTTTTTTATTATCCCCTTATCTTTGCATATTGTTTTCCAAGATTTCAAAATATTCTGGAAAAATATGTTTCAGGTTTTTATTAAACCAAGATTTCAATTTTTTTTTTTTTGACAAGCAACCCCAGATTTCAAATTATTAGCATAGCCGGAACAGAAATTAATTAAAAAGTAATTGACATTAAATTTTTAGAAGTGTGTATAAATCATATTGATTTGCCAAATAACTTTTTTGCAAACGTTTCATTATCAAGAATAATTGAAAATCGTAACGGCGATTTAAAGATTTATTGTTTTTTCTGTCTGTATAGTAATAATATCCGAAATTTTAGTAAAATTTGAATATAATTAATAATTTGGATTTTTTTCTCTTTTGCAGTGTGAGAAATTCAAAGAATCTGGTGTGGCTGAGCTTCTCTCTTCAATGGCCGCAGGCTGGAACGCCAAGTTCATTGTAGAATGTTGGTCACAAGGTGGGCCCATAGCTGCAAGTGTAGGCCTAGCCGTTGCGGCTCGCAACACGGGTGCAAGACACGTGTGCATAGTCCAAGATGAACGGTCAAGATTGAACTACACAAAAGCCCTAACCGACATGGGGTGTCACCGCCATCGAGGTAGTGGTCGGGGGCGAGACACGATAATCGCAACCCTTGTGGGGTTAGATTTTCTCGTGGTTGATTGCATGCGAAGAGACTTTGCTAGGGTTTTGAAGGTGGCTAAAGTAAGTACCGAGGGGCAATTTTGGCATGCAAAAACGCTTAGCAGAGAAACAACGTCTTATCATGGTTTCGATGGAGCACCGTGCTTGAGAGGGGCACACGTGTCGTTAGATCGGTCTTCTTGCCTGTTGGAAAGGGTTTGGATATTGCTTACATAGGGAGTAGAAATGGCGCACCTTCAACAACAACAACTATTACTTCAATTACTAGTACTTCAAAGGGTGGTCCTCACCGTTGGATCAAGCGCATAGATCAACAATCAGGAGAAGAACACCTTTACAGAGAGTGATTATAATTTTTTTTTTAATATTGGATAAAGAAAATAAGGATCCTTAAGTTCTTCAGCTTGAACATAAATAAATTATGTACGTTATTAAGAATATAATTTTGTTGCTTATCTAAAAAAAGAATATAATTTTGTAAAATTTATGTCTGATAGGTTCAGCCGAATCAACCTAGGTACAAAATATATATATATATATATATATATATATATATATATATATATATATATATATATATATATATATATATATATATATATATTTTAATTTGAGTTGAGTTAGAGATCAAATTTCTGACTGGGTTTAGAGGATATAGAAAACGAAGCTGCCAAGTGCCAAGTTGCTTTATAAAAAATCGTGGATGCTATTGATGCAACGTACGTGACATTTTCAGTTTGTGTATTGTATGTGAAGAATGAAGAGGCTTAGATGTGGTGGCTATTATTATAAAATGATGATGTAGATGATAAGTTTAGTCTTTGTCTTGTGCTTAGTTTATTAATCAATAATCAACGCACTGTTTAATTTGTTTACCAAAAATTTGCAATCTTGTAGAAGGTTGACTTTCTTGTTTTGTCCTATATATTTGTTGCAAAAGATACATTTACATTTACCCATGGTCACTTTTTTTCGTGTATTATGCACGACGTATAACAACACAATTACACTGTGTTTAAATGTTTTGCTTGTATCACCCAAGATCTTTATTAATAATTTTTAACTATATATATATATATATATATATATATATATATATATATATATATATATATATATATATATATATATTCTTTCAGACTCTTTTATAAATAAAAATTAGTCAATTGAAGTTGATATATTTGGTCCATATTATCAACTAAATATATTAATTTGTATTGATCAATTTTTACTTATAAAAGAGATTGAGAGTATTATTTTTAAGCATAGTTTATTTTTACTTTTGTTGGAGTTACTTTACTTTGTCTTACTCCAAAATCTATAATCATATATGTACTAGACAAAAAGAATGAGTGCGGCTTCGACTTGTTATGGTTTAGGGAGGATCCATTCCACAGGGCAGGTACACATCACGGCATGTTGACCAAAGTTGTGTTGTGCGCATTTGTTTTTCAAAAAGACTCTCGTTGAAAACTTATGTTTTTGTATTTTTGATATTAAATGGATGAAAGATGGAGTAGGGATCGTAGGAATTTTGTGGGTTTTATGGTAGAGAAAATATAGGGAACAAATTCAAAGAGGATAAAACTCAAATATAATAAACAATCTTTGATGAATAAGTGAAGAAGATTGTTTAGGGTAGGGGCGCCACCTTTGTCTAATCCAAGACAAAGATAAGCCTATGTGTGTGAGGATCACCACAAGAAGAGAATTTCTTGAACAGGTCCAATCTAGAACCCACGAGTATGAACTCAAAATCTTTGTAAAATATTTGTTAAATTTTCCACTCCCTATTTGTAATAAGGGAGGTTCTTGTGGTTACAAAGATGAAGATACAAAGTCATTCGAAAGTTACAAAGGATCCTAGGCTAGCCATTCAAAAATTACAAGAATCCTAGGCTAGGGGTTGAGATCCTCTCAATTTATCCATTTCTTCATTTGGAGAGAGATAGACACAACATTTATGGTGAGCCATAACATTAAATTTATAATAATAATAATTAATGATTTGGTCCACTATTAATTTTGTGTCTTTCTCTCTCCAAATGGAGCTCTCCATTTCTTTTGAGAAATGGAGAGGATCCTAATCCCTAGGCTAGTGCAATAAGCAATTACAAGCAATTATTCTTGATGATTGCTCTTCATGACTAGAGATGTTTCACAAAGACCTATTAAAGGGAATTGAACTCCATGATGCACCTTTAATGTGTGGTTGGAGCATTCATTTTTTTGTCTTGTAACTCCTTTCGCTTTGATTACCTTTGAAGTTCCTTGTCTTTCTTTGATAGAAAGATTTTTTTTGACTCAATCAACAATTCAAAGAGTTGTTAAGAAGTGTAGTACCTTCTCCTCTTTGCGCCATACAACAACTTGAAGTGGATTAAACACACCAATAGCAAATAGTTAACTTAGTGCCTTGTGCCAAATAAATCAATTGGTCATATGCACTTTTATTCAATTAAAATAAAATAACTTAAACTAAGCTTGTATGCAAGTTGTGCCTCTCCATAGCTTGTATGACAAACATGGTTTTTGGTGCAATTACATTTTTTCCTTTGTTTGCAATTGTCTTAGTCAGGAATTGGACTATGCTTTCTTGGACTCTCCTTGACATTTCCCTAGTCATTGGTCCTCCAAAGCTTTGAATGGCATCTTGGTGCTCCATGTCCTCAGCATTTCCTCCCGTTTGAGGAGAATTCGACCTCGAATTGAAGTCTTCATCACCTACATCAAAAGGAGACAAGGTAGCAACACTGACAGTGGCACTAACACCATACTCACTTGGAAGGTCAAACTTATGAGCATTATCATTGACTTTGGCAACCACTTGAAAAGGGCCATCCCCACTAGGCATTAACTTATATTTCATTTGTGAAGGAAACCTTTCTTTCCTCATATGGTTCCAAACCCTATCTCCGAGTTCAAAAGTAACCCATTTGCGCCCTTTATTGGCACCTTTGGCATAGCTTTCGTTTTTCTTTTCAATTTGCAATTTAATTTTCTCATGCAAACTTTTAACAAATTCAGTTTTAGCTTTGCAATCTTTATGCTTCAACAGACATGTGTTAGGTAATGGTAGTAGATCAAGAGGAGTTAAAGGAATATAATCACACACAATCTCAAATGGGGAGTAATTTGTGATACTATGGACAATCCTATTATAAGCAAACTCACCCTGTGGCAGCCATGTTTCCCACATTTTCAAATTCTTTGAAAGCATACTCCTTAAAAGAGTAGAGAGTTATGTTTACTACCTCAATTTTTCCATTAGTTTGATGATGATAAGTTGTAGCGAATAGTAACTTAGTTCCTACCTTACCCCACAAAGTTCTCCAAAAGTGGCTTAGATATTTAGTGCCTCAGTCGGACACTATACTTTTTGGTAGGCCATATAGGCGCTCCACTTCTCTGAAAACAAATAAGCAATGTGGCAAGTATCATTCACATTTTTTCATGGAATAAAATGTTGCATCTTTTAGAGCCTATCCACAACAACAAAAATAGAATCTTTCTCGTTCTTTGTTCTAGGTGTCCTAAACCTTGGCACTCAAGCCACTTAACAGCCCGGTTAGTTGAAACAACTTGAGAATGATTAGTTGTACTGTTTTACCTTTTGGGCCAACCACAGTTTCTTTGGATTATGATGTACCTTCATTCTTAACATTGCTCGTCCTATTTTGAGGATTGGAAGTGGTAGTGCTTCTTCTTATTTTTCCCTTCCTCTTGAGTTGTTGTTCTATGTTTGTGGCTTGATGAACCAAATTGTCTAATTGAACATAATGTTGTAGATCCACTATGTCACGTATATCACGATTTAGACCATGCAAGAATCTAGCCATGGTTGCTTCTTCATCTTTGTTATACCCTAATTTTATCCTCTCTCTATCTTGTTACGATCATTTTTATTATTCAGTTGATGTGTCCATGAAAAAGCTTTTCGAGCTCACTCGATGTCGTCTTGTTTTTAGTTTGGGCCAACGCTCAACAATTCTTTCGATCGTGCCAAAATATCGCTTTGTATAATTAGATTCATGCTTGTGCATTCGGGCCTAAACGCAACTCATTTAATTTGACTTGATTTTGAACTATTGTTCGATCGGGTTCGGTTTTAAAACATTAACTGGGCATAAGTCTGACACTTTGTTTCATTGGTGAAGTCAATAAATGTCACAAGGAAGGGGGTTGGAATTGTGACCCTTTTAAAATTCACCTGAAATAGTATAACTTAATGCACAAGTATGACTATAAGTTAAGAAAGTGATTTTACTTAGTTAAGAAGAGTGAGATCTGATTTCTTAACAATGTTAATTAGATGAGAAGGTTAGAACCAAAGCTGTCTTTCTCAACTATGTAAGCCCCGAGATGAGAAGAATTCATTGTTTCTCACTTGTTGAGGGCCCACATAATATGAGATTCCATCTTATGTGAGTGTTAGATAGTTGATATTGATTTCTACCTTAATAAAGTAAGCTATTCAATTATTTAGAAGTGGAATAATTAGGTGAGAAGGTTGAAAACTATGTTATGTTATTAAAACAGTTATAGCAGAGAAGAGTCAATTACTCGACTTCTCAGTTTTCATAAACCAACTCCTAGAGGAGTGTTATGTTTTCACAGTGTAAGAATAACCATTTAAAGAAGTAAATAACACAATGATGTATAGTGGTTCACCCAAATCCGGGGCTACATCCACTCCTCACTCCCTGTGAGATTTTCCACAATTTTCCGAATAGTTACACCTTTACAACCAACCATAGGTTTAAAGTTCTTGTGGTAGTTTTCTTCACACAGCTCTACCTACTTTTTTCACACCTAATACAATCATTGTGATCTATTAGGTAGCTTCTCTAATAGATGTAAACTCACTTCTAAAGTCCTACAGCAACACATGCTACTTGAGAAGGTTCCTTACAGGTGTACTGTTTAGTATGTGGGTTTTGGGATTTCTATAGCTTGATTGATACAAGGTGTTTTACTTTACAAAACAATACAAGCAAAATAACATACTCAAAGATTGAATGAATCCCTTCAGTTGTAGCTCGGCTGAGTATGGATGAGAGAAAACTTTGACACTTGAGAAGGTTGGAAGATAAGAACTCAATATGCTCTCACACCGATCTGTAGGGCCCAAATTCGTTTATTTATAGCTGAATATGTGCGTATTATCCTTTGGTTAAAGGAAAAGAGTCGTTGGCGGAGTAATATAGTCGTTTATAGCCGTTGGAGAGTTTTTGTCTTTGTGCGATGTGTTTCTCTGAGAAGGCGACAAGCTACAATAGTCATGACTCTCTCTTTCTCAACTCGACACTTCTCAACTGTTCACAGTTTTGGAGATGATTCTTCTCAAGTTGATGCTTCTCAAGTTGTTGTTTCTCAAGATGATGTTACATTGTGTAGTCATGAAATGACTCTTCTTATCATGACCCTTATGATCTTGACTCTTCTCATGTCATGATGTTTGTTTCTATGATGCTTCTTATCTCTTTCTTTCGAGGATACCTCACGATTATGTATTTTATCTTTATACTTCGAGGTTGAATATTCTTATTACATTTCTCATGTTGGTACGAAACATGATAAGTCTTCTCATGATGATCTTTCTCAAGTTTACCCAATTTGGACTTGATATTTTGATTTGTTTCATGAGAACCCTTTCTTGATATATTGTGTGCAACATTATTTTAAGTCTTCTCTTCATGATGCTTCTTATAAGCATATACCTTCTTGAGACTTGATTGATTTTAATACCCGTTCTTGTCTTTCACTCAAGAAGAAACATTAGTAGCTCTTAAATCAGATAACTTAAGCTTTCTCATTTGAGATTTGTTAATCATCAAAACTTAACATGGGATTTTGCCTCAACAATCTCCCCCTTTTCGATGTTTGACAAACTCTTGAGATGGATTAAGTTTTCTGATTTTCGTTTAACATTTTCTAAGGCATAAACAATTTATACTCCCCTGAGAATGAGCATAAATATTGTAATTTAAACTATCACATTTTCAGAAATCATGCAAGAACACAAACAAGAACATATATTTCATTTAAGCTCATCAAAAGAATCATTTGTCATGATTACATAAGATTATGTTCTTTTCGGCCTAAGAAAATAAAAAATGAGAAGTATGCTTCTCAACAAAAGAGTGTCTTTAACACAGATTCAAAACAGTTATAGAGCATTCAAAAAATCATAAGATCTCTAAACTTAATCTACTCTTCTCCCCCTTTTGGCTAACATCAGAAAGGTGGAAGCAGATAGAGACATTAAGATGCTACTTCAAGATGGGGAAGACCCATCAGAAGAGGAGGAAGTAGTAGGTCTTGGAATATCAGGAAACTGAGGGAGAGGACCAAATTCTGGTAGAGTGAGGTTTGGAGCAAGTGTGGTCATCCCTTACTGCAGAATCCATGATTGATACTGCTCATCCCAAGTAGCTTGAGCCCTTTCATCTTGTTGGAAGATGTCTTGACCTTCAAGCACATGTAGCAACAATGTTTACATCTTTCTCATCATTTTATCCATCTTAGATATGCGAGTGGCAAGACCTTTAGGTTCAGAAGAGTGCTTATCTTTAGGCTCCTGAGGACCATTCTCAGGTACAGCTTGAGAAGGTTCACCAACATTGAAGAATGAGGAGTCAAGGGACTCAAATTTTATTGGCATATCGAGAAGGAGAGGTTCGGTGTTGGTTGGTGGAAAGATTGGTTGTGGTGAGTCGACTAAAGGTGTTTGGTTAAGGTTAAGAAACTGGTTAAGGTTTGAGGATGTGAAAGTGTTAGTGGTTTTGAGTGGAGAGTTGTTGGTTTCTATGTTAATGGTAGCTAGGAAATGTTCAAGATTGTGTGAGGTTACACGTGATATGGTAGGATTTGGTGAAGGTTCGGTGGTTTGTGCGAGAGCAATTGGGAGAGTTCACAGGTGAAGGGTGGGGACCGAGATGGGTGTAGTGATAATAGGTGAGAAAGGTGGGAGTGTTGGCATTTGTTCATTGAACATGGAGGGAAGAGGGGTTTAGATAGTGGGTGAGGATGTGTTAAGTCCTAACTCCCCCTGAGGTGATGCTAAATTCTCCTCTAACTCTTCCTAAGATGGTGCAATAATCTATGCCAGTGCAGAGTCAACCTTCTCAACCTGAGAAGCTTCATTAATATATGCATGAGGAGAGTCTTCTTTCTCAACTACCTCAGTGAGTTCTGCATGAACTGCCGGATCCTTCTCAGCTATCTCTATAGGCTATGCATTACTATCTTGATTCAATTCAGCTTCTGCAATGGCTTCATTTGTCTCCACATTCAGATTGAATGGAGTGATGTTGTCAAGAACAACTGTTCTTTCAGAGTTGTTGCCACCAGAAGAGTCAATATGTAGCTCTTCAGTCTTCTCTCCAGAATATTTAGCACTAGCATCCTTCTCAAGTGTGCTTTGCATTTTTGGAGGAACCAGCTTTTCAAACTTGTGCTCCAAATTGTTGGTTGCCTCTTGATCAAAGAGATTCCACTTGTTTCTCTCCTTGTCTCTAGTATAGACCTTGGTTAAAGGAGCTCTTGTCTTATGTGAAGAGGATTGATCACAAGATTCCTTCTTATCTGTGATAATTCTCTCATCATCAGATACTTCATCCTTCTCTTGTGCCTCAAATACAACCTCCATATCTTCTTGTTCCTTCTCAACAGTTTCGTCAAACTGTTGTTCATGTTCAAACCTTATTTCATCTTGCCACCTTGTTGACCCTTCTCATGTGCTGTTTCTTCTACATCATCCTTCTCAAGTGCAGCAACTTGAGGAATTGGATCATTTCTCCTCTTACTTCTCTTCTCTCTTCTTATGATCTCTTCTACATGTCCTTCAATTACAACTTCTGCAGAAACTTCAGCCAATGTATTAGTTTTCTGTTTCTTCTTTTTCTTCTCATCCTTCTCTTCTTCTTTTGTAGTTACCTCTATACCCATAAGCTTAAGATTTTTGGCTGTGAAGATTCTGGTTTTCTCAATAATACCTTCAGCACTAGATATCTTAATCGAGTACTCCCTCCGGACCTAAATATAAGCAAAAAACCACAAAAAAATTTGGACTCAAATATAAGCAAAACTTAACCAACAAAATACTAATGTTCCAAAAATACCCCTTGTATTAACTCTATTTTCTTTTTTCAAGAAAGAAGTGCACTCCCAATAATCAATGGATGATGGAAAAAAGGAGTTAATATTACGGCTATTCCTCCTATCCTTTAATCTTCCCAATGCTAATGGTTAGCTTCGACATACTACTCCACTTCAGTTCTTCATTGCATAAATTAACACCTTATATATGAGATGAATAGGACTCTTCCATCCTCCTTTAAACAAAAAATGGCAGCATATGATGGACCTTCATTTTCATTAGGAATAGAAAGTCAAGAGGATATTTCAAATCTTATTGTCCCAGATTCACTTGATGGAGAGGAAGATACCAACAAAGGTGAAGTTTCGTTGGATAATGATGGAGCTGAAAGTGAAGGATCAGTTGGACACTTTAACCATGATTTTGATTTGAACGAGCTTCCTAAAGAAGAAGATAATGAAGAAGTTGTTCAAGCAAATGAGGAAACTTCTGTAGAGTTGAACATTCGTGGTTTTGATCTAAATAAACTGCCTGAAGAAGGTATGGGTTCTGAGGCTGAGGACTTAAAGGAAGGGGTTGGTGAGAATGAAAAACTACAAGAAAGGGTTGGGGAGAATGAAGAGCTGCAGGAAGGAGTTGGTGAGAATGACGAGTTGCATGAAGGGGCTGATGATGAAAGTGAAGAGTTGGAAGAAGAGGTTAATAAAAGTGAAGAAATATGGCACGGTGCATTATCTTGTTGTATGTAAATCGTTTACGTGCATGCGCATATTCTCGCGGCCATTTTCTTTTGATGTCCGGTAAAATCTTGTTTATTAAAAACATTGGTGACTTCTTTAGTGATGGAAGCTATTGGTTTTGTTTCGAGTGTCCCCGATGTTCTATTGACACTTGACCTTTTTTCTGCAAACATGGCATCGATTTCCTCTTCATTATAATTAGCAAAAACAGCTTCAAACATGGCATCAACTTCATCTTCATCATTGGTGTCTTCAATATCATTATTAGAAAGAGTAGCTTCAACCATAACATCAACTTCAACTTCATCTGGACATTGTTCTTCACATGGTGGACATAGATTCAAATCCAAAACGGGTTCTTCTTCACATGATGAACAAACATTTAAGTCAATATCAAGAGCCATTATATTGTCACTCAAACTGAAAACTATTGCAAGTTCATTAGTGATTGATGTTAAGAGTATTTTACTGATGTTTCAATCTTGAATTTATAGAAAATTAAGGAGGGAAATGTGAAATTCAAATGAAAATTATATTTGGAGTTGGCCCGTTTCAAAATTTTAACCGAGAAACATTTTCAGGTTTCACAAACTTAACAAGTGGTGCCACTTATATGAGGAGGTTAATTCGGCGCCATTAAATGCTCAACAACTGCAGCATGGGTCCCCACCACTTAATGAAACGTGCTAGCCAATGAATGTGGGGGAGAATATTTCGGCTGGGAATAATGCAAGTGCATCTGAACGTGGTTTGGGCTCTGTACAATTGAAGATTTCAAAAGGTAAAGAAAGTGGATCGTTGGTGGGCTTTGCATAATTTGTTGCGGGCCTGTCTTCGCCAAGTATTGGGGGGTGCATGTGGAAAAATCAAGGCTGAAAAAGAAAAAGAAGAAAGGGAAAAAAAAAGTGAAGTCTCATGAAAATGCAAAAAATAGTATCACGATTGGTGTTGTAAATGAGGAAGCCAGAGACTTGATTCCGGCCCTCTCAGACTCCCGAAGTTCTTCAAATGATAATAAAATCTTTGTGGTGCATCGCAACTCACCCAAGCCAGGTGTGTCTTTCTCTGTTAATTGTAGTGGGGAGGGGTCGGTTGTTGGAGACGTATCAGTTGGTGACTCTGATATTCAGTTTTGTAATGAGAGATTCTTGAAGGAACATGATATTTCTATTGGAAACAAAATGTGGAGTTTTGCTAAAGAACAACTTGGTGTGGTGGGCCAGAATGATGATGAAATGTATGCTGACAGGTTTGTGCAAATGGAGGCCAGGGATCAAAGTGCCATAGGTAGGAAGGAGAACAATTTGGGGTCTAAATGAAGATTGTAACAATAAATATGAGAGGGTGGGGAGGCGCGGCTAAAAGGAGACGCCTCAGGAAAATGATTGTCGAGGAAAACATAGATTTTTGTATGATCCAGGAAACTAAGTGTTGGGATCTATCAAGGAGAGCTATTGCGAGCATATGGGGGGATGCAAGTTTTGATTGGCTATGTAAAAGTGCTTCTGGGCAATCGGGCGGGTTGGTGAGTGTTTGGAAGAATGATATGCTTGATGTGATGTATTCTTTTTCAGGTGAAAGCTTTACAGGTTTATGTGCCAAAGTGGAAGGTCAAATTTGCTACTTTGTCAATGTATATTCGGTGTGTAGCCTGGCAGGGAAATGAAGACTATTGGAGAATCTGAAGATCTTAAGAACTCAATTTGAGGAAGGAGAATGGTGCGTGGTGTAACGCCCCAAAAATAATTCAAGTATTTATTTAATTAAGTGGTATATTGGTTGATTATATTAAAATAATAATGGGGTATTTGATTTAAATGAGGAGTGGTGGTTAGTAAAAAGTGAGTGGTAATTTAATTAAAAGAGGGAGTAGTGCAACTAATGGAGGAGGTGTGAATAGAGGCCCATGATAGTTAGGCCCATAACCATGATATAAGTTAGGTGTCGATGGTGAGAGAGTTCATTTCAACCAAAATCAAAGAAAAGTCAAAGAGTAAAGTAAAGAGAGTAGAGGTGCGACGTGATTTACAAAGAGAGAGGAAGAGAAGATCTTGGCGTGGAGAGTTCAAGCAAGGAAGAGAAGCTTGATTGTTGGTGATGGTTGGTGATTCTTGGTGGAGAGAGTCTTTGGTTTCTTCAATAAGGTAAGGGGCTCTCTTTCACCTATAATAGAGTATATGATGAGTGTTATGTGTGGGTTAGACTCTAGGATGATTGTTGTATTGATTGTGTTGTTGATTGTGTGATTGATGTTGTGGTTGAGTCAATTTGGTGAAATTGTGATGTGTGTATGTGTTGTTGATGATTGGTCATATGAAAGACCTAGAAAAGAAAACAGGTTTGAGGAACCCTAGGCGCAAGGGCGCCATTTTTGGTGTTGTCACCTTGGTGGTTATTTTGATGTGTGTTGGACAATATTCGAATGAATATGTGTTGTAGTAATTGTGGGTTAAGTTTGATCATAGTATGAGAATCAAGAAAAAAGAGGGAAGATGAGGGTTAGGTGCGTTATAGCTTGTGAAGGTCGAAGGTGTGTGCGTCGAAGGATAGTGAGTTGAAGTAAGGGTGTGTAGAGAAGCATAAGTGTGTGTGTCGTAAGGGTGTGCGTGCGTAGTATGTGTGCGTCAAAGTATGTATGTGATGAAGTGTAGAAGTGCACCAAGTGTAGTATATGGATATCAAAGCTAGTGTAACCGAGGTAGTGTAACCGAGGTGGTGAGTGATGGTGAAGTGAAGGAGTGTAATTGAAGTAGTGTAACCAGAGGTAGTGTAACCGAGGTGAGTGATGGTGAAGTGAAGGAGTGTAATTGAAGTAGTGGTAACCGAGGTAGTGTAGTACCGGGTGAGTAATGGTTAAGTGAGGAAGTGTGGCAAGGTGATTGATGGTTATGTGAAGAAGTGTAACCGAGGTGAGTGATGGTGAATTGAGGAAGTGTAATCGAGGTGTAGTGTATCTAAGTCGAAGTGAAGGTCATCGAGGTGTGTCTTTGTATCTAAGTCGAAGGGAAGCTGTCGAGGTGTAGTGTATCTAAGTCGAAATGAAGCTGTCGAGGTGTAGTGTATCCAAGTCGAAGTGAAGTTGTCGAGGTGTAATGTATCTAAGTCGAAGTGAAGCTGTCGATGTGTAGTGTATCTAAGTCGAAGTGAAGCTGTCGAGGTGTAGTGTATCCAAGTCGAAGTGAAGCTGTCGAGGTGTAATGTATCTAAGTCAAAGGGAAGCTGTCGAGGTGTAGTGTATCTAAGTCGAAGTGAAGCTGTCGAGGTGTAAGTGTATGGGAGTCGACGTGTAGTTGCCGAAGTGTAGAGTATGTATACCGAAGTGCAGTTGCCGAAGTGAGGTGTATGTATGTCGAAGCTAGTGTTGTCAAGGTGTAAGAGTACCGAAGTGTAGTGTTGTAGTGGTGACGAAGTGTAGGTGTCGACGTGTAGGTGTCGAAGTGTGGATGTGAAGAAGTGCGGTGTGACGAAGGGTAGTGTAGGTGTCTTGAGGAGTGCGGTGTGGTGTGCCAAAGTGCGGTGTGGTGTGGCGAAGGGTAGTGTGTATGTGTGCCGAGGTGCGGTGTGAGTGTGCCGAGGAGTCTTTGACGCCTTGATGTGGCGCGAGTTCTTTGCCAGCGCAAATTTGGGTGTTGTTTGGTGCCGAGTATGTCTAAGTGGCTGAAATGGTGGAGCCAGTTTAGTCCTTAGGTGACGTTTGGTCCTTAGGTGACGTTTTGGTCCCTATGTGACGGTGAGGTTGACGTTAGCCATAGAGCTATTTATTTTGGGTGTCGATGTGTCCGGTGAGTTGGATGTTAGCCATAGAGCTAGTGACCGATGTGTTGATGTTAGCCATAGAGCTAGTGACCAATGTGTTTGATGTTAGCCATAGCGCTAGTGGTCGATGTGTTGATGTTAGCCATAGAGCTAGTGACCGATGTGTTTGATGTTAGCCATAGCGCTAGTGGTCGATGTGGTGATGTTAGCCATAGAGCTATCGATGAGGTGTTGGTGAATTAAATGACGGTGTAGAGACGGTGTAGCGACGGTGTGTCGACGGTGTAATGCCGGTGGATTAAATGACGGAGGTAAATCCAGTGACAGATATTGGGGGCTTCGGCCTGCATATCAAAATGACGGATATTGGGGGCTTCGTCCTGCATATCACCAGTGACGGTGTTAATTCATACATGATGTGATTGTTTGTGGTTGATGCATTGTTCATGGAGTCACATGCTTCATATGCATTAATGACGGAGACAAGCTTCGGCCACGATATTGTAGACTTCGGTCTTCATATCGATGTGATGATATGGGCTTCGGCCATTGTATCAAAAATGACGGATATGGGCTTCGGCCATTGTATCAAAAATGACGGATATGGGCTTCGGCCATTGTATCAAAAATGACGGTGACGGTACCATTAAGCCGGTGATGGTACTCATGCATTATACCCTTGGTGTTGGGTTGCATTCATGCATATACTCATGCCATTGGTGATGTTCTTGGTGATTATGAGTTGATGTGTTATAACTTGATGATGTGTGTTTGTCTAGTGAGTAGGGGTGTTTCTAGTTGCCTTTCTCTAACATAATGTTTATCATACATTTTATTATATGTGTTAGAGACTCACCCTTCTGCTTTTTATGTTGCTTCTTATGTCGGCAACGTGCAGGTGATCCCGAGTGAAGGTCTTCCTTCCTCAGTCTGGTTGTGGAGTCTTGCTCTGATACGTAGCACTGGGGGGACGAGTAGTTATTAGTCGTTTCAATTTAAGTTGTTGAACTATAATTTGGTAATGTAAGAATTACTTAAAGAATCGGTGTTTTGAGGGTTCGCCCCATTGAATTCGTGCTATGTATCACGCAATTATATTTATTAATGAAAAGTATTGTGACTAGATTAAAGTGATGTTTTGGTGAGCGTAGCATTCCCTTGAGGATTATCTTTTTAACAAGAAAAACGATTTTTGAACTCTGATTTTAAATTAAATTACCGTTGAGAGAAAGGGGGTGTTACACGTGGCGGGGACTTTAATGCAAAGTGGCCTCAAGAGGAGAGAAGCAGGATGCACTACAAATTTTAATCAAGCGAGAGGCGGAGAATTCTCGCGAGTTCATGGGTTGACTGTCATTGATTGATGTCTTAGGTACAAGGTAAGAAATTTACATGCTTTTGGGTCGGATGGGAGGCTAGTAGATTGGATGAAATTCTCCTCACGGAGGTTTGGTGGAAAAATGGAATGTAAGCACACAATGGGTGGGTGATAGAGAAATTTTCGATCATTGTCTGTCTGGTTGGTATCTTGGGCTTTAAAAATTGGGGCCAAAGCCATTCAGATTTAACAAGCTATTTGGTTGGAACACGAGGAATTTAAAAACTTTGTCACACAGTGTTGGTCTTCATTCAAAGTGAGTGGGAGTAGCTCTTTTGTACTAAAGGAGAAACTAAAAATCTTTGAAAGAGAAACTTAAAGTGTGGAGCAGGGGAGGTGTTCGGTTTCAAAGAATTAAAAATTGAAGAGATAGTGAAGGATTTGAGCGAAATTGAGAAGGTAGCCTCGGATGGAGGTGGAGTTAATGATGATCAAAGTAGGTGCTTAACCGAGGAGTTCGGAATGAATTGCATGCTAAGGAAAGTCTTATAGCACAAAAGTCGCGGGTAAGGTGGTCAGCGGAAGGGATTCTAATAGTAGATATTTTCATGCATGCATGAAAGGGAATAGAAAGCGTACTCAACTGCAAAACTTTTGGTTGATGGGGTTTGGGTGGAAGATGTGGCGGGATTAAGATGGCGGTGAAGAATCATTTTGAAGGAAGTTTAAGGAGGAGAACTATCATAGGCCCACGTTTGATGGCATCCATTTTAATCACATTATCGGATTGGATAACGAGCTACTTTTGGCGCCCTTCATGAAGAGGAGATAAAGAGGTGGTGTGGGAATGCGACGACAACAAAAGCCCGGTCCGGATGGGTTTAACTTTAACTTTATAAAGTCATGTTGGGTTCTCACGGCTCAGGAAATATTGAAGTTCTTTGAGGAATTCCACACGGGCATGCTAGGCTTCCTAAAGCGATCAGTGCTTCCTTCCTAGCACTTATACCCAAAACAAAAAATCCACTGAGGTTAGGTGAGTACCTACGATCTCGCTAATCGGTTGCCTTTATAAGATGCTTGCAAAGGTCCTTGCGGGGAGGATGAAGAATGTATTGAGAGGTGTCATATCGAATTGTCAAAATGCTTTCTTAGCGAGGAAGAAACATCTTGGATGGGTGGTTGTCGTGAATGAAGTTATTGATATGGCAAAAAGGAAGAAACAAAAATGTGTGATCTTAAAAGCGGACTTTGAAAAGGCTTATAACTCGGTGGTGGTCTTATCTTGATTATATGTTGGGGAGGATGGGGTTCAATGAAAGGTGGAGACAATGGATGAGAGTGTGTGTGGCTTCCAATTCGGTATCGAGTTACAGTTAATAGTAGTCCTACGGGGGAGTTTGTGGCTCAAAAGGGTTTGAAGCAAGGAGATCCACTTGCACCGTTCTTGTTCTTAGTAGCGGCGGAAGGTCTAGCGGGACTTGTAAGAAAAGGGGTAGAAACTGGAAACTTGAATGGCTTCAAGGTAAGTGATTCTCGCATGATTGAGTTACTACAATTTGCGGATGACACGATATTATTTTGTGATGGTGGAGATAAGAGTATATGGTTCTTGAAAACAATACTTAGATCTTTTGAGCTTGCATCGGGGATGAAGGTCAATTTCTCCAAGAGAAATGTGATTGGGTTCCATGTTGAAGAAAGGGTCTTGGAAGGAATATCACAGTTTCTTGCTTGTAGGGTGGGAAAGGATTCCTTCAAATTCCTTGGGATTCCGGTAGGTGCAAATCCAAGAAGAGTGGCAACCGGTGATTGATGTGATAAAAGCTAGGCTTAATAGTTGGAAGAGTAGACAATTGTCCATAGGGGGAAGAGTTACACTTATCAATTCGGTGTTAGCTTCTCTTCCCTTATACCTCTTCTCATTTTACAAAGCTCCGAGGAAGGTTATTGAAGAAATAACAAAATTGCAAAGAAGGTTTACGTGGGGAGGATGAGGACACTAAAAGATGGCTTGGGTGAGATGGGATACCATATGCACTCCGAAAGATAAAGGGGGACTTGTTGGTGGATGGAGGTTGTTGGTGGATGAAGGTAGTCAATTATGGCGCAAGCTACTAGTGGAAAGATACGGGTTAAATGGTAGGTGGCCAAGAGCATTGGAGTATGCAAGAGGATGGGGGAAACTGTCTATTTGGTGGAGAGATCTTTGCATTTTGGGGGAAGGTAGTTCTTTGGAAGAAGGATGGTTTGATAGGTTAATTAAATTAAAATTAGGAAGAGGGAATTTAGTGAAGTTTTGGAGTGATGCTTGGTTGGGAAGAAGAGACCGCTGGCTGTGTGCTATTTCCTCGATTATTTGACATAAGTCGTGAGAGCAACGCAGCGGTGGTGGAGAGATGGGGTCATGGTCGGAATTCGGTTGGCGGTGAAAGCGTGAATACGACCTCGGTTCCGCTTGAGAAGAAGAAGCGATAGCGACTTGATTATTTGTTGGATATCTTCTTTGCCGATCACCCTAACCTGACAGTGTAGCGTGAATGCTGGAGCTGGTCTTTGGATCCGACAAAGGGGTTCACCGTGAAATGTTATTCTGATTGGTTTATTGATGTTTTTGCGGTAATGGCGAGCACTTCACGGATAGTTTGATCAATGCTTGCAAGAAACTTTGGAGGAACGATGTCCCATCAAAAGTAATTATATTTGCTTGGCGTGTGTTACATAATAGGATCGCGACGAGGGAGGCCTTATTTAGAAGAGGAGTAGTTCACTCACATCTTGACAAGTGTTGCGTTTTTGCTTCACGAGAGGATGAAAGCGGTATCTCATTTATTCTTGAATTGTCATATTAGCAAAATTATATGGCGGCTAGTCTTTTCTTGGTTGGGGAGGATGGTTGTGATGAAGAGGACGTTATATTGCACTTCATGGCATTTTGGGAGGATGGTTAAAGGCAAGAGGAAAAAGCGAGTCAAGCATCTCATTTGGTTGGCGGTCATATGGAACATTTGGATGGCGAGAAATAGAGTTGTATTTAAGGGTGAGGTAGTGTCAATTCCTTCATTGCTCTTGGGAATTAAAGACACGGCATGGTGTTGGTTCAAAGCTAGGAAAGGGAAGAACTGTGGAGCAGGTTGGGCGGAGTGGTACAATTGTCCGTTGGGTGTTATATCTTCGTTGTAATTTACTATTGTATGCTATGTTACGTTTGGGGACTCTTAGGGGGAGAAACAGTGGGCACATTTGTTGTAAGCCCACTGTGGTGCTTGTGTTGCACGGGGTACTCTTTTTTCCCATCTGAGTCTTTTTCCCAATGGGTTTTGGCTCAGAGGGTTTTGAGGAGGCCCTCCCCCTTCCCTTTTATTTTCCATTGTAAGGGTTGGGCACCCCTTGTGCTCCCTTCAATGAAAATTTTGCTTATCTAAAAAAAAACAAGAAAAATTAAAATTAAAACACTTGGTTTAACATATTAAATGCACATTTGTGGAAGTTATGCTGATGCAATAGATTATGGAAGTTGTACTATAGGGGAGAGCAAACGAAGCATTAAAAAGAGAGAGAAATAAAGCGTGAGAAAGACAGAATATTAAAGGAGATTGAAGCAAGATTAAATGAGATTGAAGCAACAGTCATTTATGGTTACAGCTGAAGTAATTATCTTAATTAAAATTAGGTGAGATAAGTAAGGGTATTTCTGTAAATTAGACTTATGAATTAGAGGAAATCAAGAAGTTAACTACCATTCTTAATCTGAGTGAAAGTGGTTTATTTTGCTTATATTTAGGTCCGGAGGGAGTAGTTATTAAACACCTTAGTGAGTGCTTTTCCATAGGGTAAGGATGTTGAGGCTTTGTATGCCCTAGTGGCATTGATCATGTGGTGTATCATCAAGAAGGGTAGGCTAACCAAAGTCTTGGTGATCATATGGTACAACAAAATGCTATCTCCAGTAGTAACTTTCTCAAATGAACCAGCTGTAGGTAATAAAGTGTGTGAACAGATGTGGTGAAGGATTCTTACCTCATCTTTGAGATTTAGGGGCGAGAGATTGGGAGAGAAGGATCGTTGAGAAGGGTGGTTTTTACTTCTTCAAGAGAAATGCCTAACTCATCATACCAGTTCTCAGAGTAGACCTTATTTCTTTTATCTGGTATATGCATGTGGATTGGGCCTAATTTTGGCATTTGTTGTTTATTGGGCCCGTCCTTTCTAATTGTGCCTCATTCTAGCGCGTTGTTTAGTCGGGCCCGATTTCGTTCTTGGTTTTAACCCAACTTCGATTTTGTTTTCTTTACTTAATTTATTAAAACAAAATGTAATCCAAAAAATGTAAAAAAAATCAGAATTTAAATACAAAAATAATAATACAAAATAACCAAAAAAAAACGAAAATAATTATAAAAAAGGCTAAAAGGTACTTTTAGTCCCTGCAAATGTCAAGAAAATCCAGTTTAGTCCCTGCAATTCCAAAATTTTTAAAATAGTCCCTGGAATTAGTAAACGTTACTACTTTAGTCCTCATTATTTACTACTTTAGTCCCTGCAATTCCATTTAAAAGGTACTTTTAGTCCCTGCAAATGTCAAGAAAATCCAGTTTAGTCTCTCCTTTGTTAAGAGTAAAGTAACAGCAGAGACTAAAGTAGTAACGTTTACTAATTGCAGGGACTATTTTAAAAAATTTGGAATTGCAGGGACTAAACTGGATTTTCTTGACATTTGCAGGGACTAAAAGTACCTTTTAGCCTATAAAAAATACACAAAAGTCACAAAATACAAAAAGGCCGATTCAACAGCTCCTTAGCTATTGGTTTTACTAGCCAAACCCTAATCCTAATTCCTTTCCTTCCTCAGCAAGCATCTATCTTCTCCATACCCCAACCCAAATCTATTAGAACCCTAATCACCTGAAACACGTTTTCGAATTTTTCTGAGTAAAAAGAAAATCGAACGCGAATAAGAAGTAGTCACAGAAGCAATCACAACAGCATTCAAAGACCAGTAGCAACTCAAGGAGAGCAGCGGTAATAACACACAACAAGAGATTAACAGAGAGAATTTGGAGTTAGGTTGGTATTCCATAACAAACCCAAATAAATTGTTACATACCCAAATGCATGAAAAAACACCATGTGTTTTCGTTTTCTTATTTTTCCGGTAGATTAAACAAGTCAGTCTAGTATATCATTGGTTGAAGTGCTCTGTTTAGGTGATGAGGACATAGAGCATCAAGATGCCTTGCAAAGCTTAGGAGGTCCAACAACTAGAGCAAGGGCAAAGAGAGTCCAAGAAAGTCTAGTCCAGTTCATCACCAAGGCAAATTCAAATGAGGGCAAGGAAGTAATTGCACCAAAAACCATGCTTGTCATACAAGCTATGGAGGAGGCGCAAGTTGCATGATTTAAAAGGAGAACCAAGCTATTCTATTTTAATTAAATAAAATTGCATGTGACCAATTGATATATTTGGGAACCATTCATTAGTTAATTTATTTTTAGTGTGTTTAATCAACTTCAAGTGGTGTAGAGTCACATACTCCAAGTGTGGAGATAGAGTCAATAATTGTTGGATCAAAGAAAGACATTCATTACAATCAAAGCCAAGGAGTTACAATACAATGAGATTAATTCTCCAACATCTCATCAAAGGCACATTAAGAAGAGAGGAGTTACAAAACAATGGAATTTATTCTCCAACATCTCATTACTTGTGCATTAAGTAGTGTAATTTCCATTAAGATGGGTTTCTGTAACAACTCCTAGACTTGAATTGCTTGTAATTGCTTGTAACTGATTTTTATTAGACCAGCTTAGGATTCCTACTAGCTAATTTCGAAATTAGCTTAGGCTTAGGTATTGTAATAGTTTTGGTCTTCTTTCTTTGTAACAACAAACACTCTCTTATTACAAATAGAGAGTGTAAGTGTAAATGAAGTTTTTAACAAAGATTTTAACAACATTTTGAGTTCATACTCTCTAGGTTCTGGATTGGACCAAACTTTGATCATATCAAGAACTCCTTTTCTTGTGGTGATCCTCACATTTATAGGCTTATCCTAGTCTTGGATTAGACAAGGTGGCGTCCCTTTCCTTTCATTCCATTTCTTTCACCAAATTCACAACAATTGATAACTAGTGTGAGCATAAGTGTTATTCTACAAAGACCACGAAATCTTCAAGTTTCCTTTCCCATTTTCTTCCATCCTAAACCCAAAAATACAAAAACATAAGAAACAACTAAACTCTCTTTTGAAAAACAAAGAAATGACCAATTTTCACAACAAGGTGGTCATCATTTGGGTATCAGAGCAAGGTTATCGTTTGTTCAATAATTTCAAGCTTTGTGTATTGTTTTCTTTGCAAGAGTTCAAAAAAAAACAAAAAAAAAAGTATATAAAAAAAAAAACAAATTCTGGTTCCCTACCCTAAAATTTCCTTTCTTGTTCTAATCCTATAAACTTTGTTTTCCAAGACTTTGTTTTTCCTTCCAAAGCTTTTTGTGTGTGTGGATTATTACTTGAAATTGTTTTCTTTGTTTTGATCATTTTTCTGGTTTCTTTAAAGAACTGTGAGAGTTATGGATGCTCAAAATCGTTAACTTTTTGATGCCCTCACGGCAAAAATGAAAGAACTTTTGAAAGAGGAAGTGGAAGGTATCTTTGGAGAGAATTGATCAATTAGAAAATAGACAAAATAATAGTGATGAGGAGGGTCAGAGGAGAAGACGTGATGAACCTAGAGAAGATAGGTTGGGTGGTATAAAAATTAAAGTACCACAGTTTGTTGGGAAAAATGATGTGGATGTGTATTTGGAATGGGAGACCAAAATTGAACAAATTTTTTCCTGTAGCAATTACACTGATCTTCAAAAAGTGCAGGTTGCTTCTATTGAATTTCTGATTATGCTTTGGTGTGGTGGGACCAATTGACAAAGGAGAGGAGAAGGCACGATGAGCCGACCATTGCCACATGGGAGGAGATGAAGAGGCTCATGAGGAAGAGATTCATTCCATCATACTACAATGAGAGACTTGCACAACAAATTACAGCGACTCACCCAAGGCAACAAAAGTGTTGATGAGTACTATAAGGAGATGGAGGTGGAGAAAATTAGAGCAAATGTGGAGGAGGATGAAGAAGCAACCATGGCCAGATTCTTGCATGGTCTAAATCGTGATATTAGTGACATAGTGGAACTACAACACTATGTTCAAATAGACGATTTGGTTCATCAAGCCACAAAAATAGAACAACAACTCAAGAGGAAGGGCCAAATAAGAAGAAGCACAACTACTTCCAATCCTCAAAATTGGAAGAGCAATGTTAAGAGTGAAGGAAGTTCATCATCCAAAGAAACCACGACTGACCCAAAAGGTAAAAACACTACAACTAGTCATTCTCAAGTTGTTTCAACTAATCGGGTTATCAAGTGTTTCAAGTGCCAAGGTTTAGGACACATAGCATCGCATTGTCCTACCAAAAGAGTTATGCTTTTAGAGGAGGTTACAGAGGAGGATGAAAGGGATGAAGAGTATAAAGGGGATTTGGAGGAGGAGGAGACCCAAATGCCTAGTGGAGAGTTACTTATGATGAGAAGGTTGTTGGAGGTCGTTGAAAAGGAGGAGGATACAACACAAAGGGAGAACATATTTCACTCAAGGTGCCTCATACAAGGCAAGGTATGTTCCCTTATTATTGATGGTGGGAGTTGTACCAATGTTGCTAGCACAAGGTTGGTTTCTAAACTTCAACTAGAAACTAAACCACATCCCAAACCATATAGACTTCAATGGCTTGTCAATGATATTGAAATGATTGTTGAAAGATAGTAGAAATTTCTTTTTCAATTGGTGTGTATGAGGATGTGGCTGTTTGTGATGTAGTTCATATGGAGGCTAGCCATCTCTTGTTGGGAAGGCCATGGCAATTTGATAAAAATGCCAATCATGAAGGCGTACCAACAGGTACTCTTTTGTTCACCGTGGAAAACGTATTGTATTGGCTCCTTTGAGTCCAAGTGAGGTGAGAGATGATCAAAAAGTATTGAGAGAAAAATATGAAAAATAAAAAAAGATAAAGAAAAGAAAAAGTAAAAAGAAAAGATAAAGAAAAGAAAAGAAAAAGAAAAGAAAAGAAGAAAAGATCGCAAAGAAAAAGAGAGAAAAAGAGTGGAAAAAAAAAGATTGATGAAAAAAAAGAAAGTTTGATGGAGACAAAAGGGGAGGTTAAAAGTGCTATTCTTGCAAGTCAGCCCCTATATTTGCTTTTTAGCAAAGAGGTGGCTTTGCAAGAAAATTTACCTAACACTCAAGAAATGCCAAGTTGCATAAATTCTCTTTTGCTTGGGAATTTGAGGAATTGTTCCCTAAGGAGGTACCAAGTGGGTTACCACCTTTGAGAGGATTGAGCACCACATTGACCTGCGTTCGGGGCCGCTTTGCCTATGAGGCCACCCTCAAAGCAACCCACAACAAACACAAGAGATACAAAAACAAGTGGTGAGTTGGTAAGTAAAGGTTGGGTAAGAGAAAGTTTAAGCCCATGTGTTGTCCCTGTTATTTTAGTTCCTAAAAAATATGGTAGTTGGAGAATGTGCACTGATTGTAGGGCTGTTAACAATATCATTGTCAAATATAGGCACCCAATACCTAGGTTAGATGACATGCTTGATGAATTGTTTGGTGCATGTTTATTTTCCAAAATTGATTTGAAAAGTGGATATCATCAAATAAGGATAAGAGAAGGGGATGAGTGGAAAACTGCTTTCAAAACTAAATATGATTTATATGAATGGTTAGTTATGCCTTTTGGCTTAACTAATGCACCCAACACTTTCATGAGATTAATGAACCATGTTTTGAGGGAATTTTTGGGGAAATTTGTTGTTGTATATTTTGATGATATCTTGATATATAGCAAAAATTTAGAGGACCATTGCATTCATCTAAGGGTTGTTTTAAATGTGCTAAGAAAAGAAATCTTATATGCAAACTTGGAAAAATGTGTTTTTTGCATGTTTTCCTAGGTTTTGTCATAAGCTCTCAAGGAGTACATGTGGATGAAGCAAAGGTGAAAGCAATCCAAGAGTGGCCAACGCCCAAAAGTGTGACTGAGGTAAGAAGTTTTCATGGTTTAGCAAGTTTCTATAGGAGGTTTGTCAAGGACTTTAGTACTATTCTTTGCACCTCTTAATGAAATTGTTAAAAAGAAATCGGTATTAAATGGGGTGAGAAACAAGAACAAGATTTTTCTATCCTTAAAGAAAACTCACCCAAGCACCAATTCTAGCATTGCCTAATTTTTTAAAATCTTTTGAAATTGAGTGTGATGCTTCCAATGTGGGAATTGAAATTTGTTTTGATGCAAGAAGGTCATCCAATTGATTATTTTAGTGAGAAATTAAAAGGACTGCCTAAATTACTCAACTTATGATAAGGAATTGTATGCCTTAGTAAGGGCATTGCAAACATGGCAACATTTCTTGCTGCCCAAAGTATTTGTCATTCATAGTGATCATGAGTCCTTGAAGTATCTAAAAGGACAAGGTAAGTTGAACAAGAGGCATGCTAAATGGGTTGAATTTTTGGAGCAATTTCCTTATGTGATTAAGCATAAGAAAGGTAAAGCCAATGTTGTGGGTGATGCATTGTCAAGAAAGTACGCCTTACTCTCTACCCTTGAAACTAAATTTTTGGTCTTGAACACATTAAGGAATTGTCTCAAAGATGATCTTGATTTTTCTGTTAAATATGTTGAATGTGTGCATGCTGCCCATAATGGATTTTTTTAGGCACAATGATTATTTGTTTAAAGAAAAACGGTTGTGTGTGCCAAAAGGATCCATTAGAGAGCTCTTAGTCAAAGAGGCGCATGAGGGGGGCTTAATGGGACATTTTGGTGTTCCTAAAACTTTGAAAATTTTGAAAGAGCATTTTTATTGGCCTCACATGAAAGTTGATGTGCAAAAATATTGTGAAAGATGCATTGTTTGCAAGAGGCCAAATCCAAAGTTATGCCCCATGGCTTATATACTCCATTGCACATTCTGAATACCCTTGGATTGACCTTTCCATGGACTTTGTCTTAGGCTTACCTAGAACAAATAATGGGAAAGACTCTATTTTTGTTGTTGTGGATAGGTTCTCAAAGATGGCGCATTTTATTCCATGCAAAAAAGGCGGATGATGCTTGCCATGTTCTTGACTTGTTTTTCAAAGAAGTGGTGCGCTACATGGCTTACCAAAAGCATAGTGTCCGAATGAGAGACACTAAATTTCTAAGCTATACGGAGGACTTTGTGGGGTAAGGTGGGAACTAAGTTACTATTCTCTACAACTTGTCATCCTCAAAGTGATGGGAAAAGCGAGGTAGTAAACCGAACTCTCTCTACTCTTTTAAAAGTGTGCTTTCAAAGAACTTGAAAATGTGGGAAACATGGTACGCCACATGTTGATTTTGCTTATAATAGGGCTGTCCATAGTACCACAAATCACTCCCCATTTGAGATTGTGTATGGTTATAATCATTTAACTCCTCTTGATCTTGTACCATTACCTAACACATCTCTTTTGAAGCATAAAGATGGCAAGGCCAAAATTTGATTTGTCAAGAATTTGCATGAGAAAGTCAAAATGCAAATTGAAAAGAAAAATGAGGGCTATGCCAAAAATGCCAATAAAGGCGCAAACAAGTTATCTTTGAACCGGGGATTGGGTTTGGGTACATATGAGGAAAGAAAGGTTTCAACACGGAGGAAATCCAAATTAATGCCTAGGGGTGATGGTCCTTTTCAAGTGGTTGCAGAGTGAATGATAATGCATATAAAGTGGACCTACCCGGTGAGTATGGTGTTAGTGTCACTTTTAATGTTGTTGACTTATCTCCTTTTGATGCACGGGTGATGAAGATTTCAATTCGAGGTCGAATTCTTCTCAAAGAGGAGGAATGATGAGGACATAGAGCATCAAGATGCCTCGCAAAGCTTAGGAGGTCCAATAACAAGAGAGCAAAGGGCAAGGAGAGTCCAAGAAAGTCTAGTCCAATTCATCACCAAGCCAAATTCAAATGAGGGCAATGAAGTAATTGCACCAAAAACCATGCTTGTCATACAAACTATGGAGGAGGCGCAAGTTGCTTGATTTAAAAGGAGAACCAAGCTATTCTATTTTAATTAAATAAAATTGCATGTGACCAATTGATATATTTGGGAACCATCCATTAGTTAATTTATTTTTAGTGTGTTTAATCACTTCAAGTGGTTTAGAGTCACATACTCCAAGTGTGGAGATAGAGTCAATAATTGTTGGAATCAAAGAAAGACATTCATTGCAATCAAAGCCAAGGAGTTACAAGACAATGGGATTAATTCTCCAACATCTCATCAAAGGCACATTAAGAAGAGAGGAGTTACAAAACAATGGAATTTATTCTCCAACATCTCATTACTTGTGCATTAAGGAGTGTAATTTCCATTAAGATGGGTTTGTGTAACAACTCCTAGACTTGAATTGCTTATAACTCGATTTTTATTAGACTAGCCTAGGATTCCTACTAGCTAATTTCGAAATTAGCTTAATTAGGCTTAGGGTATTGTAATAGTTTTTGGTCTTCTTTCTTTGTAACAACAAACACTCTCTTATTACAAATAGAGAGTGTAAGTGTAGCTGAAGTTTTTTAACAAAGATTTTAACAACAGTTTAAGTTCATACTCTCTAGGTTTTGGATTGGACCAAACTTTGATCATATCAAGAACTCATTTTCTTGTGGTGATCCTCACATTCATAGGCTTATCCTAGTCTTGGATTAGTCAAGGTGGCGCCCTTTCCTTTCATTCCATTTCTTTCACCAAATTCACAACAATTGATAGCTAGTGTGAGCATAAGTGTTATTCTACAAAGACCATGAAATCTTCAAGTTTCCTTTCCCATTTTCTTCCATCCTAGACCCACAAAAACATAAGAAACAACTAAACTCTCTTTTGAAAAACAAAGAAATGACCAATTTTCACAACAAGGTGGTCATCATTAGGTCTTCAAAAAACAAACCAAACTCAGAAAAAATAGATCAGTGCAGTTAGATTTAAGCACATACAGATCTTTTTTTAGAGGCCGAATATAATTAATCAATAACAGATCCAGGCACAAAAGATACGAATTTAGAATTTTGAAACAGAGACTATAAATCGTATAAACTAAATCAGAATACAAACAGAACCAGATTGGCTTAGCTTTTGATTTGAAACAAACTTAGGAAAATAAGTCTCAAAATAGAGGATAAATATCAGAGATTAGGGCCATGGGAGTTTTTTTTCAGAAACCAAGTGTAAAAAACAAAGAGTAGAGATGGAGGAAAGAATAAAAGCACAAAAAAAGCCAAAGTCACAAAATCACGAATCAGATCCGCCACCATTGGCGGTGGTTGTCGCTGACAGAGAAGACCGCGGGCCCCCTTCGCGTCGTCTTCGTCGTTGGTCTCGCAGGTTCGGCGAACCCCCCGGCGGACTTTCTCTTCTAGCAACAGCGTCACCTCCCTCTCCGGCGTGAATCCATTCCCAGTCGTTCTCCCTTCTTCTCTTCCTTTCTTTCTGCGTTCTCTTTCTCACTCATTATCTCTCTCACTGTAATCTCTCTCTCTCTCCCTGTTTTTTCGAAACATCTCTTTCTCTCTCCTGAAGCTTCTGGCCACGACGCAAAATGTGGAGGATGGATAGAAATTAGGGTTTCACTTAACACTGAGTTTATATAGTTAGGTCTTTTGTTATTTATTTATTTTTTTAAAAAAATGGTTCAGATCACTTCCTGCACCTCTTGTTTAATTCGCACCCCTCTGTTAGCCCAATTCGCACACCTTCTCCAGCTTAAGCCCATTCACATGAAACTGAACTGGGTTCTTCTTTTTGCACCACAATTTAATTATACAACTCCCGCAGTTAATTACACCCTTGTCTTACTATTTCACCCCCTCTTTCGTTTTTACTTAATTCTCTTCAAAGACAATCTCTTTTAACACATAACTTACAAAAACTAAATAAGTCGGCCGAGCGAGCGGGTTAGTCATTGTTCTAGGACAAACGAGTCTTACGACTCAAAATCCCTAGAACCCCTATAATAACATAATAATTAATAAATAAACCTCTTCTCAAAAATAGAGGATTTAGTCGATCATACGATCGGGTTAACCATTATTTTAGGATGAATGAGCCGGACGGCTCAAGAGTCCTAAAATCCCTATTCTAAAATCAAACCACCTCACATTAAAACAATGTTTTTCAAAATTCCAAAAACTCTATTTTAAAAAAGTAGGATTAAATCGGTTATACGATTGGGTTAATCATCGTTCTAGGACGACCGAGCCGTGCGACTCAATGATCTGAAACCCCTACATTAAACAACACCAACAAGCAAATTTTTTCAGCGACGAACTACGTAGCTTTGATTTCTCCATTGCATCACGGAGATACGTAGGAGCGAGAGGGCCCATTCTTATCAAGCACAAAAACTAAGATTTTAATTAAGTCTTCTTTTCCTCAAATCAAAATAAATGGGTAAAATAATCATAAAATACAACCGATTAGGCGGTAACCTTCCTTTGGAAGGATGGCGTGGGGTGCTAATACATTCCCACGCATAAAGCGACTCGAACCTTAACCTTGCCTTATCCAAACCCAAAGGGATTTTTGAATTTTCCCTTAAACTAAAATTTGGTGGTGGCTTTCTTTTTGAACCGTCGAAGAATCCTGCGCTTCCGGCGCTACAAAGATTTTGGTTATTTGATATTGTATTGAATTGAATGATGTGTTCTAATATGTTGTCAGTGAGAAAACCAAAGATGATAAGTATATACATAAAACAGGGGATGACACCACGAGGTTAAACTAGCATAATTGGTGGAGGGAAGTCATGAGCACGAAACCAAGGCCCAAGACATTTACTCAACAGAGATTGTTGGGATGGGTTCTCCATTGAAATTGAGTGATTTGATTTTCACATTACCCCACTTTAAAACGCTAAATTCCTATTTTCTTTTGGTACTAACTCCCCTCCAATCCCATCCTTTATCTATCCTAAGGTATTCTAGGCATGAATGAACTATTTGCATGTAAGTTTGATGTGAAATGATGGAGTTTTTGGTTATTCGATAGTTGTATTGAATTGAATGATATGTTCTAACATGTTGTCGAGTGAGAAAAACCAAAGATGATAAGTATATACATAAGACATGAGGGGGGTGACGATCCGAGGTTAAAATAGCATACTTGGTGGAGGAATTTATGAGCCGAAACCAAGGCCCAAGAGCGATTTCTCAACAAAGATTGTTGGGTTGGGTTCTTTGCTAAAATTGAGTGATTTGATTTATCGGGTTATGCTAAGAGGAAAAGCTAATGATAAGAAAACACCGAGAGTTATATGGTGAGGGGTCGCGAAAGAACTCACTGAGATTGTAATCTCACTGTTTATATTGTGGTGCTTTTCAGATGAACATGGTAAGACCAAACAAATCAAGGAGAAGTAAGCTGCTGTTGTGGTTACTTGAGCCTAAGAGATCCTTAGGGATCAAGTATATTTGCTTAGTCCTCCCTAGTTAGTTGTCATGTAATATATATATATATATATATATATATATATATATATATATATATATATATATATATATATATATATATATATATATATATATATTTGAGACCTTAGCGTTTGATCTTTGCAATCAAAGTTAATGCACCTTATAAACTGTCTTTTGGAGTTGAACTATAGTTAGTTTTGGACTCATGTACTCTGATGTCAGTCATTACTGGATAGTTATCAGATGGGTATTTATGCCTTTTGGATTTTTAAAGTGATAAATCATTAGGAAAATTCAAATCCATAAACGGTCATATCTCTTAATTTTATTAAAATAGTTAATATTCTAGACTTTATGACGTCTACAGTTTAGGGTTTTACAATAAAAATCGCAAAAATACATTTTATTTACATTATTTCTAAGATAAAAAATAAAGTTACAGAAAATCAAAAAATAAAGAAAAACAAAAATAACAAAATAGGGCTTCAGCCAAAAGCATCAGCGTATCAGCAACCTTCAGCTCAGCCCACTTCGCTCTCCTCAGCAAGCTTGATACCTGAAACGGAAACGAAAACGTTAACCGTAAATTTTCAATCGTTAAAAAAAAAAAAGGTGTGGCAAGCCTTCCGTTTCGTGGCACCTAACGTGGCATATTTTGTTTCTCTCTCGTAGCGTTAAATGTAATCATTTTTTTTATTTAATATAAACCTTGAATTCTTTAATAAAACAAATTGCATTAATGTAATAAATAAAAATAAAAACAGCAGGTTTTGGCTTTTGGTTTTGGTTCTATATAAAAAATCAATTACTTTTAGTCAGAAAATTAAAAAAAATCAATTACTCCTAATATGTATTAACTGCATCCAATAAAGATATTATGGGTAGTATTCAATCCTATAAATTTCTCCCTTTAATTACTGTATGATTGAATATTCAATCCTATCTATTTTTGATATCAATAAATTTCGAAGAAATATTATTAATTTTTTTTAACATTCAACAATACATACTAATAAACTCACGGGGTGTGGTTGAGCAGTTGAGGCTCATCCTCCCTTAACCAAATGTCGAGGGTTTGATCTTCGCCTCGCGATATGAAGCAACTTTAAATCGCAGTAAATTTGTTTCACCCTTCGCCGAGTCGCTTCCGTCCGTGAGGATTAGTCACCACTGCGTTCGGCATTGGATATATCCAAGTCTCGACCAAAAGAAACAAACCATACTAATAGATATTAATCATCCAATACATTTCAAAGAAATATTAGTATTATATTTTGGTCCATATCAAAAAAATTTACCCACATCATCATCCTATGTAAACATTATTTACGTTTTTTATTTTAAACACACCATGATAAAAACACGGATCCATTAAGCATACATGCAAGGTTTTCATGGAAAAAATCATCTTCATTTAACACTTATTAAAAATTAGTAGTTTGTGTCAAAAAAAAAAATTAGTAGTAGCAGTTGAATTATTTAAATTCAAATTCAAATTTAAAAATAGGGAATTTCAATTGTAGCTTAATTTTAAAAAAGAGGGAATTAATTGCATCCAGCACCGAAATTGGGAAATATTCGATCCTATAAATTTTGCCTCTTAAATATTAACTAATAATTAAAAACAATGATAACATGAAACTAATTTTAAATATCTGAAATATTATTTACTAGTATGAAACCCATGCGATATACGAGAAACAATCACTAGTGGAAAAAAGGGTTTTAAAAGTCGGATATTTTGGGCTTTTAAAGTCGGATGTTAGTCGAAACACATTAAGCGACTTAGAAAGTCGATATTTTTAAAGTCGGGTGGTACTCGACTTTAAAAGTAGGTTTTTAGGTCGGATTAATGTACCCACCCGACTTTAATAGTTTGTTTTATAGTGTCTGTGGAACACTTTTAAAGTCGGATTACATAGCCATCACTACGCCAGCGTATTAGGATGGCTAGCGTTTTTTTGGGCATTGGTAGCGTTTTAAAACGCTAGAGAAAATTGGCGCTACTAATGCGTACACCCCATTAGTAGCGTTTTAAAAACGCGCTAGCCATTGACCAGCGTGTTTTGGACATACGTAGCGTTTATATAAAGCGCTAGCCATTGACCCAGCGTGTTTTGGACATACGTATTTATTACCTCAAAATTTCGGCAAGGGCATTAAATTAAGCTTTAAATGGTGTTGATTGTACATTTAATAATATTACGTGCGAGTGCGAGCAGTCAACGTTCAAGTCAATATACCATAAACTCAATAGCACGGTTGTACAAGTGCGATAATGCAAGCGCGACTTCGGCTGACTTAGTTCTTCAAGCTACGAGGCAAGGCCGGGAACCTTCGACAAGAGAAGGCCCGGTTGTTCGACAAAAGCGGGTCCAATGCTTCGCCAAAATTCTTCGACAACGAAGGTGGTCGTGAAGCGCAAGGAGCTTGAGCGATTAGTGGGCGGTTATTTCCCTAGTTTTAGGAAGTGGTTATCGTGCACGCCACGATTGTATCTCGAGAGTATAAATACTCCCTTGTAATAGGAAAACGGGGTCACCACATCTTTACAAAAACTCGTGAAACTCAACTTCCAAGCCAAAAAGCGAAACAAGAGTGAATCGATTACATTATACGTGTTGGTGCACCACCTTCTTTTCTCTTTCACTTTAATGCAATTTTTACTTGTTTTTTACGTTTGTTGCGCTTCTTGCTTTCATTCTCATTTTCGTTCGCTCTCAAATTCTCTCTTTCTACTATTTTCTCGTTCTTACACGCACGCTAAAAGACACAAAACTTCTAGGCAATTGTCAAAGAGATTTTCTAGTTTGATCTCACATCTTAATATTGAAAACTAGTGATTGTTTGCTAAAAACACCAAGAAACAAATTGGTGCGCCGGTGGGACCCTTGCGATTATTTTGTGTCGTTTCGTTAAGTGTATAACTCTGTATGCACTTGAGGAGTGGTAGAATGGTACGTACCAATTCTAACAACGCCTCTAGTTCCGACTACGTGATATCACAAGTGCAAGGAACAACGGTAGATTCTCGCCAATGTAAGCGGTGGAAATGTTGCGGGGACTACGCCCCGGTGACATCAATAACCGTTCCCACGATGTCAATGACCAATGTTGGTTCGACATCGTCTATGGCCTTGCCACAAAGCGTAGGACTTCCTTCTAGTCCTTATGTGGCAACAGGGAATAGTTTGGAAACACGTTTCCAAAATATGAGTCTACCACCATACCCTTTTGGGGTATATGGCATGCCTACTGGAATGCCACATGTGTCGACCTTTTCTCCTTCACACGTTTCTTCTGAGGGTGTACTTGGTGAAATCCTCACCGCATTAACCAATGCGTCCTTGTTGGCATTAAGACAACAAGTGAATAAAGCAATCATGACATGGTTAATATGCTGACTCAACAAATCGGTACCGTGTTCAATCCTTTGATTCAGAACACAAATACCAGTTATCAGATGTTAGCAGACCAAATGGGTAGGATTGCAGATTTCTTTGGGGCTCCTACGGGAAACAACAGGCAGTTACCAAATTGTGGGAACAATATGCCTAACACCCCACAGAGAAGATCGATTGATCGCCGAAGCCCGTGCGATTATGGGCGAACAACAAGGGTGGGTAATCACATCCTGAAGTAGTTATGGTGAATCGAAACCAAAGCGATGAAGTTGTTCGACAAGTGCAACGAAATAATGTTTGCGCTCAAGACAACATAGCCACTTTGGTCGAAACCATAATGGCGCAAAATGGCCTTAACGTAGGTTTACATAGGCCTAATTTCATATCGCCCCTGTGTGAGTATATCTTGCAGGCAGAATTGCCAAGAGGTTGGAAAATCCCTAAATTCACTAAGTTTGGGGTGATACCAATGAGTCCACCATCGAGCATATTGCCCAGGTACATGGTCGAGGCGGGAGACATAGCTCAAAATGAGAGTTTGAAAATGAAGTATTTTCCAAATTCTCTAACTAAAAATGCCTTTACGTGGTTCACCACTCTACCCCCTGGTTCCATATACACATGGGGGCAATTAGAAAAGGCGTTTCATGAGCAATTCTACATGGGCCAGTCGAAGATTAGCCTTAAAGAGTTGGCGGTGTTCGACGTAAAGTACCGAGGCTATCGATGATTATTTGAATAGATTCAGTTCTTGAAGGCAAGATGTTTTACACAAGTGCACGAACATGAGCTTGTCGAAATGGTGTGGGAGGCCTCGACTATTCAATTCGAAAGAAATTGGATACGTCTCATTTGAGAGACATGGCCCAACTAGCCGATAGAGTTCGACAAGTCGAAAGGCTTAAAGAGGAAAAGGCTAGAGTGAATAAGTACAATAAAAAGAAAACTCGGTGGGTTTTCACAAAAAGAAAAGATAGCCTATGTAGGCGAGCAATTCGACTTCGCATTCGGTGATGTCGAATGCGAGGAGATAGACGTGGGTGAACTTAAGCCAGTCCTCCTTATGCTTGCAAATTATTAAGGCACGCAAATGGGAATAATCTGTAGAGCCAAAAACGATAGATTTGTGCCTAAGACATACACTTTTGATGTGACTAAATGTGATGAGATCTTCGATTTGCTAGTAAGCGATGGCCAAATAATAGTGCCAAACGGCACGAAAGTTCCTCCTCTCGGCGAGAGGAAGAAAAAGGGTTATTGTAAGTTTCATAATTTTTGGGACATACAACCGACCGTTGTGTTCTTTTCGAGGATATGGTTTGTAAAGCGATTGAAGAGGGAAGACTCAAGTTTGGAGATAAAAAGAATAAAGCACCGATGCAGATTGATGTGACCCCCTCCATCAAGTGGAGCGATGTGCTGCGGAACCAATTGAGATGGGCATCAATATGGTAGGCGTAAAAATGGTGGATTCTCCTAAGTCTACCAAACCTCCTGCTTTGAAAAAATCAAAAGTGTGGTACAAAAGAGTGAGGTGTGTGCAGCAGTTACTCAAGAAGAATCTGAAGAAAAGGTACAATCTGTGTACCTAAGGTGAGGAAGATCGATAGACTTCACGAATCGGTGTAAATTGAGCTCACGAGGTCATGTTATGTCCAAGGTGCGATCTTTGTGTTTGACAAAGAAGCGGCTAAGAGCGTCGAATCTTTGCGAAGTTCGACCACCCCGAAAGGAAATGGCCAAGTAAGAGGCCAAATTTCACTTTTCGAGAGAGAGACCTTCCTTACAAGGTGAAGAATTCAAGCGGGGCTTCGACAAGTAAGCCGCGATTTCTTTGGCAAGGGTGTAGCCAAGAAGGAGTTTGTGCTTTGTCTCCTACGCCAAACCATTTTTCCAAGAACAGATCCATCAAATGAGAAGTGGATACACGCTGGATGTAGACACTACAAAAATCTTCGTTCAATTTTGATCGAACGGCCAAGCCAATCACAGGTGAGGCCTCAAAGTATAATTATAAAAATAATTATAAGGGAAGAACCCCATGACGAAGACCCAATGGCGTCGATACGGTAGCTCGAAAAGAAGGCAACACGGGTTGCTAACGAGCCAACGCTAAAAAGCGGTTAAGGGTGTAACTCCTAAACCGTAGGGAACACAAAGATAAGTATAGGAGCTGCCAATCAAGTGAGGGTTGGAAACAAGGCTAAAGGAAATCTATTGTTATAGAGGAACCAAGAAGGCTGCTATGGAGAGGATTTTCCTCCATTAACGACTTTAAAGAAGAAAGGTGCTTCATTCGACATGGACGAAGATGTCACATCGATTTCGGCGACTCGAGGCTAGCTTTGACGTGTCGCAGCGTGGTATCCATTTTGCCGAGTGAGTACGATCTTTATTCTGATCCCAAATGGCGTCGAAGAGGACTTCATTGGGGATATGGCTAACCACAAGCCAAGTATGCTACTATGTCATGAACAATGGCTGCGTAGAAGAACAAATGGCCACTTTCGAGAGGCCAAAGCGAGGGTATCGCGGCATCATTTGAAGCCCTTATACGTCAAGCAAAAGTTAATGGCGTAGGCATTAACAAGATCTTGGTCGATGGAGGGCTGCGATTAACTTGATGCCTCGGGCCATGTCGAAGACAATAGAGTGCATGCTCGTCATGGACCTTAGACCTCATAACATTATGTTAACCAATTATGAGGGAAATCGGCGGTCGTTGGGGAGCTGCCGAAGTAGAAGTGGTGGTGGGTGCGTAAGAAGAACCACCACGTTCTTTGTTATAGCATCAAAAGCAAGCTACAATCTACTCACGGGAGAGAGTGGATACATGGCGTAGAGCTGTTCCTCAAGCCTACACCAAAACCGGTAATGTGGAGGATGATGGTGCGGTAGAGTACGTCGAAGCGGACGAGTTATTTCCTTCGGCGTAAACAACGTCACCAGGAGAATTTTGAGAAGCAAATGGCGAACATTGCGCCATGCACATCTTCTAGCCAAGCATACATCTCCTCGGATAATGTGCTTTCCTCCATTCACTTATACCCAACACATGGTTTTGTGTGGAAAGAGAGGAAATAGAAGGTGCCAATGTCTATCACGAGGGTGTCTTTGCCTCCAACGGGATGGGACACCGACTCTTAGAAGGTTTAAGATGTCGATTACCGAGTGCTTAGGATAAATTACGGCTTATATGGCGAAAATAAAATAAAAACGGCTTTGGAAGCCGAGTTAAATCAACAAACAATGGTCATCGAAGCCATAACTTCATCTGAAGAAAATGGTGAAGTCATAAATGACAAAGCTGGATTGCATTTATGACGACGAACCATTGGGTTTTGAAAAAGACCCTAGAGATTCTAAGCGCATGCAAGCTCAAGATCCGATCGAAGAGGTGGATTTGGGAGATGAAAGCGATCAAAAGGCCAACCTATATCGGTGCACATCTTGATGCGCCTCGAACCCAAGTCATTTCACTTGCAGGAGTTCAAGGATTGCTTTGCTTGGGAGTACAATGAAATGCCCGGTTTGAGTCGAGAGGTGGTGGAATTACAAATACCCATTCGACGGGGAAGAAGCCGATGAAGCAAACGCCAAGAAGATTTGCTCCTCAAATATTGGCTAAGATCAAGGAAGAAATAGAAAGGTCGTTCAAAAGCAAATTCATCGGAAGCGCCAGTACGTTGATTGGTTAGCCAATATAGTTCCGATAATGAAGAAAAATGGAAAACTTAGAGTTTGCGTAGACTTTAGGGATTTAAATAATGCAACACCTAAAGATGAATACGCTTATGCCCGTGAGAAATGCTAATAGATTCGGCGGCAGCAGGATTTGATTATCTCGGTTTGCTAGATGGCTACTCTCGAGGGTATAATCAAATCTTTATTCAGAAGAGGGCGATGTCAGCGGCGCCGATGTCGGGGGCATTAGGTGTTTATGAATGGGTGGTCATGCCTTTTGGTTTAAAAATCTTTGGTGCCACTTATCAAAGGGCAATGAATTCTATGTTTCACGATTTTATTGATGATTTTATGCAAGTGTACATAGATGATGTGGTGGTTAAGTCATCCTCGAGAAAGTGGTCATTTAGACCATCTTCGACGTTCTTTCGAGCGAATGAGGAAATATGGATTGAAAATGAATCCAACCAAATGTGCTTTTACGTATGCGTGCGGGTGAATTCTTGGGTTTTGTAGTACACAAGAAAGGCATAGAGATCAACGAAAATAAGACTAAAGCAATTATGGAAACGAAGGCTCCTTCGACCAAAAAAGAAGCTGCGATACCATCTGGGAAAATCAATTTCCTTGAAGATTCATCTCAAATCTAAGTGGCAAAACACAAGCTTTTTCGCCATTACCGAGATTGAAGAAAGAAGATGAATTCAAGTGGGAGCAAGTTCACGGGATGCTTTTCGACGCAATCAAGTCTTATTTGGTCAAGCCACCAATTTTATTGCTCGTTATTGGAAATAAATTCTTTGAAATTGTATGTAGCGACTTACGATAACACAATAGGTAGCATGCTAGCGCAAGAGGATGATAGTGGTGTCGAAAGACCCATTTATTACCTTAGTAGGGTTTTGATTGATTTGAAACTAGGTATAGTCCAATTGAGAAACTATGCCTTTGCTTGTATTTTTCATGTACAAAATTGAAGCAATATATAAAATCGTGAGATGTTTATGTTTATTCGCATTTTGGCGTTATTAAACATATGTTGTCAAAACCAATGTTGCATAGTCGAATTGGCAAATGGGCTTTAGCTTTGCTAGAGTACAACTTAACTTACCAACCCCTTAAATCAATTAAAGGACAAGTGGTTGCTTGATTTTATAGCGAGACCATTACGTTGTCGAATGTGAAATACATTCATTAGGCGTCGTCCTTGGAAATTATACGCCGATGGCTCAAGCCATAAGAATGGAAACGAGCATTGGAATTTTGATTGTCTCTCCGAGAAAATACTCCAACGAAGTATAAGTTTAAAATTCGAGATTCTTGCTCAAATAATGAAGCTGAATATGAGGCTTTAATAGTAGGCCTTAAAATTTTACTCGAATTGGGGGCAAGTTATGTCGAAATAAAAGGTGACTCTCAACTAGTGGTCAAACAATTGACTAAAGAGTACAAATGTATTAATGAGCATCTTATTAAATATTTCGTTATTGCCAATACTTTGCTAAAAAGGTTTACATTCGTTCACCTAGAACATTTACCACGAATTGAAAATCACGTGGCAAATGAATCGCACAAATTATTCGTTACAAAGTATCGAAGCAAAGCCTAGAAGAGTTAATTGAGATAAAAGATAAATTAATCTCGGAAGACTCTCTCTATAATACTCCTTCGACGATATTGTCAACACCAAAAGCGGGGGCAATAAATACAACTGAAATGAGCGTCGAAGAACGTCACATTTTCGGCGATCTTCGACTTTGGCGAAATTTTTGCTATTGACAATATGGTTGATGATGATTGGCGAAAACCCATTGTAGAATATTTGCAAAATCCTACAGGAACACTAACAAAAAAGTAAAGTCTGAGAGCTCTAAGCTATGTGTTAATTGGAAACGAATTGTATAAACAAACTCCTGAAGGGTGCTACTAAAATGTCTTAGTGAAAACGAGGCGTATTTGGCGTTGTGTCGATACACATAGTGGAGCATGTGGCTCACATCAAGTAGGCCACAAAATGAAATGGTTGTTATTTCGACAAGGAATGTATTGTGACTATCTTTGAAAGATTGTATAGAATTCGCCAAAGGTTGCCAAGAATGCCAAAAACATCTTTGGAATACAACACGTGCTCGCAAATGAGTTGCATTCTATAGTGAAACCTTGGCCATTCGGGGTTGGGCTTTAGATGTGATTGGAGAAATAAAACCAACTTCGTCGAAAGGCCACAGATACATTCTAGTAGGGATTGATTACTTTACTAAATGGGTAGAGGCAATACCTTTAGCCAATGTAGATCAAGAAGCAAATGATGAGGTTTATTCAAAATCATATCATTTATAGATATGGAATTCCGAAACCATTACTACTGAGACCAAGGTACCGTTTTCGGTCGAAAAATGGTAGATTTATTTCTTGAAATCGGTTTCAAGTTATTGACTTCGACGCCATACTACGCACAAGCCAATGGTCAAGTAGAGGCTGCCAATAAAATCATTATTAATTTGATTAAAAGCATGTTGGGCGTAAGCCTAGAAGTTGTACGATTCTCTTGACCAAGTATTATGGGCTTGTCGAACTTCACCTAAAGAGTCTATAAACACCACTCCCTACGGAGTTAACATTTGGGCATGATGCGGTGTTACACCGTCGAGATTTGTTTACTGATCAACAAGGATTCAAAAACAATGTGAAATTCCTTTTGATCATTATTGGAATATGATGATTGATGAGTTGGTTGATGTAGACGAAGAGAGGTTGTTAGCTTTAGAAATGCTTATTCGATGAGAAGAAAGAGTAGCTAAAGCTTACAATAAAAGGTTAAGTTAAAAACCTTTGAGGAAGGGGAGTTAGTGTGGAAAGTCCTATTACCTATGGATAAAAAGATAGAGTTTTAGGCAAATGGTCACCGGGGTGGGAAGGCCCATTTCGCGTGTTGCGTTGCTTTTCGAATGGCGCTTATGAAATCGAAGAGTTAGGTGACGAAAATAGGACCTTTAGAATAAATGGCAAGTATTTAAAACGATACAAGCCAACGTTAAGCGAAATAAAGATTGAGCAATTGTAAGTAAATGAAAGTTGCTCATAAATGGCAATGTACAAAGAAATTGTTAAAGTTACACTGACCATTTTTAGAATGCTAAGATATTACAGTCTTAGAAGGTCGACAAGGTAGCCTTGTGCCTCTCCATGATGCTAACACTTAGAGAAATAGAGGTGTCGAGAAGATCTGACTCCTTGTCGAGATCGCGAGAATAGCGGTGCTTGTCAATCTTCTCCAAGTGCTCTATAGTTGCCATTGCTTTGGTAGTTTTGGTGGGCGAAGAAGCAAAGACTCATGCGTTCGACGACCGTGCTCTTACGATGCTTAGCATTAGACAATTTGAGTTGAAGGGTCTTTATTTCTTCCTCAATGCGCGCCAATCTGCGCCCATTCAGTGATTGCTCTCTCATCATTGGTCGCTTGGGTCTCAGGGCTTCGATGTCATCTTGATCGACCTTAAGAGAGGCGAGTTCCACCTCGCAGAGTTGAGTCTCTTGAATCTTGCGCTTAGAGGTAGTCGGCCGTTGGTTGATCAAAAGAGAAAGTTGCTCAAAAATAGGGCCAAATTCCATGAAGAACGCAAGGACATTTGGAGGAGGGTCTAATCGGTGATCTTACGAATGAGGATTTTACCTCAAGATATACAGATGAGTCATGCTCGATGGTTGTCACCAAGTCCCCTTCTAACACCTTCGTCTTCAAGCGCAAAGCAAAGCTTTCGGCCGTCTCTTGGTTGATAGAACTCGGAGAGAATTGTTTGAGGAAGCGCAAACCAAGCGGCTCGGCGAGCTCTTGAGGCTTAACATAATCTTCAAGGTGCCAAGGATCTGTCTTCTTTAACTTTCGGCCAGTTCTTGATCGTTGTGTTTGTTGGATGACTCCTTGGCGAAACACCTTGATCTCTGCAGACTACCTCTACTCTAGGCTCCTCACGGTTCTTGATCGACCACATTTGCTTGAGGAATTTCGACGGAGGAGCCGCTACTTACGGGTCCTTCGGTTGTTGGAATAGTAAGTTACGGAACTTGGCGGTTTCTCCAACAACGACCTCCGGCTCGACGCTACCCAGTAGTTGGAGTAGCCTCCTCCATAACGAGAGCATTCTCTCGACGACCGCCTCTTGTTCGACATTTCCAAAGACTTGGCGCAAGCTCGTCGAAGATGGGAATTGCGGGGTTCTCCAATGCTTGGAAAATCTCTTCGCCAGATTGCACCTTGAGGAGATGAAGGAAAAGGGAGCATAGAGGTCGACAACCCGGATCAGCGACCTCAACCATGGGATGGACTTCGTGGTTGTTCACGAGCGATCCACCCACCTATACACAACAAGGTGTGTCATTTAAGTTAAGAAGTGGAAAGGTGAGGTCGAAGAAGTTTAAACTAATGTCGAAAGAGAGTTTACCTCTTGTACCTTAAGTCTCTTGATTGGAGGAGAATAAGGTGGTTGAAGTCTCATCAATAGTGATGCCTTGGGCTGCCCTTTGAATCTCAGGAAAATTTCTTTTCTTCGACCTCTGAGTGAGGGGGATGTTATCATCACTTTCAGTGTCCTGCAAAAGAGAATTTGGGTTATGTCAGGAAAGTGAATGACAAAGGGAAGAGAAATTTCGACGGATTAACAAGGCAAGAGTATAGTACCTCATCTTCAGGAAGGACCATTTTCCTTTTAGCTTTGGCTTTGTTGGGGGATTTTGCAGGTTGTTTTTACGAGCGAAGGTTTTCGACATGAGTAAAAGTCGTAATCAAAAGCAACTTGAAGGCGAATAAATGGCAATATACCTTCTTTAGGACAATGTCCGGAATAGACTTCGTGTCCCTTTGTTTTCTTGGTTCTTTGGAGGAGATGGTCTTTGTGGTAGCCTTGATTGCTTTGGCCTTGATTTGGAGTGCGAGTTGACTGGCGTCGAAAACATTTGTAAGAAAAAGAGAAATAAAACTAAGTTATAGATGTTCAAGACTCAGGGAGATTTGGATATCAAGAAGTAAATACCTAGGTTGTTCGAAGGAAGGGCTGCCACCAATTTCTTCATGATATTTTCTGAAAAGGTGTCAATAGCCTCCCCAGCAGAGCAGTGGTATAGTAATCAGTCCACCATTCATGAAATTCCTTAGTACATGAGAATCTGGGGTTGAATTTGAGGGGCTCGAAACTCATGGCCCTATAATGGAATTTCTTGAAGGCGTGTTTGTAGGCTGCCGCAGAGTCTGGATTCGAAAATTCTCGCCTATGAAAACATCTTTGGCGCAGTCGAATCGGCAAAGGCCAAACTATGCAGCGAGAATAACTTGGGAAATATCTCTTAATTCCAAAGCTGTTCTTAGCTTTGCCAGAGGTAAGTCTGGTAGAGAGGATAGCAGGAGATAGGTAGGCTTGCCAGATTTGGGAAATCTCCTCAGCTTGTTCGACGGAAGAAGAGGAAATGGTTGCGAAACCAAGTTGGACCGAAGGGCCTTTGCACGAAGGGAGGCATAGAATCTACTGAAACTTGTGCACTTCGGGAACATGTCGAAGTGAATTTGAAAGACTCTTACGGAGGAATATTTATCTGTTTGGGTTTCAGCCGAGCGATCGAATACCTTGATCCTCCTAGACTTTAAGGATTGGTGAACAGACTTAGGAATAAGCAGACCTAGTCGAGACTCAAAAGTGGCTAATGACCACAATTGAAATAACCACTGGGGGCGAAGCGAAACTTGTTGGTGGGTTCATCTTCTTTCGATTCTAAGACGGCATTGTCAAGCTCACGATAGAGAGAACCCGGCAACGGTTTGGCAAGATTAATGTTTTCTTTCTCGTGGAGTTGGTGCCGGTGGAATATAGGTTTTGAAACTTGGAGTGAGCAGGTGCGAGAAAACAAAAAGGATAGCCAAAGAGTTAAGAAGGCTACGTGTTCTTTAGAAGACAACGTGTCGACGCGTCACGGTTATGGTGTTACGTGATGTAAGGAGCAAAAGTGGCATTATTGAAAGTAAGCGGGTATACATACTCGTGGATTGGCGGTCAAAAGTCTCACCTAGGGGTTTCAGACCGGTGATGGCAGCAACATCTAGTAAAGTGGGAGTCAGCATGCCACATCTCAAGTGAAGACTATGAGTGGCGCAGTCCCAGAACTGCATAGCAGCCAATATCAAGGTGCTGTCATACTTAGGCCCATACCTAGACAACTGGATAAGGTCAAAAATACCTTGTTTTTTCCAGATATCGGCCTTTTTAGCCTCCACCTTGTCGAGCCAATCTATATAAATCTGTTGGTCGAGCCTGGGAGCAGACCTAAAGACCCTAGAAGGACTATTCAGAAATTCTAAATGAAAAGGGGTCTTGGTGAAAATTCTGGGCTGAAGACAGGCATGACTAGGAAAAATTTCAAGCGACTTCGGTGTTCTCTAAAAGGGTATTAGGAAGAGGACCTAGATATGCATGAGTATAAACCCTAGTAGAGGAATCAATACACAGGTTTGCCATTGAAGCGCTTTCGACTATCGTGAATGTCAGGCTCATCAACAAAGCCGTCAAGGGTTTTAGGTCTGTTGGTCTCGTCGTTTTTCGTGGAACATTCAGCAGCAGATGAAGAAGCCATGAGAGATCAAAAGCAAATGCGAGACGAAATTCAAGAGTGTATTGAAGGAAAGGAGTGAAAGTTTGAAACTTTAGTGATTTTGGGGATTTTTGCAAAATGCAGAGAATGAAGAATACAGATAGGTTTCACAAAAGTTCAAACCGAGTAAAGAGGAATATGAAAGGTTGTAGCCGTTTATATATGTTGGGAAGCTACGATTATTGGCACGTTCGCCATAACTCGCCGCGTTCGCGACGTTTGAGAGACGTGATGGCCCACCAACTATGCAGCGCGTGTGCCAATAAGGCGGTTCGTTTTACTGTGCAAGTAATGATGGTTGTCTTTTCGACCTTTGTTGAAAGCGCAAAAGCGGTAGAAATGACCATTGCCGATATTCAAAAATGCCTTTTCTTCCCTCCATTCCTTATTCCGTCGAAAAAACATTTTTTTGGGGCAATCTGTTACCTCAAAATTTCGGCAAGGGCATTAAATTAAGCTTTAAATGGTGTTGACTGTACATTTAATAATATTCTGTGGGCTGCAGGTCAACGTTCAAGTCAATATACCATAAACTCAATAGCACGATTGTACAAGTCCGATAATGCAAGCGAACTCGGCGGACTTAGTTCTTCAAGCTACGAGGCAAGGCCAGGAACCTTCGACAAGAGAAGGCCCAGTTGTTCGACAAAACTGGGTCCAATGCTTCGCCAAAATTCTTCGACAACGAGCTGGTCGAAGCGCAAGGAGCAGCAGGTTAGTGGGCGGTTATTTCCCTAGTTTTTAGGAAGTGGTTATCGTGCTCGCCACGATTGTATCCGAGTATAAATACTCCCTTGTAATAGGAAAAGCGGGGTCACCACATCTTTACAAAAACTCGTGAAACTCAACTTCCAAGCCAAAGCGAAACAAGAGTGAATCGATTACATTATGCGTGTTGGTGCACCACCTTCTTTTCTCTTTCACTTTAATGCAATTTTTACTTGTTTTTACGTTTGTTGCGCTTCTTGCTTTCATTCTGTTTTGCTCGCGCTCTCAAATTCTCTCTTTCTACTATTTTCTGTTCTTACGCACGCTAAAAGACACAAAACTTCTAGGCAATTGTCAAAGAGATTTTCTAGTTTGATCTCACAGTCTTAATATTGAAAACTAGTGATTGTTTGCTAAAAACACCACCAAAGAAATGATGAGCGTTTTATATAAAACGCTAGCCATTGACCCAGCGCCTTTTACAATTCCTAGCGTTGCCAGTAAAGCGCTAGGGATCCCATAGCTCTTTTTACTACCATTCCTAGTGTTTTAAATAAAAACGCTAGAGGATCCCATAGCTCTTTTTACTACCATTCCTAGCGTTTTAAATTAAAACGCTAGGGATACTATAGCCCTTTTACTACCATACCTAGCGTTTTATGTAAAACGCTAGGGATCCCATAGCTCTTTTTACTACCATTCCTAGCGTTTTAAATTAAAACGCTAGGGATACTATAGCCCTTTTACTACCATATCTAGCGTTTTATGTAAAACGCTAGGGATGCTATAGCACCTTTTATTAGCATTCCTAGCGTTTTCTGTAAAACGCTAGGATCCTCTAGCTCCTCTTTTACAATTCCTAGCGTTTTATTTTTAAAGCGCTAGGTATTGAATGAATTTTAACTTCATTTCTAGCGTTTTCACTCTAAAACGCTACCTATTGACCGATTTTTTTAAATATTTTTTTATTTTGGTTTGTTCTCCATTTTAATTACAACCTATAAATTCATTCCCTTCCAAACAAATTCATCAGAAAATACATTCCAATCCAATATCATTCAAACAAAATTCAGTCAACAAAATTCATCAAATAATATTTCCAACCCAATATATATCATTCTAAGAAGTACTTACAACATAATATAAATCCAATATATACAACATATATAATAACTAAACTATTATGAATCTCAAAACTTGCTACAAAAAGCTAGAAACAAAAGCGCACCACTCCCCATCATCTGTAAGTTGTTGTGAGTAGAGTAATTCGGATATTTTTAAAATTTGGAAAAATCTTGAAAAATAAAATGAAATAAAATTAGAATTAAAATGTTTATTAAATGTGAGTAAGTATTATAATATCAATATAAAAAAGAAATCTAAGTAACCTTGGTTGGGATTGTTACTTTGTCATGAGTGATAATCTCTTTCATAAACCTCATAACGTAGTACCCACAATCATTGCTATTTGGTTGTTTAGGACACTACAAAGCAAAAGATCATTATAACTTAATTGTCACATTTTATGACCAAAAATTCAATTAAAATTATAAGAATGATTCTTAAAAGCTTCTGATTATGGGTAGCCATCTTGTTTTACTCGTAGATAATCCCAAGTATTCTTTCAAAGCCTTTGTAACGTCATACATATATATATATAACGTTAAGTTGAACAAAATACATATATTAAATTATACAAATTAAAATGAGAGGGTTACACATACACACCTCTCAACAATCTCTCTGAAGTCTACGTGAGCGTTGTAATGGCCTTGAAGTGAATCCGGATAGTAGACAACATTTTGCTTAGGGTTTATTGCAAAGAGTACCCAATGTTGCCTACAAGTAAATGAATCACGAATGAGTACACATTAATTTACACTATAATACAATCCTCAAAATAATTAAACAAGTGATTGAAGACTAAATTTCTCACCCATTATTGAGTGGTGCCAAAAATAAAGAGTCGCCCTTCAAATGCTTGGCATCCATGAAGCGTGAATGGATATAACTTTGTATTTCACTCTTAATAGCCATAATACGTTCCTCTGTATTACCTTGCTTAAACACAACGATACACGCCGGACACAAGAAGAAATACTTACGTGTCCGTTGAGAAAAGGACCGGAAGACGGTTGTACAAAAACCTATAAATAATATATATACAACTTTCAGATCCTCATATATATACTCTAATATATACTCTAATATAAACAACTATTGTGTACAAATAATTTAATACATACCTCTGGTATACTCTAATATCAGTGGCAAGTGGCCCAATCCATATCAACTATAGCTTTAGATCCTCCATGTTGAGAATTACCAACTGTTCCGGCCCACAATGTTATCGGGCGGTAAAAAAAATTTGGTCGTCCGGGTTCATTTTTGAATGTGGACCTTTAGAGAATCGATGTATACGGAATTCATCAATGGGAAATTGACCAACATGTTGGATGGGGTATATGAAGTAGATGGTCGGAGAGTTTGGTAGTCGAAGGGAAGGTCGGGACACTTATTGAAGAAGGGAAGGTCGGGACACTTGGGGTACCTAGTATATATTAAAAAAATGATTAATTAGTTAGTTAACACACATTATAGTCATCAACTTATTAACAAAAATATTGTCACTTACAACGACAAGTTGTTCAGGCCATGCCACAAAAGTACTAAGTGCTTGATCCACAGTAAATATATCCGCATTAGCAATTGGAACAGGCAATGGTGCAGACCCCTCTATTGAATAGTCTACCCTAACTCTCAAATGGTTTTCGGGCATGGGTAAATTGTGCGATGTGACACTCAATTGGTTACATATCAAACCCATCGCAACCTTTCGATGTGGGTTTGCAATATATAGCTCACATTCACAGTTATCCTAAATCAATTATAAAGAAAAATAAATATACATGATAATTTTATCAAATACATATGTACAAAAAACAGGTCGAGTTTTGTTAAATACCTGTGTTGAAGGGATGGTGCAGCTATCTCGGGGCGCTATGGGGAAGCAAGCGAGCTCAATAGGTTCAGCAGGGGTGGTGCGGCGGGGATGGTGCACCAATCCTTTGTGCCAAGAGTCGCTTAAACATCATCTCTCTTCCATTAACACAAACAACATTCTTGGATAGCTCGTCATACTTTGCCGCCATGACTTTACAATCCCGCGCACCCCTTGCTTTGGCTCTTTGGCCCAAACACGGTTGTAGGAGGAATCCCATATCCATAACCTCTAATGCGACCACTGTCTCTCTTCCCTTCCCAAGGCACGAGCAAGGACATCTTGTTGACCATCACAATCTGTTAAATCTCCTTGTGATCTGATTGTGATATGCTTTGTTGATGCACAAACATAAATAACGGATAAAATTAATAAACAAGTGTCAAGAGAAATTTAATCGACAATAAAAAATATGTTCACGTGTCAAAAAATCGAGTAACGGATAAAAATAATAAACAAGTGTCAAAGAAATTTAATCGACAATAAAAAAATATGTTCACGTGTCAAAAAAATCGAGTAACGGATAAAAATAATAAACAAGTGTCAAAGAAATTTAATCGACAATAAAAATATGTTCACGTGTCAAAAAAAAAATCGAGTAACGGATAAAAATAATAAACAAGTGTCAAAGAAATTTAATCGACAATAAAAATATGTCCACGTGTCAAAAAAATCGAGTAACGGATAAAAATAATAAACAAGTGTCAAAGATCAAGGGATACTTACAATTTTGTCCTTGACCTCCTTAGTTTTCGGATCCACAATCTCCCATCCTTGTTTTGTCGGGCCTCTAACCGGGACGATTACAACGATCAAAGGATTCTTGAGTTGGATCTTTCCCCTCTTGCGATAACTATTTAAGTTTAATAATTGTTAATCAAGCTGTAAATTAAAAGATTCATTAAATCATAATAAATTAAACTAATTGTGTCTTACCAATCTTTCTTCAAGAATTTGATATCCACTTGAACCTCCTCTATAAGTGGTACTCGGGATTAGAAGCTCTCACTTTATTGGCTTTGCTTTTTCTATTTAAAAACATAAGTATACATTAATGAATGATATCTTGTTGTGAAATATATATATATATATATATATATATATATATATATATATATATATATATATATATATATATATATATATATATATATAACTTAAATAATTAATATACTAACCAGAAATCCGGATCGTAGTGCGTATATCTACAAATTTGGTCCAATCCTCCTTAGTTATAATTAGGCATACTGATCTTTGGAGGCTCTGTCGATGGTCCCATCAAAGCCGTTTGTATACTTTTTCCCCACATCGTTCTATATGCCCGATGCAACCTTCCCGCTTCCTTGAGTATCCAATCTCTTGGGCATCATCGACATCAAAGTGTTTCTACTTATACATAAAAATGGATTAAATAAATACAACTAAAAATTCACTAAATAAGATTATTAAAGAGGTCTAAAATTATATACTGTATTAAGGACCAAAAATCATCTTTCAGTTTAGGCAAAAGCGTATTGTCTTTCTCATTCCAACTTTTTATTGAAATTGGAAAGATTTGTTTCACCTTAGTACCAATAAAGCTAATTAAATTTGTCATAAATCGTCTCCAATTGGCAAACCTTTAACACTCCATCGGACCTTAAATAATTAAATCATTAAATAATTAGATAACTTGGAAAGGTAGAGAACAACATTAATAATTAGTAATTAACTTACCTTATATTTCTCGTGTCCTTTACTTATCCGATGGACGATATTCTTTTTCGATGTAATTCCTCGGGAGTGAACTTCTTTGTGTTTCTATCACCCCATCACCACCACGACTACTCTCGTGATCACTATGTGATGCCATCCGACTTGCAATGACCCAAATGAAATAGACTCGGTGAGTTTTAGCTTTCTAATTGTTTAGAACCAACAAACACTTAACAAAATATAGAAGAAGCCATGCACTAAGTAATGATGAAAGCCATGCACTAAGTAACCTAGAGTAAACATACATAGGAAAGACATGCACTAAGTATATAACCTAGAGTAAACATATATATGAAAGCCATGCACTAAACAGAGAAAGCCATGCACTAAGTAACCTAGAGTAAACATACATAGGAAAGCCATGCACTAAGTATATAACCTAGAGTAAACATATATAGGAAAGCCATGCACTAAGAACCTAGAGTAAACAGAGAAAGCCATGCACTAGGAAAGCCATGCACTAGTCAAGTTAATAATGCTATCTAAGCTAGACTAATCTAACAACTAATTAGATACAACATTGAGCTAATTAAGTAACAGAGAAAGCCATACAAAAGATACATAACAAACCATAAAAAACCATAACAAATAGTCATTGCGGTGAGAGAGGTGGAGAGTGCGTGAGTGCAGAAATACCTTTTGAAAGGAGAGAGAGTGCGAGAAAAAGGAAACAAATGGGAGGGAGCTGCGTGGTAAGATAGCACCAAGGAGAGAGAGGATGAACGAAGAGGATGAGTTTCTGCGTTTTACGTTTCCTGGGTCGCGTTTATGGGTTTCTAGGTCGTAGCACCAAGGAGATGAACGAAGATGAGCGAAGAGGGTTTCTGGGTCGTGGAGGTTCGCAAAGGTACGATGAGCGAAGTCTCACGTGAGTTACGGGTTGTTCTCAGGTTCCGGGTTGTTCGTGGAGGTTTCTGGGTCGTGGAGAGAAGTTAGGTAGATGAAGAGACGTCTCACGTGAGTGTGTGAGGGAGATGAGAGAGCGCGCCTTGTAAAAATTTTAATAGCATCCCTAGCGTTTACATAAAAGCGCTAGGGATCATCTAGCAGCGTGTTTACCATTCCTAGCGTTTTACGAAACGCTAGGGATGCTATTAAAATTTTTACTACAATTCCTAGCGTTTTAGAAAGCGCTAGGGATGCTATTAAAATTTTTACTACCATTCCTAGCGTTTTATGTAAAAACGCTAGGGATGCTATAGCGCCTTTTACAATTCCTAGCGTTTTACGAAAGCGCTAGGGATGCTATAGCACCTTTTACTAACATTCCTAGCGTTTTATATAAAAGCGCTAGGGATGCTATAGCACATTTTTACTAACATTCCTAGCGTTTTATGTAAAGCGCTAGGGATCCTCTAGCTCCTCTTTACAATTCCTAGCGTTTTATTTTTAAAGCGCTAGGTATTGAATAATTTTTAACTTCATTTCTAGCGTTTTCACTCTAAAACGCTACCTATTGACTGAATTTTTTTAAATATTTTTTTATTTTGGTTTGTTCTCCATTTTAATTACAACCTATAAATTCATTCCCTTCCAACAAAATTCAGAAAATACATTCCAACAAAATTCAGCCAATATATCATTACAAACCAATATATAGATACACACATATGTACATATCACCAAAAGACCATATTAAACTAACAATTACTTACAACATAATTAATATATATCCAAATCATACAACATAATAAGTAACTTACATTATGAAACTCAAAAGTAGCTACAAATTAAAGCTAGAAACATATATAATAAAGACAACCCTCAATGACTCTTTGTCTTGACCACTAGATCTCATGATCACTAAGTGATGCCATCGACTGCAATATAACATATATAATCCATGTTATTGTTAAATTTACAAAAACAATATAAATATTATCTATTAATAAAAATAACGATATATCATTAAGTCTATATTACCTTTTCCTTTTCCTAGATAAAATTTTGTTTGCAATTCAAGCGTCTTGGTATTTTTTTTCCGACGAATAATAATTCCATCATTATGATCTTTTCTAAAATATACAACATCCTCTATAGAAGTATTTTCCCCTATTATTGGTTACGATGTTACGAAGAAGGGTCGTCCCTCAACACCAACATCATCGGGTGCTTCATCATCATCGTTGTTATACACAAATTTTTGTCGATCAATAGAACAATAGACCAATTGATATTAATCTGGATCGGTGACATAAAACACTTGTTGAGCTTGCGATGCTAAAATAAAAGGTTCATCTTTATATCCTAACTTGTTGAAATTCACCCGCATGAACCCTAATTCATCAATCTGTAAACCAATATTATTGTCAACCCATTCACATTTGAACACAGGCTCTGAAACATATTGTAATCCAACTCCCATATGTGTTCAATGAAGCCAAAGTAAGACATATTCGCATATATGGGATTTCTATCTTTGGCCTTTGGATGCATGCATAGAATGAGCTACAAGAGTCACCCCACTATTTTGCATTTTACTCGATCATCTTGTTCTTTTGTATAGAAAGTGCACTCGTTCATTAGATAGTTGTTGTAAGAGAAGACATGTATATTTGGACCTTTTGCTAACCATCTCAATCTTTTTGAAATCAGTAGGATTCAAACACACTCACCATCAATGTGATGTTTTAGCCACCTTTGTGAAACTCCTATTGTGTTCTTTTGCTAACCAAACTTGCTTCTTTCAGGGAATTGACTCTTAAGAATCTCCTTGTGCTTGGCAACATATGAATCAACCTCACTATCATTGTGAAGAACGTACAAGTGTGCTTGCTCTAGTTCTTTCCTTGATACCATCACTAATTTAGTTCCCCTGTCATCCCTTTACTAATCCTTCCTGCATGACGAGACCTTGGCGGTCCCACAGAATATTCAAGACTAGATAGATAGCCCGTGCAAAACTCAATAGCCTCTTCAACTATGTAGCGCTCAACAATACAACCTCGGTCGTGATCGATTTTTCACATATCCTTTTAATATCTTCATGTAACGCTCAAACGGATACATCCATCTCATGTAACATGGGCCACACAATTGTGTCTCTAAACGGATGAACTATTAGATGAATCATTATGTCGAAAAAGGAAGGTGGGAAATACATCTCAAGCTCACACAAAGTGATGAGTAATTTCTCTTTGCAATGTTGGCAACTTTCCAGTGGTCAATCACTCTACTACAAATCGCCTTAAAGAATAAACAAAGTTTGGTTAAGGTCGACGCACTTTCTTAGGCAAAATGGATCGTATACCAATGGGTAGCAAATTCTCAATGAGAACATGACAATCGTGGGACTTTAGAGACTTTAACTTGAGGTCTTTAATCGATACAAGAGTCGCCACATTTGAAGAGTATCCCTCTGGAACTTTAACTCCATGAAGAAACTCACAAAAGACAGTCTTCTCCTTTCTAGATAGAGTATGATGAGTCTTGAGGAGGTAGATATGTCACGTGTACCCTTCTTTCTGGGACCCAATTCAGGTCTCAAACCCATACTAACCAAATCCAACCTTGAGTTGATGGTATCTTTAGTCTTACCCGGCATATTGAGTAAGGTACCAATGACACTTTCGAAGACATTCTTTTCACCATGCATCACATCAATGAAATGCCTTACATATAATGACTTCAAGATGGCAACTCAAAGAAAATCGACTTTTCTTCCACCCCGTTTGGCAATCTCTCCTGCAAAAGGCTTCCCAAATTTAATGTTCAAATCTTCCACCTTTTCAAATACACATTCGCCGTCAAAGGCGGGGAGCTCTACGTGTTTCAGTATTCCCATCAAATGCCTTTCTCCACAATCGATAGTGATGAGTTGATGGCAAAAATCTACGATGACCAAGATAGATATTCTTCTTACCATGTTCCAACCACATCCAATCGTGTTATCTTCACATATAGGCATGCTGCATCGCCCTTTGTTCTTGTACCGGATAGATTGCCGTATGCGGGAAAGTCGTTAATTGTGCCAAAGATCATAGCCCTCGTGGTGAAACTTTCTTCTCTCGAACCCATCATACACCTCTACCCCAATCTCCCACATTTGCTTCAAGTCTTCAATTAAAGGAGCCAAGTATACATCAATATCATTTCTGGTTGTTTGGGCCCGAGAAATTAACAAAGACAACATCATATATTTGCGTTTCATGCAAAGCCACCATGATAAGTTATAAATCGCCAAAATCACGGGCCATGTATTGTGGGAGCTACTCCGATACCGTGCGGGTTAAATCCATCGCCAGACAATGCAAGGCGTAGGTTTCTCGGGTCATCCAGAAATTAGGATACTCAATATTGATTTTTTCCATTGCGGAGAATCTGCAGGGTGTCGTAGCATACCATCTTTAATCCTTTCATCCTCATGCCATGTCAAGTGTTTTGCATCTTACGAACTACGATACATGCGCCTAAATCGAGGAATTATAGGAAAATACCACAACACCTTTTGTGGAGCGGACTCTTTCTTCTTATATCGCGGTGCATTACATTTAGGACACGACTTTAACAACGCATGTTCATTCAGAAATAAAATGCAATCATTCGGACAAGCGTGTATCTTCTCATAGTTCAAGCTAATAGACCCCAACATTTGCTTTGCATCATACGTCCGAGAAGGAAGCACATTATCATTCGCAACATTTCTTTCAGAAGGGAGAGGAAATCGGTAAAGCTCTTTTCCCGTCCATCCGTGGCGAGTTTTCAAGTTATACAACTTGATCACAGCCAATAATTTTGTGAATTCATTACAACCCGCATACAATGGTGTCTGCATCGCTTATCAACTTCTCAAACATTTCGAGGACAATCATTAAGATCCTCTTCAACCACCTTTGCCATCTCTTCAAATTCGTTCGCATCAAATGAATGTGTTCGGTGTCAACGGCGGCGCATATCTCTTACTAATATCATTCATATTTGAAGATTCACCTTTTTTCTCACCGTGCATTATCCAACAAGTGTAACTTTGATCAATTCCATTCGCCTTTAAATGTCGTGTCAACTCCTCTGCGATAGAATCGATTTTACATAACAACACCTTAAACAAGGACATTTCATACCACTAGAAGTCCCTAAACGTTCAACGGCCACACTCACAAAATAATCCACTCGGTATGTATACTCCTTGGATGGACGATTGGCGGACATCCAATTTCTATCCATAATTGCCAAATATTTATAATAAAATCACGAGAAGAGAACTTTAACATATGACCCATCAAGCAATTCGAATATAATGAAGAATCAATTCATATAAAAAAACAAACAAAATTTCCTCTTTTAAATTTTTTCAATTCCACTCCTTATTTTCCCAAGCTATATCTATATCATATTCTATTTCTATTCTCGGTCCTTTGGTCAAGACAAAGGAACCATATAGTCTAGTCTTCCAAACAATTAATTTATGTGTAACAAGAAGAGGCTAGTGGTGAAAAAAAAAGAAGAAGAGTCTAGTGTGCACAAGTGACAAAACTAATATATTTCTAAACTAGAACCCACAATTAATATCTAACAAGAAAGCAGAGAAAGAGCAGAAAACTCACCAATGTTGTATGCGAGTGAGAGAGATGATGTTCACTCGAGAGAGATGATTTTCGTTGAGAGAGATGATGTTAATTTGAGTTAGGGTGTTAGGGTTTTTTGCGTTTCGGGTGAGTGATTTTGCGTTTTAGGTAAGAGTGTTAGTGAAAGAGGAAGTAGCTCAATGGGAAACAAAAAAATTATTTAACCATACCTAGCGTTTTCTAAAAAGCGCTAGGGATCTATCTAGCGTGTTTTCTAAATACCTAGCGTTTTGAGTAAAAGCGCTAGGGATATGTCTAGAGTGTTTACTAAATACCTAGCGTTTTATAAAAAAGCGCTGAGGATCTATCTAGCGTGTTTTCTAATTGGCTAGCGTTTTGAATAAAAGCGCTGAGGATCCGTCTCTAGCGTGTTTTCTAAATAGCTAGCGCTTTTAAAAAACGCTAGGGATCTATCTAGCGTGTTTTCTAATTGGCTAGCGTTTTGAATAAAAGCGCTAGGGATCCGTCTAGCGTGTTTTCTAATTTGCTAGCGTTTTGAGTAAAAGCGCTGAGGATGCATCTAGCGTGTTACCTAATAGGTAGCGTTTTACTTTAAAACGCTACTAATGGTGTAGCGTGTTATTAAAATGGCTAGCGTTTTTATAAGCGCTACTAAAGGTGGCGATCTCTTTACAATTACGGCGTAGTGCATCCGACTTTGAAAGTTTTATTATAACGTCGGATGACATGAATATCCGACTTTAAAAGTAAATTTTAGGTCGGATTAACGTACTCCACCCGACTTTAATAGTTTGTTTTATAGTTTTCGTGGAACACTTTTAAAGTCGGATTACATAGCCATCCGACTTTGAAAGTTTTATTATAACGTCGGATGACATGAATATCCGACTTTAAAAGTAAATTTTTCTTTTGATAATTATTTGCTTCACGCTCATTTCCTACGCACACTTTAAAATAATTTTCAACTAGGCAAAACAGAGACATACACACAAGTAATTAAAGTACTTTACTTAAATATGTAGAGTTAAACTCTCAAATGCGCATGCTTTTGGCAAGAATCAAATAACATGGCTAGTAAAAGCTTGTAATAACAAATAGCAATTTTTGAGAAAAAAATAGAGAAATAACATGGAATTGGTCAAATTTTCATCATACTTAGGCTAGGCCTAACATAACCCATAATTCACTGTGAGACTGTTCAAGCTTTCAAGAGACAGAGCTCTTCAATTGTTAAAGCTAATAATAACTACTTCAAGAGAAGCTCTCGACCTCACGAGTTACAACACATTACATAGCTTTTAGTTGATCACCTAAATTATTAAAAGCAATTCAAAAAAACTAGTTTCATATTAAAAGAGAGAAAAGAAGCAACAATTTGAAGATTGAGAAACTAGAACTATTTCATCCTCACAAGAGACAGAGTGCCCTTCAATTGAAAATTTCAATTGAGTATCTAAGCCATTTCCCTTCTTTCAGAAACCAATTGTGTCACAATACAAGAATTAGATGATTACTAGCCTTACTTCTACAATTGAGGTAGAAAGAAAAACAATTGTGTTAGCTAAAATAGGACAAGGGCTTCATTGTCAAAATATTTACCAGTAGTCTTTGCTCGAGAGAGTGGAGAACTAGCATCAAGTAATCTCAAGAAAGCACTCATTGCGTTAGGAAGGTCTTGTTTGTTAGCAAACACAAGCACATCTTGCATCTCTCGATTCATCCCGAAATAACAATTAAAATAAAGGTTTTTAGTTTTGAACATGTTGTTCAATTACAAGAACACAAAAGAGAGTAAAGAACAATGATTGTTTGTCATGAACCTTTTAAACATTGAGAGAAATTTGAAACACAAGTCCATTCAACCAAAGAACACTAAATTTGCGGATCCTTCCTCCCGAACCCTATGTCATTGAAAAACCGGGTACTATGTACTTTGTTCTTTTTATCAGATAGAATTCAATACTCAATGAGATATAGAGAATTAACTAGTTAAGAAATAACATAACACATCGGCATTAAGGAAAAATCAAGAGAAGAGACACATCTCTTACATTAGTTTCTGCCTCGATGTTACGGTGTGCGATCACGATTCTGCGGGAGCCGAGAGTTCTTTGCTCAAGTCAACTTCCAAACTACAGCTCATAATTCAAATGACTTAATAGAGTAATAAAGAAAGAACAAAAAGAAAAGGAATAATACTAGCACAATTGAAGGCTTGATTAAATTCGATTGAGCGATAAAGCATCAAGGCTCATGACTCTATTTAAGCTCGAAACCCTCAAGGCTCTTCACGTGCCACAGGAATTTTATTTATGTTAGAACCAACTAAAGAATAAAGAAACGACATCATGAAAAGCTAAAAATGTTTTGTGCCATTCTCATTCCTACATGAAAATGGGATACAATAACTACAAGAAAGAGAACAATGCCAAACAAAGTAAGTGTTCTCCATTCTCTTCAACAACACCCATAATTTTGTTTAAATGAAATTATAAGAGCATTGGATTTTGATGGGCATAGTACTCTGTTTCAGATATTTTAATAGACATTGCAACAATAATTCGTCAAGCTAAGCAGAATGGATTAATACCTCATGTCTTGACTTCAATTTTCCAAAGAACATCCATTACTTTGACAATGTTCGCCAAGCTAAACGGATTTTGAGTAGCCCGCAATTGCAAAGAAAACATTGTGGAAGTTAAGCCATACGTATGAGAATAATATCACCCTCTTACCTTCACGAAAATTGTAAATATTTATTAGAAATCAGAAAACATTGTCTCGTGGACGCTAAATGTGTCATAGATAGTAGCCGAGAAATTCACCAATGCGGTATGCTTGTTGTGAATAAGGGATACAAATGTTGTATAGAGAGCGCGCGGTGTACATGTTTCCAACTTGCTTTGGTATCAAAGTAGTTGGTTGTACCTTCTCATCATATAGAGGCTTTGCAACTTGCTAAGCCTTCAAAATCAATAATATTGCATATGGTCAAGAAAAAGTTTCTATCTTGTCCATTTTTAAAAATTTCTAAAAGAAGCGAAGATTATTTTTGCTTATATAGGCTCTCATACCTTTCGAGATCACGGCTTTGGTAGCTCTCATCATCGATAAAGTTGTAAAAGGTGCCACTTTTCTTTGGCAACCTCATCCAAAGCGCTGCAATCACAATCAACTTTTAAACACGGATGCATTAAGCCGAATAAAAATTAAACAAGTTTTCCAGAGAGCGGAAAGCGATGATAACCCTGGGATTCCTCAAGAAGTCATGAAGAGTAAGCGAGCGAAACTTTTTGCACAAGCTGCGAGAAAGAAAGAAGTATTAGTGTAGAAAGCAGGACATGCTAAAGCAGAAATCTACATATCAACTAAGGTAGATACATCAATAAGATACAAAAATGCAGAGCATATAAGGGAGCATTATTAGGTGTCTTAGGTAGTTTGTACATTAGAGAGAGCAAATGGTTTTCCTCCGGTTCTCATATACTGTAAAAGTAAATATAGTTAGGTACTAAATATAATAAATCAAGTTCTCAAGAAATTATAGAGACTTACTTGTGTGTGAGAAATGTTTATAACAAGAATCAAGAGCCTTGAGGTAACAAGTTTGTGAAAGCTTTCCATCAACAACCTACAACATAAAAGTAAGTGGTTAATGAGTAGAAGTATTAAGCAGGACATGAACAAACAATGTTAATCCTTCATAGCATCTTAAAACCAAAATAAGGTTTCATGGATGATTTGATAAACAAATGGGAAATGCGGTTGGAGGATATTATTTAAATCATATGATCTAACCTCTCGATCTGGACCTTCAAATAAACTTCTAAATCTGAAATTGATGAAGAAAATGAGATTCAAACTATGAAGCTTCAAGATCTGTAGCATTTGAGAACTTCATAAGCTTTTGCAAAGAGAAAAGCGAAAAGTAAAGCAAAACTATGAAACATAAATTAGGGTTCACCTTAACAATGAGAAGAGGAAGCCATGGCAGAGAAGAGAGAGAAGGAAGCCAAGCACATACCAAGCTAATACAGAATCATTACCTAAATAGAGCAAAACGCGAGCTTGAGCAACTTCAAACTTGAACCACAGATTGTGACCTCAAACCGTTCGAAAATTTGTAAAAATAAAATAAAAAGCAACGAATCATTTTTGAACTCAACACGTGAAGAGAGATCCAAATCGAGATTGAGAGGAAAGCGAAAGCGAGGATGGATCTTTGAAATCGAACAAAGAGAGAAAACGAAAGCGAGGATGGATCTTTGAAATCGAACAAGAGAGTGAGATTGGTAGAGAGAATCGCTTGTTAGGTTTTTTTGCGGTGAGTGAGTTATCGTTTGGTAGAGAGGCGTTTTTTTTTTTGTTTATGCCAAAAAAAAAAAAAGAGTCCACATTTTAAGACGGATGAAATTTTGTTCCGCCTCGGTATGTTAGTGCCTGACATTTTAAGACGGATATTTTCACATCCTACTTAAAATCACCAATTCTATTCCCATTTTTTTACTAGTGAATTTTCATGTAATAATTTAAATTAAATGCATTACGAATAAAATATTAGGCTAATTATTGATATACATACTAAGGGATACACATGTGGAAATTTTTCTAATAGATGTTTCTTTAAAAGTATTGTGGAAAAAGTGTTAGAATAATATGTCTTTAGGCCCATTTCTGTTGTATAGTCATTTAGCTAGTCATTTGTATTGGGCCAAAGTTATAAGCCCATTAGTGATATGTTAGTGAAAGCTGCGATTAGAGTTAGTTCTTTGCAGTTAGTGAATTAGTTTTGTTTGTTGCAAGCTGTAATCACTCTTATATAATAACTCATTGTGCAATGAAAAAGAATCGAGTTGCTTTCTACAATTTGTTGCCTTTACAATTGGCATCGAGCTCGTTCTGGACACTGAGCTTCTTGCGAGTGAAAAGAACGAAAACTTGTGCGATCAATCGAGAGAACGAAGGCGATGGTGAACAAAGAGAAGGAGGTGACTTATCTTCAACCTTCGATTCCACGTTTCGATGGGTATTACGAGAATTGGGCAATGCTAATGGAAAATTTGCGAGAGATCGAAGAATCGGAGTTTGATCGAAGAAGGGGTGTTTGTTCCACCGAGCGCGAAGCAACAGAGACAAATCAAGAAAGGGAAGAAAGTAATTGAAGGACCTCGAGGCTAAAAATTACTTGTTGGCAAGCAAGGAGATGGTGAGTGGAATTCCAAAGCTTGGGCAACTAGATAAAGTATGCGATGGTGATTTGAAGGGCAAGCAACATAGAGAAGTCTTCCCCAACAAGCATCATGGAGAGCAAAAGAGAAGCTAGAACTCATTAATGCAGAGATATTTGTGGCCCTATAAAGCCACAATCTCATAGCAAAAAGAGGTATTTTCTAACATTCATAGATGATTTTAGTAGAAAGACATGGGTATTTTTTAGGCTTAAATATATGATAAGCCCCCTGCAAAATAGCGAGAAATCCATTTAAGCCCCTACAAGTTTTTTTTAAAAAAGCCCTTGTAAAATATCACTAGTGCGAGAAAAGACTTTTAGTATCGGTTATTTTGCACTTTTAGCATCGGTTATCTGTCGATACTAATTCGACCAGATAATAAATGTCGACATTTAATATCGGTTAAATAACCGATGCTAAATGTGACTTTTAGCATCGGATTTTCAAAAAACCGATGCTAAATGTCATTTTTTGTGTGTTTTTATGTCTTGAAAACATACTATTAGCATCGGTTATTTAAATAACCGATGCTAAAGGTCCATTTTGGTGACTTTTAGCAGCGGTCATCCATAATAACCGATGCTAAATAGCGCTTTTTTGGTGTTTTTATGTCTTGAAAACATACTATTAGCATCGGTTATTTAAATAACCGATGCTAAAAGTCCATTTTGGTGTTTTTATGACTTTTAGCAGCGGTTATCCTTAATAACCGATGCTAAAGGTCCATTTTTAGTGTTTTTATGTCTTGAAAGCATACTATTAGCATCGGTTATTTAAATAACCGATGTTAAAAAAGTCCATTTTTGGTATTTTTATGACTTTTAGCAAGCGGTTATCCTTAATAACCGATGCTAAAGGTCCATTTTAGTGACTTTTAGCGGTCATCTTAGATAATCGATGCTAAATTCCTTGTTTATTTTTTGATTTTTTTATATTTTTAATTCGCACCAATAAATTTATTTATTTATTAAAACCTGTTATACCAACCATTTCAGACAACAACGCATTATATATCAAAATACTTCGAACAACATTAAAATTAGTATATTACATTTAGAAACTAAAAGAGCAACAATGTTTTGTTCAAAATATGATGTAAAACTAGTCAGAATATAATGTTGCCCTGTATGATCATATCCAACAAAATATTACTAAAACACAAGTTAAACTAGTTAGAATATAATGTATCATTTTTCTCTGTACGAGGCTTCAAGTAGAATTCCGCCCAAAGCTGGCGAATCTCAGTAAGTTCCTGTTCAGTGTATGCCTGTGGGTTTTTAAATACCTACAAGTTTCAAATTAGTTACCGATTAGAATCGACAATTTCAGCAACCAATACCAAATACTGATTTTATAGAGCACCAACACAGTGAGTACATTGCTAAAGCTATTAGCAATGGCCAAGAAGGAAAGTGAAGACAGTGAAATGTGAAGAAAAATTACTAACACAAACACTTTCCTATTATCATGTACATTGCTAAAATGATGCCAAAGTTTAGAAACCAAACAATTCCATAATTCAATGAAATGTGAAGACAAATTTTATACCTTCTCCTAGTTATCACACTACAAGAAAAACTTATTTTAGCCACCAGCATTTGCCACGGAGCTTATTCCGTCAGTAATTTGCCACGGATTTGCGACGGCATGCGTAAAAAATAAGGGCGCAAAATTTCCCGCTAGTGTTTGCCACGGGTTTGCCACGGACTTGTGAAATGACAGAAATTTGCCACAGAGATGCCGTGGCAAACCATTTATCAAAATAAAACGAGCCCGATAGAACGTCTCTCTCCCAAAAATAGAACGTCTCTCTCCCTAAATCCCTAAATCAGAACGTCGCTCTCTCCTCCTCAGTCTCCTCCTCCGACCTCCACCCTCCACCCTCGTCCGGCCTCCTCTGCCCTCCTCCGTCGCTAATCGAGCTCTACGGCCACCGAGAGACACGTTCTCCCTCTGCCACTCTCCATCTCCTTTGCGCCTCACCTCCAACCGTACGTTTCTCCACTGATTCTCCACCGTTTCTCCTCCGACCTACACCATATCGCCGCATCCATGGAAGCTTCTGGACGAGGCATCGAATTGGCCCAAAATGGTACATCATATGATGCTGGCTGTCATAGTGTCATTGTAGTTGTTCTTCTTCTCATTAATGTATGCTTGTTTTAGTTTATCGTTTAATTGTGTTGTAACTTGCGTTGTCATTGATATTTTAGGCCAAAAGCATTCTTTTCATTTGATAAAGTTTTTTGCCGGATGCATCACAAGGCGAAGTTTTTCTGAGAAATTTCACGACTTGTGCAAAGTGCTCTTGATGGTTATAAGGTAATATCTAAGTTTGTCTTTACGCCTTTTATATCTTTTCAAATTATATTATAGTGCATAGCTGCAAACCATTGTTCAATTACTAGTCACTCATAGAGTTCAAAAAACATGCAAGAATTTTGAAAGGCTTGATTTTCGATATGCGCATGCAGCGTGTCTATCGATTTGTATGCATATACATGTTTTGTAGCACCAATGATTCTTGAAACATGGACATTTTCTATTCCAGTTTGCATTTTTGCCTATGCAGACAGGATCTGGAAAAACTTATACGATGATGGGAAGGCACGGACATCACGGAGAAAAGGGCTTGATACCTCGATCGCTAGAACAAATATTTCAAACAAAAGCAGTCTCAACAACCCGAAAAAGGTGGAAATATGAAATGCGGTGATATATTATTGCTAATAATTTTAGTTCACTCATCATTGCAATGTTTATGATGTTGAGATCTATAATAAGGTTTATGCTTTGTAAAAATTTACAGTGTCGATGTTGGAAATATACAATGAAACCATTCGTGATCCGTTAGCTACCAATAAGTCACCATCGGATGCAACCCGTAAAGAAAGCGGTACTCTGGAAGTGGAAAGCAATACACAATCAAACATGATGCTAGTGGAAATACACATGTTTACGATCTTACTGAGTGGTGGATGTTGGAGCGTAAAAGAGGTCGCGTTTCTTTTAAATCAAGCCGCAAAGCAATGAGTAATTACTTCATAATAAGGTTCTTTATAGTCTTGTAGTGTCTATTCTATGTGTGTTGAGTTCAGATTATCTTTATATTGCTTTATATGGATCAAGAGAAACATGTTCATCGATCTTTGGTGCAACAAAATATTTTGATTTATTTACTCCTACAAGTTAAAATAATTTGCTTTTAAATATCAAATTTAACTACATTTGTTTTTCGTTTTTTTCTCCTTTTAGATCCATGGGCAAAACTCAAATGAATGAACAATCTTCAAGAAGTCATTTCGTATTCACTCTTGAACATATGGTGTAAATGAGGTATGGATGATAATCGTAATCATGTTTCATGTTCCATCTCCGTTTTTGTCCCAATGTTGCATACAAAACACTACCCATTTAATATGCACCAAATTTCAACCTATCTCTCTGTTCTGCTAGAGCACTGACCAACAAGTTCAAGGTATTCTAAATCTCATTGATCTCGTAGGAGTGAGCGTCTTTCAAGGAGTGGCTCAACAGGGGACCGATTGAAAGAAACTCAAGTGAGTAAAGTCATGATGTTTTCTATTTCATGTAGTTCTACTTGTTTGATTTCTAATAATCTTAAACTTTTTTTTCACTTGTAATTTAGGCAATAAATAAAAGTCTGTCATCATTAAGTGATGTTATATTTGCTTTGGCCAAGAAGGAAGATCATGTCCCATTTAGGAACTCAAAGCTTACATACTAAATTGTTTATCCAAACGGAGTTGTTTGTCCAAACATTACTTATCTTGTACTCTCTAGGTGCATTTGCTTAAATGCACATGAAGGACTTATCTACAATATATCTTTGTTGCTATCTTTTTTTTAAACATTTTGAGGTGATCTAATTTGTTCACTACTATTATTGAACAGCCTTGTCTAGGTGGAGACTCAAAGACATTAATGTTTGTAAACATTTCTCCTGCGATCGCGATTCAGGTGAGTCATTGTGCTCACTCGGTTCGCTTCAAGAGTAAATGCTTGTGAAATCGGGATACCACGTCGCCACACCAACAATCGCCCTACTGAGAGACTCGCTTGAGCTATTTACGATATTGATACGGATGAGTTTGTGAATATATTGTTTAGCCTATTTGTGGTAATCAATTTATGCAGTCTCATTGTGACTACTACAATATCAAAAATAGCTTTAATTCTAACATCATACATATATAGTATCTTGTATAGTGATGATGTCACTAATTGTGGATTTTATTTAGTTGAAAAGAATCTCCTATCCTATTAGTTCCATTGCAATTCGATTAATGTTTTACATATTCATAATTTCATTCCTTGCAATACATATATTCATAATGTAGATCATCACATGATTAATGTTTCATTCCTTGCAATACATATATTCATAATTTCATTCCTTGCAATACATATATTTGAGAATCTCCTATCCTATTAGTACCATTTCTCATCATTATGCATACATTTGTTGTAAAGCTTCCACGAGAGAGGAGGCGAATATGATTAATGTTTATTATTAGTATATGTATTTGACTATCATCATCGAGTTATGTATGTATTTGTGTTAGATTTATGATGATGACCTTTACTTTTATCTGTTTGTTTCCATTTTATGTCCATTTTATGTATTTGACTAACATTAAGCCTTTACTTGATGTAAATAGATTTATCTTATTTAGCTAGTTTAATTTTATTTAATTTTATGCAAAGCATGTATATATGTTTGAAGATTTAATTTTTTTATTTTTTTATTTTTGCGACAGATTTGCCACGGATTTGCGATGAAATTTTGCGGCGACTTTGCCACGGATATTTGCGGACGGATTAGCGCCGGATTTGCGGCGGAAACATTTGCCACGGAAATTCCGTGGTAAGCGATTTGCGACAGCGTTTTGCCACCAATTTTTGTCCGTGGCAAATGTTGTTTTGCCACACAGAAATTTGTACATTTGCGACGGAAATGTCCGTGGCAAATCAGTGATTTTCTTGTAGTGTCAACAATACGGGACCTCACAATGGTTATCATAAACTTCATCACATAATACCCACAATGATATCCATTCGATTGTATTGGCATCTACACAAATGAATTAAAAGAGATATTATATAATATATATATATATATATATATATATATATATATATATATATATATATATTTATATATATCATATATGAATTCAGATTTAAATTGAATCAACATAATATATTTTTATTTTAAACTACTTACTATAGGGAACAACCAATTGGTGGCCGATGTAGAATCTCCTTTGACAGCTCTATCAACATAACAATAACAATATATATATAAATTAGTAATACACACTCAATCTTTTAACTCAAAATATTTACAACAACTCTAAAATGATTTTGTCAAGTTCAGGTTATTGACTTACTTGCTAAACATTTCTCACGATTGGTTTTTGGTTGGCGATATAAGGAACACATCCACACCATAGTATTTTTCTTCGGGAGTAGGATAACCAGTTGCCAATGATCGCTACAACATTGGTAAACATAAAAATAAGAAACAAACAAAGGAATATTTATTACCAATTCGTTGAAATATCCAATCACGTACCCATTGCAAAATGGAGCCAAATATACTTCCTTATTAGTGGCCAATGATTGTTTAATATGTCGTTGAATAGTATTTATAGGAAAATTTCTCAAGTTCATCATATGTGGACACACAAATCCATATATGTCATTGATACCCCTTTCAACACATTGGCGATACAGATATCTAGTCACACGTAAGAAAAACTATCAAATTGATTAATATATGTAGAAACACGACAAATTTATATAATGAAATAAACTTTACTACTTACGTGCACCATATGCTCAAGTGGCCTAACTCAAGCCACTCTTTACCAGAAACCATGTCAGAGATCTCTTTGAAGGAGACAAAGCAAACAGTTTTGTCATGGTCCAGCTGTATATTGACATGTCTATCCTCTGCTCCTCCCTTACCTTCATATGCGATATCGAGGATCTTTTTCAAGAAATCGATTTTGACCTCTTTCTGCTCCACATGAGATGGTGAGTAGCTAGCCTTAGATCCAATAGTAGTAATGGGAGAGGAACACGAAGCACAGAGAGGAACACGAGCAGCCGCATTTTGACCTCTTCCAAATGAGATGTTATCTTTGAATAATTAAAACATACATATAATTCAATAAACTATATGAAACCACATACCTAATTCACCTAACAACAAATAAACTCAAGCACATTTATTTTGGTCAAGAAAAATAAATGTTGTCAAGAAAAAGAAAGAACTCGTTCGTGATTAATCGACCATACATATCTTTATTATAACTACAAATTAGTTTCTATATACCTCTGCTAATGCCTGCCGAACGCGGTCTTGCACCATCGCTTCCACGCTCTCCATGATTTCTTTCTTGAACGTCGTTGTGTCAACTTCTGAGTTACTCGAGCGGCAATAAAGAACCGATCCAAAGTATTTCTTTAGCCCGACACCTTTTCCAGCTCCGCGACAACGACCGGGATGCTCAGGTGTTCCAATGGCAGCGGTCAAAATATCATTCTTTCCTCGTGGAACGAAAGATCCTTGGCTAGTCATAACAGTAAGTTCATCCTACAAAAAAAACATGTTCACAGACAATAATCACAACATGTTAGAAACCATGTGAAATCTGTATAATTAGAAACACCCAACAGATAAAATTTTGACTTACAATCTTAGATGCAACTGATGTTGACTCCTCGGATATATAAGATCCAGACTTCGTTTTGCGTCCAGCCTTCCACAACTCATGTCGCTCTGGAGATGTAGGCTTCACCACCAAATCAGTATCACCAGCTCCTCCTGGATTTTTCTAATCTTCATTTCTTTCAGGTCTTGCTTCACCTTTTTATAACCTCCTTGCCCCATTGTGTGTTTGTGTTTATTTTTTTTTTGAGTATTCTGCGCAGCTTCTCTCTTAGCCTGTTACAAATAACAAACAACACCACATATATAACAAATCCAAAATATTTAAGAAACTAAAAAATTTGTGGTTAAAGCAATACCACAAACTCCAGAGTAGTGCGACTTTTAACAAATGCGGCCCATGTCTCGGTAGATATATTACTATACTTGTTCCAAGGAGTTGTTTCACCGTTTTTATCCCCATTGCCAAAAACATAAGTGGAGGTGAGCTTTGTCTTGAAGTGTCTCCAAGCCTCATTGATTTGAGACGTGTAACGCCCAAAATAATTTAATTATTTAATTAATTAAGTTATCTAAGGCTTGCAACATTTAATTAAGTTAATTAAATAGTTAAAGTGTATTTTATCAAAAAGGGGTCTAATCTATTTTAAATAGGATACCTAAGTTGGATTTATTTTATTTCAGGAGGTGGAATAAATTAATTGTAGGAGTGGGAATAAGGCCCAAGGGCCATTATTGGGCCCAATGGTGGTCATAAAACTTAGGGGTTCCTACACTAGGGTCTCATTACCCTCATTTTGAAAGAAAGAAAAAAATAGAAGAATAGAGAGAAAGAAGGGGGCAGCGACGGCATGAAGGAGGGAGGGGGAAAGGAAGAAACTTTCTTTGATTCTTGGTTGGGTAAGTGAGATTTTGGTCTCAATCTTCCTCATTTCTTTTCCCCATTCCATTTCTTTAAGTTCTATGGTCTCATTTGTGCCATTTTTGAATTTCATTTTCACCCAAGAGAGTGGATATTTCGGCCTTGGCTGGAAATAGAGGGAGGATTGCTTCATTTGGTGATTTTTGGTGCTTGCTTGGAGGTTCTAGCTCACCCAAGGTTAGGGGATTCTCTACTACATTTATAATAATTTGTAGGATATGTATTATGTGTGGAATAGCCTAGGATTAGCTTGATTGAGTGAAATTGATGTTGTTTATATGTTGATTGTTATGTTTGATGCCTATCTTGGTGATACCTTGTTGCTTGTTGTTGGAAGAATATGAGTTGTTAATTATGCATGTTGTATGTTTGATGAAATGTCTCCATGAAGAGGAGTATTAGAATATGGTAATTTAATGAAGTTGATTTAATACCTATATGTGTGTTGTTTATGTGGGAATTAAGTTGTTGGGTAAAAAAAATTAGGTTTGAGGTGGTTTGGTGAAAGTGTTTGAAGGGGCGCCAAATGCATAGGCAAATGGCGCCTAGGGTGATTGTTGCTGGTTGGGTGTGTTGCATGCGGGACGGGGCGCCAAATGCTAGGCAAAGTGGCGCCAGTTCCACTGTTTGGGAGGTGTGTGAGTGTAGGCGCCAAATGCTAGGCATTTAGGCGCTATTCTTGATTTTGTGCGGCGCCAAATGCTAGGCATTTAGGCGCTATTCTTGAGATTGTGTGTGAGGCACCATTTGCTAGGCAAGCGGCGCCGAGTAAAGCTATTTGAGGTCACAGGTATGTGTCTTTGTGCGGGCGCCAATTCCACAGGAATTTGGCGCTGTGTGTGTGTGCAGGCGGTAGCGCACGGTATCTGGGAGGCGCCAATTCCCTGGGAATTTGGCGCCTTGTGTGCGTGTGTGCGTGTTGCCTGCGTGCATGTGGTGTGGCGCGACGCCAAGTGAGGCGCCACTTTGCGCCTGGTGTGCGTGTGTGCTGCTGGAGTGTGGCACGGTATGGGGCGCCAAAATGGCTGCCCCTGGCGCCTAGTTGTGCGCCCTGTGCTTGGGGGTGGGCTAAGTGGGGCGCCAAAATGGCTGCCCCTTGGCGCCTTGGTGCCCAAAATGTGTCTAAGTGATGGTTTAGTCCCTAAGAATTAATTTAATCATTGGTGTGACAAAATAGTCCCTAAGAATTAAATTAATCCTTGGCGTGACAAAATAATCCCTTAGTGTCTAATTAATCCCAATATGCCAATATAAGTTCCAAATGTACCAAATTAATTCATAAAGTGTCAAATAATCTTTAAGTACTAAATTAATCTTTGGTGTGTTAAAATGGTCCTTAGGTGGGATTTAGTCCATGGGTGAGATTTAATTTAATAAATAAGTTGTGTTGGTGAAGTGATAACAAAGTGGTGGGTTAATACTTGAGGTGATGAATTTATGAATGATGTGGGCTTCGGCCAAAAGCGGTGGGGGCTTCGGCCAAAGAGGTGAGTTGATAATTGATGTGATAAATTTATTGTGTGGTGATGCATTGTCATGGTGTCACATAAATCATATGCATATAAAAGCGTTGATGTGGCTTCGGCCAAAAAGCGGTGATGTGGCTTCGGCCAAAAAGCGGTGATGTGGCTTCGGCCAAAAGCGGTGGGTGCCCGACGGGGTTATTGAGGTGATTATGGATCCACATGCATATTGCATACATGCATATACTCATACATTCGTAGAATTCTTGTTGATGCTTAATTAATGCATTATTGTTGCTTGTTGGTATTCTAATTGAATGGTAAATGCCTTGATTACTATGGATTGTTGTTGCTAGATGTTTTCCTAATATAATGCTTATCTTATTAGTTATTATTTATGTAAAGAGACTCACCCTAGCATTTTTATGTTGCCTGCTCTCGTGGCGACAAACAGGTGATTCTGAGTGAAGGTGCCATGCTTTCTTGAGTCTTCGAGTCAGCTCTGATTAGTGACACCCGGGGATGGGGTTTTAGTATCATTATTTTATGTTATGTATTAAACTGATTTATACTATGTATTGAGTATGTTGAACTCAGTTTTATTTCCGCTGTGCTGTGAACTGTTCTCTGGATTATTGTAAACACTAAACAGGTTTTTGAGGGTTTCAACCCATGTGGCTATGTTATGTATTTCACGCACTAGATGCGTTTGGATTTTTAATACTCTTCCATGATGTTTTTATTAAATGTAGCACTCCTGTTGAGGTGCGTGGAAATTTTTTTGAAAACTCTGATTTTTATTTAAGCTAATAAGCCAATATAGAATGGGGTGTTATTGAATGTGTCATCCTCGGGAACATCAAAATGTTGCTTTACATCAGCCCAAACAAGTTCTTTTGTCTTAGCATCAATGTCACCCCAAGTCATTGGCAATATGCTTAATGTTTTTCGTGCAACCACCCCTAAATAGGTTTTGAATTTGTTTGTATATTCACCGATAAGCTCGCCTTTACTATCAACGTCCACTGGATATTTTTGACCGGTTGCGAGCCTAGAAGTGAAACGTTTTAATGATGTCGGACGTCTAGTAGCCTTTTTTGGAGGGTTGGCACTGGAATCATCCATGATATCTGTTAAGAAATAACAAAAAACTGTTAAGAAATGTTATCATCACAGCATAGAACACCACAAATTAAATGTCAACTAAATAACTAAATAGTAGAATTCAATATCAAAATCAATAATTAAATGTCCTCCACATCCAGCCCTTCAAATAGTACAATTCAATATCTTGCCAACTAAATAACTAAAACTTCAAAGTGTTCACTTATCTTAAAGTAACAGCAAAGATGATAAACATTAGAAGCTACAGCCTTGATGAAAAAACAGAGTTAGTAAAAGTAAAAAAAAAAAGCATGAAGTGTAAAAGTAAGTGAGTTAGGAACAAAAGCTTTAACATTCATCTTTGATCCACTAAGATAGTGCAATAGTTCTATACCATACATGATGCATTTCTACAAAACACAATACAACTACAAAAGTGTAATAGTAGGCATAAAGACACATCAACTAACAATCACTTCTTTCCATAAGGACCAAACACAATACAACTACAAAAGTGTAATAGTAGGCATAAAGACACATCCAATTGCCAAAAGGTATCGGAAATACACAATTCAAGAGTACATGTTCATAGGCTCCAAAAAAAAACAAATCTAAACTCCTTCGTACAAAATCCCTTCATTATGATCATTGCGAGTGGCATGTTCATCGTCAACTTCGTTGTCATCAATGAAAGTAGGCACTTGTGTTAACAAACAAGGTGTTTCGGAAATTGCAAGACTAGATTCTTCATTTTCATCACTACCCATTTTTCCTTGTAGGACCACTAACCACTTTTTGTTAGAAGGATCTTTGACATAGAATACTTGTTTTGCTTGGTCAGCCATGATGAAAGGTTCATCCTTATAATTTACCTTGTCAAGGTCCACTAGTGTATATCCCATTTCGTCGGTACGAACACCACTATTGCTGTTAACCCACTTACATTTAAAAAGAGGCACTTGAAATTTGCAGTAATGAAGCACCCAAATCTCTTCAATGACTCCAAAATAAGCAATGGATGCGAGCCTGGGTTTAGTATCCTTTGAACTATAGAAGTGCATTGCGGAAGCCATGACCATAACTCCACTGTTTTGCATGGTACTTTTTCATCTTGTGATTTTGTGTAAAAGGAAAACATGTTTATGTCGTACCCGCTCCAACAGTCGACATTAAAGCAAAGGTCATATGCTAACCATCTCAAAGTCTACGAGGCACTTGCATCTTTCTTAATCTTTGATTTGAACCAATCTATGAATGTGTCATTATGCTCCTTCAATAAATCTATTGCTTTCATTCGAGGGTTTTGGTCTTGACTATCTCTCGTATGATGAGACAAGTAAGGTAATACCTCATTGTTGCGCGAAAAAGTCCACGAGAGGATCTTTCTTCGTTTACAACTTTAAAAAAAACAATGAAGTCGCCACCAATACTTTTTATAAGGAAAATATTGAAGAAAAACCTTTTGAAAGCGAATGGCCTTTTGGAAACCATAAAATTTGGGTTCGGAAATTCGGTTAGGCATGGGAAGGTATTAGCACCCCACATCTTCTTTCTATCGAAAGGAGCCTTTAATTAAATGTGTGGTTTTAAGTGTTGATTTGGAAAATACTTAAATTTGCTTCTTTATGGAAAAAGGAATGAAAAGACTTAATGAAAATGTTTATTTTTGGCGCTTGGCGAGAGTTGGCCTCTCGCTCCTACGTATCCCCACAGTGCGATGGAGAATTCAAAGCTACGTAGTTCTTGTTTGTCTGAAAAAGGTTTTTGTTTTTTAATCTTTTTAGAGTTTTTCGCGAAGGGGTTGAGCGTTCGTGGTGACCAAACAACAACGGTTTAGAGTGGCCGCACTACTAACTCTTTTGAAAATGGGATCATCACTAACAATCAAACGGCAGCGCGCGAGTGACTATTGATGACAACCGTTTTTATTTCGATTATTGAAAATGTTTTTCGCAATTGAAGGGGCGTTTGTGAAGACCAAACAACAACGGTTTAGAGTGGCCACACTACTAGCTCCCACGGGAATGAAATTATCACCCACAATCAAAGCGGCAGCAGCGCGCGAGTGATCGTCAGTGACAATTAGTTTTGATTTTGATGCTTGAAAAGATTTGTTTTTGAAAAGTATTTTTGTTGGTTTGAATTGGAGAGAACGTCGTGATAACTTTGAAAATGAATTCGCAATTGGATTGAGCGTTCGCGATGACCAAACAACAACGGTTTAGAGTGGTCATACTACTAACTCTTTTGAAAATAAAATTATCATTAACAACCAAACGGCAACGGCGCGAGTGATCGTTAATGATAATCGGTTTTGCTTTTGATTCGAGTGTTCGAATGAGTTAACTTGGAATGACTATTTTGAAAATGAATATTGAACATGATATGAGTAAAAGTGGATTTAGGTAGCTATATTTATACCTTAAGTGTTTATTCCTAGTTTAAAAATTACACAAACCATCATAATAGTGATAACAAATGATAAGCAAAAAGAGATGCTATTAGATGACAACATGAGGTAAATAGTAATGATGATAATAGTAATAACAATAAGTAATAATGAAACTAAAAAGAAATAAACAAATAAAAGCAAGAAGGATGGGTGCTGTACAGAGATAAAGGGAGTGTGACTAGCATTTTTATTAGAAAAAATGTGGGGGTTCAAAGTAGTATCTTGGGGGTGTTATTAGCAACGGATAAAAAAACTTAAGAAAAAATGGAGGCCCATACCCGGCCCGTAACCATTCGACCCGATTGCCAAAATAAGTAAAAAAACCTAAGTCACCCCTATCCCCACTTGGCCGCTCCATTCCCTTTCTCGGTTTAGAGAGAGAGGCGATCGAAAGAGAGAGAGAGAGAGAGAGAGAGAGAGAGAGAGAGAGAGAGAGAGAGAAGGAGGAATACGAGAAGTACGCGAGAGAAAAGGTGTTATCTCGGGGAGGTCGCGACGGTGAGAGATGGAGGTCGAGGAGAGGTTTTTGCGAGCGAGGCGGCGAAGGCGGTGGTGGTTCCGTGGTGGTGTTTCCGGCGCGCGGCGCGAGAGAGAGAGCTACGAAAAGCGAGGGAGACAGAGGCGAGAGAGAAGCGAAGAGTCTTTGGGGCAGCGGGGTTCGCGATGGCTAGCGGTGGCGGTGGTGGTTTGGCGCGGTGGAGTCATGGCGTGGTGGGGGTTTCAGTAGCAGGTTCGTTTTTTGGTTTTTATGGTTTTCTTCCTCTACTCTCTTTGTGTTTTGTATCTCAGTGTGCTGGTTCTTCCTTTCTCTTGTGTTGTTGTGTATGTATCTCCTTTTTCCTTTTCTCTCCGTTTGGGTTTTTTCTTCCTCTTTGATTTTCGTTTCCTTTTCTTCTTGGTTCAGTGTCTGTGCTTAAGGTTTTTTGGTGTTGTTGTTATTGTGTTTGTGTTGTGTATGTGCCTCTGTGTGTATTCTCCTCCCCCTCGTTTCAGTGTGTGTGTTGTATATAAATGCAAGTTTGTATGGATTAATGTACAGTATAGTCAATTTTCTGTGAATCACTAATTTGTATTTTCTCAAAGTGTTTCATGATTTGGTGTATAAAGGGATCTGTCCACATTTTTCCTTCTCCAAGGCTGCTGCTATATACAAAATTTGGTGGATTCCCTCTGTTTGACTCTTTTGCTGATTGAGACTTGGCACTGTGTGCATTTGGGAGGCAAACTGGCCAGGAACTTGTTTAGGTGAAAGAGAAGAGGAGCATGATGAAAGAGCATTAGAAGCTTAGCTCAAATAGAGGAAATGAGGAAACAGATGGCTTTCCCCTTCCCTTTTTTACGTTGACTTGTATTTGGCATCTCACTTTTGTATATTTTTTGAAGCTTAGTAATTTTTTTTGTAAACAGAAGCTTAGTAATTTTATGTAATATGATTAGCAATTTTTTTTTGAAGCAATTTATGTAATATGATTATGTAATATGATTAGCAATTTATGTAAACAGAAGCTTAGTAATTTTCAGAAGCTTAGTAATTTTTTGAAGCTTATAATGAGGAAACAGAAGCTTAGTAATTTTCTTTGAAGCAATTTATGTAATATGATAATATCTAACATTAAATATCAGTAATAATAATAATAAATAATGAGTGCTCGAAACAAATGCGCCTATACGATTAGAACTAACACGTGTGTGTGAGAACAAAATGGTGCGAGGTCACTAAAAGAATGTGTGTTTGCGGTTAAAAACAACACGCGCTCACAACAAGAATAAAAATAGTGCAAGATCATTAAAAACTAACACGCGTACGTGATTAGAAATAATGTGCGAGCGAAATGAAACATATTTTTGAGCTTTTTTTTTAAAACGAGAAAAAATACACATTAACATTGGGTGTTTACACAAAATATATTTTTTTGTGTTTTTTATAAACTAGTCGGACAAAATTGGGGTATTACAGCTGCCCCTCTTTATTTCACATTTTGCCAAGAAATATGAATTGGCCTTTTCATATTTGCTGGTAAAATGGAAATAAAGATATAGAAATAATACTAATTTTGTCCGCTTCAGAAAATTTCAAACTTTCTTTTTGTTATTTTCCTTTTGAGAAAGGGGCTAACACTCGTTGCATTAACGAGAAAGCAGTAAATTGGGAAAAGCTGTAAATTGGGAAAAGCGGTAAATTGGGAATTCGGAGGTTGCCTAAAACCTTCTAACGGACTCTTGTCAAGTCCGAGCTTTGGGGGTGGCCTTTTCGAGCGGCCGATCAATATCAGGTCCGGAACTGATTTGATCAATGGATTTACGCTATGCCTTAGGCTGACACAACTAATCCGAAGGACTTAACGAAGTCTGATGGATCCATCGCGTGCTCGTACACGATGTTGTGATCTGTGGAAGGAGTTCACTAACTCTGTGGGAGTTCACTAACTCTGGGTTGATGGAGTTTACGAACTCTGGATTGATGGAGTTTACGAACTCTGGGTTGATGGAGTTTACGAACTCTGGGTTGATGGAGTTTACGAACTCAGTGTTGATGGTGATTTTCTAAAAATGAGATTTTTGGGACTCTCTGGTCCGTAGTAACTTTGAAATGCATGCACTTGGGTATTTGGATGCTCATGAATGCAATGATTGATTTTGGTGAGATGCTTTTTCTATTTTGTCTATACTTGATGAATGCTTGGTTTGCTAGAAAGAAAACAGTAAATGAACACTTGGCGTGCTGATGCGAAAATAGTAAATGTACACTTGGCGTGCTGATGGGAAAACGGCAAATGTGCACTTGGCGTGCTGTTAATGAATCACTTGGGACCCGAGGGCATTTGAACTCCAAACTGAAGGAGCGACTAGGAATGAGATTTTGAGACTAACAAGTCCAGGATGACTGACTTGAGAATTAGATTGAAGACTGACACTTGAAGTGTTGATTCTTGGAAATAGGCATCAGGATTAACATCTTGTGTTCATCTACACTTTGCTTAGCAATGCAATGAATGACACATGTAATGCAAACATATGCCGTGATTGATGTCTTGAATATTATGGAATGCTTTTGTTCTTTTGTATTTGCTTCTTCTTTATAGTTTATGAAATGCAAATATCAACATAATCCTTTGATGTTTGAATGCAAGTGTATGCGGTGATTGATGCTTTGATGAATGGAATGCTCCTGTTCTAACTTTTGTTTGTTTCTTTTTTTGTTTTTCTATGAAATGCAAACATTAATATGATGCAATGCTCAGATGTTTGATGCAATGATTTTTGTTCTTTTTCTTTTATGGAAATGCTAACATTAATATGATGCCAATGCAATGAAAAGATTTCTGCTTTTTTCTTCTTTACTATTTTCCTCTATGAAATGCAGGTATGAATATGGTACAACTAACGTGGAACATTTCTTTTTCTTTTTGCTATGTGATGAATGAAAAAAATGTGAAGATGCAAATGTAATGCTTTGATGCATATGCCATAATGAATAGATTGAAATGTCTAGATGCATGAGGTAAACATTTTTGCGATGATGAGATGCGAGACTTTGGATGCAAGGAATTGAGATGATTATTGACCATTCTGTTGAAAAATTGAATTTGATTCAAACTCCGGTGTCCTCAAGGTTTTTATTTACAAACAAACTCACTTGTTTTCTCTTTCTTTCCATGATGACTGAATTTTAGATATCACGTAAACAACGTGTGTTCTCTCTTTTTGAAGCATTGTCTAGTAAGCATGCATAGGAGTGCAGATGTGAATGAATGAGTCAGTTAACTTGGAATCGGTTTAGGGCAAGGACATTTATGGCAAGTGAAGCAATGACAGACATGGTTATTGCCGAAGCTCATGAAGGATCAAGAGATACAAGATTGTCCCAATTCAGGTCTTTGATGAATAGCTTGCCCTTGTCTAGTGGTGACAACAACTAGGGGTGTAGAAGATGATGAATTGGGGATGCTTCGGCTTTTGAAATGAAGGGTGGAGCAAAAGAGATTTTGTCTCAACCCATAAAGTTTGATGTTGCCCCAGTCATAACAAGGACAAAGCTGCCCCAATTAGAATGACAAGGCCTTGTTTAGGATAGTGAGTTGAGAGATTGCCCCGGTGAGGTGTTATGAGGTGAAGGAATGGGAACACACTTGCCCCACTTTCGAATGACATTTCAAATGGTTTCCTTGAGTGAGGTTGTGAAAGGCGACAGAGTTACGGTGATGGTTATGAACTGAGGGTGATATATGAATGGCGTGGGCAACGAACAAACCTCCCCAAAGTTGAGTGGAGTGAGAGGTGAAGGGAATTCCCCCTAGTACACACTTTTGGTTCTCTTTAAGTATAACTCAAATGCAATGAAAGTTTTGACTTTTTAGTATGATGAGAGGCTCCTCTCGGTGAACGCTAGCCCTTGTTTTAATGAATAGATTGAAATGCCTCTTGGAATGCAAGTCCTTCTCCTTTTTTCCTTTTTTTTTTACCAACTTTTTTGATTGTTTGTTTTTTCTTTTTGAGCAGCTTTCTTTTTTCTGCTTGTTTGTTTTTCTTTTTGAGCAAACACGTCGTAGATAGATAAACTTATTTGTCCTAAGATTAAAACTTGAGAAAACGAAAACAATTAGTCATTGATCGGAATGGACTTTTTAGGGTTGTGATGTGGAGAAGGGGATGATTGAGCTTAATGAAGTGTTTGGGGTTGATGGGGAGGATGGGTCTTATTCGGTGTTGGCCGATGGTCAATGGTTTATGAAGGAAATAGGTTATTAGGTTTGATGAGGTGTTTGAAGGTTTTATGAAAGAAGAGATGGTTAAACCCAATGAATTGAGGGCTTTTTTGAAAGGGGAGATGATTGAACCCATTGAATTTGAGGGCCCTTTTGGAAGGGGAAATGATTGAACCCTTTGAATTTGAGGGCTTTTCTGAAAGGGAGCTCTTATGCTTCATGGCAAAATGTATTGACTCTTAATTTATAACCCTTTTGTCTTCCTTTCTCTGTTTTGGGATTCTCCTTTTTGAAACTTTGTTATTCCCCTCCTTTTGTGAATTTCCTTTCCTTTTGACTTGGGTGAAAATGATATACCATCTTTGATGTGGAATTAAGAGGGTGATGGGGATATCTTGGGCTTTTCTTGGCTTAAGATGGGTAACAAAGGGTATCTTTGTAATTTTGAATCTTTGGCTTAAGAGGGGTAGGAAATAGACTTATTGGGATTTTAGGCTTTTGAGGGTATGGAGAGATGACCAAATTTCATTTCAAATCCCGATTGCTTATTTTTGTAAGACTTAACTTTAGGACAATAATTTATCTATCTTCATGTGCTTGCTCTTTTTTCTCATTTTTGTGCCCTAACTTTTGCTGGATTGCTCTTTCATGAGTTTTCAATCCACAGCGCTCTTTTTGCCTAGACAGCCCTTTGCGGGTTTTCAACCTAGCGAGCTTATTTTATTTATTTTTTTTATCATATATTTTTTAGAAAGACTTGCACTAAAGGAATATGATACTGACAAGGAAATTAGCGATCACAGAATTGCCCCAGCATGGAGGACTTAAAATGTTAGCGAGAATGAACCAAAAAGTCAAGTATGTCTTGATGGGAGAAAATATGCGCTTTTAGGGGTGGGCGGGCGGGATTAGACTTGGATGGGGAATGATGATAAATGAAGGAAATTGACTGACTCAAACAAGAGAAACTACACGTGGCATGCATACTTACTAGAAGAACGCTTCACAGAGAGTTAACATTGGTTAAAACATGATATAAAAACTTGTTTGATAAACTGTTTTAGTCTTTTATCATGGAATGGATGAGATGCAATGCTTTTTTGAAGGAAATACAAATGAGTTATTGATGTGAAAAACTGAGGGCCTTGGAACACCTTGAGTTTGCAAATGAGTGAGGGTAAACTTTTTCAAAAAAGAAAGATTACTTTGCAAGAATATCTCGTCTCTCATCACAACTTTTTTGTTGTACGCGATGGAGAATCTTTCTTGGGGTCCCTGAGTCGCCCGGTATTGCGCTGAAAAAGTCCACGAGGATCTTTCTTCGTTTACAACTTTTTAAAACAATGAAGTCGCCACCAATATTTTTATAAGGAAAATATTGAAGAAAAACTTTTTGAAAGCGAATGGCCTTTTGGAAACCAGAAAATTTGGGTTAGGAAATTCGGTTAGGCATGGGAAGGTATTAGCACCCACATCTCCTTTCTATCGAAAGGAGCCTTTAATTAAATGTGTGGTTTTAAGTGTTGATTTGGAAAATACTTAAATTTGCTTCTTTATGGAAAAAGGAATGAAAAGACTTAATGAAAATGTTTATTTTTGGCGCTTGACGAGAGTTGGCCTCTCGCTCCTACGTATCCCCTAGTGCGATGAAGAATTCAAAGCTACGTAGTTGTTGTTTGTCCTGAAAAAGGTTTTGTTTTTAATCTTTTTAGAGTTTTTCGCGAAGGGGTTGAGCGTTCGGGTGACCAAACAACAACGGTTTAGAGTGGCCGCACTACTAACTCTTTTGAAAATGGGATCATCACTAACAATCAAACGGCAACGGCGCGAGTGACTATTGATGACAACCGTTTTTTATTTCGATTATTGAAAATGTTTTCGCAATTGAAGGGGAGCGTTTGTGAAGACCAAACAACAACGGTTTAGAGTGGCCACACTACTAGCTCCCACGGGAATGAAATTATCACCCACAATCAAACGGCAACGGCGCGAGTGATCGTCAGTGACAATTAGTTTTGATTTTGATGCTTGAAAAGATTTGTTTTTGAAAAGTATTTTTGTTGGTTTGAATTGGAGAGAACGTCGTGATAACTTTGAAAATGAATTCGCAATTGGATTGAGCGTTCGCGATGACCAAACAACAACGGTTTAGAGTGGTCATACTACTAACTCTTTTGAAAATAAAATTATCATTAACAACCAAACGGCAACGGTGCGAGTGATCGTTAATGATAATCGGTTTTTCTTTTGATTCGAGTGTTCGAATGAGTTAACTTGGAATGACTATTTTGAAAATGAATATTGAACATGATATGAGTAAAAGTGGATTTAGGTAGCTATATTTATACCTTAAGTGTTTATTCCTAGTTTAAAAATTACACAAACCATCATAATAGTGATAACAAATGATAAGCAAAAGAGATGCTATTAGATGACAACATGAGGTAAATAGTAACGATGATAATAGTAATAACAATAAGTAATAATGAAACTAAAAAGAAATAAACAAATAAAAGCAAGAAGGATGGGTGCTGTACAGAGATAAAGGGAGTGTGACTAGCATTTTTATTAGAAAAAATGTGGGGGGTTCTGAAGTAGTAATACTGGGGGGTGTTATTAGCAACCAGATAAAAAAAACTTAAGAAAAAATGGAGGCCCATACCCACCCGTAACCATTCGACCCGGGATTGCAAAATAAATAAAAAAAACCCTAAGTCACCCCTATCCCCCCACGGCCGCTCCATTCCCTTTCTCGGTTTAGAGAGAGACGGATCGAAAGAGAGAGAGAGAGAGAGAGAGAGAGAGAGCGAACCAGAGAGAAGGAGGAAGACGAGGGTACCGCGAGAGAAAAGGTGTTATCGGAGGGAGGTCGCGACGGTGAGAGATGGAGGTCGAGGAGAGGGTTTGCGAACGAGAGACGGCGAAGACGGTGGTGGTTCCGTGGTGGTGTTTCTGGCGGCGCGCGACGTAGAGAGAGAGCTACGAAAACGAGGGAGACAGAGGGCGAGAGAGAAGCGAAGGTGCTGGGACGACGGGGGTTCACGATGTCTAGCGGTGGCGGTGGTGGTTTGGCGCGGCGGAGTCACGGCGTGGTGGGGGTTTCAGTAGCAGGTTCGTTTTTTGGTTTTTATGGTTTTCTTCCTCTACTCTCTTTGTGTTTTGTATCTCAGTGTGCTGGTTCTTCCTTTCTCTTGTGTTGTTGTGTATGTATCTCCTTTTTCCTTTTCTCTCCATTTGGGTTTTTTCTTCCTCTTTGATTTTCGTTTCCTTTTCTTCTTGGTTCAGTGTCTGTGTTTAAGGTTTTTTGGTGTTGTTGTTACTGTGTTTGTGTTGTGTATGTGCCTCTGTGTGTATTCTCCTCCCCCTCGTTTCAGTGTGTGTGTTGTATATAAATGCAAGTTTGTATGGATTAATGTACAGTATAGTCAATTTTCTGTGAATCACTAATTTGTATTTTCTCAAAGTGTTTCATGATTTGGTGTATAAAGGGATCTCATCCACATTTTTCCTTCTCCAAGGTCTTTGCTATATACAAAATTTGGTGGATTCCCTCTGTTTGACTCTTTTGCTGATTGAGACTTGGCACTGTGTGCATTTGGGAGGCAAACTGGCCAGGAACTTGTTTAGGTGAAAGAGAAGAGGAGCATGATGAAAGATCATTAGAAGCTTAGCTCAAATAGAGGAAATGAGGAAACAGATGGCTTTCCCTTCCCTTTTTACGTTGACTTGTATTTGGCATCTCACTTTTGTATATTTTTGAAGCTTAGTAATTTTTTTGTAAATGAAGCTTAGTAATTTTATGTAATATGATTAGCAATTTTTTTGAAGCAATTTATGTAATATGATTATGTAATATGATTAGCAATTTATGTAAATGAAGCTTAGTAATTTTCAGAAGCTTAGTAATTTTTTGAAGCTTATAATGAGGAAACAGAAGCTTAGTAATTTTTTTTGAAGCAATTTATGTAATATGATACCTAACATTAAATATCAGTAATAATAATAATAAATAATGAGTGCTCGAAACAAATGCGCCTATACGATTAGAACTAACACGTGTGCGTGAGAACAAAATGGTGCGAGGTCACTAAAAGAATGTGTGTTTGCGGTTAAAAACAACATGCGCTCACAACAAGAATAAAAATAGTGCAAGATCATTAAAAACTAACACGCGTACGTGATTAGAAATAATGTGCGAGCGAAATGAAACATATTTTTGAGCTTTTTTTTTTAAAACGAGAAAAAATACACATTAACATTGGGTGTTTACACAAAATATATTTTTTTGTGTTTTTTATAAACTAGTCGGACAAAATTGGGGTATTACACTCATCTGTGTTATTCAAAACATACAAATGTGCTTGAAGCCCTTCTGCTCGACCCATGCTCTTAGTCCTTAGCCCACGTGTACCCTTACCTTGACATCCCTCTGAATAACGAGACTTTGGTAGTCCTACAGATTTCACTTCTTACAAGTAGTCTGAACAAAACTCAATAGCTTCTTCTGTGACGTAGCTTTCGACAATGGATGCTTCAGGACGATATTGGTTCTTCACATACCCTTTCAAGATATTCATGTACCGCTCGACTGGGTACATCCACCTTAAATAAACAGGGCCGCATAATCTAATCTCCCTAACTAGATGGACAATTAAATGAACCATGATATCAAAGAATGAAGGAGGAAAAAACATCTCCAACTGACACAAGATAATAGCAGCCTCATTTTCCAGCTCATCTAATTTTGTAGGGTCGATGACTTTAGCACATATAGTATTGAAGAATAAACACGACCGAGTTATGGTATGTCGAACATCTTTCGGCAAGATGCCACGAATCGCCATAGGTAGTAGTTGTTGCATCAAGACGTGGCAGTCATGAGACTTCATACCAACTAGTTTGAGATCTTTCATTGAAACCAGACGCTTTACATTTGAAGAGTAACCCTTTGGCACTTTGATTCCCCGTAGACACTCGCAAAAGCTAATTTTCTCTTTTTTTGACAAGGTATTACATGCTGGAGGCAAATATGTTCCTTTACCTCTTTCCACTGGATGTAACTGTTCTCTTATCCCCATCTCACGTAAATCTAGACGAGAATTTATACCATCCTTTGTCCCTTGAATGTTGAGAAGTGTACCGATTACACTATCACAAATGTTTTTCTCGACGTGCATGACATCAAGACAGTGTCTTACATCAAGTTTGGACCAATACGGAAGATCAAAGAACACCGACCTCTTCTTCCACTTGCTTTTCTCCTTGGACTGCCTCTGCTATTTGCCGAATACTACTTCGATGTCCTTAACCACTTGATAGACTTCTTCTCCAGTCAATGCTTTCGGAGCAATGTCATTTTCTTGGCACCCATTAAAAGCTTTTTTCAACCTACGATATCTGTGATTATGTTTGAGAAATTTCCGATGCCCAAGGTAGACAGTCTTCCTTCCATGTTTGAGTTGATGGTGGCACGTCCCTTCTGCACAAATAGGACAACCCTTATGCCCCTTTACACTATACCCAGACAAGTTTCCGTATGCTGGAAAGTCATTGATCGTGCAAAATAACATGGCTCGCAGCTTGAAAGTTTCACTAGAATACCTGTCAAACACATCCACACCTTCATCCCACATTTTTGTCAAGTCTTCAATCAATGGACTAAGGTAAACATCTATGTCATTACCAGGTTGCCTCGGGCCAGAAATCATCATGGATAACATCACATATTTGGGCTTCATGCACAACCATGGAGATAGGTTGTAAATTAGAAGGAGAACAGGCCACGAACTATGATTCGTACTTAAGTTACCATATGGATTCATCCAATCTGAAGCAAGCACGAGCCTAAGATTTCTTGACTCAGCGCCAAAATCTGGATACAAATTATCAACTTTCTTCCATTGCAAAGAATCGGCCGGATGGCGGATTTGTCTGTCACACTTCCTCTCATCTGCATGCCATCTAACACTCTTCGCGTCATTTGTATTAGCAAACATGCGTTTGAACCTAGGTTTTTATTGGAAGATACCATAAAACCTTCGCAGGGGGACCCTTTGTGTTGTTGCTGTCACAACTAGACTCACCCGACTTCACTTTGTACCGCGACCAATTACACGTAGGGCACTTATGCAATTCCTCAAAGTCTTTCCGATACAATATGCAATCATTGGGACATGCATGTATTTTCTGATACTCCACACCCATCGGACACAATATCTTCTTCGCATCATATGTACGTTTTGGCAATGTGTTACCTATGGGAAGCATGTCTTCCAACAGCTTAAGCAATTCAGTGAATCCCTTATCTGTCCACTTGCCTTCAGATTGATCAATTTTAACGTCGCAGACAACCGTGTGTACTTTATGCAGCCCAAATACAGAGCTTCTTCATTGTCCTTGCACAAAGTATCATATTCATGTGCACGCCTAAACGATTCAGGACCAATGTCACGTATCATGTCCTCCATTCGGTCATCCATATATTCAACGACTTTCTCTCTTTCGGGCACACTTGGATTGTCAGTTGATTCACCATGCCATATCCATGTGGTATAACTAGGACATATCCCATAATAAAATAGATGGTCCCGTATTACATTTGCTGGTTGTTTGTCCCTATTCCCACAATTACAACAAGGGCGGAAAAAAGGTACATCAGTTTTGGGAACATCAGCTTCAGGAACATCAGCTTCGGGAACATCAGTTTTGTCAATATTTGCTTGAGCAAAACTTATAAACTCTTCGACTCTGTTCGCATACTCATCACTCATACGATTACTTTGCATCCAACTAAGATCCATGGCTACGTTCAGAAATAACAGACCAACTATATATTGTTAAAAAAACATTGAAATGATGTTCAAGTTACTATAATAACAATCAAAGAAATGCTCCATGGATCATATTGGAAGGTGTATATAATACAAATCATATCAAGTTACTATAATAACCATGACAAATATGCTACACAATAGAATAAAGGGTCAAGTAGTCTTTGAATAGAAAGAGTTCAAGTTATAGAAAAGGTGTAGTTACAGAAAAGGTAAAGTTACAGAAAGAATAATGGGTTTTATGGATCTTTATTGAGTCTAAATTGCCACACATTGTTTCACTAATCACAACTTTGATTTCTAAATTACACATGACAGGAAAAATATAAGGAGATAAACTATCAAGTATTTGTGCTCTGTTCACAACTCCCTTCCATCATTTTAGACATAGTTTATGTTCTTGTAATCATTTTAGACATAGTTTATGTTGTAGTAATAATTTTTGGTAAACATTTTAACAACAGAAATCTCATAAAATTCATGATCAACTTGAATAGGTGTTAGTTTATATCAATAGCATAACCCTAAAGCATGTGCCAATGTTTCAAAGGTTTATTCTATCTGCTTTGGTATAAAAGTGTCACATGGAAATCAGAGGCAATTGAAAGCACAATTAAACACCTATTCAACTTGAAAAGATCATCATTAATAAGCAAATAAGCAAAAGAACCTTATGGTATCCAAAAGAGAGTACCTCTACAATTTGGTTCTTCAAATGGATTATCCGCCTCTTGAGAGAAGCAACAGAAGCTTCCGCTTCCAACTAGGAATTCACACTAAAAACACAAGCTTTGACTGAAAGGAGAACAATTGAGAGAAATGAACTCAGAGTCACAGTTGCAAGGTGAGGTCCATGGGAAAGTGCAGGGTCATCACAAATAGAATAAACACCTGCAATCAATAAGTAGGGGAATAAGTGCAAAAGGAATTTGTATTGCTTGAAGCACATTAAGCCATTCATTCAAGGTATCCAAAGAACCTTTTGATGTATTAAAAACATGTACTACTGCATGGTATGGCATGGGCATTAAGATTTTCAAATTTAATTATTTAAGTGTACTGAATATTGTAGACTTGACACCGAATCCACAAATTTGACACCAAATATGTAACCAGAGAAACAAAACAAAGCAAAACAAAACCAATTTCTCTTTGAGATTTAGCAAAAACTTTCTATTATTCACACTTTCTGCAGCCAAGGATCACTGAACCAAGATTCCCAGCAAAAAATCAAATAAAGTGGTCCAATTTGGCAAGTGCTAAGACCTTGTATTCTTTGTTGTTGCACACCTGTAAATTTATTTGATGGAAGAAAGTGAAGTTGCATTTGTTAATTTCCATCATCAACTGACAATGAGCAAGAGTCAGAACATTCCAAACCTAGTCAAGTAACTTAGAGCTTCGGTTAAAGTGATCAATTTTCAGTGCATAGTTCCCTAGATGTTCATAATTGTATTCTATTAGTCACACTGCACATACTCTATCAGATTCCCTAGATGGTCAAGTCACTTGTATTTTGAAATTTCATATAGAGAGAAATGTACAAAGGAGAATAATGAATAAGCTCAAACCAACTCATCAAGATTAATCAAATTCGAGAAACAAAAATGTGAGTATTTATTCCTACGAACCAAATTAGAATTGAAGTTTAGAAAGCAGGAATATGCTTGCGGCTACAGCGGATCAATTTCAAAATGTTTAGAGGAAATGGACAACAGTTTCGAACAAATTTTCTGATGATTGGCATGAAACAAGTTTGGGATTGTTAACTCTAGTGTTTCTTTTGATTGTAATAGAAAAAAGAAGAATAAAAGTTCTTCAAAAGCCTAAACAGCAGTACATCATAGAACATGAAGAATCAATAATGTAGAAAAGTTGCCCATTTTTTACTTATGTTTGAACAAACATGACAACTTTCTTGAACCATAGCATGCAAATCACTAAACATAAACCGAACATTTCCACGCACTTTTTTCTGCTAATGTAGGAAGAGCTGAAGAAAGAAAAATGCTAGAGCAAAACTCAAACTGGCCCTACAATTAAGAAACAAAAAGAACATTTTTTACATTAAAATAATGAATGAGGAATTACAAACTATATCACAGAGTAAGAGACTAAGAGGAGGTTATTTTCCAGGTAAAAACCAATAGGAGTTCACTAGTTGTCCTGTAAAGAGCACAGAGCAAGAAGCTATTAAATCAAGGAAATGTAATCAGATGTAATGTAAGCACACCATGTAACAACATCAGCTTTATAGAGTTTAGGGGATACAATTACATGGTGGACATTCTTTTGTAAAGTAACAGAAACTATGGTCACCACTTCAAAATTGTAAAATAATAATACTAAGGGGAGTAGTAGGGGACAATAAATAATACTAAGAAACAATAAAACCTTAGATTGTTTATTTTCTATCAAAACAATACCAACATGCAGCTAAAGTATTTGAATATTCAAGTTCACTGGTAAGGTCAATTGTAAAGCATTGAAAGTTGAAACACAGCTAGTCTCTAATTTAGTAGCAAAAAAAATTGTATACTTCAAAAGAAAACAAAAAATTATAGGCATGTCAAAAACAAAATTGATACTGCTGACAGTAGTGATATTTGAGCAATAATAGTAGACATTATCATCGACATCTATCAGTTCACAAAGAGCATAAGCTAAAAGTGGCAAAGATGAGGATGTTGTGGTGGATGAGTCATGAGTGGGTATACAAAGAATGAGGAAGTTTTCAACGTCTTGATAGGAAAATCAATTTAATCAATGTCTACACCTCTCATTCTTTTGTTCTAAAGTGAATCACTCACTTCGGAGAGGCCAATTTGAAAATAGAATCTCATTATTACAAAGATCATAACACTTACAAAAACACAATGGCATAACCTAAATTGACTTAATAAATTAATGATCAAATCCAATGCAGCAAATACAATACAAGTATTGAACAAATGGGAAAAAAAGTATATCGAGTTGCAACTTTTACTCTTCTAATTAATGTTGTCAAACCTGTCACTAAATCACAATTTCATAGCTCAAATATCGGCATCATCTAAACTCAAACTCAAGAATTCATTTAGCTTTTGCAACTCGGCACACATTTTGATTTCACCAATTCAACTCCACTCTTCCTCCTATTGTCTCTCTTTTCCTCAATAATTACAAGTTACAACCACATTATTGAGTTCCAACAACTCATTTTACAACACTCAGCAGAACCCACAGGCATGTTTCAAAAAAACGTTTCAATAGTTCTCTTTGTTTTCAAATATTGCTCCCCCACCTTGCTATGGGTGTTGCACACACTAATCTCTCAAATTGGTTGCAACCGTTCAAACATATTTTGGCTTTCATGCAAAAGAGAAGAACGAAAACAAAAATATTGATTTCAGATATGCTTACTGCTTTGAAGATGAAAACGATGCTCCTTTGAAGATTTCTCTGCAGACGAAAATGATGCCTACAACATTGAAGACCCAAACGAAGATGTGCTTAGGGACGAGGGTTCGCGAGGAAGAGAGATTTGCTGATGAAGAGAGCAGAACGAAAAATCAGAAAAAGTTATGCATATAAATAGGGTTTCAGAACATGATTATAGAAGCAATTAATCAAACCTGATAGAGAGGAGAACGACGACGACGACGACGAAGGTGTTTAAGGCGACGCGTGACGAAGGTGTTTAAGGCGACGGCGAGGACGGAAGACGACGAGGGAGAAGATGCTTTCGGCGAGGAAGACGACGAGAGTGAGAGAACGAGTGTTTGAGTGAGAGAACGAGATTTTCAGAAAGTGTTAACGCGTGCGTTGAAAATAGAAAGGGACTTTTAGTATCGGTTGTTAAAACAACCGATACTAAATGTGTATCACAAACACATTTAGTATCGGTTGTTAGTTGTTTTAACAACCGATACTAAAAGTCCGATGAAAATTGAAAATTGATCAAACAACCGGTTTGTGATACACATTTAGTATCGGTTGTTTAAACAACTGATGCTAAATGTAGGCGTGAAAATTGAAAACTTTCATTTAATTTCAAAATTGCCACCGCGTCCACATTTAGCATCGGCTGTTCAAACAACCGATACTAAATGGTGCTTTCTAAAGTCAATTTTGCACTAGTGTATTGACGTTTTTAAAGAAGCCCTCGCTGTTAGTTTTACATAACAGAGTTAACTTGGAGCTGACGTGGATGACATGTTGGATTGAAACGTGGCATTAGTAGTGACACGTGTAAAATGAGATAACTCTCACTCTCACTTCACGCTCACTCTGAACACTCTCAGTCTCACTCTCAACTCACCCAAATGATGAAATGTAGCTAGATTATCGAGGAATTAGGGTTTTTGAGGAACGATTGTGGAAGATGAAGGAATCACCGGAGAATAAGAACGAAGCATTGACAAAAACGAAGGTACCATTGACGAAGACGTAGGAAGGGTTGACATTGAAGCTTGTGAAGAAGATCGTTGGAACTCGCGAAGAAGAAGAAGGTGAGTTGTTATTTCTGACTTAATAGACAGTTTTGCACATTGTGTGATTTAATATTGGTACTTTCTGAATGTTGTTTGGGGAAATCACGTGGGTAGGGCCTAATTGAATGTGTTGTTTGTCTTAGTGTGTTGTCTAGGGAATCTTGACTGCTTTTGAATGGGTTGGGTTTAGTGTAGTCAATATTTAGGGTTCTTTTTTACTGCTTCTGAATTGGTTGGGTGTAGTGATGTGGGGTTGGGTGTACACATGTGGTAATGTCTATTTGAGGTCTCTAAATTAGGTTGAAAATTACAAATTAGCCCTTTATCTGATGTGTAGTATTATTTTCTGTTATACAGTGATGTCTATTGCTTTGACCTTTCACTATGGGGGAAGTTTGTTAAACATGAGGTGCTTCAATATGAAGGGGGTTATGAGACATCTGTACACCAAGATCTTGATAAATGGAGCTAATTTGAAGATGTAGGTATTGTTAAGGATTTAGGATTTGATAGTGGTAGTTATAGGCTATCGTGGAGAGTTGGCCAAGATGTGTTGTTTAGGAGGCTTTTATCTGATGATCATGCATTAGAGATAGCTGAGAATGCATTGAAGTTGGGTTTTGATGGTCATATCTACATTGAGCATTTTGAACAACTTGACTATTCAAGTTTAGCCACTGCAACAACTGTGACTGATGCAGCCACTTAAGTAAATGAAGAGAGTAATGGGTAACAGAGTGAGGATGAACTTATGGGTATTCACATGGATGACAGTGAGGAAGAGAGAACAATGGGGAAAGATGATGGGTTTGGAGATGAAGAGGAACATCATACACCACCTAGAGCCCCAACAATGGATAACCTTGGTGGAAGCAGAGTTGTCATAAATGGTACTCCCTATAGAGTAAAGTGTAGGGCAAAAAGAACAACAAAGAAAAGAGGTGCGAGTTCTAGTGCCCAAGTTGAGGATGTGAGTGACCTAGAAGATGGTTACAAAATTGAGGAGTTAAATAGTGATTATCCAGATGAAGAAGAGGATGAGGGTGGTCCAAAATATTACAAGTTTAGACTTGAGGAGCTTAACAAAGACTACAAGTTTAAGGTTGGTTTGGAATTTGCTAGTCTTGATGAGTTTAGGGATGCAATTAGGATGTGGACAATATTAAATGGCAGAGAAGTCAATTTTAGAAAAAACTGTACACAAAGGGTGAGGGTTGTATGTAAAGTCAATTGTGTATTTAAATGCCTTGTAAGTAAGGTGTGTAACACCCCAAAATAATTCAATTAATTAACTTAGTTGAGTTATTAAGGGTTTGCAACATTTTACTCTTAAGTCAAGTAATTCATTAAGTAAAAGCTAAGCATGTGTTACTATTTTAGGGAAATGTCAAAGTAGGTAAAGGGTGTGGGTAGTAGCAAGTCCACGGCCTAAATAAGGCGAAGGCCCATTTAAGTTTAAGAAATGGGACCTTTAACACTACTAGAAGGAGACATCCCATTCGGTTCAAAAATATAGCCCATTTAAGTTTCTGGGGACATATTAAATGGTACCTTCGAAGAGAGAAGTGAGACATCCCATTCAGTTCAAAAATATAGTTAAGTTTCTAAATTGAGGGAAGTAGAGAGAACTTGAGCGGAAGAGAACTTGAGCGTGGAGAGTTCAAGCTAGGAGAGAGAGAGGAGAGCTTGTTGTTGTGGTTTGTTGGAGAGTGAAGGTTTCTCATCTCTTCTCGAATCATTAAGGTTAGGGGTCTTTTAATCCTTGTAATATTCTGTGTTTGATAGTGTTTTGGTGTGAGTGGTTTTGATCACCTTGCATGTGTGTTTTATGTGTTGTTCATGATGTATCTTTGTTTGTGTTTTGCTCCTTGCCGAGATTTGTGGTGAGATACGACGGTGATCGGTTGGGAAAGAGAGAGGAGTGTAACTCTCTGCTGCTGTGGTGGTACGAAGTGAGCTTTGCATGGTGAGGCATCAAAGTGTAAATCAGTGTAGTGTGAAGAAATGAGCTTGCATGTAGAGTTAAGGAGAAGATCGGGGCAAATGGAGTGAGTATCCGAGTGAGCATGCGTGAAGTGAGTGGAAATGAGCTTGCATGTTGAGTTTAAGTGAAGAAACAGAGTAAAAGAAGTAAAAGGGAGTTAAGCGCCTTATTACGCTACAGAACCGAAATACCTTAAGCCTAGAGAGAGAGAAACCGAAGCTTGAGGAAGTCAACGCTTAGAGTGTCTTAGTGTTGAGGGTCTGTTGGTGAGTTTGAGGGAGAGTATGTGTCTAAACACCATTAACGAGGGGTAGGGACGCATAAACCGAAGTGTAGGTGTCCCGCCTTAGGTTACCGAGGGTGTAGAGGTCCTCGGTAGCCGAGGTAGCGTCATCAAGGTGAACGCCCAAGTGCCTAAGAGTAGGTGAACCGAACCATGGGATACCGAGGAGTGAATTTCCCATGACTTAGATGATTTTGGTGTAAGGAGTGCGAATCGTGAGCGCGTTCGAAGTGAGGGTTTAGGTGTGGTTAAGCGAGGTACACACATAGTGTGCCGAGGTGATGTTGCGTGGTTAGCCGAGGTACACATATAGTGTGCCGAGGTGAGGTTAAGCGCCAATGTTATCTAACACATTGTGGGGACGCCATCGGGAGTGCTACTTTAGCACCAATGTGCATAAGTAAGGAGCGATTAAGTCAATTTTGGTCCTTAGGTGACATTTTGGTCCCTAAGTGTCGTTGTGGTCCTCGGTGTGACAAGTAGTCCACCATGGATTGCCGAGGTGACCGAGAAGTCGGTTGTAGGTCCTAAGGTGATTCTACCGGTGTTGTAGGGTCAACCTTAGCAATCGTGATGATGTTCAGGTGGTGTAGGCGTCGGTGTGAGCGATTTGAGTAACGACGAGTAGAACGACGAGTAACGACGGTGAGAACGGTGTAAACATTCACATACGTTATGATTGATTTGTGTGTGATTGTATTTGTCATGAAGTCACATGTTCATGTGCATATTACGACGGAGGAGGTCTCGGCCTCGGATATGGTAGGACCGGTCTCCATATCAAATAACGACGAGTTAACGACGGAGATGCCGACGGGCTAAATAACGACGGTGGAGGTACCTCATTGCATAATGCCCGTGGATGGGTTGCATACATGCATACATTACATGAATTGTTGTGTTTGAATTTGGTTGAAAATTGTTGTGTTTATGTGGACTATCGGTGAGTTTGTCAGAATTTCGAACCGAGGTGTTTTAGTGCTATCTCTATCCTTAAGCTTTCTTCACATTATATTACTTGTGTTAAGAGACTCACCCTAGCCGCTTATTGTTGCTCCGCTCTCGTGGCAACTTGCAGTACTCATGAGTGATAGCCGTGCCTAGTTGATGTTGGTTGAGTCGCTCCGGTCGTGTAACACCGGGTTGGGCCGAGTAGATTATTTTGTACTCTTTATACCGATCTTGTGTATATTTTGCTAGATAGTCTTTTGGAACTAAAACTATCATATTTGTGTAACTATTACTATGTAATATGACTTGTTGTGTTACTGGCCGAGGTGCCTTATATGATGGGCTGAGACCCTTTTTGTCGTGGTGATGCGCATGACTGCATGCTTGTATAATGCTGTGAAACTGTTTTGAACTTAATTGATTTTCTGTTTTCCTTTTAATTACCAAATGTAGCACTCCTTTGAGTGAAATTTTGAAACTCTGATTTTAATTTAGTAGACCGAATTGATTAAGATAAGGGGGTGTTACAAGGTGGGCCACAAGCAAGCTTTTAGAATGAAAACATGGTGTGGGCCCCACAAGTGTGCTAGGGTATTAAATAATTGCAATGCTAGATCAAAGTGGGTTGCCAAGAAAGTGGCTAACAGAGTTAAAAACACTGACAGTATGAAAGTGAAAGACATAATGGCTGATATTAGGGAGAATTTCAAAGCTGGCATTTCATTTGGTAGAGCTTGGAGGGAGAAAAAATGGCTTAAGACTTAGTTGAAGGTGATGCAACCAAGCAATACAGTTTGCTATGGAGGTATGCAGCTGTGTTGAAGAGAGTATATGCTGGGAATACTTGCAATATCTCAGTGGTTAGACCGACACAAACATATGAACCAAGGTTTGGAGCTTTTTATTTTTGCTTTGATGGGTGTAAGAAGGGGTTCATAAAGGGTTGTAGACCAATTATTTGTGTTGATGGGTGTTTTCTCAAGACAAAATATGGAGGACAACTTTTGGTGGCTGTGGGGAGAGACCCAAATGATCAATATTTTCCATTAGCCTTTGGGGTTAGTGAAACTGAAACAAAGGAATCTTGGAGATGGTTCCTAAAGTTGTTGTTGGAGGACATTGGTATGGACAAGAGATGGATCTTTATTTTAGATCAACAAAAGGTAAAGCTATTCATATTAATTTCTGTCTTTTATTTATGATAAGGTTAAGTTATTTACAATATTTTTTTGTGTCTTTATGTGTAGGGTTTGATACAATTATTTGAGGAGATGGGTTTGGAACACAGGTTATGCATGATGCATCTGTATGCAAACTGCACATGCTATTGCACAAGGATTACCTACAGAAGGAACTAATGCTACTGCTACTGCACAAGCTAGTGTTACTGCTGCTGCACAAGGAAGCAATTCAGAAGGAATCAATGCTACTGCACAAGGAACTGTTCCTGCTGCTGCACAGGAAGCAATTCAATTGGAATTAATGTTGCTGCTGCACAAGGAAGCAATTCAAGTGGAAATAATGCTGCTGCTGCACAAGGAAGCAATTCAATTGGTACTTAACTCTGTTTCATTACAATTGTTGATTTTTTTAGCATTTTTAGCTTTTGCTTACAATTGTTGATTTTTTTTAGCACAAACAAGTGTTCCTGCTGCTACACAACAAAGAAATGCACAAGCAACTATTCCTGTGACTTCAACAACACATGCAAGTGTTCCTACTTATGCAGCACCTACTGTGTCTTCAACAAGACATGCAACTACTCTACCTAGAATTGATAAGCTGTCAATTTCAAGGAAAAGGATTCTCTCTGCTACTGTAACTAATCAAAGTGTTCCAACTGGTGCTGCTAAATGAAGTAACTCTGCAACTAATCCAAGTGTTCCTACTGCTGCTACTAAAAGAAGTCTCTTTGGTCCTGCAACTAATCTCCAAAACCCACCAAACCCAGAAACACATCCTGCTGTGACAAACCTCCATTCTCCTATTGTCAGAAACCTCCCCTCTCCTAGTGCTCCTAAAAAAATGCTTCCAAGACAAAAAAGAGCCTAGGTCTCAAGAAGACTAGGTTTAGTACAAGGACAACCAAGTGTACTATTCCTTACATGGGTCCTGGATCTGACCCAAAGAAACCATTGGTTCTTGAAGATGATGAAGGAAACAACAATGGGGATTTGACACAACAAAAGGTGGACTGAAGATTGTAGCAAGCAAGTGTTTTGTTAGGAGTTTATGTAACTGGTTTAGCAAGTAATTTGTAACTGGTTTCTGTACTGGTTTAGCAAGTATTATGTAACTCGTTTAGCAAGTTTATGGAACTGTTTTAGCAACAATGAACCTAATGCTTTAGTAAGCAACTATTTTGTATGGTATTCTATATGCCACTACTTTATGTATCACATTACCTGTTAAATGGTCTATTATTGTTATGTTATATGGTCTGTTAAATGGCCTTCAAATGACATGTAATTGGTATGTTATATGGTCTGTTAAATAGCCTGTTATTGCTACATATTTGACCTCTAAATGGCTTGTAATTAGTTTAAAAAAATTTACTCCACACACACTAACATTCACATTTCATAATTAACACAAACTTCAAATTTCATTCATACTTAGATTAGAGATTACATAACTTCAACAAGGTTACATACTTCACTGAAATCAAAACTACGCCAAAAATCTAATTTTTAACAAAATCTAATTTCATGAATGTTACAACCACAATCAACAACACTATAATAGCTTGCATCCAACTATTCTTCTTCCTCTCATCTAACAACTTTAGCTTCAGCTTTCCATTTTTTTTTGACTCCAATTCTTTGAAAAATTCACCACATTTGCATTGACAGAATCCTTGTGTTCCACAACCAGCTTCCACAGTTTTAGGAATTGACACAACTTCAGCTTGATTTATTTCTCCTGCTGAGACCATGGACATTCTATCAATATCTAGTTCATCGTCCCATATAAACAAATTGCAGCTTACTCCCTTCTGCACACATTCATAAATTCAAATAGGGCATAGAAAAATTAGGTTTAGGATTTAGGGAAATAACCAAATTAGCAACTGGAATACAAGAAATTAAATAAACCAACTTAGCCCAAAATTAGTACACCTCCATAATCTTCTTCCAGGGTTTTCAACAGTGTTGGCTACCCATAAACGCATTGCTACACGACATCCACATTGAGGGAGTAAGCCTTGCCTTGTTGCAGCACTCAATGAGACATTGCTTTGGCCATTGGTACACGTACAGTGATGAATGGGAACGAAGAAGAAGAAAGAAGAAGAAGAAGAAGAACAAAGAAGCAGAACGAAGAAGAAGAACAGAGAAGAAGAGGGTGTGTGTTTTTTTAGAGAGAAGATCTGTAGAAATGTTTGTGTTGTTTTAAAGAAGAAGACATGACTCAGCAGGGGTTTCTTTAAAAACGTCAATATTGCCACGTTTCAATCCACCATGTCATCCACATCAGCTCCAAGTTAACTCTATTATGTAAAACTAACAGCGAGGGCTTCTTTAAAAACGTCAATATTTTACAAGGGCTTTTTTAATTTTTTTTTTGCAGGGGCTTAAATGGATTTCTCGCTATTTTGCAGGGGCTTATCATATATTTAAACCTTAAGTGAAAAATCTGCTGCACTAGAATCATTTAAGAATTTTATATATGAAGTAGAAAAGGAAACTGGTTGTGTGATTAAATCTCTGAGAACTGACAGAGGTGGAGAATTCACATCCACAGAATTCGAAACCTACTACAGTTCCAATGGAATTAAAAGAAAACTAACATCATCCTATACACCCCAACGGAATGGGGTGGCTGATAACTCTATTTTATATAGAGTTATTCATACATTTAAACTTAGATTATTGTTTATTTTCAAGTAAATAAATAAATAAATAAATATAGCTTATAACTGAAGAAACAACATTTCAAGGATTCAAATGGATTAGGACAATAAACTACGCAAAATGCATATGTCTTGTTATGTTTGATGTTTTGTTCAGTGCAGCTACTTCAGGTGTACCTACACTGCCTACACCTGCTAAACCAATTTTATGCTTCAACACTTGATATGTGACGTCATGCCTAGTCATATGGAGCAAACCCACTTGCTGAATTCGGCGCCTACTCTTGAAGACAAGTTGAGAAGGTCACTCACTCAAGAACATGTGACACTTCTTTATTGGACCACCCCATGTGAACTTCATGCAAAATAGCAACTTGCTTGATGGGAAGTCTACAAGTAACTATGGTTACTGATCTCAGTTACATTTTGGCGCCAAGGAAACCCTCCAAGGGAGGAAAGCTCAATTGCCTATAAATAGAAGCCCATATCTTCACTTCAAGATCATCCTTCGTCTAAGCTTTTAAAGGATCACTTATTTTCTTTATATTTGTAGCATAGGTTTATTTTTCATTAAGTTTCTGAAGAGAAAGAAGGTAAGGAAGTGCTTGACAACCACTCCCTTCACTTTTACTTGAAGGAAATTGTGTAAGAAATCTTATTGTACTTCAACTTGGGAAACTCATGAAAAAGATCTGTCCTTTGTGTAATCTCTATCCTTTTGAGTTCTTTTGTAATATTACTTATTTGATTATCCTCTTTACAGATTCTCTCTATTATATATTGAGTAATATGAGCTAAATTCCTTTGGTTGAGATGTTGTAGCCTTGTAATGATCTTCTAAGTAAGTAAATGTGGTTTATGTAGTGTGTGCATTTTAACTCTTGTGTAATACTTCTTTCAAAGCTTATTCTGAATTTGATCACTTTAGAATAGGTAGACTTGTAACAGCAGACATGGGTTACATTTAAGAAATCAAGAGTTAATAAGAATGAGTGTTTGTAACACATCTTTGTTAAACTAGTTTTAATAAAGAATTGATTGTTAAAACTGTGTTAAGTCCTAGACATAGGATAACATAGTTCTTAGGGTGATATAGTGGGTGATTGTTAAAACTGGAGTGAATCTATTTAGCATGCCTAGACATAGGAAGCTTATAATGAAACTCTGAAGAAAGTGACTGAAAGGCACATACTCATGCAGCTGCATCCAAAGTACCTACACTGCTTACACCACTAAAACTCTTAGAAGTGATTTACTTGGTGAAAACATCTCAACTACTTTATCTCACTGATTCCTTACAAACATTTATTGTTTATCTTGTTTTAATTCAAATTGTATACTCCAACCAATTGTGAATAGTGTAGACACACTAAGTGTACACTCTAAACTCTACAAAGCTTTACATAATCCCTGTGGGTTCGACCTTTTCTTATCATTATGTTACTTGTGTGACTATATATACTTGCATACTCTTTTCCACACCAGTGGTTGAGAGAAAAAATAGAACTTTATTGAATATGGTAAGATGCATGCTCTCTGAGAAAAATATGCCCAAGGAATTCTGGCCAGATGCAGTAAAATGGGCTACATATGTTCAAAATAGGTGTCCTACTTCAGCCTTGAAGGATGTTACACCAGAGGAGGTGTGGGGAGGAAGTAAGCCATCAATTCACTACTTCAGAGTATTTAGTTGTATTGGGTTTGCTCATGTTCCTCAACAACAAAGAAGCAAGTTGGATGACAGGGCTATCAAGTGCATTCACTTGGGTATAAGTGAGGGATCTAAAGCTTATAAGCTTTTTGATCCAATAAAGAAACTAATCATAGTTAGCAGGGATGTGAAGTTTGCTGAAGGAGAACAGTGGAATTGGAAAGAAACTACTGCAAATAGTGACTCTCCAATAGTTGATGACACTGAAATACTAGATGAGGAACCAAGAACTCAAGAACAAGTGCTACCAGGTCAAGCAGAACTAGAAAATACCATTAATGCAGAAGATATAGTAACTGCAGATGAAAAAAATGAGACTGGCAGTCAAGTTGAAGGGCATGAGTCTCCAAATCAAGGGAGGATAAGAAGACCACCAACTTATTTGGATGATTATGTGACTCAAGCTGAAACAATGGAGGAACTCAACCTCACAATTCTTGCTCAGATAGAGGATCCATTGACATTTGAAGAAGCAATGAAGGACACTAAGTGGAAGCATGCTATGGATACTGAGATTCAATCTATTGAGAAGAATGCCACTTGGGAGTTAACTGATTTACCACCAAAAGTCAAGAAGATTGGAGTAAAGTGGGTGTTTCAAACCAAGTTTAATGAAAAAGGAGAAGTTGAAAAATATAAAGCAAGGTTGGTGGCTAGAGGGTTCACGCAGAAACATGGAATTGACTACAGTGAGGTGTTTGCACCTGTAGCTCGTTGGGACACAATTAGGGGTGTGATTGTTGTGGTTGCTCTAAAGAAATGCACTGTCTTTCAACTAGATGTTAAAAGCGCATTTCTTTATGGAGAGTTGAAAGAAACAGTCTTCGTGGAACAACCTGCAGGATATGAAAGAAAAGGTGAAGAGCATAAAGTTTATAGATTGAAGAAGGCATTGTAAGGGTTGAAACAAGTTGCAAGAGCTTGGTACAGCAAAATTGATGCATACTTCACTAAAGAGGGATTCACAAAATCACCCTCTGAACATACTCTATATGTTAAGAAGGATCAGACCAGCAACTTGCTCATTTTAAGTCTCTACGTGGATGATCTTATCTTCACAGGAAGTTCACCACAAATGATTAAGGAGTTCAAGTGTTCTATGAAGCAACACTTTGACATGGCTGATTTGGGTAGTTGAAATCACGCAGAATGAGGTGGGCATCTCTATTAACCAGTCCAAGTATGCAACTGAGTTATTGGAAAGGTTTGGAATGAGTAATTCTAAACCTGTTTCAACACCTATTGTGCTTGGATCAAAATTATGCAAGGAAGGAAGTGGTAGCAGAGTTGATACAACTAAGTATAAGCAGATAGTTGGATCTTTGATGTATCTAACTGCTACTCGCCCTGATCTAATGTTTGCAGTATTCCTTATCAGTAGATACATGGAGGAACCATATGAATCACATATGTAGGTTGCAAAAAGGGTGCTAAGATATGTCAAAGGCACCATTAACTTGGGAATTCAGTACAAGAAACATGGAAATCAGCAAGCCACTGCCTACACAAACATATTATGTTTGAGACTGTGATGACAGAAAAAGTACCTCTGGGTACGTGTTTCTGCTAGCTTCTAGTGCAATCAGTTGGTCTGCAAAAAAACAACCCGTTGTAACTCTATCAACAACTGAAGCAGAGTTTATAGCTGCTGCTAGTTGTGCTTGTCAAATTGTTTTGTTGAGAAGACTTTTGGAGAAGATAGAGATGCCTCAAGATGAAACATCTATGATAATTTGTGACAACAACTCTACCAATAAGCTGTCTAGGAATCCTGTACTTCATAGTAGGAGCAAGAACATATGTTCTAAGATGCCTGAGATGAGCTTTGAGCAGATGAAGATTTAGTCCGGATGATTGAAGATGAATCTCGGGCAGTACAAGGCTGGTGCTGGAGCACGTCGGTGGGGGGTACCTGCAAACACTCTGATGCCTATGTCAGTAAGAGGAAATGAAGAGGTAAAGAAAAATGATAAGGGAATGAGAAGCGTGTACCGTAATTGGAGAGTTGCACCTCTATTTATACACAAATAGGTCGTACCTGGAGCGTCAGATACGGGCGCTGGATCCTCGCCGTTGAAGGTTAGTGCGCGTTGTTAAGCGCACACTGGGCCGTTCTCCAGAGTTGGATCGAGCCTGTCCGGAACAAAGGCCCCTCAAGTCGAGGTTGGACGGAGCTTGAGGTCGGCCTCGGCTTGAGTAGTCACTCGTGCTTGAAGAGGGAGCAATGATTGTCGTGCCACGTGTCAGCTTGTCAGTGGAGAGACAAAGATGTGATGTTCGAGTAAATCGAGGCGACGCTTTGCTGAACCGAGGCTGTCTTGTCGCCCAGCATTGATGGGACGTATTGAAAGAGTGTGTCGCTTCGCATTCTGCCCGTTGGAGGGGTATATAAGGCTAGTTGAAAGCCTATTTCCTCACGAGCTCTGCAAGTGAAAATCTTTCCGACCATAGTTCCGAGATTAGCTCCGTCGTGCAATCTGAGATTTGTGGCCGCGCGAGATCATTGTTCATTGCCTCCAAGATCAATATTCAAGCTGACTTCGACGAAACCCTGCAAAGAGGTTAGTTTTTATGTGCTTTGATTTAAAAGTTTTATTTACCTTTAATGCGTTTGTCCGCGGCCGAGGTCGTCATTTGGAGACCGTCACTGCTTTGCACCTCATGGAGAGGAAATAGATCTGCCTCGGCTTCTCTGAGGCTGAGAATGATTGATTAGATAAGATAGTAATTAGTAGCACTCTCCCCTTGCAAACATATGGTGCGAACCAAGAGTGAGGAGACACAGAGCTACGTTCCCCCGGGCAAGCCGGTCTTGAAGAGGTCAGTCGAAGGCCATCCAGTGCCAGCCCCAAAGGGAGCTACGTCCCTGTTTTCTTCTACGTATGGCAACACATCCACGAGGTCGGGCATTTCGGCTTCGGTCCATGAAATCGCGAGAAAAATGTCAGAGAATACCGAGGGAGGCAACACTGAGGTGAACTCCCAAGCTCGGCCATGTGTAGTCAATGATTTAAGCTTTTACTACTTGTAATCTTTGTAAATTCTTGAGTATTAATTAGGAAATTTATGATTTTTAATCACGTTCTATTTGTAAGTTGATCGTACCTTGACCAATGAAGAGTTGAAGTGTTGATTGATTCGTCTATGGGCCGGTCGTTGAATGGGTGAAAGGACCGGTCCTGGCTTCACGCGTTGAACACCTCGGGTGGTACCTGCAAAGACACTCCGACGATCTAGTGAGAGGTCGCTCGGGCAGATAGCACAAGGTTAGAGAACGTACCTGAAGCCATATGCGAATGGCGTATATATACTGCGAGGTCCGACCGTTTTGCGAAGATTTCGGCCGGCGAGAATTGCGGTCCAAGCAGCTTACTTGGGCCGGTTGCGCTGGGCTGGGTCGACGGCCCAATTGCTATTGGGAGCCCTTGTAATTGCCGATACACCCGAACAGTTGCCCCCAAGCCTAGGTCGCTTAAGAGCGGCCGAGGCTTGAATCGTTGCCTTCAAATAATGTTGTAAGCGGTCGGGTTGCATTGCGTGATCGGTCTCCATCCGCGAAGTGTGTGGTCATTTGCCACACCCGATCGCGACCGTCTCTTGTAGTTCAGGCACCGGGTCGCCGGGACCGGATCTTGCCTCGAGGTCGCTGCCCCTCGGGGGTCGCGCCAATTCGAGGCTCGATATGTTGCCCCCGCCTGTACAGCCTCGCGGCCGACCTACGAGGGAGCGACCGTCAGAAATCGTTGGGGGCCATTCGTTGGCTGCCTTTGTTGTAGGTCGTTGGACGTCCTACTCTCGCTGTAGACCGCTCAAGGTCCGTGCTTGTTCGTGGGTCAATCTTTGACTCTTGGACCATTCGATGGCACTTGGTTGGGATGTGGACGCTGCCATTCATGCTGGAGAGCGATCCCATTGGTCGGGACTCGGCCGACCTCCTTAACTTACGAAGTCTACTTGGATCTTGCTCGTTTTAGGAGGTGTGATCATTCTCGGTGGCACTCGACGTAGGTCAACGCGGTGACATTCGATTGGGCCAGCTCGGTGGCGCTTGAATGGGCCAACTCGGTGGCACTCGATGTAGACCGCTCGGGGCCTACGCTGTTTGTGGGTCCTTCTGACCCTTGGGCCATTTCGATGGCACTCGATTGTAGACCGCTCGGGGCCTACACTTGTTGGTGGGTCCTTCTGACCCTTGGGCCATTTTGATGGCACTCGACCGCTCGGGGCCTACACTTGTTGGTGGGTCCTTCTGACCCTTGGGCCATTTCGATGGCGCTCGATTGTAGACCGCTCGGGGCCTACACTTGTTGGTGGGTCCTTCTGACCCTTGGGCCATTTCGATGGCGCTCGATTGTAGACCGCTCGGGGCCTACACTTGTTGGTGGGTCCTTCTGACCCTTGGGCCATTTCGATGGCACTCGGTTGGGACCATTTCGATGGTCGCTCGGTTTAGATCGTTTCGACGATCCGTTTATGCTTGATAAATCTTCGATCGCTCTTCTGCCACGAGCATGTTTGAGCGACCGGGCATACATTATTGCGTGAAAGTTAAGAACAAATCATATTTCTAAAGGTCAGGCCTCAGTAAAAAACCCAGTGGGAAAAAGAGCGCCCGCCTGACATTTATTCATAAATCGTTAGTCTGTCCTGTTATCACGAGGACTGTCTTGTTCTTCAAGTGACCTATCTCGCTCTTCTTCACGGCGCGCGTATGCGACCTTTCTAGCGAATAGTGCTTCTTCGTAGGCCATATGATCGTTGGCCCTTCGTAGGAACATGGTCAGATCCATATGATGATTTAGGCCGAACTCTTCTGCAAAGCTGTGGTCCGGTCTGATCCCACGCTTGAGATACTTCAGTTTGTCTCTATCAGTCAGGTCGCGCACCTGCTCGGCCTCGGCGTTGAATCGCTCTATGTACTGTCTCAATGATTCGTTGTCCTCTTGGATAATCGTATCCAAGTGCTCTTCATGCCGCTTTAGGCATCCGTTGGCCGTGTAGTTGGCCAAGAATGTTCTAACCAAAGCCGCCCCAAGGCGGGATGGTGTTGGGCGAGCAGCTCTCCCACAACTCCAGTGCTCGTTCCTCGAGCTCTTGTGGAAAGAGTCTGCACTTCATGGTCGGAACTCTCTGTAACAGCAGTAATTATTAAAATACCGGAGATGCTTGTCTGGATCGCTACGGCCATCAAACTTGTTGAGATTGGGCGGCTTGCGGAGGTCTCTCGGAATCTTGTAACGCCGATCTCCCGGAGAACGGCCGTGTTCATTCGAATGCCGTTCGACCCAAAGGGTTGCATTGCGAGGCACGCCTCGTTGCCCGGCATTCCATAGAATCCTCCGGACGGGCCAGTTGGTGGATGCTGAGGAGGCCTACGGTCGCTTCGCTTTGGCCTCTCTTGGCCGATGCGAAACGCCCCTAATTCTCCCATTTCGTAATCTTCCACTCTTCACGAGAATCCCAAGATCGCTTCCGACCGAGCGTGACCGGACGACTCATTGGAGGAGTACTGGTAGGTGGCGGCCGGTGTCGGGGCGGTAGCCGGAATCTTCATAATCATAGGACATCGAGCGGCGTCACGCCGTTCTCGCTGAAGCGTCCATGCGCCTGCGCTTCTTCTTGCCGGAGAGCGATGAGTAGTGCTCTCTCGGCGAGAGATGCTCCTCGCCGAGGAGGAGCGGTGTCTTCGCTACGCGGTCGGCGGCGCGATGTTCTCCGTCTTCGCCCGTGGGCGCCCGGATCGAACCTCTCGTCTTGAGAGATGAGCGCATCTCGGTCTGCGATCACTTGATTTTTGTTTTGCGGGAGAGCCGCAAAAGCGGCTTGAGTGACATGATCCGGTAGAGGTTCTCGAATGCCCGCCAACCACCGGCTCGGGCGGTAGGTCTCGTGAACGGCCGGATGGATCTGGCTGGAGGACCGGTCCACGACCGCTGTTGTGAACCGAAGGTTCTTGTCGTGGAAGTCCTTGAGATTCGTGGATCGTGTGGACGCCACGCCCTCGAGAATCATTCGATTCTCGCCGGAGGATTGAGTCGAAGCGGCCCGCGTGCGGGGCGGTCGCGTGGAGCCATGAATGTGGTAGGATAGCGCACGGGCCTCCCATCGTGGTCGCCAATTGATCGTACCTTGACCAATGAAGAGTTGAAGTGTTGATTGATTCGCTACATGGGCGGTCGTTGAATGGGTGAAAGGACCAGGCCCGGCTTCACGCGCGTTGAACACCTCGGGTGGTACGCAAAGACACTCCGACGATCTAGTGAGAGGTCGCCGAGGCGAGATAGCACAAGGTTAGAGAACGTACCTGAAGCCATATGCGAATGGCGTATATATACTGCGAGGTCCGACCGTTTTGCGAAGATTTCGGCCGGCGAGAATTGCGGTCCAAGCAGCTTACTTGGGCCGGTTGCGCTGGGCTGGGTCGACGGCCCAATTGCTATTGGGAGCCCTTGTAATTGCTGATACACCCCGGAACATAAGTGTTATTTGGTGCAAAAATGTGTTTAGGTGTGAATTATAGATAAATTGGAACAATTTGATGTGTTTGTTAGTTGTGCAGATTTTTACTGTTAGTTAGATGACAGACCGCAAAGACTGTTTTAGGTCTTTGTGAGACCAGCAGAAGTGATTGGAATTTAAAAGTGCGTAAAGTGTACGAAATTTGCTAAGCTGGCGGTGTGGGACAGGCGTGACAACGTGACAGTCTATACGCAGTAGTCAATGGGGACCACCAAAGATCCTCTTTGTTTTTAAATATATTAATTCCCTTTTTGGTAGTGTTTCTTTTGTCTTTTTGCAAGGTTTTTACCCTAATTGTGCAACTATAAAAGGCTCATTAGAAAAGTTGGAAAGGGGGCTGACCTTGGCACGAAACTCTAGGCGAAAAAGTGACTATTCAGACCTGGTGTTTGTCCTTTAGCAACCAGCCACCACTACCACTTCATCTTCTACCTTCATCCATTCCACCATTGTTGAAAGCGCATTAACATCGAGACAAAGACTGCCGAGAGTCTTTGTGAAGCCGCTTGGATCTAGTGTCTTTGTGGATCGGTTTTCATTTTTATTTTGGTTGTTTTGATGCTCAACATGAGCTAACTTTTTTAGTGTTAGGGATTTAATGAAGTTGTGATCCATTCCACCATTGTTCTTCAATCTCTTCTCTCTTAGTTTCTTGTATTTTTCTTCAGCGGTAATGTTAATCTTGACCTTGGTTTTCATTTTTATTTTGGTTGTTTTGATGCTCAACATGAGCTAACTTTTTAGTGTTAGGGATTTAATGAAGTTGTGATTGATTTTTAGTTGTAAGAACCTTGTTGATGTTAAAAGCACCTTGAATCTATGAGAATTATTTTTATACATTAGGCTGAGCTTGATCACCTTAGTTGAAAGACATTTTAATTAAGTTGGTTAAACTAGAAATATATTATTAATCATACTAGAATTAAGTTGGTTAAACTAGAAATATACTCTTAATTAGGCTGAGCTTGATCATTGATGGCTAGGGTCTACATTAATGGGAGCTTAGACATAAGGTACCCTTAATCAAACCTTGGTGAAATTGTTAAAAAATATAATTCTGCGTTCAGGTGCTGGCAGCATCTTCACAGCACCTGCAACTTGACTGAAATCACAATAGAATTAATATCCCTAACCATTTTTTATTCTGATTTGAAAACTATTTTATTTGCACTTTAAATTCTCTGTGAGAACATGATTTGTCTTACCTTTTTATTGTACTCCCTAGTTTACTTTTCAAGTCATTTTTGCATTAAGTTAGCTAAACAATCCTTGTGGGAATAACCTTTATTTATCATTATATTACTTGTTAGATTGTGTATACTTGCACACATTTTTGCATTAAGTTAGCTAAACAATTGCATTTTTTATTTGTTCTAGTGAGCTTGTTTCTCACCTCTTGTGTGTTTGTGTCAGCAGATTAGTTTCTATTGTATGCACAGACATAGCACACTTGAGTACAGACTAGACCCTGAGATTGAAAGAACTTTCAGAAGGTTAAGGACTCAGAGTCACAGTCACGGAGGATTTGCTGAATTAGGTGCTGCTATAGACATGGCAAGCACCGGTCCTCTAACTGATGAAGAATTGGAGAGCGTCCATGACTATGGGCCTGTTTGTTACGGATTTTTAAAAAATGATTTTAGTGTTTCATAATTTAGAGATTATTTTTTAGAGATTTTTAAGAAAAGTAGAAGCTAATTTGTGTTTGTTTACTATCGCAGAAATCATTTTTTAAAGCTACTCATAGTGGTTTTCATTAGAGTATTTCCAAAAGCAAAAAAATGATTTTTTAAAAAATCTGAAACACACATTATGAAAAGGATTAAAAATGATTTTTTGCTTTAAAAAATGATTTTTTGCATCCGAGAATCTATAACAAACGGACCCTATGACATGGGGATGCAAACCAACACAATTGGGCTTGCTAATGACAGGGATAGGCTCAAGAGGGACTATGCTATCTTTGAGCCCAAACCATGAACACAGGGATTGTAGTACCTGACATCACCACAAATCATTTTGAATTTATACCAATGATGTTTCAGATGCTACAAACCGTGGGACAGTTTGGAGGGACACCTACTGATAATCCCCATTTACATTTGAGGCAGTTCTTGGAGGTTGCAAGTAATTTCAAAATGCAGGAATTACAGATGATGCTTTTAGATTGAGGTTGTTTCCCTACTCTCTCAAGGATAGGGAAAAGGCTTGGTTGAACTCTTTGGAGTCACATTCTATCACTACATGGAATGAGATGGCCGAAAAGTTTTTAACTATAAGTGCTTTCCCCTCATTAAGAATGCTATAATGAGGAATGAAATTACCTCATTTAGGCAAAGTGATGATGAATCCTTGTTTGAGGCATGGGAGAGATTCAAGGAGTTATTGAGAAAATGCCCTCACAATGGTATTCCTATATGCATTCATTGCTGTTCGGTACCTAGACTTCGTACTCGGTCTGAGGCCCGGGGTACTTGGTTGGAGAGCTCCGGAGGGAGAAGCAAGAGTCCTTGAATAGAGAAGTCATGGATGACTACGGTGAAGCCTAAGCTTGGTTGGTCCGAGTTAGCTTGAAGATCCACGTCGGGTGGGGGGTAGCGCCATCATGGAGTAAAACTAAAACGGGACTAATCCCAGCCTAGGATAGACCGAGGCAAAACCATCTCCTCCCCAAGAGGCATTGGCAGCGACGGTCATCAAACGACGACGTCGACTTTGGTCAAAAGCATCAAATAAAAAGCATCCAAGTTTAACAGATGATAAAACTGACCTCAGAGTTGATTCACTCAAGTACGGATCGAATGATGAACTCGGGGCGTCGAATTATGAGCTCGCTCCACCAAAAAACTCATAAAACAAGGTACTGCACGGCGGAATTGAACTCGACACAGTGGTTGGAAAGGCACAAATTCTCAGATCACTTAGAGCTCTCAAAGGAAATTGTTCTCAGAATCAAGGCGAAGTGAAGAATGAGTCTTCAACTCAACTTATATAGGCACCAAGGGGAGAGATGCGAAGCGACGCGTCTCATCAATGCGTCCCATCAATGAACAACTCTGCACCACGACAAGACAGCCTCGGTTCTTTGAAGCGTCGCCTCGATTCCACCCAACATCACATCTCTGTTTCTCTACTCACTAACTGACACGTGGCACAACATCATTGGTTTCTCTCTCATCAAAGGCACCGAGCAAATCAAGCTGAGGCCGACCTCATCCTCTCGTCGAACTCGACTTGGGGGCCTCTGTTTCTGACTGGGCCAAAACCCCATATGGCTTGGGCCTGGCCCAATTCCGCACTAGAAACAGGCCAATGCACAATCCACTACCAAGCATCTGTGTTCAACGGTCCAGATCTAAGTGGCCGCATCCAACTCCTCAGGTACGATACTTTCGTCTTTAAATAGAGGTGCACCCCTCCATTTCTAGGTACATTCTCAATCTTTGCATGCCTCTTCATTTCCCTGGCTGACATAAGCATTGGAGTGTTTGCAGGTACCATCCCCTGATGAGCTCAAACAAGCAACCTTGGACTGTCCAAAGTAAATCTTCAACCACCCGAAGTCTATCTTCAATCTCCAGAAGCACAACAACTAGTACCTCGGATCCGACCCATTCTCGAGATCCAGGTACCGAACATGTCTCATCCTAGTCATTCATTCATTGGTCTTGTCAATTTGTCAATTTTCAGGTCCCAAACATGACAATTATGTCCAGGAATGATGCTCCCTTAGGAATCTCTCAAATGCCAATGGATGAGCATATTAAAATTCATCAATCTCAAGCCAACTCTAACTTTAGCAACATAATGATGGCACAATCAGCTATTTGTTCTAGATCCTCGATGCTCTACAATAATGAGAAGCTTGGATATTTGGCTAAAAATATTGAACCAAGTTTGTTGGACTTAATCAAAGCAACAAACTCTATCTTCTTGCTAGGAAGAATGATACCTTTAGATGGACCTAGTGAAATAGGTATGTCTTCAACCTATTTTATCTGTATTCTTTTTTTTCACCTTGTTATTAGTGCACAATATCCACTATTAGCTTTGTTTGATTTTCGTTTCACTCTATCTGAGTTTAAATAATAAATTTCATATTCAATTTTATTCGGGAAGATATTTTATTCCTAAACTGATTAGTGTGTGATATATTATGTTTTGAGATATTAATGGTTATTCTTTCTTGCAAAAACAATGAAGCTCCCAATCTGGTGCCACTAAATGGAATGCCATTAAATGTGGGTGATGTAGTATGTTTGTGAAATCTTTATGACAAAAAGTTCCATTTATATTGTGTTTTTTTAAAAAAAATACTTCCTCTAGGCCTATTTATAAAAACTGCAGTTTTAACTTCATTGAATAACTAATATATATTGTCTTTATAGAACCACGTACTAACTTATTTTTTGCAAACACCAAACTATCGACAACATTTTCAAGAGTTGAAAGCACAAAATAAGGATGTAGTCCTTAGTCAAGCACGTAGGTGTACTTCTAAAAGACGAACTTTCTCATCAGCTGCTAGAAACTCAGCCAAATATAGAAATCAAAACTCAAAGATTCCCGAAACTGAATCAAGTAATAGAGATACAAAGGTTAGTGTATTGAAAAACCTATTGTGTGTCATTATTTACTGAATCAAGCTAACGCTTATTGAAAAATAAACTGAATCACTCTAATGATGAATGTTTCCATCAAAATCTAGTGTATACATATTATTGATTAAAATTCTCTAAAATATTCCATATGAAACTACTTTACTTGTATTGATTCCGTATAAGTAAACTAATTTCATGATGACACAGATGATGAACCAAATTATTAGAAGTGTAGAACCTCAACACAGGGAGGATCAGTGTAGCGACCGAAAAATCCGGGCGAGGATTCTTCAAAGTTCGAAAGGAAGCCACCGCCGAAATTCTAGTTTAAGGGAAAATTCAGAAAATTCCTTTAGGTTTGGATAAAGCAAATTTAAGGTTCGGGAGTCGTTTATGCGTGGGGAATGTATTAGCACCCCACGACATTTTATCATTAGTTTACCCTTTTAAAATTATAGAAGGAGAAGAAGACTTAAATAAAAAATTAGTTTTTTCTGCTTGAAAAGAGTGGGCCCTTGCTCCTACGTACCTCCGAATGCAATGGAGGAATCAAAGCTACGTAGTTCTTCCTGAAAAAGTTTGTTGGATAGTGTTTTTTAATGTAGGGTTTTAGGACTCTCGAACTGCATAAACTCATTCGTCCTAGAACGACTAACCTGGGGTTGTACAACCGACTTAATCCCCTACTTTTTTGAAAATGATTTTTTGAGTTTTGAGAAAAATTGGTTTGGTATGAGGTGGTTTGATTTTAGGATAGGTATTCTAGGACTCTTGAACTATACAGCTCATTCGTCTTAGAACTCTGACTAATTAACCCAGTTGTAAAACTGACTTAATCACCTATTTTTGAGAAAAATGATTTTTGAATTTTGTATAGGGTTTTTAGGATTACTGAGCCGTTAGGCTCATTCATCCTAGAATGACGACTAACCCGCCCGCTCGCCGACTTAGTCCCTATTGGTATTTTACACGTAAATTATTTATTTTAAATATGGATTTTAGGACTGAGCAGCAATGCGGCACATTCATGGCCCTAAAAAGATGACTAACCCGATTATACAATCGACTTAATCCCCTATTTTGGTTCTTTGAAGAAATAAACTAATTTGTGCATAAGAAAAATGACAAACTGACAATTAATGTCGTGACCTTGAGTCGCCACTTAATTTATTAAAGATAGGGAAAATTGATAAACACCTAATCTAAGACAGTTACCCCTAAAGGGTGAAAACCTAATTTCCCTGCACCCCTAACACATCTGTCCTAAGACAGTTACCCTAAAATTGATTTGTGTAATGATTAATAAGTTGTTTAATTATTTGTCTACCCAAAAGTAATTATTAATAAAATTTAGTAGAAATATAATTATTTACAAATGACTAATTTAAGAAAATTTTAGTTTGACTTGACAGGGAAGCCCCGCTTCTACATACTCTCCGGTGCAATGAGAGACTCAAAGTCACGTAGTTCTTCCTGAAAATTTGTTGGATGGTTGATTGTATAATCAAAAGTCATGGAGTTCGCCGGAAAAGCGGACTGTCGCCGGAGAGGGCCAACCTCGCAGCGGCGCTCCCGCCGGAGACGACCAGGTTCGTTTTTTTTTTATTAATTTCTTTAGTGTTTTTTCCCTTTTTTTTCTGGGGCGTGGAGCTGGTTCAAAGCTAGAGAGAGGAGGAATATTATGGTCACTTTGGTCGGATTGGTATAATAGTCCAATGTATTGTTTTTCTTTGTTGTAACTCTCGTATGGTTTGTAATGTTTTAAATCTGTTAACAATTTAGGAGGGGGAGAAACAGTGGGCTAGGATATTTTTCCCACTGTGGTACAGGTTTTTGTGCGGGGTACTCTTTTTCCTTCCCGAGTCTTTTTCCCAATGGGTTTTGGCTCAGGGAGGTTTTGAGGAGGCCCTCCCCCTTTCCATTGTAATGGTTGGGCACTCCTTGTGCTCCCTTTCAATGAAATTGATTATCTAAAATCTTCGCCGGGAAAACTCAGGGTACGGCTCATGAAGGATAAGTATTTTCCTAATCACTCTTTCTTGGGTGCTCCAGCACGACGGGGCTCTACTACTTGGTCATCTATGGTGAAAGCACGAGAAATCATTGGTGTGGGCTTTAAATTTAAATTTGGTGATGGTACCTCCAACTTTTGGAACGATGGCTGGCTCTCACCTTCCCCTCTCGGCCTTTAGTTGGAATCAGTGCACATCCACGACATTCATTTGCAACTGAAGGATGTATATGTAGATGGGCATTGGAACCTTGATATGCTTTATACAGTCATTCCCCAAGAGTGGAAGAATTTGATCACCAGACTTACCCCTCAGCTTGCTCCAGCGGTTCCGGATACTTGGTGATCGTACCTGACCAATGAAGTGTTGAAGTTATTGTTGTACTGCTGACTAGACCCTGAGATTGAAAGAACTTTCAGAAGGTTAAGGACTCAGAGTCACAGTCACGGAGGATTTGCTGAATTAGGTGCTGCTATAGACATGGCAAGCACCGGTCCTCTAACCGATGAAGAATTGGAGCGTCCATGACTATGGGCACATTTATTACGGATTTTTAAAAAATGATTTTAGTGTTTCATAATTTAGAGATTATTTTTTAGAGATTTTTAAGAAAAGTAGAAGCTAATTTGTGTTTGTTTACTATCGCAGAAATCATTTTTTAAAGCTACTCATAGTGGTTTTCATTAGAGTATTTCCAAAAGCAAAAAAATGATTTTTTAAAAAATCTGAAACACACATTATGAAAAGGATTAAAAATGATTTTTTGCTTTAAAAAATGATTTTTTGCATCCGAGAATCTATAACAAACGGACCCTATGACATGGGGATGCAAACCAACACAATTGGGCTTGCTAATGGATGAGGATAGGCTCAAGAGGACTATGCTATCTTTGAGCCCAAACCATGAACACAGGGATTGTAGTACCTGACATCACCACAAATCATTTTGAATTTATACCAATGATGTTTCAGATGCTACAAACCGTGGGACAGTTTGGAGGGACACCTACTGATAATCCCCATTTACATTTGAGGCAGTTCTTGGAGGTTGCAAGTAATTTCAAAATGCAGGAATTACAGATGATGCTTTTAGATTGAGGTTGTTTCCCTACTCTCTCAAGGATAGGGAAAAGGCTTGGTTGAACTCTTTGGAGTCACATTCTATCACTACATGGAATGAGATGGCCGAAAAGTTTTTAACTATAAGTGCTTTCCCCTCATTAAGAATGCTATAATGAGGAATGAAATTACCTCATTTAGGCAAAGTGATGATGAATCCTTGTTTGAGGCATGGGAGAGATTCAAGGAGTTATTGAGAAAATGCCCTCACAATGGTATTCCTATATGCATTCTGTTCGGTACCTAGACTTCGTACTCGGTCTGAGGCCCGGGGTACTTGGTTGGAGAGCTCCAGGAGGGAGAAGCAAGAGTCCTTGAATAGAGAAGTCAAGGGATGACGGCTGAAGCCTAAGCTTGGTTGGTCCGAGTTAGCTTGAAGATCCACGTCGGGTGGGGGGTAGCGCCATCATGGAGTAAAACTAAAACGGGACTAATCCCAGCCTAGGATAGACCGAGGCAAAACCATCTCCTCCCCAAGAGGCATTGGCAGCGACGGTCATCAAACGACGACGTCGACTTTGGTCAAAAGCATCAAATAAAAAGCATCCAAGTTTAACAGATGATAAAACTGACCTCAGAGTTGATTCACTCAAGTACGGATCGAATGATGAACTCGGGGCGTCGAATTATGAGCTCGCTCCACCAAAAAACTCATAAAACAAGGTACTGCACGGCGGAATTGAACTCGACACAGTGGTTGGAAAGGCACAAATTCTCAGATCACTCAGAGCTCTCAAAGGAAATTGTTCTCAGAATCAAGGCGAAGTGAAGAATGAGTCTTCAACTCAACTTATATAGGCACCAAGGGGAGAGATGCGAAGCGACGCGTCTCATCAATGCGTCCCATCAATGAACAACTCTGCACCACGACAAGACAGCCTCGGTTCTTTGAAGCGTCGCCTCGATTCCACCCAACATCACATCTCTGTTTCTCTACTCACTAACTGACACGTGGCACAACATCATTGGTTTCTCTCTCATCAAAGGCACCGAGCAAATCAAGCTGAGGCCGACCTCATCCTCTCGTCGAACTCGACTTGGGGGCCTCTGCTTTTCGATGGGCAAAACCCCATATGGCTTGGGCACCGCCCGATTCCGCACTAGAAAGCAGGCCAATGCACAATCCACTACCAAGCATCCGTGTTCAACGGTCCGGATCTAAGTGGCGCATCCAACTCTCGTGCACGATACTTTTCGTCTTTAAATAGAGGTGCACCCTCCATTTCTAGGTACATTCTCAATCTTTGCATGCCTCTTCATTTCCCCTGGTGACATAAGCATTGGAGTGTTTGCAGGTACCATCCCCTGATGAGCTCAAACAAGCAACCTTGGACTGTCCAAAGTAAATCTTCAACCACCCGAAGTCTATCTTCAATCTCCAGAAGCACAACAACTAGTACCTCGGATCCGACCCATTCTCGAGATCCAGGTACCGAACATGTCTCATCCTAGTCATTCATTCATTGGTCTTGTCAATTTGTCAATTTTCAGGTCCCAAACATGACAATTATGTCCAGGAATGATGCTCCCTTAGGAATCTCTCAAATGCCAATGGATGAGCATATTAAAATTCATCAATCTCAAGCCAACTCTAACTTTAGCAACATAATGATGGCACAATCAGCTATTTGTTCTAGATCCTCGATGCTCTACAATAATGAGAAGCTTGGATATTTGGCTAAAAATATTGAACCAAGTTTGTTGGACTTAATCAAAGCAACAAACTCTATCTTCTTGCTAGGAAGAATGATACCTTTAGATGGACCTAGTGAAATAGGTATGTCTTCAACCTATTTTATCTGTATTCTTTTTTTTCACCTTGTTATTAGTGCACAATATCCACTATTAGCTTTGTTTGATTTTCGTTTCACTCTAACTGAGTTTAAATAATAAATTTCATATTCAATTTTATTCGGGAAGATATTTTATTCCTAAACTGATTAGTGTGTGATATATTATGTTTTGAGATATTAATGGTTATTCTTTCTTGCAAAAACAATGAAGCTCCCAATCTGGTGCCACTAAATGGAATGCCATTAAATGTGGGTGATGTAGTATGTTTGTGAAATCTTTATGACAAAAAGTTCCATTTATATTGTGTTTTTTTAAAAAAAATACTTCCTCTAGGCCTATTTATAAAAACTGCAGTTTTAACTTCATTGAATAATTAATATATATTGTCTTTATAGAACCACGTACTAACTTATTTTTTGCAAACACCAAACTATCGACAACATTTTCAAGAGTTGAAAGCACAAAATAAGGATGTAGTCCTTAGTCAAGCACGTAGGTGTACTTCTAAAAGACGAACTTTCTCATCAGCTGCTAGAAACTCAGCCAAATATAGAAATCAAAACTCAAAGATTCCCGAAACTGAATCAAGTAATAGAGATACAAAGGTTAGTGTATTGAAAAACCTATTGTGTGTCATTATTTACTGAATCAAGCTAACGCTTATTGAAAAATAAACTGAATCACTCTAATGATGAATGTTTCCATCAAAATCTAGTGTATACATATTATTGATTAAAATTCTCTAAAATATTCCATATGAAACTACTTTACTTGTATTGATTCCGTATAAGTAAACTAATTTCATGATGACACAGATGATGAACCAAATTATTAGAAGTGTAGAACCTCAACACAGGGAGGATCAGTGTAGCGACCGAAAAATCCGGGCGAGGATTCTTCAAAGTTCGAAAGGAAGCCACCGCCGAAATTCTAGTTTAAGGGAAAATTCAGAAAATCCCTTTAGGTTTGGATAAAGCAAATTTAAGGTTCGGGAGTCGTTTATGCGTGGGGAATGTATTAGCACCCCACGACATCATTCGTCTAATTAATTGTATTTTATCATTAGTTTACCCTTTTAAAATTATAGAAGGAGAAGAAGACTTAAATAAAAAATTAGTTTTTTCTGCTTGAAAAGAGTGGGCCCTTGCTCCTACGTACCTCCGAATGCAATGGAGGAATCAAAGCTACGTAGTTCTTCCTGAAAAAGTTTGTTGGATAGTGTTTTTTAATGTAGGGTTTTAGGACTCCTGAACTGTACAACTCATTCGTCCTAGAACGCTGACTAACCCAGTTGTACAACTGACTTAATCCCCTACTTTTTTGAAAATGATTTTTTGAGTTTTGAGAAAAATTGGTTTGGTATGAGGTGGTTTGATTTTAGGATAGGTATTCTAGGACTCTTGAACTATACAGCTCATTCGTCTTAGAACTCTGACTAATTAACCCAGTTGTAAAACTGACTTAATCACCTATTTTTGAGAAAAATGATTTTTGAATTTTGTATAGGGTTTTTAGGATTACTGAGCCGTTAGGCTCATTCATCCTAGAATGACGACTAACCCGCCCGTTCGGCCGACTTAGTCCCCTATTGGTATTTTACACAGAAATTATTTATTTTAAATATGGATTTTAGGACCTGAGCCGTACGGCACATTCATGGCCCTAAAAAGATGACTAACCCGATTATACAATCGACTTAATCCCCTATTTTGGTTCTTTGAAGAAATAAACTAATTTGTGCATAAGAAAAATGACAAACTGACAATTAATGTCGTGACCTGGAGTCGCCACTTAATTTATTAAAGATAGGGAAAATTGATAAACACCTAATCTAAGACAGTTACCCCTAAAGGGTGAAAACCTAATTTCCCTGCACCCCTAACACATCTGTCCTAAGACAGTTACCCTAAAATTGATTTGTGTAATGATTAATAAGTTGTTTAATTATTTGTCTACCCAAAAGTAATTATTAATAAAATTTAGTAGAAATATAATTATTTACAAATGACTAATTTAAGAAAATTTTAGTTTGACTTGACAGGGAAGCCCCGCTTCTACATACTCTCCGGTGCAATGAGAGACTCAAAGTCACGTAGTTCTTCCTGAAAATTTGTTGGATGGTTGATTGTATAATCAAAAGTCATGGAGTTCGCCGGAAAAGCGGACTGTCGCCGGAGAGGGCCAACCTCGCAGCGGCGCTCCCGCCGGAGACGACCAGGTTCGTTTTTTTTTTATTAATTTCTTTAGTGTTTTTTCCCTTTTTTTTCTGGGGCGTGGAGCTGGTTCAAAGCTAGGAGAGGGAGGAATATTATGGTCACTTTGGTCGGATTGGTATAATAGTCCAATGTATTGTTTTTCTTTGTTGTAACTCTCGTATGGTTTGTAATGTTTTAAATCTGTTAACAATTTAGGAGGGGGAGAAACAGTGGGCTAGGATATTTTTCCCACTGTGGTACAGGTTTTTGTGCGGGGTACTCTTTTTCCTTCCCGAGTCTTTTTCCCAATGGGTTTTGGCTCAGGGAGGTTTTGAGGAGGCCCTCCCCCTTTCCATTGTAATGGTTGGGCACTCCTTGTGCTCCCTTTCAATGAAATTGATTATCTAAAATCTTCGCCGGGAAAACTCAGGGTACGGCTCATGAAGGATAAGTATTTTCCTAATCACTCTTTCTTGGGTGCTCCAGCACGACGGGGCTCTACTACTTGGTCATCTATGGTGAAAGCACGAGAAATCATTGGTGTGGGCTTTAAATTTAAATTTGGTGATGGTACCTCCAACTTTTGGAACGATGGTCGCTCTCACCTTCCCTCTCGACCACTTAGTTGGAATCGGTGCACATCCACGACATTCATTTGCAAGCCTGAAGGATGTATATGTAGATGGGCATTGGAACCTTGATATGCTTTATACTGATCATTCCCAAGAGTGGAAGAATTTGATCACGGACTTACCCTCGACTTGCTCAATGATTCAGGATACTTGGTGATCGTGCACGACCAATGAAGTGTTGAAGTTATTGTTGTCCCGCCGACCAGGCGGCCGTTGAATATGGGGAAGGACTGGTCCTGGCTTCACGCTGGATGTCTCGGGTGGTACTGCAATGACACCGAGCGGTCTAGTGAGTAGTCGCCAGGCGGATAACACAAGGTAAGAGAACGCACACGATGCCATGTGCGAATGGCATATATATCTTGTAGAGTCCCGACCGTTAGCGATGATTTCGCGGCCCCGAGAATTGCGGTCCAAGCAAGCGTGTTTGGGCGGTTTGTTTGGTGGTGGACGCCCACTTGCCGTTGGCGATCCTTGTAATTGCCGATACACCCGAGAACGATTGCCCCCAAGCCTAGGGTCGCTTAAGAGCGGCCGACGCTTGAATTGCTGCCCCGTGGAGTGTCGTTTTAAACGAGGCGACGCCTTGGCCGGCGCTTTCTTGATTTGAACGGTTTTGACCGCTCACGACCATCGGCGTCGGCCGACGACGATTGGTCTTCACCGACATTTAAGACATGACGTTTGGTGTTTCCGAGGTTGTCTGAAGGCAACTATTGGTGAGAAGGTGAAACGTTGCGACGCTTCGTCTCCCAGTCCCCTTCGCGCCGTGGATCTGTACTATAAATACCCCTTCAGTCACGGATAGTTCCTCACACTTTCGCGAATAGCTCACGCCCGCATCGACTCGTCTGCGCGCCGACTTACATCCGTTGTCGCCACGCGTTGCTCGTCTTTGCTGTTGTGACCGATTCACCACATCTGTTCAAGGTATGGATCGATCTCTTCGTTTACTTTTTAAACTTAGTTTTTCTTTGAACGCACTTCGCGCTCTTCTACGCCTCGTGATAGGGGGTGTCAGGTCTGAGGACGGCCAAGTCGCCCCCTCTCACGAGTATTCTGCTCGATCGACCTGACTCGATCCCCTTATCACAGGTGCTGGTATATGCCATTTGAAGTTGCCTGCCAACGTTCTAGTCTTCCTTTGGCAGTTGTGTCATAGTTCGCTTCCCACAAAGCAAGTGATGCATCACCGTAATGTTTTGAACTCATCGACATGCACTATTTGCAATAGCCATGACGAGACCATCCATCATTGTCTCTTCGTGTGCAAGTTGGCGAAGGAGGTGTGGAAAGCTAGTGCGCTGGGGGGCTCTCGCCGCCAACTGAGGACATCACGCCTGCTGTGTGGTTAAGGAAGTCTCTCGCTAAATATGGTATTGTTGCTGTTATCCTTTGGAAAATCTGGTGTGCGCGAAATCTTTTGTGTTTGAAAGGAAGGTTATTCGGACTTCATGAGGTGGTTAGCCAGATTGGTGGGTTGTGGAGGGATGTCCTTGCTGCGTACGGTAGTGTAACTACAGCTACCCGTGGCTCGTCTGGTTTAGCCATCACATGGCAGCCACCGCCCCAAGGGTGGCTTGCGCTCAATGTTGATGGCAGTGCGCAACTTGATCCCCATGTTGCTTCGTTCGGTGGATTACTCCATGATCATGATGGTAGATTTCTTGCAGGTTATTATGGCTCGCTTGGGAACTCAACTATTTTGCACGCCGAGTTTAGTGCACTTTTACGTGGACTGGAGCTATGTTGGCAGTTGCGTCTGGTGGAGCATGCCCAAGTGCAGTATCATGTACATGGCAATGAAGTTGCTTTGGTCCGCATTCTACTTGCTCGCCCTTGGATTGTTCGCCTCCGTCATGTCTATCGGGAAGCCAACTTCAGCGCTGATTTTCTAGCTACGTTGAGATTGTCGTCGCAGCAGCGGCATGTTCACCTTGCGTCTCCCACTACAAGAAAATCGTTGATTTGCCACGGACATTTCCGTCGCAAATGTACAAATTTCCGTGGCAAAACAACATTTGCCACGGATTTGCCACGGACCAAAAATGGTGGCAAAAACGCTCGTCGCAAATCGTTTGCCACGGACTTTTCCGTGGCAAATTTTTCCGTCGCAAACCCGTGGCAAATCCGTCGCAAATATCCATGGCAAAGTCGTCGCAAATTTCATCGCAAATCCGTCGCAAAAATTAAAAAAAAAATAAAAAAAATTAAATCATAATTTTAATTCTTCAACCCATTCATTAGTCAATGTTATCATCACAATTATTTAGAATCAAACTCCCTACACTTGAAATTTAGCTAGGAGATATTAAAAAAAATAAAGGATAATATGATATCAATTAAGTCTTAAAAGGAAAAATAACAGTTAAAAGATATTAATTCTATAACCTCATCTTCACTAAATCGGCCAGCAGTGCATATCCTCTCAAAGAGCTCACCACCTGAAGCATACTCCAAGACAATAGCTAAATGAGTAGAGTCGAGTAAGACTGCAGAAAAGATATCTTATTCGAAGATTCTCGTTCATTATATGTAACTTTCGAAATTTCCGATTAGAACAAAATGAAAGTGTGCTTCACTGATGATTGAAGTAAAAATGGATCCTAGTCCATGTGGAATGATGGATGGAGAAATCACAATATTAAATTCAGGGAATTAAATTCACAGTTTATGTTAATCTATGTGATAATATGAATTGAACCTAACTTAGAAACAAGCTCTCTATACTGTGGAAGTCTAGGCAAATGACACATTCTAACCTAAAAAAATACAACAAATATGGATCAGAAACAAAGATTGATATTGGGACTGCCACAAAATCAAATTCCATCAGTTGAATATACCTCATAATTTTACATTTTTATAGGTGTCAATACCAACTTTAGTGTGGCAATACTTAATGAAACAACTAGCATACCTGAAAATGTGGAAGCAAGACAAGATACAACAGCTGAAGAGATCTTGAGAAGATGAAGCATTGATATATTGAAGCCGATGTTTACAATACTAAACAGCAATGGCAGTAGAGGTGCACCATCACATCCTAGAACCAAAAAAGAAAAATTTCTTTTGTATCACATTAATCTCAAACGTAAGAATATAACATCAGAATTCTAAACCAGCCTATCAAAGTGGTAATTGCAATTCCCCTTCAAATTTTACATGCAAAGTCATCTTGCCTTGTAATTTAAGGCTATACAAGAAACAGATAATATACACTGAGCTCCAGCCGGGCAGGGGTTTTCTCAGCAACTACAACCTTCATCTTCTTTATGGCCTCGGCCCCTAACTTGGCGACCTTAGTCACAGCAGCAAAGTCAGCTTCGGTCACTTTCTCGACCCACTTCTCTTGTTGTTTTTGTTTCTTGTTCTTGTGCAGCTTAGCGGGCTTTGCCGTCACTACTCTCGGTGTAACACCCCAAATAATTTAATTAAGAAATTGATTAAATTGTTTAAGTGTTGCACTATTTTAATTATATTAAATTATAATATAGTGTTTTATAATTTGGTATTTTATTTAATTGAAGGGAGTGGTATTGGAGATACCGGAACTGCAAGGATTGGCCCAGGAGCCCAAGCCCAATGACTTAGGCTCCTAGGAGTAGTGCAATTCGCACCACTTTGCAAAGAAAGAAAGAAACGAATAGAGAGAGAAGAGAAGAGAGAAAGGAAACGGCGCTAGAACCCTAAGGAGAAGAGAGAAGAGCTTCGCACAAGGGAGAAGAAGGAAAAGGAAGGAGCTGTTGCTGTGGTTTTTGGTGGTGACTCGGAGAAAGGAACGTTTCTACGGTGAATTTGAGGTAAGGGGAGTCTCACTCTATAATAGAGGAGATAATGGGTTATATGTATTTCATAGGGGCTGTTTGAATGTTAATTGATGATTGTATGATGATTTGATTTCTTGAATTGATGAATTTGTTGGTAAAATTGATTTAGAGCGTGAGTTAGGGTTTTATAATATATGATTTCGTGATTTTGATGTAATTGATGATTTGGATGTGCAATTGTTTGTTAATTTGTGAAATTGGAGGTGTTAGAATGATTACAATGTGGATTGGTGTGAGAGGATTTGCTAGAATTTGGGGATTTTGAGGGTGGGGCACCATATGGCTAGGATTTGTGCGCCCAGTGCATCATGTGAGGAGTTTCGAGGAATGTTGAAGTGTGGCGCCAATTTCCTAGAGAAATGGCGCTGTGTCACCGTGACATGTTGATGGCCCAGGTGAGTGTGTTCTTTATGCAGGGGCGCCAAGTTCTTTGTGTCTGGCGCCCAAAGGCAATCGCTTTGAGTCTTTGTGAGGGTGTGTTTGCTGTCTGGGCGCCAGAATGTGGGTATTTTGGGGCCCGGGGAGTGAAACTTGTATTTTGAACATATTTTACCGTGTAATTTTTGTATTCACCGCCCAAAATCATTTTTAAGTGTTTTGGCTCGAGTGGTTTTCTAGTTGCAGGTGTTATTTTGAAAATGTCCCGGTGGGGCTCGCTTTGTGTGTGTAAATGGGGTGGGTGAGGGAAACTCACATTTCTGAACATATTTTACTGTGCCAAATTTTGTATTCACCTGCCCAAATTCATTTTAAAGTGTTTTGGCTCGAGTGGTTTCTGAGTACAGGTCTTATTTTAAAAATGTCTCGGTGAGGGTGCTTTGGTGTGTGTAAATGGGGTGGTTTGGGTGAAACTTACTTTTCTAAGCATATTTCACTGTGCCAAATTTTGTATTTACCGCCCAAAAACATTTTTAAACATTTTTCGCTCGGGTGGTTTTTGGTTTGGAAGTGTTGGGTGTCTGGTCAAGAGGGGCGCTAAATCAGTACGCCCAGCGCGCTAGTCCGCCGCTCGTGTTCGAGAATTTGTGCGAGGCGTATTCGAGTTTGTGTCTAGGTTCTGTGTTGCCTGTGGGGCGCAGATTGCTAGAAAAGTGGCGCCAGTGGGTTTGTGTTGCCACGGGCGCCAAAATGTTGAAGTTCGCGCGCTAGTCTTTGTGTTGCACCGGGCGCGAGAATGTGGGGAAAATGGCGCCTAGTCTTTGCCAAGTGCCTAAGAGTGTCTTTGTTTTGGTCCCTAGGTGTGATTTGGTCCCTAGATGATTGTTTTGGTCCTAAATGGTGGTTTAGGTCCTCGAGTGAGGTTGAGTACTTAGAGGAGATTAGTCCTTGGGACTTAATGGTGTGAGAGTGTATAATGAGGTGACCGAGCATGCCATGGGGGCATGGGCCGGAGGGCCAAGCCATGAGGGCTATAAAATGAGATTAACTACTGAGGTAAGAGTTAATGTGTGTATTGAAATGTTTGAGATTGTGTTTGTGTTGTACATGGAGTCTCATGCATACATTTGGTCTCATGATGCGTAGAGCTTATAAAATGAATTGTGAAGCTTTGAGGGCGTGGGAGGCCAGAGTCATGAGGACTCCATTATTGATGAGAATGCTTGGGAGGGCAATATTGAGAACGCCGGAGGGCAAATGGTACCACATGCATGATTACATTGCATACATTCTCATGAGTGCATAAATGTTATTGAGTGATTATTGGTGTGTTTGATGTTGCTATGAACTGTGGTTGTATATATTGCGCATTATCACTTTTATTATATAGTTCGAGACTCACCCTTTCTGTTGTTGTTTACCACAGGTAGTCACGAGTGAGGGCTTTCTACCTTCACTACTCCCCGAGTCGGTCTGCTCTGATACGTAGCACCTAGGGGTTGGGGTTTAGACTGTTATTGCTTTGTTTTGCTCACTGTTGAGCTCTCATATATGATTCTCTATGTATACTTGAGATATAACGTTGATTTCCGCTGCATGTTATGAGATTGTTTACCACGTGATTTATGGTGTTACGTATTTTGATTATGTTTATGAGATGAATTAACTGTTGAGTGTTTTAAGAGAGAGGTGTGACGCTCCATTTTATTGAGGAATGGTTTCTGTTATACTATTAGTGCGCTGAATGACTATGGCTAAATTGTGGTTCGCCACTAAGGTCAGAATTTCTTTCACTGGTGTATTTACAAGGGCATCACTGAGAGCCTTGCAAAGGAGGTCAATGCCTGTTGCAAGTAGTATCAGTTACCTGAGTAATCCCATAGTCAATCAGTTCACTATTTTATAACACCCTAAACCAAGAGATAACCGAAACATACATATAAATATATACTCTGATTTGTAATTAAATTACCGGGTAGAAATGGGGTGTTACACTCGGCGTCCATGTCGGCCAGTCCTTCTCGGACCTTCTGGAGCACAGTGTTGGGAGTAGGTTTTTTGTGCTCTTTCCTCTTGCCGGAAGGCTTGTCAGAGACTGGCTTTGAGACCTTGGCAGCACTCGAAGTGGCTTTGGGCTTTTGCTTCGGATCAGGGCGGGGGTTCGACCCGCTTTCGTTTATCTAAGTGTTCTTTAAGCTTCTTAGCCTTGGACTTGGCCAGCTCGTCGAACATTAACCCGCAGTTAAGCTTCATCCCTCTCTTGCCCAGCAGTTTGCCCCATTTGTCCATTAGTCGGTATGATTCTACGTCATCTCCTTCTAAGGTACTCGAGTCCACTGCGTAATCGGGATTTGTGATTACGTGACCGGTACTCGTGAAGTGGTGCGCACGGCTCCAGCTGAACGGAAATGGGACTTCACCAGCTTCCCATCCTGAATCTCCGCAATTGACTTCTTCGCCGCCATATTCACTGCTTGCACAAAGAAGAAGTTGCCCTTTGTAACACCCCGAAATAATTTAATTAATTATTTAATTAAGTTATTAGAGGTTTACAATAATTATTTGAATAAATTAACTAACTAGGAGTTATTTAATTTCAGGAGGTGATTTGAATTAAAAGGAGGGGTGTGAATAGGGCCCAAACCCATTAGTTGGCCCAATTCCTATTCATGACCTAATGGTCCTCTAGTAGTGTATTCTCCCATCAAAGAAAAGAAATAAGCATCTGTGAGCAGAGAGAGAGAGGAAACGCGCAGCGTGAGAAAGGAAGAAGGGGAGGAAGAAACTTCTCTCAAATTTCTCAGGTAAATCGTTTAACCCATGACTCTCCATTCTTCTCCTTTTGTAATCTTCAACCCCATCCTCATCTTGGGGCTGTTCTTCTTGCACGCAGAGGAAGGATTTTAGCGTGAGTTGGGAGGAAGAACGAAGCGTGTGTGTTGGTGATTTTGGTGGGTCCTCAAGTGTGGTATTCTCCTTCAATTATCAAGTAAGGGGAGTTTCCTTTTATAGCCAATAGTTTCTAAAACCTGGGACCATAGGATTGAGTATTAGGATATGGAGAGATTGAATTGTTGCGTTTTTTTCGAATGTATAGGTCTTTGTTCTTTGTGTATGAAATATATATAATTCTTTGTTTGTCTTTGTTTTCAATGTATAGGTGCTATTCTTTGTGTGGTATAGAATATGTATATTCTTTGTTGTCTTTGTTTACGAATATATATATAGTCTTTGGTTGTGCCGTTTTATGAACTATATAGTTGCTGTTGATGTTCTATAAAATCCCTATGTTGCTGTTTTTGCTGTGTTACCAACTATATGCTTATTTCTTTATCACCGTTTATAAAATGTATAGGTCTTTGTTGGTGTTTTATAAAATCTATATGTGGTTGTTTTTGCGGTTTTACCAACTATATATGTTCTTTGTTTGGGTTTTAAAAATATATACATGTTCTTTGGTTCAGTGTCTTAAAGATGTATATATGTCGTTGTCCGTATTTAAAAAGAAAATATATAGACAGGCTGAGAGGGGGGGCGCCAATTTCCCCTGAAAATGGCGCCTGGTGAGTGAGATTGTGAGTCTTTTAGTGCAGTGGAAGGGGAGGCGCCAAAATCCCTCGAAATGGCGCCCTGTGTGTGCATTATGTGTGTGTCTGTGTAGTTGGCAGGTGGACTGAGAGGGGGCGCCAAAATCCCCTGAAATGGCGCCCTGTGTGTGCATTCTGTGTGTGGCTGTGTAGTCGTGCAGGCAGACTGAGAGGGGGCGCCAAAATCCCCTGAAATGGCGCCCTGTATGTGTATCTCAGTGTGTCTTTGTGTGCGTGTAGTGCGATAGCGGGCGCGCCAGATTTCCCTGGAAATGGCGCCTGGTGGTGTGACAAATCTGTGTGTTGCTGGTTGGAAGGGTGTTGTGCAGGTGAATAGTGTATGGGGCGCCATTTGGCTGCCCCGTGTGCTTGTTTTGGCGCCTAGGAGTGCAAGGGTGCCTAGGTGAGTGTTAAAATTATCCCTAGGTGCTAAAATAACTATTATGGTGTTAAATTTATCCCTAGGTGTTAAAATAACTATTATGGTGTTAAATTTATCCCTAGGTGCTAAAATAATTATCATGATGTTGAATTGGTCCTTAGGTGGTGCGTTTGGTCCTAGGTGTTCCTTTGGTCCCTTTTGGTGTGGCATTTAACTATTGTGGTTGTTTTAATGGTGATGGGATTAACGGTGAGTTCATTTTGGGTGATTGAGGGTTTATGACCCTATTGGTGATTCAGGTGTAAATAAAATTATTGGCGAATATTCTATGTGCTATTCTCGTTGTTGTTTTGGTGTGGTGTTGCGTAGTCATGCGTCGATAGGCATGTGCATTATTTTCGGTGAATAGGCCTCGGCCTCATAAAATATTTTTGGTGAATGCCTTCGGGCTTTTGGTGATTGGTGAATGCCTTCGGGCCTTTTGGTGATGGATCCACATGCATATGCCCTTGGCGTTGGTCGCATCTCATGCACTTGCATACATTTACGGTGGTTGTTTGGTGTGTGTGACTATTGATGAAATTGTTTGAATTTTACGGTGTTGGTGTGCTAATGCTTATCTTATTGAGTTGCATGTTTTATTTACTATTTTCTATGAAATGAGACTCACCCTTTCTCGCTTGGAATGTTGCTCCTATGTGGCAACGTGCAGTGGTGATGGATCGAAGGTGGCGTGAGCACCTTCCGCTAGTATTTGTTAGTCGGCTACGATACGTAGCAATCTGGGAGGATAGCTAGATTTTGTCGTTTATGTTATGTTATGTTTTAATTTCTTTGGATAATCATTCATCAGATTTCGGTTGTTATTTCCATTTGCTACGATTTCTATCTCTCAGACGGATTTATGGTGCTATGTATCACCTTTTGGAGTTATTTTAATTATTACTTGGAGTTTAATGTGGTTGTTTGAATGTGGCACCCTCTAGTGGTCGCACTAAAGGTTTTTCGTAGACTCGATTTTCGAATTTATTAAAATAATAGACCGAGACGGGGAAGGGGTGTTACAATTGGTATCGAGCGCTTGATTCGATCTGTCCACGATGTCAATGAAGTCAAGTTATGTAGCAATTGAGTTTTATTCTTCGATTCAATTACATTTTTCATTGCGAGACTAGAATGGCGGGGCGAACGACGCTGCACTTGCCGCGCATTGCGAGCTATGGCCGGGAGAGATGGAGCGAATATTCCGCGTAATGGGTGCATCGATGCTCGTAAAGTTCGTTATGGTACGCACATGCTGAAGAAAGAGGTCGATGGACCGGTGGATGACCGTTAGCGAGAGGTTGATGGTCGACAATGAGGAGATCACCTGGCCGTGTGTTCCAGAGAGAGTTCCGTAGGAAGTACTACCCGGAGGATGTCCGTGGAAAGAAAGAAGTTGAGTTTTGAGGCTTGAGCAGGGTAATATGTCCGTGGATCGAATATGCCGCCAAATTTACCGAGTTGTCCAAGTTCTATCCGCACTATGATGGGCGGATCTTCGAGTTCTCCAAATGCATCAAGTTTGAGAACAGTTACACGTCTTGACATAAAGAAATTCATAGGGTATCAACAGATTCGAGTGTTCTCCGTGTTGGTTAATAGGCTGCAGGATTTTTGAAGAGGACAAAGAATGCCCACCTCGAGTTATGAAAGAAAAACACAAGAACTTCTGCCGGAGTAAGCCGTATGAGGTACCTTTGGTAAGGGCAAGGGAAGTTTGTTGGTGGGTCTAAAGCGAAGTGGGGAGATGCTACCACGGTGTTACTTGCTACACGTGTGGGAAAACAGTCATAAGAGTCCGGGATCGCCGGTGCAAGGATGAGAAGAGGTGTTATCGGTGTGGGAAAGTGGGACACATATCTTCCAACCGTGATAAGAAGGATGTCGTATGTTACAACCGCGGGGAGATAGGGCATATTAGTACTAAGTGTTCCAAGCCAAAGAAGGGAGCGGGCGAGTGGGAAAGTGTTTGCTCTCGCAGTTCGAGAGGCGCCAGCGAGATTAGAGGTACGTGTTTCATTGGCGGTACTCAATTGCTTGCTATAGTTGATCACGGTGCCACACATTCGTTTGTTTCTCACTGCGTGTCTTTGATAAGTTGAACCTAGAATTATCTGTCATGAAAAAGGAGATGGTCATCGACACTCCGGCTAAGGGTTCGAGTGACTACCTCTCTCGTGTGTGTTAAGTGTCCTCTATTGGTTTTCGATAGAGAGTTTCTTGTGGATTTAATTTGCTTGCCATTAGGAGGGCTCGATATCATATTAGGTATGGGTGGTTAGTGAACAACCATGTCCACATCAATCGTTTTAATAAATGCGGATTTACGCCTCCGATCGAAGAAGAATGCGCTTTGTCACTGTTGGCCGTTGCATAAGATAATGAGGACGAAGTTAAGTTGTTTGCCTTGATGGCGTCGCTATCTCTTGAGAGCCGACTAAGATTGACGAGTTGCCGATGAGTGCGGGACTTTTTCAAGTATTTCTGATGAAATCCACGATGTGCCACCGGAGGAGGAGGTGGAATTTGGTATTGACTTGGTGCCCGGCACTAGGCCGTGTCTATGGCACCGTATAGGATGTCTGCAGCAGAGTTGTCGGAGTTGAAGAAGCGGCTTGAAGACTTGCTAGAGAAGAAATTCATAAGACCGAGTGTATCTCCGTGGGGAGCCCCAGTGTTGCTGGTAAAGAAGAAAGACGGGAGTATGAGGCTTTGCGTAGACTATCGACAGTTGAACAAGGTCACCATCAAGAATAAGTATCCACTCCCAAGGATCGATGATTTGATGGATCAACTGGTGGGTGCTCGTGTATTCAGTAAGATCGATTTGAGGTCGGGATATCATCAGATAAAGGTTAAGGATGAAGATATTCCGAAGACAGCGTTTAGGACTCGGTATGGGCACTACGAGTATTCGGTGATGCCGTTTGGAGTTACGAATGCTCCGGGGGTGTTCATGGAGTACATGAACCGCATTTTTCATGAGTATTTGGATCGTTTCGTGGTGGTCTTTATCGACGACATTCTGATTTATTCCAAGTCCGAGGAAGAGCATGTCGAGCATTTGAGGTCAGTATTGGAGATCCTGAGGGATAGGAAGTTGTATGCTAAGCTATCTAAATGCGATTTTTGGTTGAAGGAGGTAAGTTTCCTTGGGCATATCATTTCTGAGGATGGTATAGCAGTAGACCCATCCAAGGTTGATGCGGTAATGCAATGGGAGGCTCCTAGGCGATTCATCGAGATTAGAAGCTTTGCAGGGCTAGCTGGGATACACTATAGAAGGTTCATTGAGGGTTCTCTAAGTTGGCACTTCCGCTAACTCAGCTGACTTGTAAAGGGAAGGCCTTCGTTTGGGATTCTCGCTGTGAGGAAAGTTTCAATGAGTTGAAGAGGAGGTTGACCACTTCACCTGTGTTGACATTACCTAAGTCAGGAGAGCCTTTCGTAGTGTATTGTGACGCTTCTAAGATGGGACTAGGAGGTGTCCTTATGCAAAATGGTAAGGTGGTGGCATACGCATCTAGACAATTGAGGGTCCATGAGAAGAATTACCCCACTCATGATTTGGAACTAGCGGCAATTGTGTTTGCATTGAAGATTTGGCGGCATTACCTGTACGGTTCTAAGTTTGAGGTGTTCAGTGATCACAAGGGGTTGCAATATCTATTTGATCAGAAGGAGTTGAACATGAGGCAAAGGAGATGGTTAGAGTTGTTGAAGGATTACGATTTCAGCTTAAATTATCATCCGGGTAAGGCTAATGTGGTGGCAGATGCCCTGAGTCGGAAGGCCTTGCACGTGTCAGCAATGATGGTTAAGGAGCTCGAATTAGTGGAGCAGTTTAGGGATATGAGTCTGGTTTGTGAGTTGACGCCTAAGAGCGTCAGATTGGGTATGTTGAAGATCCATAATGAATTCTTGGACGTTATTAGAGAAGCTCAGAAGCAGGATATTAAGCTGGTGGAGATCGCAGTAGGGATTGATAATTCTGGTGATAAAGACTATGAGATAGATGCGCAAGGTGTATTGAGGTACCGTGGGAGGATTTGTATACCTGATAATGAAGAGATTAAAAGGCAATTCTCGAAGAGAGGCCATAGGAGTAAGTTGAGTATTCACGGGAGCTACGAAGAAGTATCAAGACTTAAAGAAGTTGTTTTGGTGGCACGGTATGAAGCGTGATGTGGCTCGGTTTGTGTATGCTGTTTAACTCGTCGAGAAGTCAAAAGTGGAGCATCGAAGCTGCGGGGTTGATGCAGCCGTTGGAGATCCCGGAATGGAAATGGGATGACATTTCCATGGATTTTGTGACGGGGTTGCCAAACACCGCAAGAGGATTTGACGCTATTTGGGTAATCGTGGATGGATCGACGAAGTCCGCTCACTTCTTACCTATTAATATTACTTATCCGGTTAGAAGTTGGCGGAGATCTATGTGAGGACGATTGTGAAGCCGCACGGTGTTCCCATGAGCATTGTGTTCGATAGAGATCCCGATTCACTCGAATTTTGGAAGAGTTTACAAGAGGCCCCAGGTTCTAAATTGAGGTCGAGTTCGGCGTACCACCCGCGAGCATGATACGGGCGCAGCAGAGAACTAATCGATCGCTCAAGATTTCTTTGAGGGCGTGTGTTCTTGAAAGCAAGGAGGTTCGTGGGATTCTCATCTACCTTTGGTCGAGTTTACTTACAACAATGGGATCATCATTCGAGTATTGGGATGGCACCGTTCAAGCATTGTATGGTAGGAGGTGCGGGGACTCTCTCTGTGTTGGTACGAATCGTGGGAGAGTGTGGTACTTGGTCACGAAATAGTCCGTGAAACTACTGAGAGAAGGTTAAAATGATCCGTGAGAAAATGAAGGCTTCGCAGAGTAGATGCAGAAGAGTTATCACGATAAGAGGAGGAAGGATTTGGAATTTCAAATTTGGTGATCACGTATTCTTGAGAGTCACTCCCACGGCCGGTGTCGGGCGTGCTCTGAAGTCTAAGAAGTTGACTCCTCGCTTTATCGGTCCGTATCAGATACTGGAGAGAGTAGGGAAGGTTGCTTACAGAGTGGCCTTGCCACCCAATCTTTCAAATTTACATGACGTGTTTCATGTATCTCAACTGAGGAAGTATGTTCCCGACCCATCCCGTGTGGTTCGGGATGGGACGATGTGGAGGTGAGAGAGAATCTCACTGTGGAGACGATGCCAGTAAGAATTGAAGACCGTGAGGTGAAGGTCCTAAGGGGTAAGGAAATCAATCTGGTGAAGGTGGTTTGGTTAGGGGCCGTGGGCGAAAGCACGACTTGGGAACTGGAGAGCAAGATGAAGGAGGCCTATCCGGAGTTATTTGACTCAGGTAATTTCGAGGACGAAATGTTCTAAGTGGGGGAGGATTGTAACACCCCGAAATAATTTAATTAATTATTTAATTAAGTTATTAGAGGTTTACAATAATTATTTGAATAAATTAACTAACTAGGAGTTATTTAATTTCAGGAGGTGATTTGAATTAAAAGGAGGGGTGTGAATAGGGCCCAAACCCATTAGTTGGCCCAATTCCTATTCATGACCTAATGGTCCTCTAGTAGTGTATTCTCCCATCAAAGAAAAGAAATAAGCATCCGTGAGCAGAGAGAGAGAGGAAACGCGCAGCGTGAGAAAGGAAGAAGGGGAGGAAGAAACTTCTCTCAAATTTCTCAGGTAAATCGTTTAACCCATGACTCTCCATTCTTCTCCTTTTGTAATCTTCAACCCCATCCTCATCTTGGGGCTGTTCTTCTTGCACGCAGAGGAAGGATTTTAGCGTGAGTTGGGAGGAAGAACGAAGCGTGTGTGTTGGTGATTTTGGTGGGTCCTCAAGTGTGGTATTCTCCTTCAATTATCAAGTAAGGGGAGTTTCCTTTTATAGCCAATAGTTTCTAAAACCTGGGACCATAGGATTGAGTATTAGGATATGGAGAGATTGAATTGTTGCGTTTTTCTGAATGTATAGGTCTTTATTCTTTGTGTATGAAATATATATAATTCTTTGTTTGTCTTTGTTTTACGAATGTATAGGTGCTATTGTTGTGGTATAGAATATGTATATTCTTTGTTGTCTTTGTTTTCGAATATATATAGTCTTTGGTTGTCAGGCCGTTTTATGAACTATATAGTTCTTTGTTGATGTTCTATAAAATCCCTATGTTCTTATTTTGCCGTGTTACCAACTATATATGCTTTTGTCACACCGTTTATAAAATGTATAAATTTCTTTGTTGGTGTTTTATAAAATCTATATGTGGTTGTTTTTGCGGTTTTACCAATTATATATGTTGCTGTTTGGGTTTTAAAAATATATACATGTTGCTGGTTGGTGTCTTAAAGATGTATATATGTTGTTGTCCGTATTTAAAAAGAAAATATATAGACAGGCTGAGAGGGGGGGCGCCAATTTCCCCTGAAAATGGCGCCTGGTGAGTGAGATTGTGAGTGCTGGTGCAGGTGGGCAGGGAGGGGCGCCAAAATCCCCTGAAATGGCGCCCTGTGTGTGCATTATGTGTGTGTCTGTGTAGTTGGCAGGTGGACTGAGAGGGGGCGCCAAAATCCCCTGAAATGGCGCCCTGTGTGTGCATTCTGTGTGTGGCTGTGTAGTCGTGCAGCAGAGCAGGCCCGAGAGGCGCCAAAATCCCCGAAATGGCGCCAGTATGTATATTACAGTGTGTCTTTGTGTGCGTGTAGTGCGATTGAGGAGCGCCAGATTTCCCTGGAAATGGCGCCTGGTGGTGTGACAAATCTGTGTGTTGCTGGTTGGAAGGGTGTTGTGCAGGTGAATAGTGTATGGGGCGCCATTTGGCTGCCCCGTGTGCTTGTTTTGGCGCCTAGGAGTGCAAGGGTGCCTAGGTGAGTGTTAAAATTATCCCTAGGTGCTAAAATAACTATTATGGTGTTAAATTTATCCCTAGGTGTTAAAATAACTATTATGGTGTTAAATTTATCCCTAGGTGCTAAAATAATTATCATGATGTTGAATTGGTCCTTAGGTGGTGCGTTTGGTCCTAGGTGTTCCTTTGGTCCCTTTTGGTGTGGCATTTAACTATTGTGGTTGTTTTAATGGTGATGGGATTAACGGTGAGTTCATTTTGGGTGATTGAGGGTTTATGACCCCTATTGGTGGACCAGGTGTAAATAAAATTATTGGCGAATATTCTATGTGCTATTCTCGTTGTTGTTTTGGTGTGGTGTTGCGTAGTCATGCGTCGCGTAGGCATGTGCATTATTTTTCGGTGAATAGGCCTCGGCCTCATAAAATATTTTTGGTGAATGCCTTGGGCTTTTGGTGATTGGTGAATGCCTTGGGCCTTTTGGTGATGGATCCACATGCATATGCCCCTTGGCGTTGAATCGTGCATCTCATGCACTTGCATACATTTACAGTGGTTGTTTGGTGTGTGTGACTATTGATGAAATTGTTTGAATTTTACGGTGTTGGTGTGCTAATGCTTATCTTATTGAGTTGCATGTTTTATTTACTATTTTCTATGAAATGAGACTCACCCTTTCGCTTGGAATGTTGCTCTATGTGGCAACGCTGCAGTGGTGATGGATCGAAGGTGGCGTGAGCACCTTCCGCTAGTATTTGTCAGTCGGCTCACGTCGCAGCAGGGAGGATAGCTAGATTTTGTCGTTTATGTTATGTTATGTTTTAATTTCTTTGGATAAGCTGTATTCTTGTATTTGGTTGTTATTTCATTTGCTACGATTTCTATCTCAAATGGATTTATGGTGCTATGTATCACCTTTTTGGAGTTATTTTAATTATTACTTGGAGTTTAATGTGGTTGTTTGAATGTGGCACCCTCTAGTGGTCGCACTAAAGGTTTTTCGTAGACTCTGATTTTCGAATTTATTAAAATAATAGACCAGACAGGAAGGGGGTGTTACACCTTGAAGTTTTTGTTTGAGTCGTTCGCCGGGAAAAAGTAAGACCGGACGGACCTGTTCTTGAAATGGAAATGACCATACTTGTTCCCATCTTCGCCGACCTCAACCTTACGAGAAACGTTGAACATCGTGAAAAAGACCCGAGCTGATGGTTTCTTGCCGAGGTACCTCATGGCCAGCTCGAATCCCCTCAGAAACCTCCAACAGTTCGGCAACAGCTGCGTCGGAGCGACCCTCAGATACCTCAGCACTTGCTTTTGAAAGGAATTCAACGGAAGTCGGACATTCATGACCTCCAAAGCTTCCCCATAGAAAAAAAATACCCGAAGTAGCTTTGTTCGCTGCACACTGGAACCTCGGGCACAAGAGTTATCTTCCACTTTTCTCCCTCGGGTTGATCCAAATAGTACTCTTCGTAGAAGGAAGCAGGCTTCTCCGGTTCAAATGTGTGTGAATGCTGCAAACTTTGGGTGACACCCATTCGTACAAGTCCTCGGCATGGATCTCTATAGTTACAACTGAAGCAGCATGTCGGGACGTCGCCTCAGTATCGTCCTCAAGACTCGGCAAAGATTGCCTTTCCCGACCTATGGCACGGACCGAGAAGCTTGACTTCGCAGAGATATTGTTGTACGTTGACTTGAACAGGGAGCGAGACCATTCGGGAGCGCGCATCGACTGTCCATCGGCTCTTTTTTTCAAGATTGGCTTCCCGGGTGGAATGTAACTTGCCCTCTCTTTCGCTCTTCGTCCGAACCATCTGCAGTAGGGATGCGCCACAAAATCACTATGAGCTACCAACGACGTTAAGCTACTCCTATCAGCCTCGGGTAGCCCGAGGCTGGGGTAAACCATCTATCAGCGGATCAAAGTGACTCCTCACGGAAGAAGTCCTGGCCGACTAACTACACAGTTCTAAAGGTACAAACAATTAAAAACAATAAAAAGTGAATTATATCTCGAAACTAACCTTGTGCATGGGAGTCAAAGTCGAACGGGAAATTGATCTCGGCACGACGGGGATGCAAAGTCGTGCGATGGTGCTGAACTCAGACAGCGGCCGGAATTTCTCACTCTAGAACGTTCTGCAGACTTTTCTCTCTCTAAAAACAGCGCAAGACAGTAAAGTGAGGAGTGAATCACTCCTGCACCCTATATATTCTCTTCCCTGAACAGCTGAATCGAAGCATCACTCCGCTTCAAAGTGCAAGACTATGAAGCGTTGCCTCAAAAAGACCAAACGTCAAGTCACTGTCTCCCCATTTCTCAGCTGACACATGTCACCATCAAGACTCTTCCCGAGCGCAAGAATGATTCAAGGCGAGGCCGAGCGCAGAGCTCGCCCCCGACTTGGGGGGCCACTTTTCCGACCTGGGCTACGAAGCCCCATCTGATAATAGGCCGGCCCACTTTCTCTCGAAGAAACACGGCCCAAGTACTTCCCAACGTCCAGCACTCGCTTGAACGACGACTCAGATCAATCCACGGGATCCGACAGACACAGTACTCCGATTACTCTTTAAATAGGGGTTCACCCCTCTACCACGGTACGTTCCGCTCATTTACTACATTCTCCAGAGCTCTCTCTCTCTCTCTCTCTCTCTCTCTCTCTTTTCTTTACTTTACCTCGGTCACACGCTGACTTGAGCGTCAAAGTGTCTTGCAGGTACCCCCACCCGACGTGGGCTTACAATTTATCCCGGGAATATCCAACAACAATCTTCCCCCCGGACGCAGGTGACAACCTTCCGAGAACCTTCCAATCCCTTAGGAGACTTTCCTGGAACCCTTTGAAGTACCCCAGGCTGAGGGTCGACTCCAAGACCTAGGTACCGAACAAGTACCAAATGACACGCTTAAACTACAAAAACCTCGAATTGTAAGATATGCAATATTTTTGATTTTTTTTATTCATTAATGTTTTTAATAATAAAAAGAGTTCTACTGATAATAAATAATAACGATAAAAATGCAAATATCATCGATAACTTCGAAACGACACACAAAACCGATTAAAATCACAAAATGCATGAAAATGATATTTTTGAGATTTTCATGAAAAAAGAATAAAATACCAGTTAAAAATGGGTTTTCACAGACAATCCGAAATTGGTACTAGCTAGTTTGCAGTTTTGGGCATTTCTGCCACACTCTTAAGGTAGTCAACAAGTTCCAGGAGACAATTATACGAGGATCCACCTTTTTGAACAGCTTTCCAAGCTTTTTCTTTCATCACTTTAGCTTTTTCTCTTATTTCCCTTCCTTCCTCATCCATCAAACCCTTCAGTGCCTTCTTTATTCTTTCCCTACTAACCACACTCTTCTTAGCATCATGCGGCGAAATACTCCACTCAGCCGCACCCACCTCCACCCCAAAACGATGCACTTCCGTCACAAACTTCTCAATATAATACTGATCCCCAAATCCTGGCATCGTTATCATCGGTACCCCAACACTTATCGCTTCCACCACTGAATTCCACCCACAATGCGTCAAAAAACATCCAATCGAAGGATGGTTCAAAATCAACTGTTGTGGGGCCCACCCCTTAATCAACATTCCTCTCTTCTCTTTCGTCATCCTTTCCTCAAAACCTTCTGGCAAGAAACTGTTGGTCTCACCGTTTTGGATCCCATCATTGTGGGTCCCATCGTTTTGGACCCCGCCATTTTCTCCTTCTGAATTTTTGTTTTTTCTATGAACAACCCAAAGAAATTGATGATTTGAAGCTTCAAGCCCAGTGGCAATTTCGTAAAGCTGTTCATCCGATAAACGAAACAAACTCCCAAAGCAAATGTAAACAACAGAACCCGGTTGCTTCGTGTCAAGCCAAGTGAAACACTCATGCTTCAAACTCGAATCAACAACAGCTTCATCACTCACGTTCACCAAATCCTTCTTCTCTAAACTTTTTTCTAACATGAGTGAAGTGGGACCCACATGCCAAACCTTACGACCCGTAAGATTCTCATAATACTCAGTGTAACCAACATCAAGTTCAGCGAAACTATTAACAATAACGCCGTGACTCCCGTTTTCAGCTTCAATTAACGATTGCGATACTCTAGCTAAACCCGGTGAAGGTTTAATCGGAAGGGTAAGCGCGTGAGGTAAACCAGGAATGTTATAAGGCCCCAAATCTGAAGCAAAAGAATTAGGGTTATTCTTTATAGCATCATTCATACAACTAACATAAATCGAAAGTGGATTGAAAACGAATCTAGGGATTTGAAAATTCTTCGCAGTAGATTCAGTCCAAGTGAACATGATATCAGGGATAAGAACGTCAGGAGGGTTAAGTTTCAAGAAGGATTCGATTTCTGGTTTGATGAGATGAGCAGCCTTGGCGATTTTACCGGAGGTGGTGTTATCGGTGGCGGCGAAGAGATTTTCGATGCCGTCAGGGAGGTTGAGTTGTTTGGAAGGGAAATTGATGATGTGGATGGTGATTTTGTGACCGTTGGATCTGTCTTGTTCGATGGATTTGTCGAAGAGGATTGCGTTTGAAGGAGTTGTTATGATTGTTACTTCTTGGCCTTGTGATGCTACTAAGCGTGCTAGGGTTACTAGTGGAATCATGTGTCCTCGTGCGAAGAATGGAAGCATGTGGATTTTCAATGGAGGAGTTGTTTCCATTTTTACTCTGCCTTTTTTTGGCGGTGTTTATGTTATTGATCGATGTTTACGTATTTATAGATGGATTTCTTTTTGACATGTGTATAAAATAAAGGCTTAAATATCATTTACCCTTGTAAATATCACCATAATTCATTTACCCCTGTAAAATAAAAGTTTTAAAATACCCCTTGCAACTATACATCGCTTATTTTCTGATTCTTTCACTCTTTGTTAGATTATATTGTGATGTTAAGTGTATAATGGGTATAAAGCGATTTTACGATTATTACACCTCAGAGAGTAACCTTAAACAATTTATATTTACAAAGGGCATTTAAAACTTTTTATTTTACAGGGGGTAAATGGATTATGATGATACTTACGGAAGTAATTTAAGCCTAAATTAAAATATGGATCTGGAAATCGTTCTTAATGAATATGATTAAAATATTGGCCATGCTGCCCACGCAGTTCACGAGTTACGTTCTTTAGTATAAATTTAATTGTTTACAATTGCTGTCCCTTTAGTATCCTGCCACACCTTATTTATTTTTTTGGTTCTTCCACTTTACTTATTTTTTATTCAAATAATTAATTATTAATTCTAATAATACAGATTCCAAATGCAGTTTTTTTTTTTGTTACAAAGGAAAAAGCAAGACTAAGGTCGCATGAAACAGACTCATGAAAGATCACCAGAAGTTTGGGTCATTCCGCGGGAGGACATTACTGAAAAGCTTGTTTTAATGCACAAAGAATCGCCACGGAGCTTATTAGTCGATAATTTGCCACTGATTTGCGACGGTATGCGTAAAAAACAAAAGCGCGAAATTTCATTGGTGTTTTGCACGGGTTTGCCACGGACATGTGAAATGACAAAAATTTGCGACGGAGATGTCGTTGCAAGTCCGTGGCAACCCATTTATCAAAATATAACACCACGATCCTCCCTAAAATCAGAACGACGCTTCCCTAAAACAACAAACGCTCTCTACGCTCTCTCCGCATGATCTCCTCCTCAGACCCTCCACCTCCGCCTCTTTCCCTAAGTTATTTTCCCTGTTTTTGCACCTTAAATCTCTCTCGTTGTTTCTCCCCTCCCCTTTCCCTGTTGTGCCCTAAATCTCTCTCCCACTCGTGAAAACAACGGCAACCCAGTAATGTTGTAAGCTCTCTCTCTCTCTCTCTCATTCTGTTCAACGACGGCACGACACAGTAGGAAAGCTCTCTCTCATTCTCGCGAACGATGGCACAGCAGTAGCAAGCTCTCTCATGCTGGCGAACGACGGCAGTAGTAGGTCTGGCGCTCTCACACTCCTAAAATAACTTCCCCAAACCTTAGTTTTCAACCCTAATTTTTGCAATACCCGCTGCGAGCCCTCAACAGAAGGGATTGGAGAGTTAGGGTTTTAATTTTCGGTGAAAAAAAGAAGATTGAAGGGATTGATTACATTGAATCGAGAAGAGGAAGAGATTGGTTAGAGAAAGTAAGGCGGCTGTGTGTTTTTGTATGGGAACTCGTAGCTTGAAGCAGGAGGAGGCTTCTTGAGCTACCCCTTCCTTTTCTCTCTTCCTCGTCGCACCACTCGTTCTTACTTCTATTTTATTTTTTTTTGTTTTTTTTTGGCTTTGTGTTCTACCCATATGCAAATTTGAATTAGTTTTTGTTTCTTCAACTCCTTTTGTCTATAATAGTGATATTGGTGATTCTGTATTGATTCTTTGAAATTTTGAAGATTGATGAGGAGAATGAGAAAGCAATGGAAAGGAATAAAAGAAAGGGATGTTTATGTCACTTCAGGTAATATTAATCTGCATTTGGTTTTCCTTACTTTTGCTTTGTTGTTTTAGTTGTTGTTAGCATGTCGTTCAGCCTGCTTTGGGGTTTGTTTCATATATTTTTTTGTCAATTGTTGACTGTTCTGTATGCAGAAAATCAAAGACATTTTTATTTTTGCTCTTTAAAGTTCACTCTGTAGTATTCTATCTTACTCACGGGTTTGATTTCTCTTTCGATTTTGCAATTCCCTTTCATTCTTTTTTCCATATTTTTCATTTGTTGTTAGCCTTAGTGTTGGCTCTGTTGATTATACAATAGATTTTGTGTTTTTCATTTGTTTTCCTTTCATGAGAATGGGATAATTAAGCAGATTTAGTGTTGGCTTTGTTGCATAGATTTAGTGTGGGTTCTTGTTTTTGTTTAGTCGATAGGTACTGATTTTGGGTGTGCTTGTTGAAGACAAGCTTATATAGATAATTAAGAACAAAAGTAGAAGCTTTTGCAATCGATTCTGAAGTTTGGGAATTTTGAAGTTCTGAAGAAACTAAACTGGGAAATCGGTTCTGAAGCTAGGGAAATCAATTTTGAAGCTAGGAATCTCAGGTTCTTGGTATTTCTGTTTCCTTCTTCATATCATGTTATTTCTGTTTCCGACTTTGCTTAGGGTTTCTCATTTCTAGTTTTGCTTAAAGAAGGGAATCTTGTGGCTGCTATTTGTTTTTGGTGTATTTTTGAGTCTATGCGAAGTTATTCTTTCATCAATTAGCTATACAATTTTTTGTGAAATTTTTGCTATGTTGTTGCTGGCATCTAATCCTACTAGCTTCTGGAGTGAAATCTCACAATACGATTTATGTTACTTATTTTTTGTTTACATATCTTTCTATTTGTTCCTTATCTCTTATCTATTTTTGTTACATATTCATAAGTTTTGTAATTGATGATGTCGGAAATAAGTACTACATATATAGGCCATTATCTTGATAAATTATTGAGTTGGTGCTTCAATGCATGCTTTGCTTGGGGAACATTAAGTTTTGTTTGATTAAGTTGCGTGTCTGCATCTGTCTGTTGACTTTTATTGGGGTATTATAATGTTTATCCACTTTGTACATGCTTCATTCCTCAAAAACAGTCCTAAACTTTGGATGAGGCCGGAATTCTTATGCTTTACAAGCCTTATTGTAGAACTCTATGTAGAGATGTCCAGGAATTGTTTCATACACAGGGAAATTTCATGCTTACGTCTTCCCAATGTTGTTGGTCTTTGTGATTGTTTATTCAGGCAATCAACTTTTACACAAGAGCCAATAGCATCAAACACAGTGATCCAATCATCCTCGGAAATCGAAGTGCAGCTTATATAAGGTTAAGCATACTCAACGTTTTCTTTTGAATTAGTTATTGCAAACTGTTATATAACCTTGTTCCGAATATTTTACTTCAATTTTATTATGTTCTATCTTTTCATAGCAATGACAATATTTTCCAATCAGGATGAGCCAGTATTTAATGCACAGATCATCATCATCTTCAGAACATAAGCCATTGAGTGGGCTTGATCCCACAACACTTGCTGAAGTATGTTCTATTGGATCATTTTTATCATGCTGAGATACTATTATATTTCTAAATTGATTTGCACATACTAAGCTTGTTCTTGATAACTATTTCAGCTGGGTTTGAAGGATGCTGCAAAACTTGGAGAACTCCAAAGTAATTCAGTAAAATCATACTTTTTAAAGACTAACGCTCTTCTTCTAGTAAGAGTCTCTCTTGGAGGGGGTGTTTGATTTACTTTTTGTTAGTTTATGTGCTTTCTCCTTTTAAGGGGAATTCTCTTACCTTGGGTCTGTACCTACTTCATGGGGAACTATTGAATGAAGGGAAAATCTGGAATTGGACATAGCCGGTGTTATTATGATGATTCTAGAGAACAATAAGGTCAATGGCAAAAATATTTTACTTTTTGGCTGTAATTTTAGGGAATACTTTTGAATAGGAGGCACCATTATCAGTGTGGTTAGTGATATCCGAAACTGAAACCCACCGGAAAGGATTACATTGAAAATTATATGGGTATCACTTCTAATGACCCAAACAATTTCAATTTGCAACTGTCATCGATTATAGCGAAGCCTCTTTACATTAGTAAATATAATGTTCTTTTGTTATGTTCTGGATCTTTTATGGTTAATATGATTATTTCATGCATACTGACCTACCTAATAGACAATAATAGTCATTTTAATTAAATATTTGTGCAAAGGCAGATGTCAAAAGGACCTCTATCATGTATGTCCTGTGGAATTGTCAGTGCTTGTTAAGAGTTGTTATTAATTACAAGAGTTTGCTTATATCAGCTTGGCCTAGATGTGCTTTGTACCCCTTAATTGCACTCTTAAGTCTTAACCAAGTAATATACATACATTGGGAGATTGTGCTATATAATTCATCTCATTGCAATATACTTTTTTCGTACTCTCTACTACCCTCCTCACTCTCTTTACATTGTTCTCTTATACAAAAAGTTATGTCACATTGTTTGTTTGTCTGTTGTCCATTTCATATCCTTATCTTTACTCCTGCCTCTCTAGCCTACTTATTATATATTATGATGGTGCCTATTTTGAATGCAACTGATATGATATTGTAAAATACTGACAGTTGGAGAAATTTGATGAGGCTCGTGATGTTATTTTATGATTTATGATTTGTATTATAGAGCTTTTGCAGTTGTCATTTATTGTGCTATTTCATAGTGTTTTTTTCATTGGATTTGATATCATGTAGTAATTCTCTTCGGGAATGTCTACAAAAAGTGGAAACAGTGTCATCTAGTTCAACCGGGATGAGAACACATGGGCAACCAGAACGATATCTACAAAAGCTGGAAGTTCATTAAAGGACGGTGGTATATTTTGGAGTCTTTTGATGATAGTTTCATTCTTACTCCAAGCAGCTGATACTGTTGTGAAGGTTATCATCTTTTCAAGTTTATTGCATTTTCACAACTTTCAACTTTTTTCTCTATGGTTACACTGGCATTTCCATACTTTGCAGGAGCTAGTCTTTTTGGATGCGTCCCGAAAACTAAAGGTCTGTACCGTATTGAGTAGTGACTGCCTTATTGTTTATTCATATATTTCTGCTAAATTATGGCTTTCAAAAGTATGGTATTATGTCAACTGACAAGCTGAAGTAAGCAATACCAGTTCTGTTGAGCTCACAAGGAATTGTAGTGAAACTTTGGTGATACATGATGGAGCCAATAATCATCCTAAACAATACATTCATTTGTTGTGTTGGATTCTAGAGCTCCTAAACCACACTTATATAGATACATGTTGCTAAACTAGGTCAATTTGAACTAGTCATTTGCTTTTCAGAGAGGGAATATACTAATTAGCATTATCTGAAACAGGGAGGTTCTTTGGACCTATTTGTTGTCAACTCGCACGGATCTGCATGCATTCCAAGTAGGTATCCTACAACTTTTCGTGAAATATTCATCTTTTGGATTACATAGAGATGTGTAGATTATACTGATTATTACTCGATGTCTAAGTGATCTGGTATATGCTCAGTGTAGACACTATTCATATGCCTTCTTCTCCCATTCTTATCAAAATTATGGGGTGTCCCCTTTAGTCAACTACCAAACTACCTCAAAGATGGTGCAGCATGCTTCCTCAATGTTGGTACATTAACAAGTGGTAAGCTGTATATGAAAATTTTTATTTTTATGAAAAATCATTCCTGAAATTTTCTCTCACAATTTAAGCAATACCATAATGGTTGTGTGGTCTAGCTGATGAATTTTGTGTGGTCTGAGAAAACCCCTGCCCGGCTGGAAGGTACGTATCTCGAGATTAAAGAATATAATCGTTACATTGAACCCAGGCTGGCCCGGACCCGAGAAGAACTAAAACATGTCCGCGGTTATTGGTTTCTGAGAGTTCTTTGAAGGAGAACCATGCATTTGCAAGAGAAATCGATAAAACGCCGACTCTTTGCCGGTGACCGAGAAAAAACAGCCGTCGAGAACAAGAAGAAAGCTGCTGATCTAGCCGAGGAGCAGGAAATAACTCGGGAAGATCTATCACGGGTGCGTAAAGAGGCTGAGGACGCCGAAGTCAAAGCCACAACCTGGATTTCTGAATTGGAGAGGAATTGCCAGAAGCTAAAAGATGTCGGCGCTGAGATGGCTAAAGCAGGCTACATCCGGTGCTTATCCCAGGCTTTGGTGCTCGAGCTAAACTTGCAGACTCAGTACATGTAGCTCCTTCATCGAGTGGTGGATGGAAGATCTTGTTGAAAGACACAGTTCTCTACCCTCCTCTTGAGGTCGAAGATGCAGCCGCTGGGGATGACGCTGCCGGCGAGGAGATCCAGACTCCGGTGAACGCAACTCAGGTCGAAGAAAAGAGTCCTAGAGAGAATGAAGCCGACATTGGGGAGAACTGAGGTCGCCCACTTGTAATATTTTCCGAACAATTTCAATTTTCGTCGTTTAGGCAGCTCCAGGCATGTCCGGGGCTGTCCCAAATTTGCATTTTAGTTGCATTTGAATATTCTAAGTATGAACTTGTATGTTTAATTTCATACCTGCAATCGGGAGCCGATGTGAGGCGCGTTGCCACTCGAGGCATTAGAGTGGTGAGTGAGGTCGTAGAGAACCTTTAGAAAAGATACGTGCAAGTGTACGAACTTGGCTAAGATAGGAGCCGAGGAGGCCAGAGAAGAGATCCGAGATGGCTAACAGATGAGCGCCGAGCTGGCAGGCTCATTGCCTTTGTAAGATAGGAAGATCGATGTGGGTCCCCTTCTCATTCTTCTTACCGATGCCGGCTGTGGGCGATCGGCCTTGGTACCGGAGCTGTTGGGGTGCCCGGCCTTCACTTTATTCCTACTGAGGCTGCTGTGCGCTTATCGACCTTCTTACCGAGGTCATAAGAGACGCTCGACCTTCTTACCGGTGTCGCAGGAGACGTCCGGCCATCTTACCAGTGTTGCATTAGATGGCCGGACTTTGAGGCGGAGACCGCGGAATGGGTCTCCTTCCTTCGGCCTCTTGATGGAACTCGTCAGTTCAGGCATCAAGAGGGAAGGCTGGGCTCGCGTAAAGCAAAATTGGGAAATCGTTCGACCCCCGATGGAACTCGTCAGCTCGGCATCGAGAGGAAGGGCAACCTGGACGGATTCTCTAGTGGAATGTTAGACTCGACAAGCCAGAGAATCGTTGAGGCCACCGAGGGCCAATCTGCAAGAGCTCGGATGCGAGCTGTTGAAGCCAGAAGAGGCTATTCAGCGACGAGCTCGGGAAGACGAGCTATTGGAGCCAGATTAGGCTATTCTGCGACGAGCTCGGGAAGACGAGCTGTTGGAGCCAGAATAGGCTATTCTGCGACGAGCTCGGAAAGACGAGCTGTTGGAGCCAGATTAGGTGATTCTGCGATGAGCTGGGGAAGAGCTGTTGGAGCCAAATTAGGCTATTCTGCGACGAGGTCGGGTGTGTTGGAGCCAGATTAGGCTATTCTGTGACGAGCTCGAGAAGACGAGTTGTTGGAGAATCCGAGGTAGGGTTTTGGCCTACATAGGCTCGTCGTTCCTGCAAACAGTTGAAGCAGTCGCGTGTTCAACGAAGAACATACATACCTTGATTAATCGGGTCGGGGAAAAGCTCTTCCGAGTTCGTGGCCGTAGTGTGCTCCGGTGGAGCTGGGGAAATAGTAATCAGAGAAGGATCTGAATTGAGATGAGTCCTGGGAGACTGATTTTCCTCCCACTGTGGTCGCCATTGTTCGGTACCTAGGTCTTGGAGCCGGCCCTCGGCCTGGGGTACTTCAAAGGGTTTCAAGAAAGTCTCCAAAGGGATTGGAAGGTGCTCGGAAGGTCGTCACCTCGTCCGGGGGGAAGATTGTTGTTGGATGTTCCCTGGATGAATTGTAAGCCCACGTCGGGTGGGGGGTACCTGCAAGACACTCTGACGCTCAAGTCAGTATGTGACCGAGGTAATGTAAAGAGAGAGAGAGAGAGAGAGCTCTGGAAGAAGAATGTAGTAAATGAGCGGAACGTACCGTGGTAGAGGGGTGAACCCTATTTATAGAGTAATCGGCGTGTCCGTCGGATCCCGTGGATTGATCTAGGCCGTCGGTCAAGCGAGAACCGAGCGGATCTGGTTTTGGACGTTGGGAAGTACTTGGGCCGTGCTTCTTTGAGAGAAAGTGGGCCGGCCCATTATCACATGGGGCTTCGTAACCCAGGTCGGAACAGTACTCGTTAGTACTTGTAGCGGTTACGAGTCGTTTCTCTTGATATTACTAGAATTTATTTGAGGAAAGAGGAATTAAAAAATCTGTTTTTACATTAAATATTTATTTTACATTGAAAATATAAAAAATAAATAAATAAATAAATACAAAGAGAAGAGACAGAACTGAAAAATAAATAGTACAAAAAAAAATGAATTTTCTATTCTTTGCTAGAAGTCATGTCTCTTTTATCATAGTTCTCTTTATTTCACCAAAGAGGTTAATGTTAATTTTTGCTTCTCCAGTCTTGCCCAACACAACCTCAACACCACTTTAATCAAGACTTAGGGCCCGTTTGTTATAAACTCTCGGATGCAAAAAATCATTTTTTAAAGCAAAAAATCATTTTTAATCTTTTTCTAATGTTTGTTTTAGATTTTTTAGAAAATCATTTTTTAAAAAAACATTTTTTTCCTAAAAATGAAAAGCTACTATGAGTAGCTTTTGGAAATACTCTAATGAAAACCACTACGAGTAGCTTTCAAAAATGATTTTTATGATAGTAAATGTTCCTAACTATTTATGATAATAGAGATAATCAAGAAAAAGTAGTGATCTGTCTCGCGTGAATAGAAAAATGATCAACCCTTTCATTAGCCTCTTAAGGCGGATTTTATAGTAGTACAATCATTAATGGCTGATTATGAGACATCGGTTGCTAAGCGAACCGAGTATTCTAGAGGAGACGGCCTTGTACACTACAAGAAAAATGGGATTTTTTGGCGGATTTTTCCGCCAAAAAACACCCAATTCCGTTGCAAATACAGGTATTTGCGGCGGATTTCCCCCGGTACTTTCGGCGGAATTTTGGACTTTCTGGCGGATTTTTCCGTCAAAATTTTTTTTTTTTTTGAAATCCGCCGAAAAATACACTGAAATCCGCCAATTTTTTTTTTTTTAAATCCGCCGAAAAATACACTAAAATCCGCCGAAAAGTACTTTTTTTAAAAAAAAAAATATTTAAAAACATTTTAAAAAAGCTGAATAAACGTTTTTTAAAATTAAATAAATTTTAAAAAAAGAATATAAATAACATATTTAAATTAAAAAACTCAAATAGAGATAACCAAATAAAATGTTTTTTAAAAATAAATAAATTTAAATTAAATATATAAATAGCATATTTAAATTAAAAAACTCAAATACCAAATACCAAATAATAAACATCCATAATCAACCAAATAATAAACATTCATAATCAACCAAATAATAAACATCCATAAATTAAAATCCAACAAATCACTTTGATATCCATAATAATAAACATCCATAATCAAATATAAAGCTACTAAGGTGCGTGCTCATCCGAAATAGAGCGAGCCACTCTAGCCTCCTCCACAGGATCGACTGACCCACTGCTCTGCAGCTGAGACTCACGCCACTCGGCCATCCCAGCATCATAAGCATCCTAAAAAAACAATAGATAAATAAATAAATATTAATAAAAAAACAATAAAAACAATATAAATAAATATAAATATATATATATATATATATATATATATATCTTTAAATATATATATATATATATATTGCATTTAAAGATAAATAACTAATAACATAATGTAGTTTTACCTGAATCCTTCTCACCCTATCGTGGATAAATGAATCATCCTCCTCTCGCGTATACAAGTTGCGATGCAACTCAGGCAAACTGACCTCCCGTCCAAGTTCTTCCTCCTAGATACATAATTTTATTATTTACTAACAACTACTTAAAAATAACACATAGTTAATAAATTTAATTAATTGATGAATATAAGTAATAGTTATAAAATTACGTACCATGCGCTGGTGATGAGTTCCAGCACTCACACATCCACCTGTGTGATTGCAAAGATGGCCGACATTTTCGTAAGCACGGTTCTTCTTAGCTTTCTCTTGTTTATTTTTAAATTCATCCAGTGTTCCAATACGAGACCAGTTGTGCATAAGCCTCTGGTCCCATGAAATCAGGTTTTGCCTTTGCTTTTCGTACACCCCGCAGTACTTCAGAGTATCTATCACTGCATCTCTTGTTGAACGCATCCTCAACATCTTTCTGTTGCTCCGGTAACCATGTACATTGTTCCTATTTAAAAAATTAGAAGAATATTGTTAATCTGAGACAAATTAAACAATTCAATAAAATAATTAAAAATTAATTATTTCGTAGAACTTACCAAGAAAGAATCGAGCATGGCCCTAAAATAGTCTTTTCTATCTTCTTTATCTTTCTTAACAGCAGTCCAATTTTTCCAACCTTTGAAGAAATTGTCTTTGAATTGCGTTATGATGCGGTGGTCGCATGGGCTTTGAAGGAAGAAACCTGAAAATTTTTAAAAAAGCTGAATATTTTGGACCACGAAAGTAGTTGTATAAAAGGCAACAAAAAATTAATAAATAATTATATACTTACGAATCTCCTTGAGGCACCACGATGACACGACCATCTTCAACATGTGTCGGCCGTAAGTCATCCCCGCCAACAGTCATCGGAAGAGGTGCACAACTACTACTACTCGCACCATCTGTGTTTGGCTTTGGCAAATATCTGCCAAGAGGAACAACACAACGACGCGTCCTGTGGTGCGCGTTAGGCTAGTAATAATCTTCTTCCTCCCACCGCCGTATCCGCGGCGGTGGAGTAACATCGTGTGTGTCGTCACGATCAGATGAGGATCCAGATGATGACATACATGTATATATATATATATATATATATATATATATATATATATATATACATACATTTAAATATTAAAAAAAGAAACATGTATATATATTGCATAAACATTCGTACAAATATTCATACAAAATTACCATAAATATCCATACTATTACCAGTTACTAATTAAGTACCAAATAAAACTGAATAACTAGAAAAACTAATTTGAATCCCACTCATTCTCAAAATCATCATCATCAGATGAGCAGGGAATTCTTGATACACCAATATGTTCTTTTGCATCTTCATCAGCATCTTCTTCGTCATCAACTTCATCGCCGGTGTGTCATTTGTCTCAATCCGGCCTCTTGGGTTCCACTTGAATCACTTCATTTACATTAGACATCTCATCCATTTGAAATGGGACATCTTCCAGTGTGTCATTTGTCTCAATCCGGCCTCTTGGTTTTGTCGTAATTGCGACACACCAACCACGCCTATCAGTCCGCGTTGATGGATAAGGGACATAATAGACTTGTCTCACATTTTGAGCAATGACGAACGGATCATACAGTCGATATCTACTACTCATTTTAATGTCGACTGTATTTGACTTTGGATTTACCCTTGTTCCTCGAGCAGACGGATCAAACCAATTACAATAAAAAAGCACTACCGTCTGACTATAGTCTAGATAGGGGTACGCAACTTCGTATATGTGTTGAATCACACCATAAAAATCACCTTCACCACCTCCAGTGACACCCTTCATGCAAACTCCACTATTGATTGTTTCTCTGCCCTGTGTCCATTCATTATTGTGAAATTTGTATCCATTGACAAAGTATGTGTGCCATTCTTTAACACATCTTCGAGGACCGTCTGATAAGTTCCTCAAGTGTTGGTTGGGAGGAGTTGGTGGGAGGGCATAAACACGTTGCCTAAACCACATTGGAAAATGTGCATTAATATAAGCCGAAGATTGTTCTTCACTTATTTCCTCAGATGACAAGAATTCCCTAAAAAAATAATTAATTGTTACACATTTGTCTACTTTTATTGACTTAATTAAGATCGATATATATATATATATATATATATATATATATATATATATATAGTTAATGTTGAGGAATACATACTCAATGAATGGTTGCACCAAGATGCAGGTTTATCAACACATGAATATGTCTGTTGCCTTGAACTCTTCCTCTGTCACCCGGTGAATTGACTCCTCCCTAGATGGACGGCCAGGGTAGACAAAAGGCAGACAAAGCTAATTCATGTCTAGGACATTCAACATCCATTTCATTTCGATTGCTTCTTGGAGCAAATTCATTCTTGAAATAATAAGAACAAAAGTTGCACTACAAATGTGATCTAGTAGATGGGCGTTTTTTTCCATACACATGGGGCGTTTTTGGTGAGCTCTTTGAATGTGGCGCTGGGTATTCCACTCCAACAATGGGCGCGCTCCTAAAAAGCGCCACCCATTGCAAAACACGTCCTCCCAGATCGCAGCGCTTTTAAAAAGCGAATATTTGCAAACCATCCTCCCAGATCTGCAGCGCTTTTTAAAAAAAGCGCTGAATATTTGCAAAGCGTCCTCCCAGATACGCAGCGCTTTTTAAAAAGCGCTGAATATATCCTCATTGCCTTCCCAGATACGCAGCGTTTGTAAAAAAAGCGCTGAATATTTCCCCTTATACGCAGCGCTTCACTAAAAGCGCTGAATATTGCCTATTTGTGTTACTAAATACCCAGTAGCTTCATTAAAAAGCTTGAATATTGTCTAATTTTTTTTTAATTTATTTTGGTTTTTGTGTATTTTCTATTTTATATTTGCAACAAAAAAAATTAAATCATACATCCAAAATATTTTTTAATAGTGATATCTATGAATTTGTTGTATTTAAACCTGAATTAAATCATACATCATAAAAAAATTAAATCATACATCCAAAATACATCCAAAAATTAAATCATACATCTAAAATTAAATCATACATCCAAAATAATAAGTTATAATCTCTTGGTACAAGAATACTAAGTTAGTTTACTTGATACAATTGAACTACAACTCAATATGTACATTATCCATGTTAGTCACTCTTTGGCATCCGTCACCAAACTAAATATTGATTAAGTAATAAATAAGAAGATTACCAAATTCAACTGCAACACAATAACTAATTATGGTTTTGCAAATGAATGTAATATATAACAAACAACAACATAAGTCAAAACCAACTATAATTTCTGATTAGTGCTTTGTTCCTCAAGGGCCAATGACTTTAATACAAAAACTCCTTGTACATGTTGTGATAGCGGTTCTACTCGGTACCTCAACCATATCCCATAGTTCTTGATCTTGGTTGGGCTCTTCTCAAAAATCTGAAAAACAATAACACAATTACACAAAGTCATTAACTGAATATATTTCAAGCCAATTTAAATATAGTGCATATCAAATAAGATACACGAATGACCGCTAAAAATGTTGAAACAAACTGATACATCATATTATTTCAAGATAATACCCACAACATATATGAAAATTACAAATACAGAGTAGTGCACCAGAAAACAAGATAACTTAAAGTGGATTAAATCAGTATGAGCTAACTTTGATGAAGTTGGCAACCATGAAGATACGGTGCACAGAAGCAAAACATGAAATCAAGGCTGAACAAAAGACAGCTTAGAAAAAGTTCAAACACTTTAAGAAACCAACAAAGCCAAACCACATATAAAAGAGAAATAACCACTATGGTTAGGAGATTTACGAGTCTCAAATCTGTCTCTTTCATCACCCGCGTTGGACACGATTAAGTTACCGTTCTTAATCAATCTTTATTCTGAGAACAAGTGCCACCATTGAGATCTTCTTTTAAGAAATCGAGAATCGGTATTGAGGTATCCACGCTTCACTTTGCCTCCTCAATATCATCTTCATCACTCATGATCACTTCATCTAAGACATTCATTTCTAAGTTATTTGCGGCATATTCTGCAGCTTTTTGCACCTCCATGCCCATCAAATACGCCAAAAAAGCACGCCGCCATGATCATAAAATAAATTTGCGGTGGTTAGATTTTATTTAACTCAACCACAAGAACCAAGAGCATAGTCAACAAACTTCAATTAACATCACATGCATAGTGATCTTTTCCTAATTTTTGTTTCAACTATCTACACGTACATGTTACTTCAAATCTAATCTAATTCATGCAATAAAATATTATCATTCCACATATGTATCACGAAACAAATTCTAAACTTGAGATCAATTCCTCAAGCACAAAATGATGTTATATTAAATTAAGAACATAAAAATTGAAAATTTTCCTAGTAGTGAAGTTCAAGCCAAAATTTCCTTTACCAATTGTACAAACCTATCTCAAATTTCCATAGCGACTATAAAATTCGAGAAATTGACATTTGACAAAAACATCCATAACCCTAAATAAAATTATTCATATTTTCATCCATAAACCCTCACATTAGTTTCTAAACTATCACCCTCTCCAATTTAATCCATAAACTATGAAAATTTATCTATTAATCTATTAAATAGTCCCTAAAGTTTATCTTGAATAATAATGTAAACAATGGGTGAATAGAGCATCGGCTCTAATGTGAAGGGGAAACCCTTGAAGGAGATATTCTATCATTTTTTCCTATTCTTTCAATAAAATTTCTTGGGTTCCTAATTGAAATAATATTATGTCTATGCAAAATGGATGATTAAAGCAAGTGAAAAAGCAGACCAATTACTCATGAAACGAAAAGTCATACCACGAAAAAAAAGTTCTCCGAGGCATGAATGCACTTCACGTAATCTGCATTCACCAAAAACGACCATTCTTTGGAATTGACTGTCTCTTATAATATTGAAGAATTCTCGTATTAACATTCACGATTGCTCTTGTTGCAAAGCATAGTAAGCCTTCCACCCATTAACTTAGGTGTAATAGTATCTTGTTCCAAAGTGAAGTCCTAAAACGAGAATTTGAAAAAGGTTACTACCAAAGATACACAGGCAGAATGAGAACAATGAAACTCATCTAAATAATCCAATCAAATTAATCACACAAATTCTGAGCAATTAGAGGATATTTATGGTTCATGTCAATTTGCTCTATGCCTTTATTCTCTATAACATGAACACTTCACAGTATTATCTCATCAATCTTTGTCCTAGTTTTCCCACACATTAAAACTTGTATGTCAAGGGAAAAAACAGAACTTATTACGATGCTTGAAGTTGAAGGTGTTCTGAGGAAGGAAGTGTCACAGTCAACCTACTTCTTCCTCCGGCTAAACCCTATTATTTTAAGGGCAATAATTATTTGGATATATTATTATAGAAGCTGTATATTGATGATGGAAAAGCACATAACAAGTTCTTCAAATGTTTTTCCAACATAAATTGTTTAAAAGAGAAGCAACTATGAGAATTTCGGTGTCATTATTCGTTTTATAAACCTATAAATTCAAAACAGCAAATAAAAAGGCATGATGAGAATGAAATTCTGAGACAAGCCCACTTCTTTCTCACAAACAAGCACAGAGACAGAACCTTTACTTGTTTTCACCTGCATTCTGCAATAAAACCATACATGATTATTAAACAAGATTACAGGCACAAGATTGGTCAATAACAACATCACAAATTGGTCAAAAATTGTAAACAAGATTGCATTATTAAACATAATACTTAAAAGTTCACATTTGAAATAGTTCTAATGAGAAATTTCCCTTGTTTCGTGCACTACGCATTTTATTATTGGAAACAAGCTTCCAATTTGTCAATCAAACAATAATAGCAGATGGATTACACACATATTGATGAACCCTAAACCCTAAATACACACAATCAACAAAAACCTAGATACACAAATCAACAAACCCTAAACTGAGCAAAATTTGTCAAAAAAAAGAGCGATAGAGTGAGAGAGAGAGCGAACCAAGAGAGAGAGGGAGAGAGAGAGAGAACGAACCTGCAAAATTCGTGAGCAGATGACGGAGAGAACTGAGGATTTTGGTTAATTTTTTTTGACAAAAACGTTAGGGTTACCTTCACCGAAAGACGACGGATTTCCATGAGAGAAAGACGGCGAACTGCGTTTTTGAGAAAGAACGATAGAGTGAGAACTGAGAACGAAGAGTGGGGAAGAGAGGGAGAGGGGGAAGACGGAGTAAGAGGAGTAAGAGTGGGGAAGAGAGGGAGAGGGGGAAGAGACGTGAGGGAGAGGGAGAGTAAGAGACGAGTGTGAGAGAAGACGTGAGGAAGATAGAAGGTCCAAACTCAGCGTTTCTTAAAAACGCTGGGTATTGGGAGAACGTGTGACCTAATACCCAGCGTTTTTTAAAAAACGCTGGGTATTGGGAGAACGTGTGATCCAATACCCAGCGTTTTTTAAAAAACGCTGCGTATTGGGAGAACGCGTGACCCAATACCCAGCGTTTGCGTTTAAAGGCGATGGGCAGCATTTTTTTAAAAAGCGCTGGGTATGTTATAGCTGTTTTGGCCATCCGTGGCGTTTTTACTTAAAACGCTGCTTATAGGGGCGCTCTTTTTTGACAAATCTGGCGTAGTGTTGGTTGTTTCACGGTGTAAGTATGAAGAACATATCGATCCTTCAACTCTAGCTTTGTTTTTCACCGATCTTTTTGAATCACCCATGAACCTAGATAAAACGATATGTTAATTAATTAATAATGTTATTTTTAAACTTCCTTTTATATTATAATAAATAATCGACCTTTCAAACGGATACATCCATCCTGTATTGGGCCAGTCCGCCAAGTTTAACCGGATGCAAGATGCACCGGTACATGCTCCATAGAATCAAAGAAACCAAAGTGGAAATACTCTCTCCAACTTGCATAAGATAAGTGGGATGTTTTGTTCCATTTTTGTAAGATCATTAACTTTTAGGGTTCTTTGAACACAAATTCTTAAAGTATGTACTTATTTCAATTAGCGAGTTCAAAACGTGTGTTGGCAACGAACTAAAAGCGATGGGAAGTAAGCACTCCATGAATACATGACAATCATGACTCTTCATCCCATGCAACTTCCCATTATCCACATCCGCACATCTAGATAAATTGGAAGAATAACCGTCGGCATTTTCAACTCTTTTATCCATCGATAAAGCGCTTTCGCTTCTTCCTTAGATAAAGTATAATTGGCTTTGGGTTTCAATGTCCTAGTACCTTGCTCAACCAACAACAAATCCTTTTCGTCTACAATAATGAGCTATGTCCTTCCTAGCTTTCTCATTGTCTTCGTTTTACCTTTCACGTCCATGACGAGTGTTAAATATGTTATCAAAAAATTCTTCTCTGTATGCATTACATTCAGATTGTGTCTCGAAGAGATTATCTTTCCAATAGGGAAGTTCCCAAAAGATACTTCTCTTTGTCGGTTGTGCCATTGCCCATAGCCTTATACGGACAAGAAACAACACCCGCTACGACTTCCCTTCGGAGGATGTCTTTAACAACGCCCCAAACTTCCTCTCGATGTCAAACTATGAGGAGGTCCACTTGTTTCAACATGTCCCTTGATGAATGCATATTTCTGCTTTCTTAATGGGTGATCCATAGGTAAGAACCTACGATGCGAGTCAAACCACGAAGTTTTCCCTCCGTATTTAAGAGTGAAAACCCTTGTGTCAACCATGCAAATCGGACACACCATCTTACCATGTGTTCCCCATCCAGACAACATTCCATAGGCAGGAAAGTCATTAATTGTCCACATCAAAGCTTCCCTCATTCTGAAATTTTGTTTGCGTGCTGCATCATAAGTTAAAACACCATGCCACAACCTTTTTAGGTCATCAATCAAAGGTTGCAAATATATGTCAATACCAGCTGTTGGATTGCTTGGCCCCGGAATAATAGCATTAAAAACTTGTATGGTTTATACATACACATTTCTGGTGGAAGGTTGTATGGGGTAACAATAACTGGCCAACAAGAATACGGTGATGCTGATGCTTGAATATAGGGTGTGAAACCATCAGAGCATAAACCAAGCCAAACATTGTGCGGATCACTGGCAAAATCTGGATGAACACGATCAAAATGCTTCCAAGCTTCACCATCAGATGGGTGACGTAATTCACCAGAATTGTTTCTATTTTCATGGTGCCACGTCATTTTACCAGCGGTCTCCATTGATGTAAACATCCTCTATAGCCTTGGTATAAGCGGCAGATAGAACATTGCTTTTCGTGGAACCAGTTTGCCTCTGCTCATCCCTCTCCTGCTGGCACGATAGCGTGGCTCTCCACACAACTTGCATTCCGTCAAATTTCCATCATTTATGCCAAACTCATTATTATAATAGAGCATGCAACCAGACACACAACAATCAATTCTTTTAGATTTTAAGCCAAGCTTCGATACCAGTCTTTTAGCATCATAATAACTCTGCGGCAAAAGTCCCTTAATAGGGGTTGCATCCAACATCATTTTGGTCATATATTCCATGCACAACTCGGCAACATTAAATTGAGACTTAAGACCCAACAACCGAACACACATTGATAATTTTGAGTGTTTAGATCCTTCAAATAATGGTTTATTTGTCTCACTCAAATACGTGTAAAACAATTGTGCTTCCTCATTAGGAACTTCTTCAGCATCATATTCCGGTTCTTCAAAATCCAAATTTACTCCAACGGCATGAGATATCATTCCCTGATAAACATGTAACGCGGATGTGGAAGCTACTTCTTCAACCGGAACATTAGTACTTGAAAGATATACTTCAACCGGAACATTAACGCAGAACAAAGCTCACCGCAGTACCCTGTGCACGACTCCATATCCAATAATCTGGCCTAAACCCATTATTGTACAAATGCATTCTGACTTCATCTTCATTTTTTATAAATCGAATTGAACATTTCGCGCACGGACATCTAATTCCCCCTTCTCGCGCAAATCCTTCGTCACACTTAGCACAAAAAATAAACTCTTCTACTCATTCTGCAAATCGTCTCTTTAAACCGCTTCTTCCAGGAAATAATCGATCATACATCCAACTACGATCCATGTTTTCTAAATCCTAGTACTACGTGTGCTACAATAAAAATTATCATAAACAATAACTATTACTTTTCATTTCATAAATAATAAATCAAACTTTATATTTTCTTACTTACATACTCATACACATACATGCGCATACACATACAAATATCATATGATCATATACATACATACATACATACATACATACATACATACACATACGCATATACACATACAAATATTTACATACACTAACAATGTAAACATTACATTAATTAATTATAATATAAATAGAATTTAAAAAATTTAACACATTTTATATATTATGTTATGGTAAACGTAAATATTAGTTTTAACTAACACTCTATTAACTAACAACATAAATAATATTTTAACACATAAATATAACAATAAATTACATATCATACCTAAAATATAAATTACATATAATAGATTTTAACAACTTAAACAAAAAAAATGATAATATAATGAATTTTCAAAAATATAATAGATTTTAACAATTTAAACAAAAAATTGATAATATAATGAATTTTCGAAAAACTAATATATTCTTGTATTTTACAATTATCTAAAAAGTATTAAAAATAATAATGAATACATACACACACATACACATATACACATATACACATTTACATAAACATTACATTAATTAATTATAATATAAATAGAATTAAAAAAATTTCAAACATTTTATATAATATGTTATCGTAAACGTAAATATTATTCATTTTAACTAATACTCTATTAATAAACAAACATAAATAACATTTTAACACATAAATAACAACATTTAACACATACACTCTATTAATATTAGTCATTTTAAGTACTAACAATATAAATAACAAAAAACTAACAAGTCTATCAAAATTTTTATTAATTTTTTTATTAACAATAAATTATCATGATTGTCGAAAATATAATAAAATTTAACAATTTAATCAAAAAAATGATAATATAATGATTTTCAAAAATATAATAAACTTTAACAAATTAATAAAAAGAAGGATTATAGAATGAATTTTCGAAAATTTAATATATTATTGTATTTTCTAACTATAATGATAATATAATGATTTTCAAAAAAATGATAATATAATGATACATTAAATTTATTTTTTAACTACTCTATCATTATATTTCGTATTTTCTAAATAGAAATTAAAATTTAATAAATATTTTATTTATTTTATTTCGTTTTTATGTATTTTTTTAAAAAAAAATTAATATATGATTTGATTAATCAGTAATTTCGTACTTATATTATCATAAAAAATGTTAGAAACAACTAATAACTTCAATAACTAACCGGTGGTGCTGAGAAGACTCTGACTTGATGCTAAACCGGAGTCCTTCCAATAAACGAACATAGCTCACCAAACTCAAACAACTCCTAAACAAACAACACAACAATTAGTAACTAATAGTTTATAACAAAGCATAAGCTAAAATAAAGTATAAACTAAAACAAACCTTCAAAAGTTTGAGAGAAGAGAAGAAAAAACTGAATTTGATAGAAGATTGAGTGAAGAAATGTTAAAGTTTAAGAGAGTGGAGAATTTGAGAATTTGATAGAAGTGGAAGAGAGAGTGAAGGATGAATGAATCAGAATAAATAAGGGGTGAATGAAAATAGCCGTTGTGTTGTTTGTGTGGTTGTGGTGGATTCTCTACATTTTCGGCGGAATCCTTGTTTTAACCGAAGCATGACTTTTCGGCGGATTGGCTGCTGGTTTCGGCGGATTGGCTACGCGTCAAATGAAGCGAAGACGTTTCGTGGATTATTTCTTTGTTTTTGGCGGATTAGCTACGCGTCAAACGAATAAAGATTTTCGGCGGGATGAAGGGGCATTTTGGCGGATTTTTGAATTTCAAAATATCTTGCCAGTTTACTTTTTGCGTTTCCGGCGGATTTTTCTGCTGTTTTCGGCGGAATAATTTTTTTTTTGGTCCGAGAATTAATTTGTCATTCATAATCCGCCAGAAATGCAATAATTCCGCCACAAATGTCACAAATTCCCCCGGAAGTTTCTGGGGGATTAAATCCCCCACAAATGACAAAAATCCGCCGGAAAGTTTCTGGGGGATTAAAATCCGCCAGAAAGTCTTGCCATGGATTTTCTGTTTTTCTTGTAGTGGTAAGACCATGCCGAGTATTTCAACCCTTCCTCGGTCTTGCTATGTGGTGCTCTTGGTCCAGTCCGATTGATGATGCGCCCAGTCCCTCGAGCGTTGTCCTGCAACCGCGGTATCAATGTAATGCTCGGCCTGGTCATGAACACAGTCCCTCGAGCGATGAATGCAAAGCATGAAATAGCTCTAAGATATATGCATTCATCGGCTCCGCGAGATATGTATGTTGGTCGGTTACCGGGCGTTGTAGTCGATGTGATGTTTTGACTTTGACTGTCAGTTAGGACTTGATCTTCTTGGGAGTTGCATTTGACTTCTGACGTTTTTTTAAGCACTTCATAAATGCTACAATAGTAACTTGCTCTTTTTCTTCCTATATAATGGGAATGGAATGGCTTGTTGCTTTCATCTTTCTTCGTTGGCTTTATGCGTAGTTTCCACTGTTTCTTCTCCTCGTTTACTTTTGTTTGCTTTTATGACTTATTTGATCTATGAGGTCGTCATTCCCCCCTTGAATTCTGCACACAATCTTAAGGAACTTTGGTGTTTTAAGATTGTTGTAGGGCTCAAGGCAAGAGTTGTAGACTTTCGGTTCCTATGGAGTTTCTTTTTGATTCTCGTCGCCTCAGATACCAAGATATCTGAGATTGTGTGGAGGATTCAAATGGTAGTTGCGCCTGCAAGCTAAGATTGCCACTAACCAGTGCTTGATTGCTCTCTTCCAATGTAAGGGAATTTTCCATTGGCGGTGCTTCCTAGGCCACTTCCAAATTTGCCATTGTCTCCTAGTGTGCTTTGCAGGTGGCTTTGGAGAGGTTTCCAACACTGGGAGGCAATGTCTTGTTTGCGCTTCTTTTGGTGAATCTACTCCTTGGAGGGTCGACTTCTTCTTCTAGTGGATCTACTACTTAGAGGATCGGCTTCTCTTTTCAGAGGGTTTCCCCAGCCTTGCTGACCAAAGATTGTTGACGACGTCGGTAGGTTTGGATTCATACGAAGTAGGAATGAATTCAAGGGAAACCTCTAATTTTCAGGTACATTTTCAGGTACGCTTCTTTATTCCATTTTGTATCTGTTTGTGTCTGCTTTATGCTCATTGTCCTCCTCATTGTTGTTTAAATCCCTGCAAAATTGTCCTACATGATATCTATAATAAGTATCAGTAGTGTGAGTGAAGGAGAGGTCACCTCTAATTTTAGGTGTAGTAACCCTTCATGTGTTAATGGACAATACTCTCACTGTCGCTTAGAAACCATCAGGCAAGATTTGCGCAACTTCAATTCGTTATTTAACTCTGATGATGAACCCTCTCATTCAACAGAGTCAAAAGCGTCCTTCCATTGTAATACTATGGCTGAAGAGGAACACAGTGATTATTTTGAGGAAAATTCTGGAGGGGGTAGGGAAAGCATTGATATGGGTGTTCTGGTTTCCCACTCCATACTGACAACCGAGGAATCCTTAACCGGCGTTTGGAAATGATTTGTCACCAGGTAGATGAGGGCGCTGCCGTGGAAAGCCTAGTAGAGCTGGATGAGGCAGTGTGTGTCTGTCTTGAACCCGGGGGTAAACCTTTTACATACATGTAGACTACCCTATTTGAGCATCTAGGTGTTAGGGTTCCCTTCTCTACCTATTATCAAACAGTACTTAGGTTTTTGAATGTGGCTCCTACTCAACTTCACCCTAACGGTTGGGCCTACATCCGTGCATTTGAAATTATGTATGAGTGTCTCAATATTTCAGTGACGGTGGAGAAACTTCTTCACTTTGTTCGGTCCTCAGTGAAGAATCCTCCCCATTGGGTATCCTTAGGAAACCATAACCGTCAACCCTTCCTGAAGGTTTATAAAAGTAGCTACAAATTGTTTAAGGATAGCTTTTTTCGTTTGGAGGCCGGTCCTCGCGACCCCTTTCTGCTAGTCGATGAGAATGGTGTTGAACATTTTTTTATTGGACTCAAAACCCTCAGCCTAAATTTACAGTAGATAGATGTGATTTGCTCCCAAATGACCAAGCATATGTGGATCAGATCTGGTCATATGTTAAACCTGGCAACCATCCTTGGTCATCGCGAATAATAGGGAAGGTTCATGATCCTACTGAGCTGATAGGATATTTGAGTAATTTTCCTTATACTTCTCTCTCTTTTATCATGAACTTCCATTTTTGAAAATTGTTTTAATTTGTGCCTTTGCTGTTGTAGGATTGTTCGGTATGTCAACACTCAGCGTAGAGGAGAGGAGGAAAATCCAAGAGGACCAGAGGTGGAAGCAGGGGTATATCGCTAGCATTGACACCCAAAAATGTTGGAACCGGTGGTAGCGATTCGAAAGGAAGTGGAACTCCTTCAAAAAATGTTGGTGATAAGACTTTTGATACTCTTGAGAAAAGAAAATCAAGTTCCCATTGGTCCTCTCAACTGCCTCCTACCAAGAAACCAAAATCTACCACCGACGCTCAAGGATCTCTTGACGTGGGAAAGAGGAAGATGGTAGAAGTCGGGGTTCAAGCTGATGTAGGTGCAACCGAGGATGCCCCTTGGAGGAAAATCTTAGAGGTGAAAAAGATTAAGGATGGGACGGCTAGTGGTCCTGTGAAGACAGCTTGAGATGTTCGGTATCCTTTCACCAAGGCTTTGAACCAAATTTCGTTTTCTAATGATGTGGACCGTGTGCTTAAGATGGGGACTCGGTAAAGTCTGGTTGCGATGAAGACTTACAGTCTTTGGACTTCCATGCTTGCCAATCATTTCGAGACTGCGTATGGGGAAATGATGGCCGAGGGTAGCAACCAGAATGACCGGTTGAAGTTTGCGGAGGGAGAGTTGGAGACTTGTCATCGTGAGAAGGAAACTTTAGAACAAGAGTTGAAGAAATACAAGACCAATAAACAGGTTCTGGATTTGAAAGTTAAGAACTTGACTGAATCCAATGAAAAATTGCAAAGTGATGCGAAGGTGGCTGGGGAGGAATTAACTGATGTTAAAAAGAAACTGATTGCTGCCCATAATGATTTGAGGGAGGCGAGGGATCAGGTGGCTACATATGCCTCTCAAGTGGTGACAGAGTTTGACCGCGACTTTGAGATGGATTTTGCTCAAGCTCAAGTGTATTTTCCTGACCTTGATCCCAAGTCCTTTGATCTTGACAATCTCGCGGTGAATGGGAAAATTATGGCACCTCCTCCAGCTCAGCAACCACAACCTCTTGCTAATGATGCTGATGCAACGAATGCACCGAGTCCTTAGACTCTTGAGAAGATGGACAAGGTACTTAACGAGGATTCACCACAAGACGAGACTGCTGCTGCCGGCACTAATGTGGAGATAGCCAATGATTCTGAGAAGACCCTTTAGTTTGTGTTCGCATTTGCTTTGTTATCCTGCAAGTTTAAATTTAATACTTGGAACAATTTAAATATTTTGAACAATGTACCTCGCTTTATACTTGTGTTTTCCTTTCGGCTTTTCTTTTATACTTGTGATTCATTAGTTCCTGCTTTTCGGTTTTCTCCGCTCGATTCGCATCGTCGGGTTTTGCTTCCTCCCTTTGATATTGTAAAGGGAAGATTACGTGAAAGACCGCTCAAAGTTTATGCCTCGGGATGCTTGCGCTTCAAACCAGGGTCTTGTTGTTGTTTTCCTTTTTGTGCGAAATGCGTTGATTCCGCGGGCAAGCACGTTGGCGTTACCTCTGCAAAAAGGGGTTCTTCCCATGGCTCCATGACTTTCTTTTCAGCGAGTTCACCTCATAGCCAAGCGAAGTGCCTCCAGGGGGTGCATGAACTCGTCAGTTCAGCCCAAGCCTTTTAGGTCCTTTCGTCTTCGGTGCTCGAGGTCAACCTCGAGCCAATGACTCAGTCCTTGCCTTTTCGGTACTTGTTGTTTGGGCGCATTCACGCGTTATTCATACAAATTTAACATTGCACATGAAATTTGTTGTAATCACCGATTCTCTTTATTCAATAAACAAAAGTACACTTGGGCAGCTATAATGCTCCCTACAAAAATACATTTATTGAGGTTTTAACAAAGAGAGAATCAGTTGTCATTCTTCAGTCCTTTGAGAAACCGAAGGTTATCTTCTTCCTCAGCTATAATAAAACCGAAGGTTAGCAGCATTCCATGATCTTGGGACATTTCCCCCATCCAATTTTTCCAACTTAAATGCACCTTGACCGAGCACAACTTTAACTCTAAAAGGTCCCTTCCAATTAGGGGAAAATTTACCAACCGCTCCAACTCTAGTTGTTCGATGTAAGACCAAATCACCGGCACAAAAAGTCCTTTCTTTCACCTTAGAGTTGTACTTCTTGGCCGCGCGCTGTTTGGCTGCTTCTTCTCAGACCTTTGCCAATTCTCGGACCTCGTCAAGCAAATCCAGGTTGACTCTAAGTTCCGTTGGATCAGGAACTGTTGTTGTGAGTATTCTCATTGGGCTCGATTCTAACACCTCAACCAGAATGAGTGCATCACTTCCGTACGTTAAACGAAATGGGGTTTCTCCTATGGAGGACTAGGGGTTGTATTATAAGACCATAACACAAGAGGTAATTCCTCAGCCCAATTTCCCTTGGCATCAGCCCAAGAGGTAAAACAACTTTGTTCGCCGCCTCTGCCTGCCCATTCGTTTGGGGGTGTTCAACCGAGGTAAAAAGCTTGGTAAATGTTCCAGTTGTTACACAATTCATCCACCAATTCTGAACCGAATTGAGTTCCATTATCAGTCACAATAGTCGCTGGAATTCCGACCGACATATAAGCTTCTTCCAGTAGAACTTCTTTATCCTCTAAGCTGTTATTGTTGCCACCGGCTCTGCTTCGATCCATTTTGTGAAGTAATCCACAGCTACCAATAGGAACTTCACCTGCCCAGGTGCTGGAGGAAACAGACTGAGGATATCAACGCCCCAAACAGAGAATGGCTAGACTGAGGAAACTGATTGTAAATTGGTAGGCGGAGCTTTTGGAATGTTAGCATGTTTCTGGCATTTATCACATTGTCGGACATAATCAATAGAGTCTTTCTTCATGGTCGGCCAATAATAGCCGTCTCTTACAATTTTTGATGCCAACGCTTGACCGCCAACATGACTGCTGCAAACTCCTTCATGCACTTCACGAAGTATCTCCTGTGCTTTGCCGTTTGAAACACATTTGAGGAGTGGCAAGAAGAAACCTCGCTTATACAGCTCAAATTCAATTAACGTATACTTGGTGGCAATCTTCATTAATTTATTCTTTTCATCCTCCGGCATATTCAGTTCTACCCCTGCAGATAAGAAATAATTTTTGTCTTCCAGCAATCAGGATCAACCGAAGTTGAGAAGACCTGAATTTGGTTAATGCTGGGTTGGGTTGTTTCTTGAATTACTGAATGGTTATTGACGGTTTTTTTTTGTGCTTGCTAACTTTGCCAATATGTTGGCCCTGCTGTTTTGTCTCTAGAAACGTGTGTTAGTTCAAAGAAAAAAAATTAAGTTTCAATTCTTGTACCTTAGTCAAATATCTGCTAAGCAACTCATCTTTGGTGCTGAATGCTCCTGTGACTTGACCAATGACTAACAGGGAGTCACTGCGAGCTTTCAAATGCTTCACACCGATATCTGTGGCCAAATTCATACCGGCATTCAACGCTTCATACTCCGCTTGGTTATTTCTTTCTTTTAAACCGAAACGAAGCGACTGCTCGATAAGAATTTCATCAGGTCCTTCCAATGCTACTCCAGCTCCACTTCCCCTCAAATTAGATGACCCATCAACCAACAAAGTCCAACAGAAGTCAGAGCGGGATTCAACCGGCGGTTCATCACCCACTACTTCAACTACGAAATCAGCTAAGGCCTGTGCTTTGATGGCCCCCCTTGGTTCGTACTTGATATCATATTCCGACAGTTCCACCGACCATGCTACCATCCTTCCTGCAATATCCGGCTTGGAGAGAATCTGTAGAATTGGTATCAGACTTGATTACAATAGAATGACTCATGAAATACTGTTGAAGTTTTCTGGCCGCTAACTGTGTAAGCCGCTTTCTCAATCTTTTGATACCTTTGCTCGGCCCCCCTTGTTGCACCCCGAAAAAATCCAGTTTGGATTTCTCGATGTACAACGTGGGAAGGTTTATGAAGCCGCCACCAATATTTTAGTTTTGAGACGAAAACATTGAAAAAACGTCTTTTTATACAAGGCGGGTGGTCTTTTCGAAAACAAAAGATGTAGGTTCGGGGGTCGGTTAGGTACGGGGAAGGTATAAGCACCCCGCACCTCCTTTCTACCGAAAGGGAACCTTTAATTTGATGTGTGGTTTTGAAATGTTTGATTTGAAACGATCATTCTACTTCTTTTCTTTTCTTTTCTTTGAGGAATTATTTTTATTGGAAACGGGAAAAAATGTTTTTGACATCTTTGAAAAGCTGAACAAAACAAAGACCTTTTTTAAAAGGGTGCTTGACGGGACATGAACCCGGTCCTACGTACCCTCACTGGCTGAGGGATCAAAGCTACGTAGTTCTTGTTTTTTGTATCCGAAGACGGCTTTGGTGATTTTTGAAAGTGTGCTTTTTGCGTCCGGAGACGGCTTTTGTGATTTTTGAAAGTGCGCTTTTTGCGTCCGAAGACGGCTTTTGTGATTGTTTAGGAAAGAGGTGTGTTGGTGTTTTTTATCGTAGGGGTTCTCGGTCCTAGACTGTACAGTCCAATAGACCTAAATTATAGACATCCCCGCCCGTACGGACGACGTGCCCCACTACTTTTTGGAAAATGATCTTTTTGATTTTTTAGGAAAAGGGATTGAAATTATTAATTATTTGTTTTATTTCTCACAAGTATCCTAAGACGTTTGAGCTGTACAACTCCGGTCTTAGGACGCTAGACAACACCGGCCGTATGTCCGACTTGCCTCCTTATGAGTTTTGGAAAAGATTGTTTATCGATCTTAAGAAAAAAAAATTTAACTAACTTGTGAAAACAATTTGAAGAGTATTGACTCTTGGAAAAGCCTTTGACAAAGATTGATTAGAGAGGTGAAGAAGAGAATTTGAGGGTGGCATTGGCCACAAAGAAAAGAAAGTGGAACATTCAATCACCTTTCAAGTCAAAACCGAGGTACAATACTTACCAACTCGCAAGCAAAGTAATCAACAATTGAAATACAAGCATACTCATTACCATTTACAAAACAATGTACAAGGATGATGTTGAATCATCAATCATTAGTGATATGAATATGTGAGACCTGACAAATAACCTAGTAAGTTGCAAAGTGGTGTTCACAAGAGAAACATTGCAAAAAAATATAGGTTACATTTTAAACTCTAGGCCGAATGGAGGACAATCATAAGGAGTATTCACAAGTTGTCATGAACAATTACCAAATGGAAACGCAAACTTGCATGGGAAATTAAAAACAAGTTGAATCATTTGAAGTAATCTTCCACACTATAAAGCATATGCACTAGGCATAAGTGGGAATCCTTTTACACATCATCAACAATTAAGCAATTAGCACAAGAATAGAAGGATTGAATCACATTAGGCAATCCTCTCACTTGGATTAAAGTGCATGAAGCACAAGTGAGCCTCATATTGCCAATCATCAAACCATAACAAAGGGCAAGCAAATTAAATCAAAACAACTTGAGAACAATCCATTTAATACCCATTTCAATTCAATTTTGCAATTAAAATTACAAACACTAGCTCACATCGTAACTTGCAAAGCAAAACAACTTTGAAACACTTTTTAAATTTTTTACAAGACTTAACAACAATTATTTTTGTGATTTAGACATACCAAGTAGGCATATAATGGGCTATAAGGCCGAAGCCTATTGTAGTTCAAACCCACATTTATTTCATGCAAAGATAAAAGGAAAAATCAAAACAGCAAAACCCTAAAAATGGGCTTGAAACCGAAGCCCTATTTACCCTAAATCATCCAATTCTTTCATCACAATTGAACCAACCACATAGATGAGCATGATTACATGATAAACAACAAAATGAGCAAGAACCCTAGCATTAGAGACTAGAACCGAAACCCCATCCCTCAAAGTTCAAGTTCAAAACATCAAAATTCAACAACAAGCATTGTTCACAAAATTAGCACAATTAATCAAGCATTAATCAACTTCAAATCATTTAATGAACAAGAATATTCAAAGGATCATGGATTAGGCTCAAAGTTGAAGCAAAAAGAAAAGGGAAACATGTTTTCATTTGGGTAAAAATCGCATGACCAAAGTAGCAAATCAAAAGAATAAAACCTAATCAACACATAATCACAAGAACAAATTATTTAGTGGGTGATGGACCAGCTCTCACCCACAACAGCCCCTAATCTACATTTAAAATGATGTTATGAGATGCAAATATAAGTTGAAAAAGGTTTTGATGCAAAGAAATTGACGAAAATGCAAAGGGGTTTAAATTATACCTTAATTTCAAACTAAATGAGAATAGGAATGAAGAACAAGAGCAACAAAACACCAACAATCCTCAAGAACTAGCAAGAACAGCTCCAAAACCTTGAAGAAACAACCCCTTTAATAATGTAAAAATGGAATCAAGGATAAAAGGAAGAAGATATATGAATGTAGAGTGTGTTTGAGGTGATTTGGTGAAGGAAAGTTGAAAAGATTGAAGAGGAGAATGAGAGAGGGGTTTCGGGTTTGAGAGGAGGGGAGGAGAGGAATTCTTGAGCTGATTGTGTGCTAGGTAAAAAATGAGAGAGTGTGTGAGTGAGTCTCTTATTTTTGGGCTTTTATATGAGGACCAATTTTAAGGGCATTTTTGACAATGTGCTTTTGTAAAACCACTAGGATTTGAGATAGAGTTTTAATCAATGATCAAGATGCAATATCACATGGATTGAGGGCATAAAATGGGCTGAGGGTGCAGCTTAAGGAAGGGGGGTGAAGGATAAGACCATTTACAAAATTGTATTTTTCCATGAAGCTTATTACACAAGTGTCATTTTAATTCAAATGAATGGTGAAGATTGCACTTAAAAATTGAATGGAAGGCCATGATTTAAACACAATAAAAATAAATCAAAATTGAGGGGAAAAGAAGGCTGGTCATGCGCAGCCATGGTGAGAGTGAGGGTGTGAAATTGCAAGTTGTCATTGTACTTTCTTGTTCCCCACTACCTTTGTTATTATCCTTTCATTTTTTATTTTCCTTTTCTAGATAATTCTTCCTTAATTCAAGCCATTTTGGGCTATATCCCATGATTCAATGATTGGGCTCTGAATTTCATGACTTCACCAATCCCAAAATTGATTTAGTACCCCACCCGGAGGAAAATGACCATTTTGCCCTTTTGTTCAAAAATCGAATTTCATGCAAAAATATTCCAATGATGAACACAAATGCACAACTCCCTCATTTGAACCCAAATAAATTCCTCAAGAGATGCATAGTGATTTTTACTGGGAAATTGTCTGTTTTAGTGAAATGACCAAAATGCCCTTTTGGTCAAAAACCCTAATTTTGCCCCAAAATTCAACTTTTGCATTGAACATGTCTCCCAACTCCAAACATCATTTTAAAGACAATGAGATGACTTTTAGGACCCAAAAATGCATGCCCAATGGCTTTTTCCGAGAATTTCCACTTTCTCGTGAAATTACCAAAATACCCTTTTGACCTAAAAACCCTAATTAGCTCAAAAATGCATTTTCATTCTAAACATGATCCTAAAAACCCTTGGATGACTTTTAAAACTCTAAAATGCATGCCAAGTCTTAATTTATTTATTTTTGGTTGAAAATTAGGGTTTTGACCTAAAGTTAGGACAAAATTGGGGTATGACAATTTTGCTCTCTTTATCTAGATTTTAACAAGGAATATGAATTGGTCGAAACATATTCCGAGGCAAAATAGAGATAAAGAATTCAGAAATTATACCGATTTTGTCAACTTAGGGAAAAACCCGAATTTTCTTTTTCTTTTTGGGTGAATGGATGCCACCGAAATGTGTAATGAATGAAGTGCGACCTCGAGCCAACAAAAGCGGAAATAGGTTGGTGTCCACCTCGTGGCAAAAACAAGAAATAAAGCGATAAAGATGGTATCGACTCTGTAGGCCGCCGACATCGCGAGAAAATGAAGAAAGTGATAAAGAAGTACTGTGTAGCCCTCTGGTAGCCGACTTTCGAGGAAATAAAGAAAGCAATAAAGAAAGCGATAAAGAGTGTACCGACCCTCGTAGGTAGGCCGACACAAGCGAGAAGCAGATTGGTGCCAACCTCAGGCAACAAAAACAAGAAATAAAGCGATAAAGATGGTATCGACTGCGGTCGGGCCGACACCGCAGGAAATAAAGAAAGTGAAAAAGAATGCGAGAAAGAAGGAGCGCTTGTGGCTCTGAAGGAACACTTGGGTTCTGAAGGAGCACTTGTGGCTCTGAAGGAGCACTCGGGCTCTGAAGGTGGCCTAATCGAGCGGCCTGAGGTTCAATATCAAGTTGTGGGACTGATACATTTTACCTTGATGGACTTACGCTATGCTTTATAACGATACGACTAGTCGAAGGACACGAGTGCAGGGGGCCGATCCGTCATGCTTAGTGATGACTTGGCGAAATGAAGGACACGAGGTCTGAGGGGCCGATCCGTCATGCTCAGTGATGACTTGGCAAAATGAAGGTCGAGTTCAAAGTCATTTGTTTGGATTGTTGATTTGAACTAAACCGAAGGACCCACAAGGTCCGATGACTGACTCGCTTGCTCGATAACGACGGGATCCGAAGGGACGATTGGTCCCGGGGACACGTGGGTCTGAAGGGATTCGCAAACTCGTTGATTGACCGATTGAGATAGCCAATCTTTGGGGTATTGAATTGAGGTACCGCATACGTCGGTTGATGCGAGGATGGTGCATGAAGCATGGGTGCATGTTATGCAAAGGCATATGCGCAGAGCATGTTATGCGAATGCATGCATTGCTATGATTTTGGCGTGATGATGCATGTGGCGGAACACTCTTGAGGTTTTCTTTTTGATTTAATTTTTTCTTGATCAGCTTTCTTTTTTCTGATCATCTGTTTTTTATTTGCTCTTTTGCTCTTTTGGCTTTTTCTTTTGCTGGTTCGACCAACCCGTGACACGACTGCGGAACTGATTAGGACTGTGGTAGCGTATGAGCCAAGTGCAGATTTGCTTTATAATTTTACCATTTGAGGATGATTACGAGCATAATTGTTTACTTGCGAACTCAATTTGCTTTGAAAAGTTGTTTCCTTTCCATGACTTTTAGAAATTTCGCAATGATTGTGATGCTTTATGATTTATGCACATGTTTTACAGATCAATGTCATCATCATCATAAAACGCTTATTTTGAGCAGAAGAAGCAGAAAATAGCAAACAGATATGAGAAAGATTGAACTTTATTGATATAGAAGCGGTCGCATGTAAAGTTACTACTGACTATTCAATACATTTGAAAGTTTAAACTACAAAAGACACTAAAAAAAAGAAGCTAAGCTAATTCATTGTCCATCTCTGCGGGGCGGTGCCAACCATTTGTTTCCATGACTTTGACCACCCTCTTAACGGACCTTCGGGGTGTTGTATGCCCTTGCCTACTTTTTCATGCCCAAGCTTTTCGACCCTAATTTTTTCTGGATCGCCGCTTTGGGTTTTCAATCCACCGGTCGCTCACGATTTTGCCTAGGCCGCCCTTTCGGGTTTTCAACCTAGCGAGCTATTTTTACTTGGCTTATCTTTCTCTTTTTTTCACGTATTTCTTTCAGGCATAATACTTCTTCACTTGATCGGAATTGACTGGGTTCCTCAGATCCTCGCCATCCACATTTGTGAGTATCAGCGCTCCTCCGGAAAAGGCTTTCTTGACCACGTACGGTCCGTCATAGGTGGCGCCCACTTCCCACGGGGATCACTCGAATAGCGAGAATCTTCTTGAGTACTAGATCTCCTCATTGAATTCTCGAGGGACGAACCTTCTTGTCGGCGCGTTTTCATCCTCTGCGTCTGATTGCCCATGACACAAGGTTTGTAATTCTTTTTTCTTCAATGAGATTTAGCTGATCCAGACGGGCTTGTACCCACTCTGCTTCTTCCAACTTGGTTTCCATTAGTACCCGCAGGGAAGGTATTTCAACCTCAATGGGAAGCACTGCTTCTGACCCATATACCAGGGAGAAAGGGGTTGCCCGGTCGATGCGACCGAGGTACGATAGCCATGCAAAGCAAAAGGAGCATTTCTGCGCGGTCTTTGTAGGTTACCACCATTTTACGCACTATTTTCTTGATATTCTTGTTGGCGCTTCAACCGCCCGTTCATTTGGGGGATGCGGGGATGAATTGTGATCTTTGAATCTTGAACTCGGCGCATAGGTCCTTCATCATTCTCACATTCAAGATTCTTTGCCATTATCGGTGATGATCTTGTTGGGAAGACCGTAACGGCAAATCAAATCTTTCTTGACAAACTTGGCAACCACTGAACTGGTTATACTTGAATATGAGGCAGCTTCAACCCACTTTGTGAAATAGTCAATGGCGACCAGGATGAAACGATGCCCATTTGACGCTTTGGGTTCAATTGGACCTATGACGTCCATGCCCCACATTGAGAACGGCCAAGACGCAGTCAAAACATTCAACTTAGCAGGCGGTACATGAATGTGTTCAGCATAGATCTGGCACTTGTGGCACTTCCTCACAAAACTGTAGCAATCAGACTCCATCTGCAACCAGTAATAGCCGGCTCTCAAAATCTTTCTAGCCATAGTGTGTCCGCTGGAGTGGGTTCCAAACGAACCTTCATGCACATCTTTCATGATTCTTTCAGCTTCTTCTTTGGCAACACACCTCAGGAGAACCATATCATAGTTCCTTTTGTAGAGAACTTCAACACTCAAGAAGAAATTCCTTGACAATCTCCTGAGAGTTCTCTTGTCATTCTCTGATGCCCCAGGTGGGTATTCTTGATTAGTGATGTATTGCTTGATGTCATGATACCAAGGCTTCTCGTTGGGCTCCTCATCTATTGTTGTGCAGTAGTGATGCGCAGGCAAGCTCCGGTGCTGAATTCTGATATTAGCTAAACTCTTGTCACAGCTAACATTGAACATAGAAGACAGTGTTGCCAATGCGTCAGCCAACTGGTTTTCACTCGAGGGATATGATTGAAGGTGATCTCGTCAAAAGACTTCACCAACTCTTGCATATAATCACAATAAGGAATCAGTTTGGGGTCTCTGGTCTCCCAATCGCCTCTTACTTGATGAATAACCAGGGCTGAATCCCCATACACGTCTAGCCTTTTAACTTTCCATTCAAGGGCTGTCTGAATGCCTAGGATGCATGCCTCATATTCAGCAATGTTATTGGTTACATAAAAGCTTAATCTGGCAGTGACCGGAACAAAGCGATTATCGGGAAATTAACATCGCCTTGACTCCGTGTCCCCATACATTGGATGCACGTCAAATATCATCCTCCACCTCTCATCTCCTTGGGATTTCCCTTCATCAAACAAAGTGCCATGATGTCTTCATCGGAAAATCATCTTTGCATTGGTGGTAATCTTGGATTGGCTGACATGCTAAATACTCAGCAAGTGTACTGCCCTTGACTGCTTTCTGTGTGACATACATAATATCATACTCTGATAATAACATCTGCCACCGAGTGATCCGTCCTGTGAGGGCTGGCTTTTCAAAAATGTATTTGATTGGATCCATTTTAGATACTAACCAGGTTGTATGACTCAACATATACTGTCTTAAACGATGGGCAGCCCAGGCTAAGGCACAACAAGTCTTTTCAAGCATCGAATATCTCGCCTCATGATCGGTGAACTTTTTACTCGGATAGTAGATGGCATGCTCTTTCTTCCTCGATTCATCATCTTTGTCCCAAGACACACCCCATTGAGTTGTCCAAAGCCACGATTAAATACAAGATAAGCGGTCTACCACGACCACCGTGCAGATCGAAGCAAGCGGGTTCTGCAGATAATCTTTAATTCTTTCAAAGGCCTTTTGGCAGTCATCATTCCATTCTGCTTTCTGATTCTTGCACAATAGTTTAAAGAGAGGTTCACAAGTGGCGGTCAATTGGGATATGAACCTCGAGATGTAGTTCAATCTCCCAAGGAAACCACGAACCTCTTTTTCAGTCTTTGGCACTGGCATTTCAAGGATTGCTTTAACTTTATCTGGATCAACTTCTATCCCTTTTTGACTGACGATGAATCCCAATAGCTTTCCGGATCTTACACCGAAAGTACATTTTGCTGGGTTTAGTCTGAGTTTGAACTTCCGTAGACGCTCGAAGAGTTTCCGTAGATTAACAATGTGCCCCTCATCGGTCTTGGACTTGGCAATCATATCATCCACATACACCTCAATTTCCTTGTGCATCATGTCATGGAATAGCGTCACCATTGCCCTCTGATAAGTTGCTCCGGCATTCTTGAGTCCAAAAGGCATCACTTTGTAGCAGAATGTGCCCCAAAGAGTTATGAAGGTGGTTTTCTCCATATCTTCCGGAGCCATTTTTATCTGATTATACCCTGAGTACCCATCCATGAAGGAGAACAATGAGTGTTGGGCTGTACTGTCTACCAGAATGTCAATGTGAGGCAGGGGGAAGTCATCTTTGGGACTAGCTCTATTCAGGTCTCTGTAGTCGACACACATTCTGACTTTGCCATCTTTCTTCGGGACGGGAACAGCGTTGGCTACCATCGTGGGTACTTTGCAATCGCTAGAAACCCAAAGATCAAAGCGCTTTTTACCTCATCCGGATTTTCGGTGACATCTCTCGCTTCATTCTTCTTAATTTCGCGCTGACCGGAGGGCACTCGCTTGACCGGCAACTTGTGTTCAACAATGTCGATTATCTAGCCTGGCATATCTTTGTGCGACCATGCAAAGACGTCAGCGTAATCATGCAAGATTTGGATTAACTTTTGCGTTCACCATCTTCCATGGCGGTACTCCACCTTAACTTCCCTTTTATCCTCTTACGTACCCAAGTTGACAATCTCGGTCTGGCCCCATGAGGTTGAATTATCTTCTCTTCTTGCTCTATTAATCTCATTAATTAGGAGGAGTTTCCCGATTTTCATCAACATCCCCTTCGGTTTGGTTAATCGGATGATCAAAGTCGTAATAGGAATTGTTGCTTTGTTATTTTCGAGAGATAATTACTTTTGATCTGCATTCGGGGAAGCAGACACTAGAATGAAAAGCGAAACAAACATAACAAAGCGAAAAGAAAACAAAGAGATAAATGAAGAAAAGGAACTTTTATTGATGAAATTCAAAACAAGCGTTTTTATTGATGATAATGTTGTTGAAAATAAAAACATGCATGCCCTAACAAACTACCCTAAGGCCTTGGGCAGAGCCAAAGGTGTGCATTACAATCATTACTTTGAACTAAAGGTAATGGGCAAGTCAACAACTTCCCAGTTCTTGAGCTCCTTTGTAGCGCTGCAGCGACGGACTAAACTGGCTCCGCCTTCTTCATTCTCTGAATCATCCTCAATAGCAGTGATCTGATCCGGGTTCAGCATACCGACACTCTTGAAACTCTGGTAGAGATCACAAATTGGAATCTTCTTTGACCAGGGGTCCTGACCTCTCAGCTTGGCCAACCATCTACGCTTTCGCTCATCTGCCATCTTTCCTCTTTCGCTTTCTCTAGGCGCGTACCCAAGCCCACAACGGTCCTTGTTCTCTTTCAGTGCCTTTGGGCAAGAATTCCTGTCCTACCTTTCCGGACCACGCCCTAGCTGGTAACCTTGGTCCATCATGATTCTTGCGACCATTTCTCCATTCTTTTGTGACTTTATCACGGGTGATGACAATCCACATCCACCAAACACAGCGTTAGCTATTTCAAGAGATTGGAAAGAAGTCTCCAAAGACTCCTCGGCTGCCTCCACATAACGGAAGGGGGAAGGCTTGTTAACTAGAATCTCTTCTTCTCCATACACCACCACAATCTTGTCATTGACTACGAACTTAACCCTCTGATGCAGAGAGGAAGGAATAGCCCCAGCCATATGGATCCATGGCCTCCCGAGTAAGCAGCTGTATGAAGAAGAAATGTCCATGACTTGAAAATTAACATAGAATGTTTCTGGACCTATTTGAATGGGGAACTCCATCTCCCCTATCACCTCCTTCTTTGACCCATCGAATGCCCTCACCAAAGTTGAACTTGGCTTCATAAAGGAACAATCAACATCCAGCTTGTTTACGGTTGACTTGGGCATCACATTCAAAGATGAACCGTTGTCGATCAAGACCCGAGCCAACACAAAATCCCCACATTTAACAGAGATATGCAAAGCTTGATTGTGCTTCCTTCCCTCTGGGGGAAGCTCCTCATCAGTGAAGGTCAGGTGGTTAGCAGCTGCAATATTACCAACTACTTCATCAAACTGGCCAACAGAAATATTCTGAGCAACATGGGCTTCATTCAACACCTTCATGAGAGCGGTTCTATGTGCTTCTGAACTCATCAACAAAGACAACATCGAGATCTTTGCGGGAGTTTGGTTCATCTGATCGACCACCTTATAATCACTTTGTCTCACTATCTTGAGAAATTCATCATTTTCTGGCTCTGTCCTTTTCCTCTTCTGAATATCCTCTGCATCTTTTTCCTTACCCTTACGGGCTCTATCTTCGGCTTCATTGGAGGATTCACCTCGAACCGACTCAGGAGCATACATCCGACCACTCCTTGTCATGCCACTTGTCCCAGTTATATTTGTAATAGAAGTGCTTGGAGAAACCCCTACCGGAGGCAGAGTGCTGTAGATCCACGGCACAACACTGTCTTTCTCATAAGGGAATGGACCTGTGATTTCAATAACCACCGGCTGTGGTTTGACTTGAGCCGGCTTCGGATTGTATAGTATCTCAAGCGGTTTTCTGGCCTCTTTGCCATCATTGAACTGTAACATGAGCACACCTTCTTCTTTCTCAACTACTTCTAACCGAACTACATAACGGTCCATCAGATCTTGTAAAACAGACTTGAAAACCTCACAAGCACCTGCACACACAGGGTCAGCACACACACATCCTTTCTGAATTATTCCCCATCTGCATAGCTCAGCATATATGTCTTCCAGAGGAGTCTTGATACTCTCAACATTTCTTATCATGATCTGACTCCCAGAATCTTCTATGGCATTGGCAGATGGTGCCCCATGACCTGGCAAGGGATTAATTGTCGTGCTCGGATTGTTCTGCTTAAAAGATAGCCAATTGGCATCAATTAGGTCCTGGACTACATACTTGAATGCCTTGCAATCTTCGATCAGTATGACCAACCCTCCACCGTGGAAACTACATGTTGCATCGCATTATATCCTCTGGGGAAGGGGGGTTGAGCCGGCTTCATAGGGCGAGTGTTGATTAGATTCTTGGCAATGAGGTGATTAAACAGCTCAGTATAAGTGATGGGAATCGGATCAAAGCTGGTACGTCTCCTTTCTTGGTAATTCTGAGTCCTGTGACCTGAATTATCTGTCGCTATTGAGCAGAACAGAGAACGGAATTTTTTGTGGTGGAGAGTTGAAGGACTGACCTCCCCCTGCAGTAATGACATTCGTTTCCCCTTCCTTTTTCTTAGGGAAATTAGAAAAAGGTTTCTTCTGCCCACCGGAATTGCCAAAACCTCCGGCAATTTTTCCACTACGCAATCCATGTTCCAAACGCTCCCCAATGACCACCATATCAGAGAAACTAGAGGAGACACTACCCACCAACCGATCATAGTATATCCCTGGGAGAGTTTCCATGAACATATACACCATTTCTTTTTCTGTCAATGGTGGCTTTACCTGGGCTGCTACACTTCTCCACTTCTGGGCATATTCTTTAAATGATTCCCTGTCACCTTTGCTCATGTGTTGTAGTTGAGATCTGTCAGGAGCAAGATCCATATTGTACTGATACTGTTTAAGAAATGCTTCAGAGAGATCCTTCCAACTATGGATGTCGGAGGATTGCAGCTGCATATACCAGTCTAGAGACGCTCCGGTCAGACTGTTTTGAAAGAAATGGATCAACACTTTATCATCATGGGCATAAGCTGCCATCTTTCTAACATACATCGTCAGATGGTCGGAGGACACCTAGTGCCCGCGGTATTTATCAAAATCGGGCGCTTTGAATTTGGGAGGTATAACAACACCTGGAACAAGACACAGGTCCCGCGCATCCTTAGCCCTTGTACCTGACCCATCCATTGCCCTCAATCGTTCTTCTAGCAAATGATATCTGTCCCTTGGCTGTGAACTTTGGCCCTGAGGATAGCTCCTCGGATCAAGTAGTAACCCCATACCGGCGGGGTTTCCCATTTGATAAGCAAACATTTGGAGGATTCACGGTAATCTCGAACAGAGCAGGAGAACTTCTTGGAGGTATATATCGGGACTAGGGATGTGAATGTGTGGCACACCCACACTCCACTAGAAGCAACCACAAGCGGTGACTTGTCACCACAGAATGGCTTCAGCGGTGGATGGTGTATAATTCATGGGCATCCCCCAAGGATACCTTTGTGTATTTGACTGTGTCTGACCATTTGCCCCCGAATAATGACTCACTTCTGGCCTGGGAGAGGGATGAAAAGTTACGACTTCAGCTGATACAGGAGGAGAAACAAAGGTAACAACCCCTTCTGGATTCACGATCGCGCGGCGGCGGCAGCCGCCCCATTTCTCGATTTTTTGCAAAGATATTCATTACCTCGGCCATCCGAGTTTCCATGGCCTCCATCTTAGTTTTCAGAGCTTGATTCTCCTGAGCCAGCTGCTCAGGATTAAGGATCTCTACCATTGTTTCTTCTGGACCCAGAATGTCTTCGTTGGACGCCATCAGTCTCGCTTGCAAACGGGTGAAGTAGCGATGTGGACGAACCAGCTTGCCTTTTTTTCTCTGAACTTAGAAAGAAATATTTTTATGAGTGCCAGAATGCATGAAATGAATGGATGCATAAATATATGTGCATGAAATATGGATGTGTTTCTCTCACGTGGTGCCACGGGAATTGCACGTTTTTTTTATTTTGACAAGCAAACGAGGATCGAGAATATGAAATGAACCATACATTTATACTTAAGCTGAAACACACAATTCTTTCATTCATGAAAAGATAAGAGTACATCACAAAGAGTTCTTAAAGCATTAAAAGAAAATTACAACAACTGGAATTTCAAACAACAGCTATGTCCATGCACTGGTTTCTCTTTCTCTTCCTTGAAGTGGAAGGACGATCTGCCCGACCCCTCATTTCCTGAATCAGACCTCTGACATATGCAATGAAACTTCGAACCTCTGCTGGACTAGTGAATACATCTATAACACGCTCAGCATCCCTCAAGCGCCTAGGAACGCCTGTAATAGTATCATAACATAACTTGGACAAGTAGGCATACTTTTCTTGCAAACACCTGCAGTGATCATCCAGCCTCCGGTGCTCTTCCATCAGACAGGTCATCTCAGCCTTGAACCTCTCTAGTAAGTCATTCTGGTATCTCACACGGTCCTCCAAGGTCGTGGATCTCACAAGCTCTCCTTGGAACATGGCTTTACAATCCTCAAGCCTCTCTTGCACCAATTCCCTTGCTCGTATCTCATCCTGGAGTCTTTAGCTGTGCATTTACTTCCCTCAATAATCAGCAGTGAGGGTCTTTAGCTGTGCATTTGCTTCCCTCAATGGCTCCTCAAGCTCCTTTCTAAATCCTTAGACACACTCAACTGAGCCTTCCACGCCCGGGCATCACCAAGCGCTCTATCTCTTTCTAGGTTTCGGGCTTTGATCTCACTTGTAGCACTCTTGAGACCACCCTGCATATCCAGGAACCTCTGATTGCCAGTAGCAATTTTCTCTTTAGCATTGGCAAGGCATTTTTCCTTGCGCTCGTTTTCTCGTTCTAAGTCCTTTTTCTCCTGGAGTAACTTGTCTATCTGGGCTTGCAACTCTAGCTTCTCCTGCTGAGACCGGGATAAGGCAACCTTGAGTCCCTCCACCTCTTCATTAAGGATGGGAGCAAGTGGAGGGACCTCAGTCTCGACCTGAGGATCAACTTTGAAGGGGAGCTTAACTATCTGAACCCGGAGCCGGACCCACTGTAAATAGTCTTCGCCCACACTTGTATCTCTGCGACCTAATTCAGCATGTCCTTTCCTTACTGGCCTATCCCAAGCCCGGACAATCCTTCTCAACAAGCTCAAGTTTTCAGAACCTCTATCATGCAGCACGAAACCGGTTAAAGACTCCTCCAAAGGTGGACTTGTCATAGAATATCCCAATTGCCTCAAGGCGAGAGCAGGGTTGTAAGTGACACATCCCCTGGTACCGACAAGAGGAACATTTGAAAAACCATTGAGCTGAAAAACAAATTCTGACACATCACGGGCCAGAGTGCACCATTGAATATCACATCCCCTAAGGTTGGCAATGAACTGCTTCCACTCATCCTTCCCCTTTTCTTCAACATGCCCCCTGAACACATGCGAGACAAACCACCGATACAGCACTGGCAAGCAACACATAACCATCCCCCCTCCTTTAGCGTGACGATCAACAAGGGAGTAGTGCAGTCACTAAAATAGCCAGTAGTAGGTTTTGTCCACGCTTTTTGAATGCAAGGAATACATCAATAGTCACTTTGCATCAACAAAGTTATCCACGCTGGGAAACATGACAATCCCATAAACAAGGAGGGCGAGCACATCAGAGAGGGTTTTCCATTCTTTCTTGGCGAATAGGACCTCAGCTTCAGCTTCTAAGTATTTCCTTGATAGACCTTGCTTTTGACCCTTGACTTCCACCTTTTTGGCCAAGACTTCTTCCTTGACTTGAAGAATACCGGCCAAAGCTTTGGCTAATGAATACTTCTCCACATAAGAATACGGTTTGCAGTTTACAATAGGAAAACCCAAAATCTTCTCAAACTCTTCTAAGGTCGGGATCAACTGATAATCTTGAAAAGTGAAGCAGCGATACTCAGGATCGAAGTACTGTGCCAATGCAGTAAGGGCTTCGGTCTGGACATTCACTTCCAACAGATCTAGGATATTACCATACATGCTCTGAAAAGCCTCTTTTCGCCACGAGGGGAATTGATTGCCGATCCTGACCAAGCTCTGGACATCTTGTTGCTTGAAATTCCACTTGAGGGTTCTTTTCAAATTCTGATCCATGCGAAGTGAATGTATGAATGCATGAATGCATGAATGCATGAATGCATGAATGCATGATGTTTGAATTTCAACATAACAGCTTTCAAAAGTTGGACACTTATACATTTTTGGAAAAACACTGGTTTATTTTCACAAAAATTTCGATGCGGGGGTATTGATAACTCTATTTTATATAGAGTATTTCATATGTTTAAACTTAGTATTTGCTCTCTTTCAAGTAATAATAAAGAGTTTATATAGTATTTAGTGTGATATATGATATCTTGAGTGATTTGAATGATTATAGTTAGTTATAGGCCATTTTGGATATATTGTGGTATGTTTGATGTTTTGTTGGTCTGCGGTCTCAATGTTATGCTGCATCAATGCTCTGTGACCGATCTGCATCAATTCTCGCGCAACTTGGTGAATAAGCGACTGTTTCATATGCATCCACATGCAATGTGATGACCTCCTGCTGCTTGCTCGATGCCATCCAACAATGTATAGTAGCGCGCTACCATTCACACATAGCTATAGGCATAGCTTTGAAGAGTCACCAACATAGGGACACATGTTCATACATCATGAGACCTCCTATACACTTGTCAAAGATCTTATCCATGCAAGCAAATCGCTGGAAAGTAACTACTGACTATGATCCACTCAAGATGACTTCAACATGAAGGAAGGAAGCACCTCACTTGAAGGCTATAAAAGGACCTCACATCTTCATTTGGAAATATATCACAATCCATAAGTTAGATCAAAATTTCAATATACATAGTTAGTTTTTATATTTTTAGAGGAAGAGGAAGGAATTGACAAATCCTCCTTTACTCATTTTCATAGTGTTTGTATAGTGCTAAGGAGTAATGCTAGTGCATTGCTAGAAGACTTCATACAAAGGTTTTCAACATTTGTAACTTTACTCTTGTTGTTTCTCTTTTGTGATTTCTATATATATAAACATGGTCTATTCGGTTTATATATATCTTGCAATGTCTCTTGTTAGCTAAACCTTTCTTAGTTGGAATGTTCTAATCATTTAATGAGCTTTTAAGTAAGTATGTTGCAAGTATGTATGTTTGTACTTTAGTTCCTGCTTGATAATATTTTTATTACTTATTTTAAACTTGATCACTTAGAATAAGTATGAATTGTAAATGACCGGACATGGCTTACAATTAAGAACTCAAGAACTAATATGGGTGAGTGTTTTACATAAAGAAAACTTTGTGAAAACCATGCTAAGTCCTAGACATAGGATAGTATAGTCCATAAGATAATTGTGGGTACTTAAAATACAAGAGTGAATTCACTTAAGCAAAGTGATACTTGTTAGGAGGAAAGATAGGCACTAACACCCCTTTCTTTTCTTGCATAGAACAAGGATCATAAGAGTGGTAATGATACTCTCAAGAAAGTGACCGAAAGGCACATAGCTAATGCAATGAAGATTCAAGCTGGTGCATCACATCTTTGCATCATACTCTTTTAAGTAAATTACTTGATGAAGACATTCCAACTAGCTTTTCTCTTTTACACTATCAACATTCTTTCTTAGTTTTCTAACTTAGTTGTGATCATCAAACAAAATCCAAAATTATTTTGTTACTTAGTGACTTTACACTTTATTACTTTATATCATTTAAAAGTGAGTTTTTCAATCTCTGTGGGTTCGATCTTTTTACTACTTGTTTTTGGACAGTGTATACTTGCACTCAAGTGTATGTGGCATATTCCACACACCAAGTTTTTGGCGCCGTTGCCGGGGATTGAAGTAAATTCTTTTTAAAATTCTGATATTGAGTAATTTAGTGTTGTATATAAATTACAGTTTTTAGAGTTTTCACAACCAAAGTACATGATACTTAGTATATGTACGTAACTGAAAATGTAACTCGAATATAGTTTAGATTTAGAAATAGAAAGAAAATTCGGGAGATTGCTAAGACTCCAAAAACAGAATCAACAAGCCAAAGAACATGTCTTTCGGTGAAGAACAAAGCTCAAGGCCACACTCGGTGAGAGGAGGCCCCGGATCACTGACATGCTCATGAAGAAGAAGTTCATAGAGAAAATCTCATCCACATGGATCACATAGGTATGATTAATGATAGAGATAGACCTATGAGGATTATGCTCGGTTTGATCATCAAAACATGCAAACTAGTATAAACAGACCTCATATTGATGCCATGCATTTTGAATTTAAACCTATGATGTTTCAAATGCTTCAAACTATTGGTCAATTTGGAGGATCTCCTCATGAAGATCCTCATTTTCATTTAAGGCAATTTCTAGAAGTATGTAGTAATTTTATTTTACACGGTGTTAGTGAAAATGCATTTAGATTAAGGTTATTTCCATATTCTTTGAGAGATAGAGCCAAGGCTTGGCTAAATTCTTTAGAGCCTAACTCTATTCATTCATGGAATGAAATGGCTGAAAAGTTTCTAGGAAAATATTTCCCACCTATCAAAAATGCCAGGTTAAGAAATGATATTACATCTTTTAGACAAAAAGAGTTTGAGTCTTTATTTGAAGCATGGGAAAGATGGAAGGAACTTTTAAGAAAATGTCCTCATCATGGTTTACTGTTATTATTCAAATGGAAACATTTTATAATGGTTTAGAACCTCAAACTAGAATAATGCTTGATGCATCATCCGGTGGAGTGTTATTAAATCTGGTCATACAATGAAGCATGTGAATTAATTGATAGAATAGCGACTAATAGCTCTAGTTGGCCTCACCGAGAGGTCGGTGCCCAAAAGAAACCATCGGGTGCATGAAATTAATGATATATCCGCCTCTATCCGCTCAAGTAGCCACTTAGCTAATTTGATGAAAAACTTCACTTACGCAAATGCTCTGCATCTAATGCAAATTTGCATCACCGCACAAACATCTTATGTTGTGAGAAGAGAACAAGTACCTCCGTGCACACCTAGTTGTGTGTCTTGTGGAGGAGGTCACTTGTATGAGGAGTGTTCTAGCAACCCTATCTCTGTAAATTATGTAGGATATAATAGGAATAACAACCCTTATTCCAACACTTATAATCTGGTTGGAAAGATCACCCAAATTTTAGATGGAACAACAATAGTGCACTGCATCTAGAATCGCTCCAACTACACAAACCAACCCACCAGATTCCCCACTCAAAATAACCAAAGAAACTCTCAACCTACCACCGAGAATTCTCTAGAAAACATGCTTAAAGCATTCATAGGTGAATCTAGAAGCGCTAGACAAACCCAAGATGCTTCCATCAAGAACTTAGAGAATCAAGTTGGTCAATTAGCCACGACTCTCAGATCAAAGGCCACAAGGTGCCTTACCTTCAAATACAGAAGCTACACCTTCTCAAACCAAAGGAAAAGAAGCGAGGTTAAGGCTATTTCATTGAGAAGTGGTAAGGATTTGGTAGAGTTAATCGAGAAGGAAGGTGTAGATAAGGAGAAAAACCAAAAATCAAAAAGAAACCAATGCGAAGCATCTAGTGCTCTGCATCACAAGAAGTTCAAAGTCCACTACCTAAGTTAGTACTGAATACCCTCCTCCTCCTTACCCTCAAAGACTGAAAAAAGCACATGAGGAGAAGCGGTTTGGTAAATTCTTAGAGGTACTAAAACAATTACACATCAATGTTCCCTTAGTAGAAGCCCTCCAACAAATGCCAAATTATGCAAAATTTATGAAGGATGTGCTTACTAAGAGAAGAAGATTAGGTGAGTTTGAAACTTGATTGCCATGATGAAGATTGTAGTTTGCTTATGCAAAATAAGATCCCTAGGAAATTGAAGGATCCAGTAGTTTTACAATTCCATTTTCTATAGGAAAATCCTATATATTGGTAAAGCTTTATGTGATTTAGGTGCAAGCATCAACTTGATGCCTAAATCTATTTTTGACCGATTAGAAATTGGAAATGCAAAACCAACCAACTGTGACACTTCAATTAGTCGATGAATCAATAGCCTATCCTGAAGGTATCATAGAAGACATCCTAGTTAAGGTAGACAAATTTGTATTCCTGTAGATTTTGTTATCCTTGATTTTGATGCGAGATAAGGAAGTGCCTATTATCCTAGGTAGACCATTTTTAGCAAATGGTAAAACCATAATTGATGTGCGTAAAGGTGAACTCACTATGAGAGTGAATGATCAAGAGATCAAATTCAATGTAATGAATGCTATGAAGTATCCTTCAGAGGAAGCAGAAGAGTGTTCATCCTTATTCTCTCTAGATCAATTGGTAGAAAAACAATTTTACAAGCAAGATGATCACTTAGCCAATACAGATGCATTAGATGCATTTGCATTGTTAGATCTTTGAAATACTAGAAAAGAGAATCGCCAATAGAAAACTCTTGTAAGGAAGTATGGGCTAGGACTTATGAACCACTCAAACTTGAGGATCCAATTCTCAAGAAGAACTTACCCTCAATAGAACAACCTCCTAAGTTAGAATTGAAGATACTGCCTGAACACCTTAAGTATGCATTCTTAGGAACAAATGAGACTTTACCTGTTATCATTGCTTCTGATTTAACATCAAAACAGGAGAGTGAGCTCATTAGTACTCTCAAGAAGCATACCAAAGCTATAGGTTGGCAAATGGCAGATATCAAAGGAATTAGTCCTTCTATATGCATGCATAGAGTCATTTTGGAAGAAAATTCCAAAAACAGCATAGAGAGTCAAAGAAGACTAAATCCTATTATGAAGGAGGTTGTGAAAAAGGAAATCATTAAGTGGCTAGATGCTGGAATCATATACCCCATATCAGACAGTGCTTGGGTAAGCCCTGTCCAATGTGTACCTAAGAAAGGGGGTGTGACAGTGATAGCCAATGAGAAGAATGAGTTGATACCAACTAGAACTGTCACAGGGTGGAGAATCTGTATGGATTACAGAAAACTCAACAAAGCTACCAAAAAGGATCACTTTCCTTTACCATTCATAGACCAAATGCTAGATAGATTAGCAGGGAAAGAATTTTATTGTTTCCTAGATGGCTACTCAGGCTATAATCAAATAGCCATTGAGCCTAAGGATCAACACAAAACCACCTTTACATGCCCTTATGGTACTTTTGCTTTTAGGAGAATGCCATTTGGCTTATGTAATGCACCTGCTACATTCCAAAGATGCATGATGTCTATTTTCTCAGATTTCATTGAGCAATCAATGGAAGTATTCATGGATGATTTCTCTATCTTTGGAGAGACATTTCAAGTTTGCTTAACAAACTTGGAACAAATTCTCAAGAGATGTGAAGAAACAAATTTAGTCTTAAACTGGGAAAAGTGCCATTTCATGGTGCAAGAAGGCATAGTGCTAGGACATAGGATTTCAAAGAAAGGTCTAGAGGTAGACAAAGCTAAAGTTGATGTCATTGAGAATCTACCACCACCAAATACGATTAAAGGTATCGGGAGCTTCTTAGGCCATGCTTTGGTTTCTATAGAAGGTTTATCAAAGATTTTTCAAAATCTCAAAACCATTATGTATGCTTTTGCAACATGATGTAGAATTTATCTTTGATAACTTTTGTATAGAAGCTTTTGACAAGCTTAAAAGGCATTGGTGACAAAGCACCAATTATAGTAACCCAGATTGGAGCAGCCATTTGAATTAATGTGTGATGCTAGTGACTTTGCAGTAGGAGCGATCCTAGGGCAAAGGTATGATAAGGTCTTTCATTCCATATATTATGCTAGCAAAACATTAATTGAAGCTCAAGTGAACTACTGATCCACGAGAAAAGGAATTATTGGTCGTGGTATTTGCATTTGAAAAATTCAGATCATACTTAGTTGGCACTAAAATTATTGTCTACACCGATCACTCGCCATTAAGTATCTAATTTCAAAGAAGGATGCAAAGCCAAGGTCGATAAGGTGGATTTTACTCCTACAAGAATTTGATTTAGAAATTAGAGACAAGAAAGGAGTAGAAAATCAAGTAGTAGAGACCATTTATCAAGGATTGAAGGAGAATCACTTGGTACACGGAGAAGAAATCAAGGAGAGCTTTCGGATGAGAAACTATTGGCAATCACAGTCAATGCAAAACATGAAACTGCATTTGCTATAAGCAATGCAGAGCATCAAATGCATCTCGCACCATGGTTTGCTTATATTGTAAATTTCATTGCAAGCAAAGTAGTACCAAAGTGAGTATGACATATCAACAAAGGAGAAAGTTCTTCCACATGGTTAAACAATACTATTGGGATGATCCATTCTCTCTACAAGATGTGCCCCGATCAATTAATGAGGAAATGCATACGAAGAGGAGCAGCAAGCAAGCGATTTCGCATTGTCATTCTCGCACCTTATGGAGGACACTTTGGAAGCACTAGGACAAACAGCTGACTAAGGTATTACACCGGTTATTTTTGGCCTACTTTATTTAAAGATTCATATTTATTGGTCAAATATTGTGATAAATGTCAAAGAGCAGAAATATTTTCGATAAGCATGAAATGCCTAGAACAAATATTTTAGAAATTGAATTATTTGATGTTTGGGGCATGGATTTTATGGGACCTTTTCCACCCTCTTTTGGCAATTTATATATCTTAGTAGCTGTTGATTATGTATCCAAATGGGTAGAGGCGGTAGCATTACCTAATAATGATGCTAAATCAGTGAGTAAGTTTCTTCAAAGAAATATATTCACTAGATTTGGAACTCCTAGAGCTATCATTAATGATGAAGGTTCACACTTTTGCAATAAGATCATAGAAAACCTTCTAGCTAAGTATGGAGTTAAGCATAAGATAGCTACAGCCTACCATCCTCAAACTAGTGGACAAGCAGAATTATCCAATAGGGAAATTAAGAGAATGCTAGAAAAAAATGGTAAGTCCAAATAGGAAAGATTGGTCTTTACATTTGGATGATGCTTTATGGGCATATAGAACATCATTCAAAACACCCTTAGGAATGTCCCCTTACAAATTAGTCTATGGAAAAGCATGCCATTTACCTGTAGAATTGGAAAACAAATCCTATTGGGCTATCAAGAAGCTCAATTTCAATTTGAACAAGGCAGGTAAAAAGAGAATGATAGAGCTTGATGAGTTAGAAGAAATTAGGCAAACCTCTTATGAGAATGCTGAAATCTACAAAGCTAAGACTAAGAAATGGCATGACAAGAAAATTCTCAGAAGAGAATTGAAAGAAGGAGGACTAGTTCTGCTATACAACTCTAGGTTGAAGCTATTTCCTGGAAAACTAAGGTCAAGGTGGTCAGGACCATTTAAGTTGATAAAAGTTTATCCACATGGAGCGAGAGACTTATTTGATAAAACCTCAAATCTGTCTTCAAGGTGAATGGTCGAGAGAGTTAAAATGTACTATGGTGAACATGTGGTGAGAGACAAAACCACCACCCATTTGCAAAATCTCTAAGTGAAAAGAGGTAGTCAGGCTGACAAGACTCTTAAAACAAGCGCTTAATGGGAGGCAACCCATTGTTTTTAATTATTTTTTTGTGCAATTTTATGTTTTTAGTTGTTTTGCAGAAATGCAGGAAACTAATGCAGCTGCATCAAGTGCACCTGCATTGAAGGAAAATGTGCCTGCATCGTAAATTTATAAACTTGAAGAAAATTGGTTAAGTGTGAATCATAAGGCTTCAGGAAGATCAAAAGAGGTTAAGCAAGATTAAATGACACATTGGTAGCCAAAGCAAGACACTTGGCAAGATGCATGCTCAGCACGCAATGCTAACGGCTACCTAATAACTCCACTAACTTCCCTCTTCCTGAAACATAAAGCCTTCATTGTTACCAATTACCCTTCATTCGCAAATTCTCACAAATTCTCTCATCCGAAACACAAATCAATCTTCTCATTCTCAATCCAATCTTTTCCAAAACACACAAGCAATCAAAAACCTAGAAATTCATTACAATGGTGAAGAAACAATCAGCACAGAAATCATCAGGCAGGCAGGCCAAAACTCCCCAAAAAGAGAAGAAAGCCATGCATGCAGGATCATCATCATCAAGGAAAGGGAAAGCCAAAGAATCATCAATCGAATCGATGACAATGTTCATCTATGGAACATGCATCTATTGCGAGAGAGAGGTATGATTTGAAGAAGGCAAGCCCATCATTCATGTCAACGAGTGGCCAATCTCAATTGGGACCACTTTGTGCTACCAAGAGGAGGCTATATTGAAGACATAGTGAGAGAATTCTATCTTTGGCATCACACCACAAGAAGGAGCAGAACATTCCTACACTTCCATGGTGAGAGGTAAACTTGTACACTTCCATGCAAAGAAATTGAATGAACATTATATCTTTGAAATATAATGGGAATGAATTTGAAAATAGAGTGGCAAATGCCTTTAAGAAAGAAATGGAAGAAATAAGGAGTAGGATTGCTATACCGAGTCTGTTTGGGAAAAATTCACACCTAATGAGATTAAGCTTAGAAGTAACTATTTGGTAAATGCATTAGGTAATTGGCATCTGTTCATAGCTAATTCAATTTTGCCTACATCACATACATATGCTATGACCAAAGAGAGATTGATCTTGCTAGATACAATTCTCTCTGAAGGACATGTAGACATAGGTAGATTGATTGCTAGGGAAATTCTTGCATGTTCAAATAAGTCAAAGGGATTTTGTTTTCCCTTGTCTTATTCTTGAGCTATGCATGAAAGAAGGAGTCCCTATTGCTTTGCTAATGAACAAAGAAAATTTCCCGTAATTGTAATTTAGTCTTGAAGTGAAGGAAAAGTTGAGAAATGTAAGAGGCCCCCGCACTGCAATGCAAGAGCATTACATGCGTAAGCGAGAGAGGCGTTTGGAAATTTCAAAATGATCAACATGATTGGCTTCAATTGGTCTTTGACAAGATCTTTGATCTTGTGGGCCAAGTGAATGCCCCCGAATTTCCTAGTTAGTCTTGAGATCGAAGGTGAAGAAGAAGAAGAGAAAGAAGTTGAAGAAGAAGGGAAAGGAAAGGAGAAGGTAGGAGAACCTAGCACTAAGAAGAAAGTGGCTAGGAAACAATACAAAGTGCAGAAGAAGGTTGTGGTAGAACCTGTAGTTGAAGAATTGTATGATTCTGAATCTGAAGCTGAGAGTGAGGAATTAAAAGAAATGGATAAGGAGTTAGAAGAAGAAGAGGAAGAAGAGAGTGATGAGGAAATTGATGAAGAAGAAGAGGAACAGGCTAGAGGTGTGATCTTAGAAGAGATTGCTAGGCAGAAATATGCCAAACCCTCAGCATCAACCCAACAACCAGAAACCCCTATCACTTCACCAGTAACCAAAACACCCATCATCTCACCTAACCAAGAATCCTCCTCCATTCCAAAATCACCATTACCCTCCCTCAATGATCCACCAGTCCTATCACAATCACCACCACAAACAACCCCTCCACCACCCTCTCCAAGAAATGAACCAAAAGAAACAACTCACACAGAACAACCAACCCCTGTTATGCCAACAGAACAAACAATACCTTCTAGCCCAACCAACATTACTACTAATGTTATTTCTGCTCTTGAGAAAGAGTTTGTGCAGGAAAGAGAAGAAGAAGGACTCAACAAACAAAACAAAGAAGAAGAATCATCTGCAAAGGAGCCTGTTGCTCAATCTGTTGCAATGCAGAGTGATGCTCTGCATCATCACAACTCACTTGCATCACAAAGACAACAAGCTGTGCATGATGAGGCAACAATCAAAATGGTTCTGGAAGAAATGGCAAAGCAGAAGAGGGAAGCATTACACAATACTCAAAAGTTCTTCAAGCAACCTGCAGGAAGGCAGGCAAAATTAACACCAAAGAGGAAGAAAAGTGATGCAGTCAAGACTGATGCACCTGCATCAGTTACATAACAAGTTCCTGCAACTACACCAGAAGTAGGAGGTGCATCTGCACCTACAGAAGCAACACCAAGCAAGCCAAAGGAGAAGAAGCAGAAGGTGAAACACACTCCTCCAAGCAGACAAAGCACAAGAATCAGGAGTGGAGCAAAGAAATGAGTATCACTTTACAAGTTTTCACATAAACTGCTATATGCTTGTTTTGTTTCTTTATAACTATTTCCCTGGTTGTACTAATCCCTCTCCCCTATTTTGAACAAATGGTTTCTAATTTTTGAACAAATTGCAGTGAGGGCACTGCAACCCCTTAAGTTTGGGGGGGGATTTGCATGTTATGTTTAATTATGTTTGTTTCTATCTAATATGTTGTGTGTTTAAATTAAATGTTTTATTTAGTAAATATATATGTTTTAAAGTAGTTTTTAGTTTGTTTAAATATTAGATGTACTTAACAATGTAGTATCTAAATATTTTTTAGAAAAGATCAGTTTTTCAAAAATATGGTGAAAGCCCTATGGATGGAATTTCAATGATGAAAAAGAGAAAAAGAAGCCTTATTTCTTAGAAAAACCAAAATTATTTTTACTTCAACACTTCAAAACTGAGTTTGTGAAAAGAACCTTGCTATTTAAAAGATCAATCTGATGCAAAGGGAATTTTTGGTAAGCTTAGGTCAAAACAAAGCTTTACTAAAAAGAAAGAAGAGCTTAAAGAATTAAGTTTGGGGGTGTTTTTATGAAAAACAAAGGCTGAATTTCAAAAGTGAAGAGTAAACAATGTAGAAAAAGAAAACAAAAATGTGGACAAAGCCATATCCTGAATCTTTTGAAACTATACCTGTGCCTAAGTACATGAATGCATCTGGAGGTCAAAGACCTGTGCCATGCAGGAATAAATGTATCGGAGGATAGTTCAATAAATCGAACTGTGCCAAAGTGCAAAAAGAAAAATATATGCATTCGGAGGTCAAAGACACGTGCCAAAGTGCATTTGCATCCGGAGGTCGTGAGGAAGGTATGAGCTAGAAAAGAAAAAGCATCATCGGTCTGTTTGCATCAATGTAAATCTGATCAAGAAAAAGCAAAATGCAGAAAAAAATCAATGCACAAAACACTTCAAAGAAGTATTGCATTTGCACAAAAAGATCCACACAAAAAAAATATAGAAAATTGCATTGGCTCAAAAGCTTTGAAAAATTCAATCAAGCCCTTTGATTTTAAAAACTCCCTAACACTTGAGAAAATTTTGTGAGTCTAAACTCTCTTTTGAAAAATATTTTGGTGTGACCAAAGATGAACCAATCCTTTCAAAGGCTAGGAGGAAATTTTTCACTTAGTCTTGGAACCAATCTCAACTCAGTGGGTTCACACACACACAAAAGAGTTTGAATAGCTTTGGTAGTTTTGAAGAAATAAAGGCACAAGAAAAATTGTCAAGAAATGAAGTTCATAGGGAACTCCTCATGAAAATCCAAAAATCAAGCTGATACCTACAATCTTCTGAGAATGCATTTAGTGAATTTGAATGTTTGAATGCATGATGTTTGAATTTCAACATTACTTTCAAAAGTTGGACACTTATACATTTTTGGAAGCAATGGTTTATTTTCACAAAAATTTCGGGGGTGTGATAACTCTATTTTATATAGAGTATTTCATATGTTTAAACTTAGTATTTGCTCTCTTTCAAGTAATAATAAAGAGTTTATATAGTATTTAGTGTGATATATGATATCTTGAGTGATTTGAATGATTATAGTTAGTTATAGGCCATTTTGGATATATTGTGGTATGTTTGATGTTTTTGTTCAGTGCAGTCTCAATGTTGTCTGCATCAATGCTCCTGCACTGATCCTGCATCAATTCTGCGCAACTTGGTGAATAAGCAGCCTGTTTCATATGCATCCACATGCAATGTGATGACCTCCTGCCTGCTTGCCTGATGCCATCCAACAATGTATAGTAGGCGCCTACCATTCACACATAGCTATAGGCATAGCTTTGAAGAGTCACCAACATAGGGACACATGTTCATACATCATGAGACCTCCCTATACACTTGTCAAAGATCTTATCCATGCAAGCAACTGCTGGAAAGTAACTACAGCTATGATCCACTCAAGATGACTTCAACATGAAGGAAGGAAGCACCTCACTTGAAGGCTATAAAAGGACCTCACATCTTCATTTGGAAATATATCACAATCCATAAGTTAGATCAAAATTTCAATATACATAGTTAGTTTTTATATTTTTAGAGGAAGAGGAAGGAATTGACAAATCCTCCTTTACTCATTTTCATAGTGTTTGTATAGTGCTAAGGAGTAATGCTAGTGCATTGCTAGAAGACTTCATACAAAGGTTTTCAACATTTGTAACTTTACTCTTGTTGTTTCTCTTTTGTGATTTCTATATATATAAACATGGTCTATTCAGTTTATATATATCTTGCAATGTCTCTTGTTAGCTAAACCTTTCTTAGTTGGAATGTTCTAATCATTTAATGAGCTTTTAAGTAAGTATGTTGCAAGTATGTATGTTTGTACTTTAGTTCTTGCTTGATAATATTTTTATTACTTATTTTAAACTTGATCACTTAGAATAAGTATGAATTGTAAATGACCGGACATGGCTTACAATTAAGAACTCAAGAACTAATATGGGTGAGTGTTTTACATAAAGAAAACTTTGTGAAAACCATGCTAAGTCCTAGACATAGGATAGTATAGTCCATAGGATAATTGTGGGTACTTAAAATACAAGAGTGAATTCACTTAAGCAAAGTGATACTTGTTAGGAGGCAAGATAGGCACTAACACCCCTTTCTTTACTGCATAGAACAAGGATCATAAGAGCTGGTAATGATACTCTGAAGAAAGTGACCGAAAGGCACATAGCTAATGCAACAAACATTGGTCTGCATGCATCACATCTTGCATCATACTCTTTTAAGTAAATTACTTGATGAAGACATTCCAACTAGCTTTTCTCTTTTACACTATCAACATTCTTTCTTAGTTTTCTAACTTAGTTGTGATCATCAAACAAAATCCAAAATTATTTTGTTACTTAGTGACTTTACACTTTATTACTTTATATCATTTAAAAGTGAGTTTTTCAATCTCTGTGGGTTCGATCTTTTTACTACTTGTTTTTGGACAGTGTATACTTGCACTCAAGTGTATGTGGCATATTCCACACACCAGGTATGCAAGCTCCTTTGTGTCCTACAGGGTTTCTTAGGAGACAGGATCTAGGGCTTTTCTAAGGGTACACATTTCAAGGAAAGCACTAAAAAGAGGGCCCTAAATAAGGTTCCTAGAGCCAACGACCTCATCCGAGCGCACCGATCAGCAGGGACGTACGTCCAAGTGATGAGCCCTTCGAACAAAGCCAAACTCTAGGTGAAGTCTTCGCAACCACACGAAAAGACGTACGTCCAGTGTGCAGCCACTAATGACTTCGTTCTAGCCTAAGATATACTCTAGCCCGGGTATAGGGCTGTCTTACCAACAATCACACAAGGTAAAAACAGTGAAAGTGTGTGTAGGAGCATAATGATGCATATACCCCCCCACCTGCAAAGAAAAATCCAGAAACAACCCAGACAAAGAGAGTCGTCTACTCTAAGGTTTTGCACATATCATTCAAGCCTAAGCAAGAAATCAACCTAATGTATTAACAATCATCCAAAACTCTACTTACCTTAAGAAAAGGAGCTAAGAAGAGGGGATCATAATAGAAGGGGAAAATGCATGAACTTACAAAAGAAAGGGAGCGAAGAAGAGGGGAACATGCAAGATGAGGGGAATATAATGTGTAAGTAAAGAAAGAAAGGGGTAAGAGAAGAAACAAGAAGCAAGTGTAGAAATAAACAAATGCATATGAATGCAACACAATGTACACAATAATGCAAGAGAAACCATCAAGCATTTACGGACAAAGAAAGAAAAAGAAAAAGAAAAGGAAGAAAAAGAAGAGATAGAACGAAAAATTTTCAAATCAAACAATTTAAACCACGCATCAAATTAATTAGGCTTGACCCTTTTTTTTTTTTTTAAAAAAAAAAAAGTCCCCAGTGAAGTCGCCAGCTGTTGCACCCCGAAAAAATCCAGTTTGGATTTCTCGATGTACAACGTGGGAAGGTTTATGAAGCCGCCACCAATATTTTAGTTTTGAGACGAAAACATTGAAAAAACGTCTTTTTATACAAGGCGGGTGGTCTTTTCGAAAACAAAAGATGTAGGTTCGGGGGTCGGTTAGGTACGGGGAAGGTATAAGCACCCCGCACCTCCTTTCTACCGAAAGGGAACCTTTAATTTGATGTGTGGTTTTGAAATGTTTGATTTGAAACGATCATTCTACTTCTTTTCTTTTCTTTTCTTTGAGGAATTATTTTTATTGGAAACGGGAAAAAATGTTTTTGACATCTTTGAAAAGCTGAACAAAACAAAGACCTTTTTTAAAAGGGTGCTTGACGGGACATGAACCGGTCCTCACGTACCCTCACCGGTGAGGATCAAAGCTACGTAGTTCTTGTTTTTTGTGTCCGAAGGCGGCTTTGGTGATTTTTGAAAGTGTGCTTTTTGCGTCCGGAGGCGGCTTTTGTGATTTTTGAAAGTGCGCTTTTTGCGTCCGAAGACGACTTTTGTGATTGTTTAGGAAAGAGGTGTGTTGGTGTTTTTTTATCGTAGGGGTTCTCGGTCCTAGACTCATGCAGATCCAATAGACCTAAAACATAGACATCCCCTTGCGTGACGGACGACGTGCCCCACTACTTTTTGGAAAATGATCTTTTTGATTTTTTAGGAAAAGGGATTGAAATTATTAATTATTTGTTTTATTTCTCACAAGTATCCTAAGACGTTTGAGCTGTCATGACTCCGGTCTTAGGGACGCTAGACAACACCGGCCGTATGTCCGACTTGCCTCCTTATGAGTTTTGGAAAAGATTGTTTATCGATCTTAAGAAAAAATTTAACTAACTTGTGAAAACAATTTGAAGAGTATTGACTCTTGGAAAAGCCTTTGACAAAGATTGATTAGAGAGGTGAAGAAGAGAATTTGAGGTGGAATTGGCCACAAAGAAAAGAAAGTGGAACATTCAATCACCTTTCAAGTCAAAACCGAGGTACAATACTTACCAACTCGCAAGCAAAGTAATCAACAATTGAAATACAAGCATACTCATTACCATTTACAAAACAATGTACAAGGATGATGTTGAATCATCAATCATTAGTGATATGAATATGTGAGACCTGACAAATAACCTAGTAAGTTGCAAAGTGGTGTTCACAAGAGAAACATTGCAAAAAAATATAGGTTACATTTTAAACTCTAGGCCGAATGGAGGACAATCATAAGGAGTATTCACAAGTTGTCATGAACAATTACCAAATGGAAATGCAAACTTGCATGGGAAATTAAAAAAACAAGTTGAATCATTTGAAGTAATCTTCCACACTATAAAGCATATGCACTAGGCATAAGTGGGAATCCTTTTACACATCATCAACAATTAAGCAATTAGCACAAGAATAGAAGGATTGAATCACATTAGGCAATCCTCTCACTTGGATTAAAGTGCATGAAGCACAAGTGAGCCTCATATTGCCAATCATCAAACCATAACAAAGGGCAAGCAAATTAAATCAAAACAACTTGAGAACAATCCATTTAATACCCATTTCAATTCAATTTTGCAATTAAAATTACAAACACTAGCTCACATCGTAACTTGCAAAGCAAAACAACTTTGAAACACTTTTTAAATTTTTTACAAGACTTAACAACAATTATTTTTGTGATTTAGACATACCAAGTAGGCATATAATGGGCTATAAGGCGAAGCCTATTGTAGGTTCAAACCCACATTTATTTCATGCAAAGTAAAAGGAAAAATCAAAACAGCAAAACCCTAAAAATGGGCTTGAAATCGAAGCCCTATTTACCCTAAATCATCCAATTCTTTCATCACAATTGAACCAACCACATAGATGAGCATGATTACATGATAAACAACAAAATGAGCAAGAACCCTAGCATTAGAGACTAGAACCGAAACCCCATCCCTCAAAGTTCAAGTTCAAAACATCAAAATTCAACAACAAGCATTGTTCACAAAATTAGCACAATTAATCAAGCATTAATCAACTTCAAATCATTTAATGAACAAGAATATTCAAAGGATCATGGATTAGGCTCAAAGTTGAAGCAAAAAGAAAAGGGAAACATGTTTTCATTTGGGTAAAAATCGCATGACCAAAGTAGCAAATCAAAAGAATAAAACCTAATCAACACATAATCACAAGAACAAATTATTTAGTGGGTGATGGACCAGCTCTCACCCACAACAGCCCCTAATCTACATTTAAAATGATGTTATGAGATGCAAATATAAGTTGAAAAAGGTTTTGATGCAAAGAAATTGACGAAAATGCAAAGGGGTTTAAATTATACCTTAATTTCAAACTAAATGAGAATAGGAATGAAGAACAAGAGCAACAAAACACCAACAATCCTCAAGAACTAGCAAGAACAGCTCCAAAACCTTGAAGAAACAACCCCTTTAATAATGTAAAAATGGAATCAAGGATAAAAGGAAGAAGATATATGAATGTAGAGTGTGTTTGAGGTGATTTGGTGAAGGAAAGTTGAAAAGATTGAAGAGGAGAATGAGAGAGGGGTTTCGGGTTTGAGAGGAGGGGAGGAGAGGAATTCTTGAGCTGATTGTGTGCTAGGTAAAAAATGAGAGAGTGTGTGAGTGAGTCTCTTATTTTTGGGCTTTTATATGAGGACCAATTTTAAGGGCATTTATGACAATGTGCTTTTGTAAAACCACTAGGATTTGAGATAGAGTTTTAATCAATGATCAAGATGCAATATCACATGGATTGAGGGCATAAAATGGGCTGAGGGTGCAGCTTAAGGAAGGGGGGTGAAGGATAAGACCATTTACAAATTGTATTTTTCCATGAAGCTTATTACACAAGTGTCATTTTAATCAAATGAATGGTGAAGATTGCACTTAAAAATTGAATGGAAGGCCATGATTTAAACACAATAAAAATAAATCAAAATTGAGGGGAAAAGAAGGCTGGTCATGCGCAGCCATGGTGAGAGTGAGGGTGTGAAATTGCAACTTGTCATTGTACTTTCTTGTTCCCCACTACCTATGTTATTATCCTTTCATTTTTTATTTTCCTTTTCTAGATAATTCTTCCTTAATTCAGGCCATTTTGGGCTATATCCCATGATTCAATGATTGGACTCTGAATTTCATGACTTCACCAATCCCAAAATTGATTTAGTACCCCACCCGGAGGAAAATGACCATTTTGCCCTTTTGTTCAAAAATCGAATTTCATGCAAAAAATATTCCAATGATGAACACAAATGCACAACTCCCCTCATTTGAACCCAAATAAATTCCTCAAGAGATGCATAGTGATTTTTACTGGGAAATTGTCTGTTTTAGTGAAATGACCAAAATGCCCTTTTGGTCAAAAACCCTAATTTTGCCCCAAAATTCAACTTTTTGCATTGAACATGTCTCCCAACTCCAAACATCATTTTAAAGACAATGAGATGACTTTTAGGACCCAAAAATGCATGCCCAATGGCTTTTCCTGAGAATTTTCCACTTTCTGTGAAATTACCAAAATACCCTTTTTGACCTAAAAACCCTAATTATCTCAAAAATGCATTTTCATTCTAAACATGATCCTAAAAACCCTTGGATGACTTTTAAAACTCTAAAATGCATGCCAAGTCTTAATTTATTTATTTTTGGTTGAAAATTAGGGTTTTGACCTAAGCCGGACAAAATTGGGGTATGACACCCCTCCACATTCGGCTAATGTAGTAGATCTGATGTTGCTCCTCGGAGCGTTCTTCAACCAAAACCGCACTGCATGCATGATCTGTAACAACCAAATACAAAAGAAAAACGACTCCTGGTGTGGGAGATGTTAGTATTGTGGAGTGGCTAAATAGTCTTTTATCACCTCCAGTGCTTCTTCACATTCTGCCGACCATTGAAACTGAGCATTTTTTCTTAGTAACTGGAACATAGGGCGTATCTTATCAGCTGTTTGCCCAAGGAATCTAGAAAGTGCTACTATCCAGCCTGCTAAGATTTGAACTTCTTCTGCATTAGTGGTGCTTCGGGTTTCCCTGATTTCTCGGCACTTGGCAGGATTAGCCTCTATTCCTCTATGAGTCAAGACATAACACAAGAATTCACCAGCTTGCACCCCAAAGGAATACTTGTCAGGATTGAGTCGTAACTCGTGTTTCTCTAGTAGTTGAAAGATTTTCTGAAGATTGGCAAGATGAGAATCCTCGGTCTCTGATTTCACCACCATATCATCTACAAAAACTTCAATTGACCACCCAATCTCACTTTCAAAAACCCTGTCCATCAAACACTGGTACGTGGCCCCTGCATTTTTTAGTCCAAACGGCATCACACGATAACAATAGTTGGATCTAGCAAGCATAAATGCAGTTTTCTCCTCATCCATGGGATTCATCTTGATTTGGTTATATCCAGAATAAGCGTCCATGAAACTCAGGAGCTTATAACCGGATGCACCATCAACTAATTCGTCAATACTCGACAATGGGTAAGGATCCTTAGGACAAGCCTTGTTTAGATCTGTGTAATCTACAGTTCTACACACATCCGCCACTTCCCATTGGACTTCTTCACCATCACCGGGTTAGCTAACCATGTCGAGTATTTGACCTCCCTCACAAATTCCACAGCTATTAGCTTGCTTGTCTTGTATAGCTTCAGATTTCTCTCCTCTTTGCTTCCTCTTCCTTTGAGCGACAAGCATAATAGATGGATTTAGTGATAACCGATGACAAATAAAGTTGGGGTCAATACCTGGCATATCAGCTGGTCTTCAAGTTCGGGTGTCAAACTAGTGCCAATCCTCGTCTTCTGGTGTTGAGCTGGACCAATCCCGATTTGTTTCAACGTGTCAGCCGGTCTTGGCTATTTATCCTCTTTGGCAGGATTGTACAACCGAGGAACCAAATCCAAGAAACTGGAGTTGAAACTTATTCCTTCATTTTCCTTCTTCTGTACCGTCTTTACTTTGGCACTATTCGCGTAACACTTGCTGGCCATAATCTGATCACCTTTCACCACGCCTACTTTTACACCGAGAAGGGGATACTTGATACACAGACGGGGATTAGAAACGACCACCATCGGCACATTAAGTGTTGGCCTTCCTACAATCATGTTGTATGATGATCCTGAATCAACTATCATGTATCTCAAGGTTACTGTCTTTGCTGACTCTCCTTCACCGAAAGTTGTTCTAAGATCCATGTATCCGCGGACCTCCACCTGCTCGCCTGAAAAACCAACTAGCGTGCCTGGGTAATTTTTCAATGCTTCTACCGGTAGTTTGAGTCCTTCAAAACATGCCCAGTACATAACATTAGTTGAACTTCCACCATCTACCAGAACATGAGCAACCAAGTAGCCACTTGTGGTGACCGAAATAACTATTGGGTCATCTGAATGAGGCCGAACACCCTCGAAATCCTGCACATCAAAAGATATTGCTGGGTATTCAGCGTCAGTTATAGCATAAACAGTGTCGGCAGTTGAGACCGACATAATGGATCTCGCATATCTCCTACGAGATGAAGATGTAGACCCTCCTCTAGAGAATCCTCCTGATATGGTGTTGACTCGGCCCTTATTCGCGGTTTCATGTTCTCCATTCTTGCTTCGTCCTCCTTTCTGTGTTTGAGCATTTGATCGCCTGGCCGCCGGTTTAGGAGAGCCTCCTGCTTTTTGCTTTCCCTGGTCATCTCCTGCTTTCACATATTTCTTCAACAGGCCCCGCTGTATGAGCTGCTCTATTTGTTGCTTAAGAGTCCAGCAATTATCAGTGTCATGTCATTTTGTCCTGTGAAACCTGCAATAAGAAGTGGTGTTCTTACCCATTACACCTACAAATGGTGACGGTCTCCGAATTGTCCCGTCCTGAAGTCCTTCATCGAGGATAGCTGACGGCTTTGCACGTAGTGGAGTAAAAGCGACATCTGAATTTGGGGGACGGTTGCGACGTCCTCGTGATTTTTCACTTCTATCACGCCTCTCATAGGGTGCATGTTGATTAGGTGGAGACTGTCTAGGTGATGCCACACGCCTTGAGGACTTCTGAGTATCTCGCTCATCCTGCCAAGAGCAATATAATCCGCCTCAATGTGCTTCTCTGCGTGAACCCGAATCTCGTCCATACTCTGCGGTTTCCACAAAGACAAAGCTTCACTGAACGATCCATTGTGAATTCCCTTTATGAAAGCTTTGATGAAGAAACGCTCGTCTGGATCATCCACCAACACAGTTGACTTGTTAAAACGCTCGAGATAAGCCTTCAATGACTCACCAGGCTCTTGACGTATATCGAACATATCCTCGACCAACATTTGCTTCTTTTTATTAGCCGAAAATTGTTGAACAAAACGTCCAGCTAGGTCATTAAAGCTAGTGACCGAACGATCGGGAAACCCCTCAACCCACTTAAGGGCTACATCAGCTAAGGTACAGGCAAAAATCTTACAACTAATAGCGTCATCGCCTCCACTGATCATCATCTGTGTCTGGAATGCATCAACGTGGCTTAAGGGATCACCGATTCCATCATATGTAGAAATGGATGGCTCCCTAAAGCGAGGAGGCAGTACAACAGCTTGAATTGCACCGGAGAATGGTTGAAATGCCCACAAAGGAGTTCTGTTGGCATCAATCACCTAGGAAAAATGACACATTTCAGTGAGCTGAGCTTGTAACTGCACCTCCCGCGCCTCCAATGCCTGAGAACGCAGAACCTGCTCCTCATTCCTGCGAGCTTGATCTGCATTCTGGGCTTGCAGAGTTTGAACAGTTGCAAGTAGCTCTTCGATTATGGGATCAGCAGTGCTAGATGAAGGCATGGAGTGCGAGGAATTTCTAGTGTTCACCATGATGATAATGATGAACTAAGAACTCTGAAATGTGATCAAAAGAAATGTGGGGCGTGGGAAAATTTTTACCAGACCCCACAGTGGGCGTCAATGTTCCTAACTATTTCTGAGAATAAAGATAATCAAGGCCTTAATCTCTAAAAAATCTCTAAAAAATAATCTCTAAATTATGAAGTACTAAAATCATTTTTTTAAAATCCGTAACAAACAGGCCCTTAATCTACAATACATCAAACAAGAAAATGGACAGAAGGTCAGTGGCAAGATAAGAGTATACGAGTTTAGTTTACATCACTAAGCTATACCTTTAGTAACTATCACTAAAGGGTTAGATAGGTAAATTACTAAATAATTAAAAAGGAATATGTTACTATTAGCTTTTATTTCGATTCCCTTTAGTTAGGCTAATTGTGTGGAATTGATTAAAAAAGAAACGGTACAAATAATACCATCCTTAATTACTAACCATAGGATATATTTTAATTAAGAATTTGATGATCCAATGACTAAGATTAATTTAGTTATTATAACTAAGAAAATGACTTAGTGATGTAATTCTAAGCTAGAGTTATACAGAGATACATAGCCCATTAACTGTATCAATCGCATGGATGAGAATTGAGGCTGCTGCAAGCACCATGGTTGCACATGTTGGCCTCTGCTTGGCTTTCACATCTATTCAAACATATTACTTAAGTGAAATTTTATATATATATATATATATATATATAACGCACTTTCTTTCTTACGAATTGTAAGTCGTTTCCGATAGGCACGCAAAAATACATGGACATATGCAATATGTATTGCGTCTTCTATTTTTTAAGGTAACAGAACCAGATATTTGGGTATCATCATGCCATATGATTGCATAAACTTTTTTTTTTTGACGGAGATTACATAAACTTTTATGAATACGCAATTACTTTATAGAACTGATCTAATGTTATATAAATTCTGTTCTATACCGTATCAATGGATCTTTTCGATCCGAGATAGTTGGTAGGTGTTTAAGAGAGATCAATAATTAGTCACGTCCGAGATTGATGATCCGAGATGGGGGGTGTATCTGTAGAGTCACTCCGATGCTGAAGTCAGTAGCTGAAGAGTAAATGCAAGTTTTGTGATAATTAATGCGTACATCTCTCCTTGGAATAAATGCTGTATTTATAGGCTTAAGAGGCACTTGGGTGTGATCATCTGAACCATTGGTTGTGGAGGCGCATGGCAGGCCGTTGGATGAGTGATTATGGGCCTTAGTTGTTTGGAGGCCCAATTATTTTGTTTTGAGGAATGAGGATGTAAATAGCATTTGTGAGTTTTCCCCATAACAGTTGCCCCCCCAAGTCGGTTTGACAAGTGGGGTTAAACTAGACTTGAAAAATGTTAAGACAAATTACCTTTACCTAGATACAGATGGGCCGAGCTTACTTTGTGTCGGAATAAGAGTAATTGCCGATCTTGATGATTTAGAAAAATCGAGCTTGCTTTGTGCCGAACTAAAAGTCATTGCCGATCTCGATGCCGAGACGTTTCGGTGATGCTTCGATTTGGGAACTGTTTTAATGCTTTTTTGGACAAAGCAATAAATGCTTGTGTTGATTGATGTGACCGTTGCAGGAATCGAGGTGTCTTTTTAATGATGACTCTTCATTTTTCGTGCCACTTTGATTTGATTGAGTGCGTCGCTTAGAGAGTGAACAGTAGTCCTCTCAGGGTTACTATAAATAAAGGAGAGGGGAGGTCATTTTTACTCTTTGGTTCCTCGCTTGCTTTGAGTACCGACCTCGTGATTCCGAGTTTTCCGGCGTTACTTTCTTTATTTCAAGAATTTTCTTCATCGCTTATCTCGAAGCTTCCTCTGAGGTTAGTATCTTGCTTCTAGTTTTACTTTTTACTGTGCTTTTAAATTTCCTCCGGGCTGGGATATTGCCCCCAGCCTGCAATCTTCTTTGTCGCAGGGTTCGGGTTGTCAGGGCGGGTTTCGACCTCTTTCGAGAACCCATCATATCCGAATTACCCTGATAATTTGCCCCCATCCCTGCAGGTAAAAACTGGCGAAAACCAAGCAAACAACTCGTGCCGAGACGCTCCGACTTATTGATCAAGCCGAGCAGGCTCGTAAATCCCAAGGCCCCGATATCGGCAAACTAATGGCGGCAAGATCAAGAACTGACTCTCACCCAACAGATCGTGAAGAAGTAGCTGCCCCCGAGATTCATGAAGAGGAGAATTCCGGACCGAGGGGAAGTGACAGCAAAAAGGTTTCGGATGGAGAATCGACAGCCCCTCCTTCCGCACATAATACACCGGTTCATGAAGCTCGGATTGATATGGGCTCGGACCCAAGTTCCTCTGAAGATTCTGATTCTGAAACCGAATCGGACGGACGGAACGGTGAGAATTCTTTTGGCGATCCGGAAGATATCTCAACCGAGGAAGATGATGTAGAAGATATCGGCGAGGAAGAAGAAGATTTAGAGAGTATGGATGGTAGCTTTGAATTGCTGTATGGGTACGAAGATTCTGGCAGCAATAATGTCGATCTTCCCATAGATCCTCCCTTAGGCACTCCCCGAGACTATTTGTGGGTTTCCGAGACTCTCCGGGTTGTGAGATCGTTAATGACTTCGGATGTTGACATTAGTAATTTTTCAAAAAGGCTCTACTGGAAGGATCCAGAACGATGGCGTACTTTCGGAATGGAAGAGGGGGAGCACGTGGCCACTTACCCCACCTCTCTCAAGTTCATTATTTACTGGACGACCTTGGCTCATATGAGAGTCCGACCCCCATTTACTGCTTTCCAACAATCTGTGCTGGCGAGGTTGGATGTAGCCCCTTCTCAACTCCATCCAAATGCCTGGGCCTTTGTGCGTGCTTTCGAGCTCGTATGCCTTCATTTGGATCGACCCTTATCTCTACAGCTTTTCTTTCATATGTTCGAGGTCAATAAACGAATTGAGAAAAATAGTGGCAAACCCGCCCGTTTAGAACACGTCAGTCTCCGATCCAGGAAATGAGTAAAAGTATTTCGGCCATATACTGACAGTTTGAAGAGCGAGTGGAAAAACAAATTCTTTTGGGTTGAACCTGTGTTGCCTGCTGTGGTAAATAGGGTTGGTACCTTTAATGCCGAGAATGATATTGTTTTAACCACAAAAGTTCCCCTTGGTTGGGCTCGTCGTGATGAAAAAACCAAGCATTCTGCGGATGAAAAGTATCTGAGTTTGGAAGATCGGATCACTTTGAAGATGCTAGTGTTTATTGCGGATCGGGTCGTTACTAACAACGAAACTAGGCCAAATCATTGGGGTTTTGATACTAAATCATTGGTTGAGACTGTTAAATTTGAGCAAGCAGAGAAATTTTTAGGTCGGCTTTATAAGTGTTTAATCGAGCTAGTTTTTTTTCTTTTTGCCGATGTTCCTACTCATCATTTTACTAACCGACCTTTCTTTTTGCAGACGGGATGGCCCCAAAGAACAAGATGGCGGTTTTGAAAGCCCTTGCTGTCCTTGATGCCAGTCCGGTTGGGAAGGATGTCGGATCGCTAGTAATCTTGCGGTGAGAAAACTCTCGCATTGCATGCTACTCTGTCAGACCCATTCTTCGTTGTTCATTAGAAGGCTGGCTTTGGCGAAGAAGAGCAACCTTTCAAAAGGAAAAGAAAGGTTACTGAAGGTCGCGTTCCACCTAGATCGGGTCATCAGGATTGGGGTAAAGGCGTGATTGAGGTTAGTGATCGTTCAGACTTTCCTTCAAAAAAGTCTAAGAAACACAAATCCGCCCCCTTCGATCCTAAAGAATTTATGAACCTTAAAGTCGAGGAATTCAAAGTTGACCCTTTCCGAGTTTCTATTTCGGTATTGTCGAGGATGACCGATCTTGTGGAAGACCAGAAAAAAGATGCTGATTTGAAAATCAAATGTATGATTTATTCGTCTCATTACTTTAATCTCCGTATTTCTATGGTTTTTGCTTTTTAACTCACTTTATGTTTTTCGTATCTCTCTCTAGATCTTGAAGCTAAGTATGAGGCAGCTCAGAAAGCCGTAAGTCCACTTCGCTCTGATTTGGAAAAATCCCAAAAAGATGTGGGTCTTCTCAACAAAGAGAAAGAGAATTTAGAAGCTAAACAGCTCGAGCTTGAAGCCGAATTGAAGCTGGCGAGAGAACAAATTGAGAAAGATGCTGCTGAGCTGAAGAATCGGGCTGATAAGCTGGCCAAGATTGAGGCTTCAACTTCGTCCCAGAATATTTCCGAGCTTCAGGAACAAATAAGAAAGCTTACTGAGCAGAAGGATAAGGCTCTGGAGGATAGGATGCAGGCAGTTGAGCTGGGGCAGGAAGGCATATTGGAAGCTTTCAACATGCACTTGACCAAGTTGCTGTGGTTATTCCTGACTTTGTTGCCGATCCTGATATTTTCAAACCGGAATTTTCAGTTCATGATGGGCATATTGTTGAGTTTGACCCAGTAACTGATCAAGTGTCTAGGGCCGTCTTTCCTAAAAAGACCTAACTGTTTTTTGTTTCTATTTGTTCGAACTTGAGGACTCGGCCGTAACCGGTATTTTTTGTAATGACATTAAAGGTTGTTCCTGAAAAGCTTGTTTTGTGTGTGGATACACCTTGGATCTATCTCGCCCCCCTGTTTAATCTTAGTTCGGTAGATTTTAAGTCGAAATAATGAGCAAGATTAAATAATAACGTCGTAACAACGGAAGCGTACGTTAAATAAGATCGGAATAGAAAGCTTTGAAAAAGCTAAGTCTATAAGATCGGAGTAGAATGCTTTGAACAAACTAAGTCTATAAGATCGGAATAAAATGCTTTGAAAAACGAAGTCTATAAGATCGGAGTAGAATACTTTGAACAAGCTAAGTCTATAAGATCGAAATAGAATGCTTTGAAAAAGCGAAGTCTATAAGATCGGAATAGAATTCTTTGAAAAAGCTAAGTCTATAAGATCGGAATAGAATGCTTTGAAAAAGCTAAGTCTATAAGATCGGAATAGAATGCTTTGAAAAAAGGAAGTCTATTTACACAAGATCTGAATAGAATGCTTTGAAAAAGCTAAGTCTATAAGATCGGAATAGAATGCATTGAAAAAGCTAAGTCTATAAGATTGGAATAGAATGCTTTGAAAAAGCTAAGTCTATAAGATCGGAATAGAATGCTTTGAAAAAGCTAAGTCTATTTACATAAGATCGGAATAGAATGCCTTAAAAAAACAAGATCAGAATAGAATGCTTTGAAAAAGCTAAGTCTATAAGATCGGAATAGAATGCTTTGAAAAAGCTAAGTCTATAAGATCGGAATAGAATGCTTTGAAAAAGCTAAGTCTATAAGATCGTAATAGAATGCTTTGAAAAAGCTAAGTCTATTTACATAAGATCGGAATAGAATGCCTTAAAAAAGCTAAGTCTATTTGAACAAGATCGGAATAGAATGCTTTGAAAAAGTGAAGTCTATTCCTATAAAGTCTGTTTCTATCCTTGGATTCTAACTGTAATATTTCTTGAGTTTAGTGGCGTTCCAAGTTCTTGGGATCGCCTTCCCTTCTAGTGTTTCTAGCTCGAAAGCTCCATTTCTAGTTCTCAAAATAACCTGATATGGACCTTCCCAGTTTGGTGCTAGTTTGCCCTGTGATGCATTCTTTAGCCCAACACCGGCTCTTCTCAAGACGAGATCACCGACATTAAAATCCCTGGGGATGACTTTCTGATTATAACGAGTGGCTACCCTCTGTTTGGTGATGGCCTCTTTAAGGGACGCGTGATCCCAGATTTCTTCCACTAGGTCAAGTTCTTCCCGTAAAGCTTGACCATTATCTTCCAGTGATTTATGAGCTCCAAGTTAATTCCCCAATTTCTACCGGGATGACTGCTTCACTCCCATAAGATAGTCGGAAAGGCGTTTCTCCCGTCGAGCTTTGGGGAGTAGTTCTGTATGCCCATAAAACATAAGGGAGCTCTTCAACCCAGTTTCCCTTAGCATCGTCTAACCACTTTTTCAATCCGTTGAGAAGTACCTTATTTGCCGATTCCGCCTGACCATTCGTTTGAGGATGTTCTACTAAAGTGAATCGATGTTTGATTTTTAGATCGGACATCAACCCAGTACCCCGAACCTGGTAATTATCTCCTTCCGGAAAAAAGATATACAGTTCTTTGCCTTTATAACGGATAATGGTTTGGCCTCAATCCATTTGGTAAAATAGTCTACTGCCACAATTAAGAATTTGATCCTCCCTGGGGCCTTTGGAAAAGGTCCTAGAAGGTCTATCCCCCACCATGCAAAAGGCCATGGGGAGGAGAGAGTTGTGAGACCAGTAGGAGGTGCGATATGCACGTTTGCATGGATCTGGCAACTCAGACATCTCTTCACATAATTCCTCGCATCGGCTTCAATGTTTGGCCAAAAGTATCCCGCCCTTAACACTTTTCTCGCTAAGGACCTACCGCCTAAGTGTTGGCCACAGATTCCTTCATGAATTTCCATCAACACATAGTCGACCTCCTCGCGTTCTATACATTTCAACAAAGGTGAAGAGAGTGCTTTTTTATAAAGGTGTTCATTGAACACTGCAAAAGAAGCTGCTTTTCTTCGGACGATCTTGGCTTCCTCGGGATCGGAAGGTTCTAACCCTGATGTTATGTAATAAAAAATAGGAGCAATCCAAGTTTCACTTTCACCTATCACGTACACTGATGAAATCGAGTGTAAGTCGTCTTCGATACTAGGTTTGCTGAGGATTTCTTCTATTACTGATCGGTGATTTCCCAAAGTCTTGGTGCTTGCTAACTTGGAAAGAACATCGGCCCGAATATTATTCGTCCTTGGAACGTGTTTTATCTCGGCAAAATGAAATTGGGTGAGCAATATTTTCACATGACTCAAATATTTTTGGAGGATTGGCTCTTTTGCTTCGTACTGTCCCCCGATCTGGGAGACGACGAGAAGTGAATCGGTATTGAGATTTAAACGAGTGATTCGGAGGTCTAAAGCCAAATGAAGACCTGCGATGCATGCTTCATATTCAGCTTGATTATTGGAGGTTGAAAATTTGAAAGTGAGTGATAATTCTATAACAACCCCTGAAGGACTCTCAAGGATGATTCCCGCTTCACTCCCTTTGGGATTGGAAGATCCATTAACATGGATCGTCCATATCTCATCCTCTGCTTCTGCTGAAGTCATCTCTGCCACAAAATCGGCTAATACTTGAGCTTTCATTACCGGCCTTGACTCATATTTGATGCCGAACTCGGACAGTTCCATTGCCCATTTTACTATCCTTCCTGAAAGATCTTGGCGATGCAAAATTTGTCGGATCGGGTGGTTTGTTCGAACCACCACTTGGTGAGATACAAAGTAATGTCGGAGGCGCCGAGTTGCTATTACTAAGGCCAAAGCAATTTTCTCTATTTTTTGATACCGAAGTTCTGGCCCTTGTAGAACTTTGCTCACAAAGTAGACCGGACTTTGCCCCTCTTTTGTTTCTCGGACTAGTACTGCTCCTAATGCTTCCTCAGATATTGAGAGATACAAATATAATACTTCCACAGGTTCAGGTCGGGTTAGTATTGGAGGTTCCGACAATACCTTTTTCAGTTGGGAGAGCGCCTCATCCCGTTCTGTGGTCCAAACAAACTCGGATTCCTTTTTTAAGAGTTTAAAAAGAGGTAGTGATTTGAACGCGACATTTGAGATAAAACGAGATAGAGCTGCAATCATGCCATTTAATTTCTGAATTTCCTTCTTGGTGGTTGGAGTTTTCATCTCGGTTACCGATTTGCATTTGTCTGGATTTGCCTCAATTCTTCTTTTAGTGAGGTAAAATCCCAAGAATTTTCCGGCTTTGACTCCGAATGTGCATTTCTCCGGGTTTAACCTCATCCTGTTTTTCCTTATCTCGGCAAAAATTTCTCTAAGGTTAGTGACATGACAATCTGCTTGTTTACTTTTTGCGATCATATCGTCCAAGTAAACTTCCACAATTCGCCCGATCTGATTTTTGAAGACTTTATTCATCATCATTTGATACGTTGCTCCTGCATTTTTAAGACCGAAAGGCATAACTCGGTAACAAAAATTTCCGCGTTCGGTCATAAGGCGGTCTTCTCTTGATAGGGGGGAACATCGGGATTTGGTTATAACCTGAATATGCATCCATGAATGATAATAGGAAAAATCCCGATGCGTGATCAACTAAGTGATCAATATTTGGGACCGGAAAAGCGTCTTTAGGACATGACCTATTAAGATCGGTATAATCAATGCACATGCGCCATTTTCCATTAGATTTCTTAACAAGTACAGGATTGGAGAGCCAAGTAGTGTACTTGAGCTCATTTACAAACTTAGCTTTAACTAAATCGTCTACTGCTTTGGCCGTTGCTTCAGTCTTCTCTATGTTTTGAACCCTTTTGCGCTGGGCAACCCACTTCGCACCAGGGTATATAGATAAGTGATGACAAGCGACTTCGGGTGGAATGTCGGACATATCTTCGGCCGACCATGCAAATAGATCGGCGTGCTCCCTCAAGCACTGGGTTAGTTCTGCTTTGATCTCGTCTGGGAGCTCTGCGCCAAGTTTGACAGTTTTTTCTGGGTCGTCTCTTAAAATTACTTTGACGAATTCACCATCTGGTTTTGGTCGTTCTGGTTTCTTCTCGGACTTCAGAGATGGTGTGCCATCATTATCTTCGTCCGAGATGTCAGGGTCATACCGTGCATCCAAATCCGTCACATTCACTTCCAAGAACTTCATTTTATCTTCACTTGTAGATGCTTCTTTAGATGTAAGTTCGGCTTCCTCTCTTGCGGCGACTTCGGCTTTGAGAAACATCTTTCAGAGGATTCTAAATCGGCATTGACAGTTATGATTTTATTACATTGTGAGTGAATCTTCATCTTCAAATGTACCGTAGAGGTAACAGCTCCGAGCTTGCCTAACGTCGGTCTTCCGATAATGCAATTGTAAATCGACGAACAAGGCAGTACCATGAATTTAATCAAAACAGTACGAGCTAAAGGTTCTTCCCCGAAAGTGACTCTCAAGTCGACATAACCCATTGGTCTAGTTCGAGATCCATTAAAACCAGAAAGGTCTGTTCCGCGATAAGGGAATAGTTCCTTTGGTGAGATTGTAATCCTTTCTAACACATCAAAAAACATAATGTCACAAGAGCTGCCTTGGTTAATCAGGATCCTTCTTATTTCTTTTTCAGCCATTACTGCCGAGATCAACAGCAGAATATCTTCATTTACCTTCCCGTTCAGTAGGTCCTCGTCCCCAAAAGACAAAGGAGGACGATTTGCTACTGTTTGGGCTGACGAGGTAGATGCTACACACTGAATTTCTTTCCATTTTCTTTTAATTGTCCTAGTCGTTGCTCCCTCAATTTCACCACCTGAGATTACCATTACAACCGGCCGCCCCCTGTGTCTTCGAGTGTCTGCTTCCTCTTTGTAATCTTCCATGATGTTTTTGCCTTTTACGTCGTCAACATTCTTCTCATGTTTGACGTCTTTGTCTTGCTGGTACGGTTTTTTGACGTACTGTCCAAGCTTTCCCTTTTTAATAAGGTCCTCAATATCGTCTTTCAACGCGTTGCAACGATTTGTGTCATGGCCGACACTTTGATGGTAACGGCAATATTTGTTAGTTCTTAATCCTGGTCTTGGGGCGATAGGATCGGGATATCTTACCTGTTTAAACTCATTGTTCTGACATTCTTGCAGTATTTTCTCCCTGCCACAAATGAGCTCGGCATAGTCCCGATGTCTTCCTAGTCGAGGTTTGAATTCCCTAGATGGGCCACCGGTTTGGAATTTCTGAGAACTTTCTATATTCAGATTTCCTCTCTCGGTCCGAGGCTTATTCTCTTTGGGCCCATCGTTTTTGACAAAGAATTTACTTGCTTCATCGCCTTCCTCGTGATCTATGTATTTCTCCGAAAGTCGGAGGAACTCCCCTAAGGTTGAGGGTTTGTTTATGCTTACATCTGTCTGGAATAAAGTGCCTTTGCGCAAACCTTGGGATAGGAAATATAGACAAAAATCCTCGTTCAAACTGTGTACCTTTCCTGCCTCGGCATTGAACCTTGCGATGAAAGATCGGAGAGACTCATCAACAGTTTGATGTACTGCATGCAAAACCATCCATGACTTCGGCCTAACTTTAGAATGTGCAAAGCTTGCGGAAAGCGACTTAGAGAGTTGTTCCCGGGGCGAGATTGAATTTGCGGGATGTCCCTAAACCATAAACCTGCAGATTTATCAAGAGTGACTCCCGACCATTTCGGATCGTGGATGGGATGCTCGGTCCAACGGACGCCCCGCCATATCGGTCGCTCTCGCCAATCATGTGGGCAAGCCAGGCCATTTCGAGATTCGAAAACCGACGGGACGCCTGGCCCCCATTCTTTCCAATCATGTGGAACGGCCCACTTCTTCGGGAGGCCGCGACTACATCTACTCACAACGATCCGGGAGGCCGATCCGAGTCTTGGAGATGATTAAAGGCCATGCGAGCATGATGCGCCCAGATCCTAAAGGCGACATACCTTGCCGACCGCCGCTCTTGTAATCTGGCGAAAACCGGAGGCCGAGATTGGTCCGCTTTGCACTTTTTCTTTATATTCTGCCAGAGGGCCTCGTGAACTTTTTTTATTCTAACCCCTAGCTCGTTATTTTGCGTAAAGGATGTCCGCAAAATCGAACTGCGCCGCTCGCCCGAAGCCCGAAGGAGGGCTAAGGGACCTCGTTCTTCTCTGGCTGGGGATAATCCACGAACCTTCCTCCAGAGTGCCCCACACCCCTAAGAGCCAAGTGAAGAAACCGGTCGGCGGGCCTCTGGCCGCCTCCTCCCAAAGGCCGATCGTCACCCAAGCCGGCCAAACGTGATTGTCGGTCCCGCCCCGCAACGGAGGAGGTTCCCATCATCCACCAAAGCTTGAGTGCGCCGATCCGGAGGAGTACCGGCGAAGCCAATGGCGCTCTGCGCTTCTCTCGTATGGGGTCGAGAAAGTCATGGCCGAGCCTGGTGCCGAATCTGATGGTAACTTTACTTTCTTAGTCTTGTCATCTTTATCTTACCTTTGTTCGACCGACTAACCAAACTTCGACCAATTTCGCAGGAAGGGCAAGGCTTTGACCGAGGCGCAGCAGAATATGACAAACTCCTCGATCGAAGAAGGAGGCCCTGCTGGGGATGAAGACCGCCAAATCGGCCAAAGAGAACAAGGAGCTTCACGGCGGGTGAATAGCTTTGAAAACCGACCTTGAATCCGTCGAGAAAGAGAAGGCCGATTGAGGCCGAAACGCCGAGCCGCGAGGAGAAGATCCGAATGGTGGCCAAGTAAGGCCGGCCAGAGGCTGCGATCGAGCAATTTTACAACGCTCTTGGCCAGCGCGGGTGTTGAATACCGACCGCAGTCAACTTCGATGACAAGATGATCAAGCCCACGCACTATGTTGAAAATAACAAGATTATGTTGCAGAATATATGACGAGTGGCAACGTCATCCGCCCGCCACTATTATCTTTTGAAGCCCGCTGCGAGCGGTGTAATTTTGTAACTTTAACTTGCCTTCGCCCACGACAATTCTCCGTCTTCGTGCGCTTTAATTCGTGGCGCCGGCCTGGCGGGCGCCCCATATTTGTAATGACAATCTTTATCGCTTTTCATTTATGCCGTTTGAATTTATGTTGCAATTTCGCACTTCTTGCATTTATTCGCCTTGTTCATTTTGAATTTGTGGGCGCTCGTGGTGGTTCAATGCTTCGCCGATACTCGATAGCTGCTTTTGGTCGCCGCGTGTCTTGGAGCTTTAAGACCGTTTCGGTGCGTCCACTCGCGCTTTACTGAAAGCATCTATTCTTTGATAAGTTTATATCCCAGCGAGGGCCTTGATCGCTCGGCGACCTTCATCGTGCCCTTTCGATGGCGTTTAAGGTAGGTCGTTTCGACGGCCTACCTCGGCGGTTATTACTTAACCTTTGGGCCATTTTCGATGGCACTTTCGATGTAGATCGCTTCGACGACCTAAGCGCTGTTGGGCCATTTTCGATGGCGCTCGGTTGCGACCGCCTCGACGGCCGCTCGATTCGCATAAACCGACGATCTAAGGTTTCATGTTTAACCCTTGGGCCATTTCGATGGCACTCGGTTGGGACCGTTTCGACGGTCGCTCGATTTAGATCGTTTCGGCGATCTCGTGGCTTTGATAAGTCTTCGATCGCTCCTTTGCCTCGGGCAATCTTGAGCGACCGGTCATACATTCTTCAACCTTCCTTCTATAACAGAGTATTTGGTCGCTCGAGCCGACCAACTTTGCTCGCTTTTGGTCGCCGGTTCCTCGCCTTCCACGATGTACCTTAGGATAGGGGCGATCCAATGCGAATCGAAGCCCGACACAAAGAACGGCCGGTGGATCAGGTTGGCTTGGTCGGACACACTCTACCGATTTAAAGTTTCTTGAATTACACTTCGATGATTCCTCGAGTCTTGGTGCTTGCAAGCTTTGATAGGATATCTCGCTCGAACATTTTGGCCCGAGGCACATGTACCACTTCACTTCGGTCGAATCGCTTGAGCGAGTTCTCTCACTCTTGCTAGATAACTTTTCAAAGACGCGTCATCTTTGGCATCATATAATTCTTTGATCTGCGAGACTACGAGCAAGGAATCGATCCGAGTTCAACTCGGTCAACATTGAGGTCTCCGGCGAGTGCGCAGTCGGCTTATACACGCCTCATATTCGGCCCGATTATTGGACGTATGGAAAGCGAAAGTCAAAGACACCTCCACGCGGCCGGGCCTTCGAATTTTCCGAATTAGGCGGCTCCACTTCCTTTACTATTAGACGACCCATCTACGTGCAAGATCCGTGTCGCTCCAAATTTTGATCTTCCGGAGTAGGAGTCATTTTTACGCTATAAAGTCGGCCAACACCTGAGCTTTTGCGGCCGATCTGGATTCGAATTTGATACCAAACTCACTGAGTTCTACCGCCCACTTTATCATTCTTCCCGCCAGGTCTGGCCGATGAAGGACTTGCCTGATAGGCTGGTCGGTCCTTACCACGACCTGGTGGGCCACAAAGTAGGGTCTCAACCTTCTAGCAGCTATTAGGAGTGCAAGGGCAAACTTCTCTATCTTCTGGTATCTCAGCTCGGGCCCTTGGAGTACTTTGCTTATGAAATAGACCGGATTCTGCTTTAGATCGTTTTCTCTAACTAGCACAGCACTGAGAACTTCTTCTGTTATGGCTAAGTACAGATATAACGTCTCGCCTGGTAACGGCTTGGTCATAATCGGCGGGCTAATCAAGGCTTGTTTTAACTCATCCAATGCTCGCTGGCATTGCTCGGTCCACTCAAAATCCACTTCCTTCTTCAGCAGTCTAAACAGTGGAAGCGACTTGCAGGCCGCTTTGGGGATGAATCTGGATAGAGCGGCCACCATACCATTTAATTGTTGTATTTCTTTTTTCGACGTGGGCGGCCTCATATCGGCGACCGCCCTACACTTTTCAGGGTTTGCTTCTATCCCTCTTTCAGTCAGGTGAAAACCCAAGAATCGGCCGGCCCTCACTCCAAAGGTACATTTTTCAGGATTAAGTCTAAGCGAGTTCCTTCTAGCTTCTTCAAATATTTCTCTGAGGTCGCTCAAGTGATCTGGGTCGGTTACGCTTTTGATGATCATGTCGTCCAGATACACCTCTGAGATGCGACCGATCTGTCTTTTAAAAATCTTGTTCATCATCCGCTGGTAGGTCGCTCCAGCGTTCTTCAGACCGAATGGCATCACCTTGTACTGAAAATTTCCCCGATCGGTCATGAAGGCCGTCTTGTGCCGATCGGGCGGATACATCGTGATCTGATTGTATCCAGAGTAAGCATCCAGAAAAGACAGTAGTTTGTAGCCCGAGGCACCGTCGACCAGCTTGTCAATGTTGGGCACGGAAGGCATCCGCCGGGCATGCCTGTTTAGATCAGTATAGTCTACGCACATCCTCCATTTTCCATTCTTCTTTTTAACCAGCACGACGTTGGATAGCCAGGTCGTGTATTTGATTTCTTCTATAAAATTGGCCTTTATGAGGTCCTCAACGGCCTTGGCAGCGGCTTGAGATTTTTCCTCATTCTGAGTACGTCTTCTTTGAGCGACCGGCTTGACTGATTCAAGGTCGGCCGCCAGGGTAACTACTTGGTCGTCCTTGCTATAGAATTTCATTTTTAGATGCACCGTCGATGTAACGGCCTCTAGCTTACCCAAAGTCGGCCTACCAATAATACATTGATAGCAGGATTTGAGGGGGAGTACAAGGAACGTCGCCCCGACCGCCCCGCATGCAGTACTATCCTCGCTGTCGTCACCAAACGTGACCATCAGCTCGATCGTTCCCAACGGATAGGTCGTCACCCCATTGAACCCCGTTAGAGGAGTAGGCTCGGCACGGGAATTATCTCGCTCCGATCAACCTTTATCTTGTCGATCAAGCCTTCAAACATTATATCACCGAGCTACCTTGATCGACCGTGATTCTCTCGCACTTACGTGTTTGCCATAACCGCCTCGATTACAAAGTGGAACATAGCTATTAGGTTTGCCGTCGCATGTGTCGCTATCATCGAACGAGATGGGGGTGCGCTCGAGACCGGTGGTGGTGCCGAGGTGGATGCAACCATTAATAATTCGCCCCACTTCCTCTTAGTGGCTTTATTAGATTCCCCTCGCGATCCGTGGGGTTTCCACCATGGATAACCATCGCAACATTACGGCCTCGATCGCCGAGTGTCACGATCTTGATCGATCCTTGTTTTGTGTGCCTTCTATGGCCGCCCCTTTCTCCTCTGTCGGATCGGGCTTTTTGGCTTCTCTTGAGGTCGGTCGCCTTCCTCCGACCTCACATACTTTCCCAACTTACCTTTCAGACGTTCTTCAATATCATCTTTGAGGGCCATGCGATCATTAGTATCATGACCCTTGCTTTTGTGGTAACGGCAATATCTTTTGGTCTGGCCGTGCCCCCTTCTTGAGCACGCGAGTGGTTCGGGCCGCTTAACTCCCACAAACTCATTATTTCGCACTCATTTGTAGATCCGCGCAATGGAGGTGTTGAGTCGAGTGCGATGATCGAACTTTTTGTCTCGAAAGTCGGGCCGATTGTCGCGGCGACCTTCATGCCCTCCGCCGCTTGCCACGCTTTCTTCTTTAGGTCGTACGCGGACGGCCTTCCTTGCTGCCAGGGTTTCTTCATACTGCATGTGGACGTTAGCCCTTGTTAGGAAGTGGCTGAGATCCTGGTAATGATTCAACGTAAATTCTTCGACGAACCGGTGGTCCGGTCGAATACCACGCTTCAGATATTTCAACTTGTCCTTATCTGACAAGTCACGAACAGACTCGGCTTCAGTGTTAAACCGGTCGATATACTGCCTCAACGTCTCGTTCTCACCTTGAACGACCGAGTCCAAGTATTCCTCGTATCGGTATTGGCACCTGTTGGCAGTATAGTGAGACAAGAATATTCTAATCAGGTCGTCCCACGAGGAGATGGTATTGGGCCGCAAAGACTCCCACCATTCCAACGCTCGGCCGTCCAACGACTGGGGAAAAAGCCTGCATTTCATGGTCGGTCCCAATTCCCTGTAGCAGCAGTAATTATTGAAGTAACGGAGGTGCTTGTCTGGATCACCTCGGCCGTCAAACTTGTTGAGATTGGGCGGCTTGCGGAGATCTCTCGGAATCTTATAACGCCTGATCTCCCTGGAGAACGGGCCGTGTTCATTCTGAATGCCGTTCGACCCAAAGGGTTGCATTGCGAGGCATGCCTCGTTGCCCGGCATTCCATAGAATCCTCCAGATGGGCCAGTTGGCGGTAGCTGAGGAGGCCTTCTGGGCCGCTCGCTTTGACCTCTCCTAGGCCGATGCGAAACGTCCCTAATTCTTCCATTTCTGTACTCTTCCAGCTCTTCACGAGAATCCCAAGATCTGCTTCTCGACCGACGTGACCCGGACGACTCGTTAGAGGAGTATTCGTGAAGCGGCGACGTGTCGGGGCGGTAGCTGGAATCTTCATAGTCATCGGACATTGAGCGGCGTCTCACGCGTTTCACGCCGGGGCGACCTATGCGCCACGCTTTTCCGCCGGAGAACGATGAGTAGTGCTCTCGGCGTGAAATGCTCCTGCGAGGTGGGGGGCGGTGTCTTCGCCACGGTCGGCGCGCGAAGGTTCTCCGTCTCTTAGACGCGCGCGACCCGAATTGAACCTCTTTCATACTGGGAGATGAGTGCATCTCGGTGCGCAATCACTGATTCTTGTTTTGCAAGATCTGCAAAACGGCTTGAGTAACATGGTCCGGCAGAGGTTCCTGGATGCCCGCTTCAATCAGCTCGGGCGGTAGATCTCCAGGAACGGCCGGGTGGATCTGCTGGATGACCGGTCCACGACCGTTGTGCACAGAAGGCTCTTGTCGTGGGAGTCCTTGAGATTCGTGGGATCAGCACCGCCACGCCCTCCCCTCGAGGCTGCTGGTCTCGTTGCCGGAGGATTGAGTCAGAAGTGGCCGCGTGCGGGGCCGGTCGCGTGGAGCCATGAGATAGGTAGGACAGCGCTCGGGCCTCCCACTGTGGTCGCCAATTGATCGTACCTTGATCAATGAAGAGGTGAAGTGTTTGTTGCTTCGTCTGATAGGCCGGTCGCCAATTGTTATTGATTAGAATGTTGTTTATGTTATGACTGTTATGATTTAAACGAGTAATATTATTTAGCCAAAATATTTTCAGCCAAAAATAGCCAAAGACAGTTTACAACACCAATTAACCAAAATTTTTAGGTCATTAAACAAGTAACCAATTAACCAAGTTTTTAGTCAATGGCCTAGAAAATTGTGAAAATGTAGGTTGGTTAATGGCCTAAAAACATGATTAATTGGTGTTGTAAATTGGTTTTTGGCTATTTTTATGGGAAGTTTTTGTCTAAATAACAATACTCAAAACTAATATGTTTGACTCAAGTCTTAAAGTGTGATGTCTTTCTAATACTTAGAATTTGTATGATGTTATTACTTGATCGCACTTTGACCAATGAAGAGTTGAAGTGTTGTGAATTTCTATGTATTTCGATCGAAAGTCGGAGGAACTCCCCTCAAGGTTGATACAGGGTTTGTTTATGAACTCCCTAAGGTTGAGGGTTTGTTTATGCTTACATCCATGCGGAATAAAGTGCCTTTGCGCAAACCTTGGGATAGGAAATATAGACAAAAATCCTCGTTCAAACTGTGTACCTTTCCTGCCTCAGCATTGAACCTTGCGATGAAAGATCGGAGAGACTCATCAACAGTTTGATGTACTGCATGCAAAACCATCCATGACTTCGGCCTAACTTTAGAATGTGCAAAGCTTGCGGAAAACAGCTTAGAGAGTTGTTCCCAGGACGAGATTGAATTTGCCGGGATGTCCCTAAACCATAAACCTGCAGATTTATCAAGAGTGAGGGAGAAAAGTCTACACATAATCTCACCTGGGGCGTTCTAGTATTGCATCATTGTTTCGTAGTGTAATACCCCAATTTTGTCCGCCCCTTTTAACTTAAGCCAATTTCAGTTATCCAGCTCAACTAAATCGAAATACCGCTGTTTAAATTAAGCAGGCACGCGAATGATCGATCTTTTCGTGTGTTCTTCAATTTAATCTTCGTATTTGGGTTTAGTCGTACATAAGTAGTGTTTTTAGTTAATGAGCTCATTTCCTCTATTTGAGTCTCGTTTTAGCGTATTCGTCTAGTCTGGCCCGTTCTCGCCTTTGTGTTTGGCGAGACTCTTTTTATTATTATTATTATTATTCTTTTTTTTGTGCAGTTAATTTATTTTGAGCATATATATATAGTCCAAAATGTTTTATTTACAATTTAAAAGCGTTTAAAAGTCCAAAAATGTCAAAAAATACTATTTAATTTTTATTACAAATTAGAAGTGTTCGAATGTCCAAATGTCCAAAAGATACAAAAAATAATAACAAAAAATATACAAAATTAAATAAATCCGAAAAAATAAAAAAAAATAATAAAAAGCAAAGAAGAATAAACAAAACTGGGGTTCCAAAGCAATGCTCTCCAAGGAGCTGGGTCTGGTTCGCTCCACTCCGAACCTGAAAGTCCAGTCAAAGCCCGATCAAACCGTAATCAATGCTGAGACCTAAATTTCAACTATAAAAAAACATCAGTACGAATTTCAAGACAACAACAATACGACGAAAAATCAACCTAATACAAAAACAGATCTGTCCAAAATGTAGAGGAACCACCATCACCATCCAAACAACCACCATCACCAACCCCAACAACCACCACTCACCATCCAAACAGCCACCACCACCACCACTACAAACCTGTTCCTCTCCTCTCTCACCATGAGCCACCTTCCTCTCCCACCTTCGGCCACCCTCTCTATCCTCACCGAACCACCCCTACTCATCCACAAACCACCATCACCACCCACCGTCACCTAACCCCCACTCCACCTCCGGTCATCTCTCTCATCCTCGCAACACCGATCACCGAAACCACCATCCCCTCCTCCATTCGCGAGACCTTCCCCTTCACCCTCTCTCTCTCGATTCGTTCCTCTCCCCTCCCAAAACAAAGAGCAATGGATCTAAGAACGAAAACCCAAACAAACGAGAAGAAAAAAAAAGAAGAAAGAGAGGAAACCGAACAATGTCAAAACACAAACACGAGAGTATCACGGTGAGACTTCCAGTCATCTCCTACGGCCATCCACAATCCCCAAGGTCGCACTGAGAGAGTTTTGGCGAGCCTCCCTCTTTGCACCATCTCACCTCTCTCAGACCGATCGGCTCTCTCTCTCCTCCCCGTGGAAACCGGAGAAGATTCCGCCTCTGAACTCTCACTCTCTCTCGCGCAAGCGGCGCAGCAGTGCAAGGGGAAGGGATTTGGTTTTTTTTAGGTTTTATCTGTTTTGGGCTTAGGTTTATAGCCTTTTTTTTTTTTTTTATTTATTTTAATACTCGTAATGCTATTTACACCACCCTAATTAACGCTGCATAACTTCCTCACTTAAGCTGGGCCAGCATCTTGGGCTCCCATATGCGAACCGGGCTTGCTATTTACACCCCTGCTCGGTTGCACAACCCCCGCAGCCTAATAACACCCCATTTTGCAATTTTTCACCTTTTTCGCTTTTTTAATTTTTTTTAACTCAAATAATTTTTCAATAAATCAAAACTTTGTTAGCGGTCTTATAAGCCTTTGCTTGCATGATCACTAACAATGAGGAACTAGTGGTGATCACTTGGAGCCTTTGCTCAATTGATCATTATGAATGCCTAATTTTTCTAAAAAACTTTCAATAGATCAAAAACTTTGTTAATAGTCTTGTGAAGCCTTTGCTTGCATGGTTATTAACAATGAGGAACTAGTGGTGATCACTTGGAGTCTTTGCTCAATTGATCATCATGAATGCCTAATTTTTCTAAAAAAAAACTTTCAATAGATCAAAAACTTTGTTAATAGTCTTGCGAAGCCTTTGCTTGCATGATTATTAACAATGAGGAACTAGTGGTGATCACTTGGAGCCTTTGCTCAATTGATCATCATGAATGCCTAATTTTTCTAAAATCTTTCAATAAATCAAAAAACTTTGGTAGTGGTCCTGCGAAGCCTTTGCTTGCATGACTATTAACAATGGAGTGCTAATGGTGATCACTTGGAGCCTTTGCTCATTGATCATCCTGAAAGCTCAGTTTTCACAACTAAACAAGTTAAAAATAAAGACCCAGAACTACGTTGCTTTGAATTCTCCATCGCTTTGGAGATACGTAGGAGCGGATCCTCCGTCAAGCACAACAAACTAAAAACATTTTTCCTTTAAAAAAAAAAAAAACCCAAAGCGGCTAACTCTCATCGAGCGCCGCAAATAAAAATTCATTAAGTCTTTTCAATCAAGAGGCAAAGTTAAGTACTTTTCAAATCAACACTTAAAACCACACGTTTAATTAAAGGTTCCCTTTCAGTAGAAAGGAGGTGTGGGGTGCTAATACCTTCCCCGTGCCTAACCGACCCCCGAACCCAAATATCCCGGTTTTCCAAAAGACCATCTGCCTTCCAAAAAGGTTTTTCTTCAATATTTTCCTTATAAAAAATATTGGTGGCGACTTCATTGTTTTAAAAAGTTGTAAACGAAGAAAAACCCCTCGGGGACTTTTTCGGGCGCAACAGCTGGCGACTTCACTGGGGACTTTTCTTTTTTTAAGTGGGTCGAGCCTAACTAATTAAATGTGTGGTTTAATGTGCTATTAATTTGATTTGGATACCTTGTTTGCCTCTATCCCTTTTTCGGTTTCCTTTTCTTTTTTATCATGTTGTATGCAGGTGCATTTGTTTCCTCTTCTTCCAGGTTTGTTTTTCCTTCCTCCTTTTTGCTTATGTGCTTAAATACCCTCATGCATTTCCCCAATCCCAATCATGTTCCCTTTTTCTTTGCTCCCTTTCTTCAAGGTAAGCTCATGTATTTCTCCCTAATTCTGTCATGATCCCCTCTCCTTGGCTCCCTCTCTTGAAGTAAGCAATGCACTTGATTGTTGTTGAAACCCTAGGCTAGCTTATTTGATATTGAACCCTAGGGTAGACGACATGTTATTGCTTGCTACTGTCTGGACTGTTCTGGGTTTTCCGTCGCAGGTGAGGGTATATGTGGGTAGTTTTAGGCGTTATGTCCTTGCTACACACACTCACACCTTATGCTTACTATGTTTTGAGTGGGGCCTAAAACCCAAGGTCTGAACGAAAACCTAGGAGAGTGGGAACGATTAGTGACTGCCATTCGTAGACCTTTGTCTGTATGGCTCTCATGAAAGTTCCGCCCAAGAGTGCGCTTTGTCATGATGCCTCACACTCGGTAGCTTTCTACGATTGTGGGTGTCATCATGAGAGAGACTTTAGCTCTTGGTTGCCATTGTGAGGAAGTGATCAGAACCTACATGGGAGGATTACCCTTTTCGTCGCCTTTAGACCCTAGGATTCCCACCCTTCGTAGGACACAAGGGGCATACCAAATTGTGCGCTGCATTGTAATCTAGGCATGTTTTCAAAAAGGAGAAGGAGATTTTTCAAAAAAAGAAAATAGAGAAAGAGCTGCCGTCGTAGCCTTTCTTTTGCCGGTCCAAACGGGGTAGCATGTGGTTCACTCTTTTAAAAAAAAAAAACAGAGAGAAAGAGCTGCAGTTGTAGCCTTTCCCTTACTGGGTCCATATGAAGCCACGTACGGCCCGCATTTTCCAAAAACTTGAATCATTGCCAATAAAACCTCTTTCATTTATCTTGCATGGAGCATCATCATCATGCATACATCATCCTTTGCATTGCATAAAACCAAAACTCGATGAAATTCATACATGCATTTTTCTCCATCTCATTGAGGTTTGTGTCTTATTAGGGGCGCGTCTCATGCATTATTGTTTTCATAAACATTAACGTCTCATTTCACATGCATCTCCATTCAATATCTCTCATACATTAGGAAAGTAATTGTAAGCATCACACATTTCATTTTCATTACATAAGAAAAATGAAAACCATAAGCAATCATCATCCGCATTGCATAAGCATCTCATTCATAATCATGAACAAAAATCATCATCAAATTCATTCAAAATATAGCACTCATGCATCATTTCATTAACCTCATCACATTGTTCGAATACATCATCTCCCCCTGCATGCATCCTTTCGAAACAAAGAAAATTTTTCTCATGTGATGGCTTAATGGGTAGAAGTGCACCTTTGAACGACGAAGGGTAATATCTCAAATTTGTTTGTCGACTACAAATTTGAGATGTTACTCTACGATATCAAGGCACTTTGACCCAGTCACACGTGTTTTATTTTCAAGTAGGAAATTAAGTTGAGTCAACTAATTGTCGAAATGTTTCAGTATATTAGTGTTTTTAGTTAATGAGCTCATTTCCTCTATTTGAGTCTTGTTTTAGCGTATTCGTCTAGTCTGGCCCGTTCTCGCCTTTGTGTTTGGCCAGACTCTTTTTATTATTATTATTATTATTCTTTTTTTTTGTGCAGTTAATTTATTTTAAGCATATATATATAGTCCAAAATGTTTTATTTACAATTTAAAAGCGTTTAATAGTCCAAAAATGTCAAAAAATACTATTTAATTTTTATTACAAATTAGAAGTGTTCGAATGTCCAAATGTCCAAAAGATACAAAAAATAATAACAAAAAATATACAAAATTAAATAAATCCGAAAATACAAAAAAAAATAATAAAAGGCAAGAAAGAAGATAGCAAAGAAATCTGGGGTTCCAAAGAATGCTCTCCAAGTAGCTGGGTCTAGTCCGCTCCACTCCGAACCTGAAAGTCCAGTCAAAGCCCGATCAAACCGTAATCAATGCTGAGACCTAAATTTCAACTATAAAAAGACAGTCAGGCACAAATTTCAAGACAACAACAATACGACGAAAAATCAACCTAATACAAAAAAATAGATCTGTCCAAAATGTAGAGGGAACCACCATCACCATCCAAACAACCACCATCACCAACCCCAACAACCACCACTCACCATCCAAACAGCTACCACCACCACTACAAACTGTTCCCCTCCCTCTCTCAGCCGCGAGCCACCTTCCTCTCCCACCTTTGGCCACCCTCTCTATCCTCACTGAACCACCCCTACTCATCCACAAACCACCATCAGCCACCCACCGTCACCTAACCCCCACTCCACCTCCGGTCATCTCTCTCATCCTCGCAACACCGATCACCGAAACCACCATCCCCTCCTCCATTCGCGAGACCTTCCCCTTCACCCTCTCTCTCAGTTCGTTCCTCTCCCCCTCCCAAAACAGTAGCAACAGATCTAAGAACGAAAACCCAAACAAACGAGAAGAAAAAAAAAGAAGAAGAAAGAGAGGAAACCGAACAACGTCAAAACACAAACCTGAGAGTATCACGCCGGCGAGACTTCCAGTCATCTCCTCCGGCGCCGTCGCAATCCCCCAAGGTCGCACCAGAGAGTTTCGGCGAGCCTCCCTCTTTGCTCCATCTCACCTCTCTCAGACCGATCGGCTCTCTCTCTCCTCCCCGTGGAAACCGGAGAAGATTCCGCCTCTGAACTCTCACTCTCTCTCATTGCTTGTGCACTGCACAGCAAGGGGGAAGGGATTTGGTTTTTTTTTTTAGGTTTTATCTGTTTTGGGCTTAGGTTTATAGCCTTTTTATTTTTTTATTTATTTTAATACTCAGAATGCTATTTACACCACCCTAATTAACGCGTACAACTTCCCTCACTTAAGCCTGGGCCGCATACTGGGCTCCCTATATGCGAACCGGGCTTCTTTGTTTACACCCCTGCTTGGGCTTGCACAACCCCGCAGACTAATAACACCCCATTTTGCAATTTTTCACCTTTTTCTCGTTTTTTTTAATTCTTTTTTAACTCAAATAATTTTTCAATAAATCAAAAACTTTGTTATCGGTCTTGCGAAGCCTTTGCTTGCATGATCACTAACAATGAGGAACTATTGGTGATCACTTGGAGCATTTGCTCAATTGATCATTATGAATGCCTAATTTTTCTAAAAAAATTTCAATAGATCAAAAACTTTGTTAATAGTCTTGTGAAGCCTTTGCTTGCATGAATTATAACAATGAGGAACTAGTGGTGATCACTTGGAGTCTTTTCTCAATTGATCATCATGAATGCCTAATTTTTCTAAAAAAAAACTTTCAATAGATCAAAAACTTTGTTAATAGTCTTGCGGAGCCTTTGCTTGCATGATTATTAACAATGAGGAACTAGTGGTGATCACTTGGAGCCTTTGCTCAATTGATCATCATGAATGCCTAATTTTTCTAAAATCTTTCAATAAATCAAAAAACTTTGGTAGTGGTCCTGCGAAGCCTTTGTTTGCATGACTATTAACAATGGAGTGCTAATGGTGATCACTTGGAGCCTTTGCTCGATTGATCATCCTGAAAGCTCAGTTTTCACAACTAAACAAGTTAAAAATAAAGACCCAGAACTACGTTGCTTTGAATTCTCCATCGCACCTGGAGATACGTAGGAGCGGATCCCCTCCGTCAAGCACAACAAACTAAAAACATTTTTCCTTTAAAAAAAAACCCAAAGCGGCTAACTCTCATCGAGCGCCGCAAATAAAAATTCATTAAGTCTTTTCAATCAAGAGGCAAAGTTAAGTACTTTTCAAATCAACACTTAAAACCACACGTTTAATTAAAGGTTCCCTTTCAGTAGAAAGGAGGTGTGGGGTGCTAATACCTTCCCCGTGCCTAACCGACCCCCGAACCCAAATATCCCGGTTTTCCAAAAGACCATCTGCCTTCCAAAAAAGTTTTTCTTCAATATTTTCCTTATAAAAAATATTGGTGGCGACTTCATTGTTTTAAAAAGTTGTAAACGAAGAAAAACCCCTCGGGGACTTTTTCGGGCGCAACACGTAGTACTCTAAGTGAACATCGGGATCTCCGAGTCCGTCATAGATTTTCAAATGCTCCGGAGGTTTTTCCAAACCGCAGGGAACAGGGAAATAATCTATTTCAGAAGTAAACGGTCCTCTCCTCGGGGCCGGAATTTCCTGTGCTTTTGCTTGGGTTGGAGGTTGCCGAGGCTGATATCTAGAACAGTGTTGCCTTCGCTCCGGGGTTCTCCTATTCTGGAGACGACGATGTTCTTGCCTCGGAGGTGCCTCCCGGCTTCTAGATCGTCGTCTTCGTGGTGAAGACGAAGCAAAAGATGAGTATTCGTCCCCAGTGTCTTCCGTATTTTCAGGTTGTGTCCGAGGTTCTTCCCTTCCTCGCCTTCTCGGGGGGCGCGATGAAAATGACGTCGTCTCGGAGGAGAACGATGTCGCCTTCGTGGCTCTCGCAACCTACTAAGCTCTTCGGGTTCTTCTACCGGATTTACCAGAGGAGCATACCGCTGTGGAGAATTCCGATCTGCGATATCCCGAGCTCGGTATCCTACGACTTCGGCTTCCAACTCTGATATTCGTAGGCTCCGAGCCTGGTCAGCTACATTGTGTTGATTCAGAATTCGGACCAGCTGCTGTACAGCGTCCACTGGAACGGGAAGAACTGCAGGAGGTGAGGGAAGTCGGGTATGTGTTGATCTTCTATGGTCAGCATGTTGATCCGATATAGATTGAGTTACTGCTACTCCTTCGGGAGTTCCCCCTAGACGGGGTTGATTATGAGCTGGTTGAACGATACTGGCCAAACGTAAACCAGACCTTAACTCGGGGGCCATTATTGATCAGAAAAGAAGGTGGAAATATTTTGAATTCAAGATACTCCCACTGTGGTCGCCAATGTTCTGTACCGTATCAATGGATCTTTCCGATCCGAGATAGTTGGTAGGTGTTTAAGAGAGATCAATAATAGTCACGTCCGAGATTGATGATCCGAGATGGGGGGTGTACCTGCAGAGTCACTCCGATGCTAAAGTCAGTAGCTGAAGAGTAAATGCAAGTTTTGTGATAATTAATGCGTACCTCTCTCCTTGGAATAAATGATGTATTTATAGGCTTAAGAGGCACTTGGGTGTGATCATCTGAACCATTGGTTGTGGAGGCGCATGGCAGGCCGTTGGATGAGTGATTATGGGCCTTAGTTGTTTGGAGGCCCAATTATTTTGTTTTGAGGAATGGGGGTGTAAATAGCATTTGTGAGTTTTCCCCATAACAAATTCCAATTTTTTTTAAATCTTAATCTGGTTATAATTATTCTCACCTTCACATTTTTTAAATCATTCATGTTTGATTCCATTTCTATCGTTGTATTTATAAGCTATATTCTGTGGTGTGCGTTAAGGTGAACAACATATGAATATAAGCTACACAAGGCCACAGGGTCGATTCAACGCTCTCGAGGTTGATTCCCGTAGTGGATAAGCCACATACAGTTAAAAAAAGAAACCGAACTTGAATATTTATAAGGAGGTTTGCTAATAAATGCATAAAAAACTTATTACTCTCACCATAGAGACTATTGCTGGTACTCCTTTCGATGTTGTTATTCTTCAAAAGTGTGGTGTTGCATATTTGGATACTGATACTAGAGCTATTATGGAACTCTTTGGGGTGGATGGATTTTTTGGGATGCCTAATCGTAGTGAAATTGTGCTGACTTACAAATCACGAAGTGTTTTTCAGATACATATCCCCATGTCCATGTTGGCGTCACAATGATATTCACTCACCATTGGAAGCTCACTTGCACTCACAATCACACATGCACAGAAGAACAGAGAGTAACGAGAGAGATGATGATTGAAGAATAATGAGTGTAACTAAATCTGTTATCTCTCAACTACTTTTATTAGATGGACTTCAAAGTTTATACAATGTGCCTTATTAAACTAAATGGCATCAAAATTATATTACACAGTTAAAGGTAAAACTTACACAAGTCAAAGTCAAAGTGCAGTAACAGTAATAAAACTAAGACAGTAAAAACTAATACTAACAATTTGTTGAACATGGTCTATTATCCAATACTATCTCTTAGATCATGACTTCAACAATGTTAGAATCACCCCTCAATTTGACAAATTGATCAGTCTTCACATCCTTAGTTAGGATATCAGCAAGTTGAAGTTGTGTGCTGCAATGCTGCATTGCTATCAGTCCATTTTGTACCTGATTCCTCAAGAAGTGAAACTTGGTGTCGATATGCTTGCTTCTCCCATGTAATATTGGGTTCTTGGCAAGACTAATAGCTGACTTGTTATCAATTAACAGTCTAACAGGCTTCAAAAATTCAATATTAAGTTCCTTCAACAAGTTGATTATCCATATAGCTTGGCAGGCAGCAACTGCACCAGCTATGTATTCAGCTTCACACGATGACAAAGAAACCACAGGTTGCTTCTTGGAGCACCAAGAGATTGGAGCTCCCAGAAATTTGAACAGGTAACCAGTAGTACTCCTTCTATCAGTCATGTCACCGCACCAATCTGCATCAGAGTAACAGATAAGTTCTGCAACAGAGTTGACAGTGTTACCAGATGGAAATAGTACTCCATATCTCAAACTTCCCTTCACATACTTCAAAATTCTAATAGCAGCTTGATAGTGAGATACCTTTGGACAACTCATATATCTGCTAATCACACCAACAACATAGCAAATGTCTAATCTAGTATTGCATAAGTATCTCAAGCAACCCACCAATTGCTTGAACATGGTCTCATCAATATGTTCTCCTTCTGTATCAGTATCAAGTTTGCAACTTATTTCTGCAGGGGTGATTGCCATCTTGCAATCAGTCATCTCAAACCTCTTGAGTATCTCTTTAGCATATTTTGTTTGATGAAGCACAATTCCTTTGTTGGTGTACATAAGTTCCATCCCTAGAAAATATGTAACTTTGCCCAAATCTGTCATTTCAAACACCTTCATCAAAGTTTTCTTAAACCGTTCTATTTCATTCACACTGTTGCCTGTTAACAGTATATCATCAATATAAAGACACACCAGTACCATATTAGCACCTTTAGTGTATTTCACATACACTCCATACTCCACTTCACACTTCTTGAAACCTTGTCTATGAAAGAAGTCATCAATTTTCATATTCCAAGCCCTAGGAGCTTGTTTCAAGCCATACAATGCTTTGTGTAACCTATATACCATCCCTTCCTTTCCCTTTATTTCAAATCCTGGAGGTTGAGCTACATAGACTTCCTCATGGAGTGGTCCATTGAGGAAGGCATATTTCACATCCATATGATACATAATCCAGTTTCTATTAGCTGCTAGAGCAATAACAAGTCTGATAGTTTTGTGTCTGGCTACTGGTGCAAATACCACAAAGTAGTCCAAACCATGTTTCTGCATGAACCCTCTTGCCACTAGTCGTGCCTTATATTTAGCAATTGAGCCATTTGGATTCAGTTTCACTTTGAATATCCATTTCATAGTAATAGCTCTTTTGTCCTTGGGAAGTGTAGTCAATTCCCAAGTCTTATTCCTCTCGATTGCATTTAATTCTTCCCTCATAACCTTCTTCCATACTTCTTCCTTGAGTGCCTGCACTATACTCACAGGCCCTGCATCTGCAAACAGAGCAAGGTGAATCATTTCACCTTCACTGTCTATCTCATTATCATGAATCACTTCATAGTCAGTCAACCTTGTTGGTAGGTTTCTATTTCTCTGTCCTCTAGGTATTTGAGCTGGTTGCACCTATTGTTCACCATCAATATCACTATCTATTCATCATTCTGCACACCATTGTACACACCATTTTGTGCATCATTGTGCACACCATTCTGCACATTTGTATCATCATTCTCTGCATTGATTCCTTCCTTATCAATATCAACTTCTAGTGTGTTCACTGCACTAGAGATAGGCTTGGATGCATCCCAATCCCAGGACTCACCTTCCTTTATCAAGACATCTTTGCTTACTTCAATTTTCTTTGACACACGACAATATAACTTATAGGCTCCAGTTGAATGATAGCCAACAAGTATCATTATCTTACTCTTGTCATCCAACTTTCTTCTAGTGGCATCAGGTATGTGTTTAAAGCAGAGTGCACCAAACACTTTGAGATGACTCACTGACTGTTTCTTTCCAGACATTTCTCAAGTTGAATCACATTCTTCAATTTCTTTGTGGGACACCTATTGAGTATGTATGCAACAGTTGCAATAGCTTCACCCCACAATGTGTGAGGTAAGTTCTTCTCCTTTAGCATGCTCCTTGCCATGTCAAGCAAGTTTCTATTTCTCCTCTCAGCAAGTCCATTATGTCGAGGCATGTATGGTGTTGTATCCTCATGCTCAATTACACATTCTGCACAAAATTCATCAAACTCCTTAATTTGAATTGAATTCCCCTCCACCATCGGTTCTCAACACTTTAAGTTGTTGACTACATTGTTTCTCTGCCTTTACCTAAAATTTCTTAAACTCATTGAGTACTTCATGCTTGAATTTAATCAAAGCCACCCATAACATTCTGGTATACTCATCTACAAATGAAACAAAGTATCTATTCCCACCAAGTGAAGGTACCTCAAATGGTACACACACATCTGAATGCACCACTCCTAGTGCATGAGTTGCTTTAGGTGGCAATTCAGAAGTGAATGGAAGTCTTGATTGCTTGCTCCTCAAGCACACATTACAAATTTTCTCTGGTGTGACACTTTTTGGTATTCCTTTCACTAGATCCTTTGAGTTCAAGTGTCCCAAACTCCTAAAATTCAAGTGCCCCATTCTTTTGTGCCACAACATACTCTCTTCTTCCATCTCTGTAGCACTAAAACATTGTGTCTCAGTTGCTTGAATACTTACCTTGAATATACTGTTCTTTCCCAGGTTTGATTTCAACACTAAGTTCATTTGTTGATCAAACAATTCCAGTTTATTATCACACATAGTAACTGAAAAACCTTTCTCTAAGAGTTTACCTACACTCATGAGATTGCAATTCATTCTAGGCACATACCACACATTCTCTATTAACATTGTTTTACCATCCTCCCTAGTAATCAGTATATTTCCCATACCTTCTACAGCCAAAGTCCTACCATCAGCCACTCTAATCCTAGTTTTCTTGTTAGGATCAAAATTAATCAACCATTCCTTGTTGCTAGTCATATGGTTTGAACAACCAGTGTCCATATACCATATATCAGTCACTGTTCCATCCTCTGTGGTAGTCACCATAAGCACAACAGGCTCATCATCACTGTCCTCTTCAGCTACATTTGCTTCTTCTTTCTTATTTTCTTTCTTGGACCAGCACTCATCAGCATTGAACACTTGAACACGTTTCTTGTCAAATTCTCCTTTCTTTCTATTGAAATTCTTATTGTTTTTACCACTAGCATTTGATGATTCTGTCTTATTGCTACTGTCACTACTAACTTTGCCTTCCAATTAGGGTCATTACCATTCTTTCCTTTCTTGACAACATGTACCCTAATTGCTTGCTTTGTTTCTTTCTCAACAGTTCTAGAATCCACTAGTAATTCATGTGCTTCTAAACTACCTTGCAATGTGTCAATTTTCATTGTGCTAGTGTCCTTAGATTGCTCTATTGCTACTCTAAGGTGATCAAATTTAGCAGTTAAAGAACGAAGTACCTTTTCAATGATCATTTGCTCTGTAACTGCTTCACCACATGTCTTCATCTTGTTTGTGATTTCCATGACCTTCACAACATAGTCTGCAACCTTCTCTCCTTCTTTCATATTCAAATTTTCATAAGTCTTTCTGAGTGACTGAAGCTTCACTTTCTTCACTGTGTCATCACCACCGTAGCATCGCACCAATATGTCCCAAGCATCCTTGGCCAGTTTAGCCTCCGCGATCTTTTCAAATACCTTTTCGTTTACGCACTGGTGAATGTAGAACAGTGCCTTTTGATACCTCTTTCTTGTGTCTCGTTGCGCGTTTCGTTGGGCATCGGTAGCACCTACCCCCACCGGAGTATAAGCCTCATCCACTAGCTCCACCACATCTTGCGCACCGAACAGAACCCTCATTTGAATCGACCACTGATTCCAATTTGTACCATCGAACACCGGCAATTTGGTGTTTAGACCACCATTTCCACCATTCATCTTCTCCGTTTCCTTGTGATTATCACTCAATCTCACTTTCATTCGTGTTTTCCTAACCCCAAGAATCAGAACTCTTGATTCTTTTCGATTTCATGTTTCAATTCTGTGTCAATTGAAGAAACGAAATCACGCGCACAATCCTCACCAACTCTCGTGTTTCCCTATGATCGATTTGCTCTGAATACCAGTTTGTTGGCGTCACAATGATATTTACTCACCATTGTAAGCTCACTTGCACTCACAATCACACATGCACAAAAGAACAGAGAGTAAAAGGTAAAACTTACACAAGTCAAAGTTTATACAATGTGCACTCACAATGATATTTACTCCGAATGAGTGTAATTAAATCTGTTATCACTCTCAACTACTTTTATTAGATGGACTTCAAAGTTTATACAATGTGCCTTATTAAACTAAATGGCACCAAAATGATATTACACAGTTAAAGGTAAAACTTACACAAGTCAAAGTCAAAGTGCAGTAACAGTAATAAAACTAAGACAGTAAAAACTAATACTAACAATTTGTTGAACATGATCTATTATCCAATAGTCCACCCATCGTCTTCGTCCAAAGTTAATGCGTTGTCAACCCAGGGTCCTTCAAGTTGTCTTGCCTACTTCTGACTCTGATGCGCAAACTGGATTTATTGAAGATGCTCCAATTGTTATTGATTAGAATGTTGTTTATGTTATGACTGTTATGATTTAAACGAGTAATATTATTTAGCCAAAATATTTTCAGCCAAAAATAGCCAAAGACCAGTTTACAACACCAATTAACCAAAATTTTTAGGTCATTAAACAAGTAACCAATTAACCAAGTTTTTAGTCAATGGCCTAGAAAATTGTGAAAATGTAGGTTGGTTAATGGCCTAAAAAACATGATTAATTGGTGTTGTAAATTGGTTTTTGGCTATTTTTGGCGGGAAGTTTTTGTCTAAATAACAATACTCAAAACTAATATGTTTGACTCAAGTCTTAAAGTGTGATGTCTTTCTAATACTTAGAATTTGTATGATGTTATTACTTGATCGTACCTTGACCAATGAAGAGTTGAAGTGTTGATTGATTCGTCAAATGGGCCGGTCGTTGAATGAGTGAAAGGACCCGATCCGGCTTCACGCGCGTTGAATACTCGGGTGGTGGTACCGCAAAGACACTCCGACGATCTAGTGAGAGGTCGCTCGGCAGATAGCACAAGGTTAGAGAACGCACACGATGCCATATGCGAATGGCGATATATATCTGCGAGGTCCGACCGTTTTGCGAAGATTCCGGCCGGCGAGAATTGCGCTCCAAGCAGCGTGTTGGGCCGATCGAGATGGGCTGGGCCGCAGGTCCAATTGCTGTTGGCAGTCCTCGTATTTGCTAATACACCTAGGAACAGTTGCCCCCCAAGCCTAGGTCGCTTAAGAGCGGGCTGAGGCTTGAATCGATGCCCCCAGGAGTGAAGTTATCTTGACGAAACGGACGCGGTCGTGCTGTCGTGACGGTTGGTCTTTACTGACATTTAAGACGTGACGTTTGGTGTTTCCGAGGCTGTCTGGAGACAACCATTGGTGAGAAGACGAAACGTTGTGACGCTTCGCATCCCGGTCCTCTTCGCGCCATGAGTCTGCACTATAAATAGTCCTCCTGCTGAGTTCATTTCTCACACTTCCAAGAATTGCTCTGCCAGCGACCGACTCGTCTGCCGCCGACTTGCATTCATAGCTGTTTCTGTCTACTTGCGACCGATCTTCAACATCTGTTTAAGGTATGGACCGATCTTTCCCTTTACCTTTTAAGCTTGAGTTTTTATTTGAAAGTACTATGTGCTTTTTCACGCCTCGTGATAGGGGGTGTCAGGTCGAGGGATGGCCAAATCGCCCCCTCTCATGAGTGTTCTACTCGACCGACCTGACTCGTTCCCCTTTATCACAGGTGTTTTTGCATGCCACGGACGAAACTGACCGCCCGTATTCCCGGAAAACCACCGCAATCTTTCGCTACATACATGACGAGGCCGGGCGAACCCAATTCCCCCGAGGCGGAGCCTAAGTCGTCTTCGGGCGACAAAGTTCTTGCTCTTCGAGTAGTTCCTCGAGCAGTACGAGCTCGACTTCCCATTCTTCCGGCCGAGTGTCGACCGGTTCAAAGAGCTCTGGGTCAAGGTCCGTTGATTCTGAAGAACGACCGTGTAACACTCCACCGGGAGGAGAGGAAGACGTTGAGGTGGTGATCATTGATGATGAAGAGCCTAGCGCCGTCGGTCGCGGACGACGAAGAGATGGTAGAGGCGAAGGCGTCCGAGATAAAGCGGCCCACGAGGAGGAAGTGACTCGGCCGCAGATCGAGCTCGGTCCGTAAGTAAACATTGGAGGGTCGAATGAAGGGTCGGCCGAAGTTCAGCGGATGTAGCTCGAGATGTATCTGACATGTCTTGGGTATCGGAGACTCTTCGCTCTAATAGGAGCATCATCACCGTCGGCCACGATGCCTTAACCGATCTGCGGAGCCTCCTTGATGACTCACCGGGCTGGAGGGTGAGAGGCATGAAGGACGGTGAAGATATTGCAACCTATTCTCCCAACTTCAAATTCACGATGTATCGGCTCGTGTTTGAGAGGATGAAGATTACCCCTCCTTTTACTGAATTTCAACGTGACGTCCTGCGTCACATAGGGGTCGCCCCTTCACAACTCCACCCTAACGCATGGGCGTTTCTGAAGACCTTTGAAGTTCTTTTAACCAAGCTGGGTCGGCCGGTGTCGATCATGCTGTTTTTTACCCTCTTCGAGCTGAGCTGGCTCAGGGAGAAGGCCAACAAGGAGAAGAGGGAGCAGGTCTCCTTCAAGATGCAGAAGACTCATCACCGGTTCTTCAAGGCATACCAAGAATCCTTGGGAGCGGCCTGGAGGAGCGATACTTTTGGATCGTTCCAAATGAAAAGAAGTAAGAAGGCCGTATCGGAGGTTCAACCGGATGGCATGCTCGGTCCCCCTTATTTCCCATTATGTGGAACGAGGCTCATTTCTCGCAGCGGCACGGGATTACATTTACACTTTGCCAAAGACTTGGGGGAGGCCGACTGCGATCTCTTGATATGATCAAAGCGGCTGGCGGGCATGATGCGTCCAGATCCTAAGGGCGACATACCGTGCCGACCCTTTGTCTTACTCGAGGGCGAGGATCTGGAGGCCGAGATCGGTTTGCTTTTGAACTTTGCCTTTACGTTTTAACTGTCAATCTTGTCAATTTTTTATTCTAACTCATAGCTCGTTATTTCGCGAGAAAGAATGGCGCAAAAACCGGGCGGTGCTCGAGTCGGGTTCAAGCCCGATACTATCCGGGGGCAAAAAGTGGGAAGGACCTCGGCATGGAGATCTCCTTGAATCGTCCTCCAAGGTGCCCCCCACCCCCAAGGGTCAGAAGAAGAAGCCGGCGCAGACCTGTCAAACTGCTCGGTCGCCTGCTCGTAACGACGATCGCTCCGCCAAGCGGATAAGGCTCGACGATCGGAACATGGATTCCGCCAAAGCCGACCTCCCTATTCTCTCTCTTGAGAAGCTAGGACAGGTCGAGCTCGAGTGGTTTAGGAAGAGGCCGATGGAGGTGCGCGCTTCTCTCGCCTCGAGGATAGACAAAATCATGGCCGAGGTCGGGGCCGAAGCTGAAGGTACATGTTTTTTCAATCCGTCATTTCTTTTGTTTTAGGTTGACCGACTAACGGCCGGACGATCTCTATTTGCAGGGGCTCGCGCTGCTAAGGAGTCTTTGGCCGAGCTACAGGTGAAGTACGACAAGCTCGCCAAGGCCAAGAAAGAAGCTCTTCAGCGGGGCGACGAGGACCGGGCCAAACTTGCCAAGAGGAATAAGGAGCTAGCCGGCCAGGTGAACGGTCTAAAAGTCGACCTTGAATCGCGAGAGAAGGATAAGGCCAGCCGAGGCCGAGAATGCCGAGCTGCAGCGAAGATCCACATGGTGGCCTGTGCGGTCGTCGGAGGCGGCAATTGAGCAATTCTATAACGCCCTTGCTCAGGCGCGAGCCTTGAATGCAGATATACAGATCAACTTCGATGAGAAGATGATTAAACCCGCCCATTACGTGGTGGATAACAAGATCATGCTACCCGAGCAAGTGGACGAACAGGGAAACGTCGTTCAACCGGCCACCGTTCTTTTCTGAAGCCTCTGAAGCCCGCCTGCGAGCGGAGTAATTTCTGTAACAGTTTAACTTGCCTTCGGGCACAACAATTTTTCGCGCCTTCGTGCGATTTTTTCAATTCGTGGGCGCTCGGCCGGCCAAGGCCCCGTGTTTGTAATGACAGTTTTTACTTGCCTTTAATTACGCCTGTTCAAATTTATATTGCTATGTCTGCGTACTTCTTGCTTTTATTCGCCTTAGTCATTTCGAACTTGTAGGCCACTCGGCGGCCGTTTCGTGCTATTTCGATAGCGCTCGTTTATGGTTGGGCCATTTTGATGGCACTCGTCGGGCCATTTCGATGGCACCCGTTGGGATCATTTCGATGATCTCTCGAGGTAGGTCGTTTCGACGGCCTATTTTGTCGGGTTATCACTTAACCCTTGGGCCATTTTCGATGGCGCTCGTTCGAGTCAACTCGGTGACCGTTGCTTGTGCCGTCTCGGCGGCATACGCTACAGATCGTTTCGACGACCTGATCAAGTTGATAATCTTCGATCGCTCCTTTGCCACGGGCAATCTTGAGCGACCGGTCATACATTCTTGCGAGAAAGTAAAGAACACGTCATATTTCTAAAGGTCAGGCCTCTGTAAAAAACCCAGTGGGAAAAAGAGCGCCTGCCTGCTTTTCATTCATAGGTCGGTCGTCATTACATTCAAATCATTTGTTACATTCAAACGTAATATTTCCTAAGTTTTTCTGCATTCCACGTTCTGGGGATAGTCGCCCCATCCATGGTTTCCAGCTCGTAAGCCCCTTTTCCAGTCTTGTTGATGACCCTGTATGGACCTTCCCAATTTGGCGCGAGCTTCCCTTGGCGTGCATTCTTATTTCCCACGTCGGCCCGTCTTAGAACGAGCTGACCGACCGTGAAGTCTCTTTTTTGCACGCGAGTGTTGTATCTGGCTGCGACCTTCTGTTTGATCAATTGCTCTCTTAGCGATGCTTGGGTGCGCAGCTCTTCAATTAGGTCCAACTCTTCTCGAATAGCCCGGTCGTTATCAACCACTGTAGGGGGATTCGAAGTTCTCCAATTCAGCTCGCCCATCTCTATGGGTATCACAGCATCAGTCCCATATACCAGTCTGAATGGGGACTCCCCGGTCGTTGAGTGAGGGGTCGTCCTGTAAGCCCATAGAACGGACTGCAGCTCTTCGACCCAGTTCCCTTTCGCTTCATCGAGTCTTCGCTTCACCCACGCAAAATTACCCCTAAGTCGGCCAACATTTCTCTGAATCTCTTGTCTATGAACTGGGTGCCGTTGTCTGTTATTAGTTGCTGAGGGATCCCAAAACGGGCCAAGACACACCGGCCAAAGAACTTGCTTACTTTCGCCGAGGTGATGGTTGCAAGAGGCTCGGCCTCGACCCATTTTGTGAAATAATCTACCGCCACGATCAGAAATTTGAACTGGCCTGGAGCAGGTGGGAACGGGCCTAGCAAATCCATGCCCCACCAAGCAAACGGCCAAGGTGAGACAAGACTTTGCAACTCTGTGGAAGGTGCAATGTGGACATCAGCATGTATTTGGCATTTCTTGCACTTCTGAACGAGCTTCTTGGCATCTTCGTCCATGGTCGGCCAATAATAGCCGGCCACGAGAGCCTTCTTAGCTATGGAGCAGCGCCACCGGTGACTCCCACAAATACCTTCATGAATGTCCTCAAAGACATGGTCGGATTCGACCGACGTAAGACACCTTAACAATGGAGAGGAGAATCCTCTTCGCATAACTTTCCTTCTATAACCGAGTACTTGGTCGCTCCGAGCCCGACCAACTTAGCTTGCTTTTCGATCGCTCGGTTCTTCCCCTTCAACAATGTATCTCGGGATAGGGCGATCCAATCGAACTGCGTCTTGACACGTAACGCCAACGGCCCGACTTGGCTTGGTTGAAACGCTCGGCCGATTGAGAGTTTCCTGAATCAAACTTCTGTGATTCCCCGGGATCTTGGTACTTGCCAGCTTTGATAGTATATCTGCTCGAACATTTTCGGTCCGAGGCACATGAGTCACTTGGCCGGTCGAATTGCTGAGAAGCTCCCTTACTCTGGCTAGGTAATTCTTCAGCACGTCGTCCTTCGCATCATATAGTTCTTTGATCTGCGAGACGACAAGCAAGGAGTCTGATCGAAGTTCAACCCGGTCGACATTGAAGTCCCTGGCGAGCTGCAGGCCAGCTATGCACGCCTCATATTCGGCCTGATTGTTCGATGTATGGAAAGCGAAAGTTAGAGACACCTCCACAGCCAGGCCTTCAGAATTTTCTAGTATTAGGCCGGCTCCACTTCCTTTACTATTAGACGACCCATCTACGTGCAAGATCCAGGTCGTTCCAAGCTTGATCTTCCGGGTAGGAGTCATTTCTGCTATAAAGTCGGCCAACACCTGCGCTTTTGCGGCCGATCTGGATTCAAATTTTATGCCAAACTCACTGAGCTCCACCGCCCACTTTATCATTCGTCCCGCCAGGTCTGGCCGATGAAGGACTTGCCTGATTGGCTGGTCGGTCCTTACCACGACCTGGTGGGCCACAAAGTAGGGTCTCAACCTTCGAGCAAAGAATCGAGTGCAAGAGCAAACTTCTCTATCTTCTGGTACCTCAGCTCGGGCCCTTGTAACACTTTACTTATGAAGTAGACCGGATTCTGCTTTAGATCGTTCTCTCTGACTAGTACTGCGCTCAGAACTTCTTCTGTTATAGCCAAGTACAGATACAGCGTCTCGCCCGGCAACGGCTTGGTCATGATGGGCGGGCTAACCAAAGCTTGCTTCAATTCGTCCAATGCACGCTGGCATTGGTCGGTCCATTCAAAGTCTACATCTTTCTTGAGGAGTTTAAACAGTGGCAGCGACTTGCAGGCCGCTTTGGGTATGAACCTGGACAGAGCGGCCACCATGCCATTCAGCTGTTGTATCTCTTTTTTAGTCGTGGGCGGCCTCATATCGGCGACCGCCCTGCACTTCTCAGGGTTTGCTTCTATCCCTCTTTCAGTCAGGTGGAAGCCCAAAAATCTGCCGGCTCTCACCCCAAAGGTACACTTCTCAGGATTCAGTCTGAGCGAGTTCTTCCTAGCTTCTTCAAATATTTCCCTGAGGTCGTTCACATGATCTGGGTCGGTCACGCTTTTGATGATCATGTCGCCCAAATACACCTCGAGATTCGACCGATCCGCCTCTTGAAAATTTTGTTCATCATTCATTTGGTAGGTCGCTCCAAGCGTTCTTAAGGCCGAAAGGCATCACCTTATCTTGAAAAATTTCCCGATCGGTCATGAAGGTCGTCTTGTGCCGATCGGGCGGATACATCGTGATCGATTGTATCCGAGTAAGCGCGTCGTAAAAAAAGCGATGATCAGTGGCGAGGCCCCATCGACCAATTTGTCAATGTTGGAGTGCGGGAAGGCATCCTTCGGGCATGCCTTATTTAGATCGGTGTAGTCTACACACATCCTCCACTTTCCATTCTTCTTTTTAACCAAAGACGACATTGGACGGCCCGTGTCGTGTACTTGATCTCTTCTATGAAATTGGCCTTTATGAGGTCCTCAACGGCGCTTTGCGCGCTTGAGATTTTTCCTCGTTCGAGTGCGTCTTCTTTGAGCGGCCGCTTAACCCCTTCATCGATCGAAAGTTGATGGCGAGCTACCGATAGGAATGCGGGCATGTCCGATGCCCGCCATGCGAGCAGTCAAGATAGTCTCTCAAACATTGCACAAGGTCTTGCTTCACTTGCTCTGGTAGGTCGCTACCGAGCTTGACTATCTTTGTTGGGTCGTCTCCCAACTGCACATCTATTAGCTCTCCATGAGGTTCTGGCCTCTTCAACCTGTTTTTCAGCTCTCGGGCTAAGTCATCATCGTTGTCCTCTGGGTCGCTGTCTGGATCATACCGAGCATCCAGATCAGTGACATTGACTTGATGGCCTTCACCAGTGCTTCGAACATTTGGGCCAAGGTCTACCTCATCGCAAATTTGTTGATACAGATCGTGGCACCGTCTTGCTGCCTCTAGGTCGGCCGCCAGGGTAACTACCTGGTCGTCTTTGCTGTAGAATTTCATCTTCAGATGGACCGTTGATGCCACAGCCTCTAGCTTGCCCAGGGTCGGCCTACCAATGATACACTGATAGCATGATTTGAGGGGGAGTACGAGGAACGTCGTGCGGACCGTCCTGTACAAGGTGCTATCTCCAGTGTCGTCACCAAATGTGACCATGAGTTCGATCGTTCCCAACGGGTAGGTGACCGCTCCATTGAAGCCCGTCAAGGGTGTTGGCTCGGCCTGGGGAATTATCTCGCTCCGATCAACCTTGATCTTGTCAATCAAGCCTTCAAACATGATGTCGGCCGAGCTACCCTGGTCGACCAAGATTCTTTGAACTTCAGTATTGGCCATAACCGCCCTGATTACCAACGGAACATAACTGTTTGGCCTGCCATCGTGCAGGTCGCTATCTCCAAACGAGATGGGGGGTCTGTTCGAGACCGGTGGGACTGTTGATGTTGAACCGACCATCAGGAGCTCGTCCCACTTCCTTTTGGTGGCTTTATTTGATTCTCTACGATCCAGCGGGTTGCCACCATGAATGACCATAGCGACGTTGCGACCTCTGGATCGTGGGGCTTCTCGATCTTCAGACCGTTCTTTTTCTTGGACGCTTGAAACAACTACAGCGCCCTTTCCTCTGTCAGGATCAGTTTCTTTCTGCTTCTCTTGAGGTCGGTCGCCTTCCTCCGACCTCACATACTTTCCCAACTTTCCTTTCTGAATGAGCTCTTCAATATCATCTTTGAGGGCCATACAGTCGTTAGTATCATGGCCCTTGCTCTTGTGGTAACGGCAGTATCTTTTAGTCGGTCGTGCCCCCTTCTTGAGCACGAGTGGATCGGGCCGCTTTACTCCCACAAATTCATTGTTTTGGCACTCGCTATAGATCTGTGCAATAGAGGCGTTTAGCCGAGTGCGATGATCGAACTTCTTATCTCGAAAGTCAGACCGATTGTCGCGGCGACCTTCATGCCCTTTGGCCGGCTTACTGCTTTCTTCTTTAGGTCGTCGCACGGACGGCCTTTTTCGCTGCCAGAGTTTCTTCATACGCCATGTGGACGTTAGCCCTTGCCAAGAAGTAACTGAGATCCTGGTAATGGTTAAGAGTGAATTCTTCTACGAACCGGTGGTCCGGTCGAATACCACGCTTCAGATATTTTAGCTTGTCCTTGTCTGACAAGTCGCGAACGGACTCGGCCTCAGTGTTAAACCGGTCGACATACTGCCTTAACGTCTCATTATCTCCTTGAACAACAGAGTCCAAGTATTCTTCATACCAGGTATTTGGCGGTTTGCGGTGTAGTGAGACAAGAATATTACGATCAGTCGTCCCATGAGGAGATGGAATTGGGTCGCAGAGACTCCCACCATTCCAATGCTCGGTCGTCCAACGACTGGGGAAAAAGCCTGCATTTCATGGTCGGTCCCAATTCCTGAGCGTAGCAGTAATTATTGAAGTAGCGGAGATGTTTGTGCGGATCCCTCTACCGTCAAACTTGTTGAGATTGGGCGGCTTGCGGAGATCTCTCGGAATTTTGTAACGCCTGATCTCCCTGGAGAACGGGCCGTGCTTGTTCTGAATGCCGTTCGACCCAAAGGGTTGCATTGCGAGGAAAGCCTCGTTGCCCGGCATTCCATAAAATCCTCCGGACGGGCCAGTTGGTGGAAGAGGAGGAGGCCTTCTGGGTCGCTCGCTCTGGCCTCTCCTTGGCCGATGCGAAACGTCCCTGATTCTTCCATCTCTGTAATTTTCCAGCTCTTCTCGAGAATCCCAAGATCTGCTTCTCGATCGATGTGACCCGGACGACTCATTGGAAGAGTACCTTGTGGGCGAGCGGCCGATGTCAGGACGATAGCTAGAATCTTCATAATCGTAGGACATTGAACGGCGTCTACGCTCGTTCCTGCTTGGGGGCGATCTGCGTGCCTCGCTTCTTACGCCGGAGAAGCGATGAGTAGTGCTTTCTCGGCGAGAAATGCTCCTTCGAGGAGGAGGAGCGATGTCTTCGCGCCCGGTCGGGCGGCGAGCGAGGTTCTCCGTCTTCCGCACGCGCGGGCGGCGGCGAATCGATCCTCTTTTCGTGCGAGATATGAGCGCGTCTCGATGCGATCACACGATTTTTGTTTTGCAATATCTCGCAAAAGCGGCTTGAGTGACATGATGCGGTAAAGGCTCACGAATGCCCGCTTCAACCGGCTCGGGCGGCAAGTCTCGGGAGCGGGCGGTGAACTGTTGGAGGATAGGTCCGCGGCCGTTGTGCACCGAAAGGCTCTTGTCGCGGAAGTCTTGAGACTCGTGGATCGTGTGACGCCACGCCCCCGAGTCTGCTGCGATTCTGCCGGAGGATTGAGTCGAGAAGTGGCCGCGTCGCGGGGCGGTCGCGTGGAGCCATGAATGAGGTAGGATAGCGCCGCGGGCCTCCCCCGTGGTCGCCAATTGATCGTACCTTGACCAATGAAGAGTTGAAGTGTTGATTGATTCGTCAAATGGGCGGTCGTTGAATGAGTGAAAGGACCAGGTCCCGGCTTCACGCGTTGAATACCTCGGGTGGTACCTGCAAAGACACTCCGACGATCTAGTGAGAGGTCGCTCGGGCAGATAGCACAAGGTTAGAGAAGCGTGCACGATGCCATATGCGAATGGCGTATATATACTGCGAGGTCCGACCGTTTTGCGAAGATTTCGGCCGGCGAGAATTGCGCTCCAAGCAGCGTGTTGGGCCGATCGAGATGGGCTGGGCCGCAGGTCCAATTGCTGTTGGCAGTCCTCGTATTTGCTAATACACCCAGGAACATTACTTAATGTTGTTTTTGTCTAAAAATAATTCATTTAATCAATAGTAAGACTTCCCGTCCATCGGACGAGTGGTGAGGCTAGTTAGTATTGAATGTGAAAGACTATGGTGGATGCGACTTTAGTTAATTTGCAATCGCAAAAACCTAAAAAACCTTGATGTCATATACATTTATTTAACACCTTACACATCAATCTGCACTTTCTTATATGGAGAGGTAACCCTAAAAATATGTTCCTCTCCGGTACAATCATCTACTTGAACAATCCAACGACTCATCCTTCTTTGGACAAACATGTCACTATCCTTCTTCACATATTTTTGATCTATTTGTGTCACCAACAACCCTTCTCCAATTGGCAAATATGATGCCCTCAATTGTCTCCACCTCAATGCTCTATGCCTAACATTATACCCAACAACAAATGCCCCATTTTTGTTGGCACTTTTAAAAGCTGCTAGAAACACATCCCTTGCATTTGTCATGTCACAATCTACAAGCACAAAATCAGCTCCTTTGTAATCACCACCAATAAGAAGGCTTTTAGCATCTCCTACAACAAACTCAACACAATCTCTATGAATTCCTAAAGCTTTCTTTGATTCTTGCATTTCTTTATACCCGCATGAAACGCATACCACACGACCACAAGTTTGTTGAGCGGCGGCAACCAGTGCTAGTGTGGCCGAACTGGCCACACCTGCACTAACTACCACCATGAGTTTTGCATTCTTTCCCGCTGCAATAGCTGATATGAACTCAGCTTCATCAGGTTCTTTGTCCCTTTTCGCCTGCAAAATTAAATACACTAGATATTCAAATTCAGATCTTGATTAATTGAAAGTGGAAATTTTAAAAACTAGTTTTCAAAGTAATTATATATATGCTACCATTTTGAGAGCTTGAAGATAGGCCCTCTTGGCATTTTCAGCTGACCAACCAGACATGCTATTGGATGGATGTGTTGCTCAAACTTCACACTTTTTTAAGGAATGATTTGATCTGAAACTATCTTTGAAGTGAGAGAACCGTGGCTTCAAGTTGTTGGGGAGCCATCTGCATTTTATATAAAAACGTGGTGGGGAAACCATAGCTTAGTATCTTATTCCATTACATTATTTAATTCAACTCTTGTCTTATTCTCCCACTTGAAAACAAATATGTACACAATACCTTAGGAAAATAAATAAATAAGAAACTAAGTGAGAGGACATATTTGATTTTTCATATCAATTTTAGTATTTTATATTTTTATTTAGTTAAATAATAAAAAGAGATATTTTCTGATTTTTTTGTAGTAAGAATTTTTTGACTATCTTTTGGTTGACATATATATGTATAATTGACAAATAATCTGTATTAATTAATTTAGAATATTTTTTAAACCTTAAAAGTTTCAACGGTTATATATAAGTTAGTTTCTCCTAGGTTTTTGTACATTTGAGGTTGGAAACAACTGAGGGAGGCTAGTATGTTGTAGATTCTCTGAATTCTGCCGTCCAAATATGTTGAATGTCTCGTTAGAAAATAAATGAATATTTGCCCAACATACATACATACAAAAAGCACGCGCACGCACACGTTATGCCTACGGGGAAGGGAAGAAGTTTCCAATTATATAATTTAATTTGCTAGTTTCATAATGGAGATGGCATCTAGGATCTAATCTGAATTTCCCCACTAGATTGCAATCAATGCATTAAAGTAATCATGTGATCCAAGTCAGCTAGCACACTTATTTGATGGTCTGGAGCAGTCATCTTGATGTTAACATGGTTTTTGTCATTGTCTCAAAAAATATAGTTTTGGTCAACTTTTTTATTAACTAGTATATATATATATATATATATTAATAAATCATCAATGTTCCACATAGACATCCACTTATCCTGCCTTTTCTTACATTTTGATATCCACGTCAGCTTCCTTGCAATGTTTCACTAAAATTAAACAAAAATCACAGCAAATACAAGCAGTGAGTATCAAACCCCTACCCCACTGGTGGAAGAAGCAACTTTTAGCAAACTAATCTGAAATTCAACATTGATATAATACAGAATACATTGTAATTAATAAAATCTATTATTCTCAGATTTTATACGTTGCTTATTTTCAGATTTTGTAATCTTTATCCATGATTTTATACGTTGCTTATTTTCAGATTTTATTAACGTCAAATCTTTATAAATTCAATCTCTTATTTCTCGGTTCCATTACTTTTAATTAAATTCATTCAAAATAAAATAACTCATTGGTCCCAAAATAAACCACATAAGGTCAATTGTTTTACATATGTAACAACCAGATCCTAGAAAATAGCAACTCTTAATTGTCCATAATCAATGTCTCCGAAAATAAGGGGAATTGTTCCTCAAAGCTTTGTGTAAAAACGAAGAGCAAAAACATCTGCTTCTATTAAGGGACGTTCCTGCAACCATAGAAAAACGATACAAAAAACTGAAATATCATATGTCAACTGTGAAATCAATATGGAGATACATGGGAATGTGATTACAAGGTTCATTTTCCAACAACACTCTACTTTGCGATTCATCAATAGTGTTGAATCAGCTGATGTGAGTTTAAATAAAAATAATGGAACCAGAAACACAATAGCCGTTATTTTCCAATACAATAAAACTGCTTGTTTAATCAATAGCTTGCATTACTCACCAATTTGCGTTGTTTGTATTGACAAGATTCATATTACGTTGTCATGGCCCATATATATGGGATAGTCTCAAAGTCTCCGTATTACATATATTAACGAAATTTTAACAGATTTATTCTTATCACTACTGTTGCCCATGAATAATTAAATTTTTTAATTTCGTGTAATCAGATTTGGTGTAGACCTCGCGGTGGCTGACCACACAGGGAAGTCAATTTTTTCCCTCAGAGGATCCCCTGCTGCTGAATTTTTTGATAAGCATATGTACCGTTATGTTGATCACGAACCGATAATTACATTTTCATCTTCTACTTAAAAAATCATGGTTCTCTTATGCTGTATGTTGATCCTAAACTCCTAATTTATATTTTAGATTGTTGATCCGTGTCGGTATTCGAAATGCACCTCAGCAGCTCTATTATTGAGCACCACTAGTTCGCCGTCGTCCACGGGGTGAGGAGGGAGATCGTTGTTGTTGTTAGTCTGCCTTGATCGGAGCCAAGACGAGCAGCCCATACTAGGAGTGACGACGGCAAAGTCAGGAAGCTATTTGGAATAAGATGTCGATGACAGATATGGAAAGTAAAGTCTTTCCTCTATTAGGGATTTGATAAAGGAAAGTGAACCTTAACTTAAATTCTTATTTACAAAAATACCCCTAATTGTTGGGCTAAAAAACAAAATCTACCCTTTTACCAAGTGGTTGTAAACCGAAGCATCCAAATCCATTAAAATAGATCTATCATCACTCATTTTGGAAATTTTGAAGGTTTTAAAAATAATAGTAACATGTATCAAATAAATATACTACATGACTATTTTGTAGCTAGACGAAAATGATTTTTAGATGAACCAATGGAAAGTTGCTTATAACAATAAAATCGAGTTCCCATCAGTTCACACGCTTAGGGGAAAAAATTATGAAGGATATATTACTAAATAGATGAGACACTCTATTATCGTATTTCCACCGAACTTGGCGGCATTAGTAATGTGCTTTTCTAAATACCCTTTTTTTAACCTGTGATTTTCAAATAATTAGCACAGGTTAGTGGGGTAAAACCTCCTCAATCCTATTTCCACGACTTCCTCTTGTTGTTGACCCTAATCGCTCAAGCGCTTATCTTGTCCACATGCATTGAACCCTTGCGCTCCAAGCAAGATTCCTCGCCACTGCCAAAATCTTCCTAGTCCATTAGCTCATAAGCTGAGTTGTCTTCTAGCCGAGCTCCCTTCAACTGAGTTGCTCTACTCAGCCTATCTTATCATTCCTTTGATGTCCAAGCTCTCTAAATTGTCTTTAAACCTCTTAGTCTGAGCCTTTCTCTTCAATATTCACTCTCTGGAAAGTCCTATTTTCATTGAAATCCTTTGTCTCGATGGATCTCCTAACACATCCTCGGCTACCTCATTTCCCACGGCCAACAACTTAGCATATTTTGGGTGTCAATAAATGTCCCCCTTTTGCGTTGTTATCTAGCCGAATGGATGGAATTGACGATGAAAAAAATTAAACGTCGAGTCACTTAGCGTATGGCGGATAAACTAGTTGTTACATCATTGATTATAGGTGTGGCGGATTGCTTTTGCAAACCGATGCGGCGAAGCGACGTTTCCCTAGGCAATAGTGATCACACCACAAAGCTATAAATAGCCATAATGCCATCGTTTCAAGGCATTGTTACTATTCTCTGTTGAGACTTCATCATCTTCTTGCACAATCTCTCTTAGTTTCCTCCCGACTTTCTCCAAACCTCATACCCATTAAGGACCATGTCTTTTAATTTCAATTCTCAGAATCAAGAACATAGTTAGGGGGTGAAAATTGCCATAATGGTTCATCTTCTTCTGACTCTGAGCAATAAAACCAAACAAATACTACATCACGTGTTAACAGGAATGATACCTTGATTGCAGTTTAGGGGGAGGTACATTCAAGCCGGTGACCTCTCAAGCTCGAAAAAGGTTCACCATGGATGCCAAGGTTAATGAAATCAGAGGTTTGGCAAAACTCACCAAACATTATCAGGCTTGGTTCAAAAGAGTATCTCGCGCCAAATCCAAGTCTTGGAAGGCATGGGGATTGCACAATATTATTTCCCTCTCTAGCGTTAATATATATTCCTGCCTATTATGATATGCTTCTTCCTCTTTTAGGTTTCTGGTCCACCGAGTTTAACAATTTTCTTTTCCCGTGGGGTATGCTCACCCCTACGCTCCTTGATGTAGCCGATATTTTTGGTCTGCCACTTTCAGGGAAATCAATGAACTCTTACCTACTTCAGAAGAAGATTAACTTTGGCTATGTGCATGCCAGAGTGGTTTGTTACACGTTTATTGCCAAGAACACCAAGACTGAAGGAGAACTGTCTAATGATTCTTTGCGGCACTATTCATGTAACATCCCAGACTGCTTCTACAACTGTTGACTGCCCCCACGAACCAACACGAGTCTTTTCAGCATGTTTTGTCCTCACTTGCATGCTTTCCGGGAAACTTCCCAGAAGGTCACCCATCCCACTACTACTCCAAGCCAAGCACGCTTAACTATGGAGTTCTTATGGGATGGACTCCCGAAAAGAAGATGCATCTTGTTGGTATAGGTAGTCCAAATCAATCCTTTTTAAGCCTTCCTTCAACTGTACAGTCCCATACCTGCTCAGCCTCAGGATCGCTCTCATTCCGATGTGAATTCGGTTCATTCACGCACCCCTTCGCTTTGAAGCTGCCAGGAGCCGCGCTCTTTGCCATGCCACCTTTTTGGGCACCGGCAATCACTCCCCGCCCTCGTCGGCCCCGGATGTCACATGCCCACCAGCTTCCGCTTGGTTCGTCCCCGAACCACACCGTATTGAGAGAGGTCTGCTGCTCTGATACCATTTGTAACATCCCAGACTGCTTCTACAACTGTTGACTGCCCCCACGAACCAACACGAGTCTTTTCAGCATGTTTTGTCCTCACTTGCATGCTTTCCGGGAAACTTCCCAGAAGGTCACCCATCCCACTACTACTCCAAGCCAAGCACGCTTAACTATGGAGTTCTTATGGGATGGACTCCCGAAAAGAAGATGCATCTTGTTGGTATAGGTAGTCCAAATCAATCCTTTTTAAGCCTTCCTTCAACTGTACAGTCCCATACCTGCTCAGCCTCAGGATCCCTCTCATTCCGATGTGAATTCGGTTCATTCACGCACCCCTTCGCTTTGAAGCTGCCAGGAGCCGCGCTCTTTGCCATGCCACCTTTTTGGGCACCGGCAATCACTCCCCGCCCTCGTCGGCCCCGGATGTCACAATTCACGCGTAGGTACCTTTCTGGCTGGGCTTTTTAAAGGAATGTAGGTCCTACTCTACCAAATCCAACAAAATGGGGTAATGACCTAAATTCACTATCCCATTTGGTTTAATTTTACAAGTCTGGGCTCAACTTTATTTTCCCAATATCCTTTCTCGAGTGGCTCAAATACCACATTGTTCTTGATTTTCCTTAGCAATCTCGTATTTAGAAGAATCTTGTAATTTAACAAAAGTAGTCTTATGGCTGGAATGAGTAACAAAAGATGAACTTGGTCCCACTGACGCCTTCTTTATCGAATCAGCATGATGAGTCCCAGCGAACTTGTGTTGAACGCGTGGCCCTGATTAGCCGGTGCTACTTAGGAGTCGCTGAATTCCGCGTGGAGAAGGCAAGCAACAGTTTGCGCAAGGGTCCATGTTTAAGGGCACTATTGATTTGGTTCCATCAGCACCAAGTGTTGGAAATCTTGAAGCTTTCACAGTCACCATTTGTTGTATACAATACTCATCTAACACATGCGCTGAGGGAAGAGAGAAAGTAGACGGGCCCACAAAAATTGTAGGGGTGCACTAGGGGTCCACCAATCCCATTTAGATTAAAGAAAGGGGGAGTGCCTCCTCAAAACCTCCCTGATCCAAAACCCTAGTGGAAAAAAGACTCGGGCAGGAAAAAGAGTACCTCAAAACGGAATTGGGTTGCTAACAATGTGCATGTCAACCCACTGTTTCTCCCCCTTCTAAGCATTGAAGTGGATTAGACCACCACATTGAAATAGAAATAGAGGAGCCTACCTTCAATCTATAAACACACCAACTCCAAGTTAAGCTTTTGATGCGGGTCACTACAGATTCTGCATTTGGTTCCTCATTGTTAAAAATAGCACTATTCCTACCAAGCCACACACTCCAACATGTTTTTAACCAGAACATGTGCTTCGTACGCTTTGCCTTCTTCCCTTTGCATAAGCGACCACATCTAAGGAAGAAGTCAACAATATCTAGGGACTTGTCGAGATCAACTCAAAGCTAAGAGCCAACAAGCTGCCGAACGGAACGAGCAAAGCTACAGCTGAGAAACAAGTGGTTGGCTGACTCGCAAAAGTTACTGCACAGTGAGCAGCTAGCCTCCTGTTCAGAATGGAGGACATTTCTGTGAAGTAATTGGTCACCGCCAGGCAGAGAATCTAGCAAAAGACGCCACCCAAAGACCGCAACCTTCGATGGAACAAGCGATGTCCACAACGCCCCCAATAGGCGCTACTGCACCGAAGCAGGTGTAGAAATGTTGCTGCAAACCAGCAGCTGATATGCAGACTTCACCGTGAAGTTCTTAGTCTGATCTTGCGGCTGTAAAAACATGCCACGGTTTGTTCCAACTCCAAGTATCTCCATGCCAAGACCAAAAATCTGCGGCTGTAACAAGTTGCTGAACACCTCCATCAAACAATAAGGGATAGACTTTAAGCAAAGGCTCGGTACCTAACCATTGTTCCTTCCAAAAGTTTATTGAAGCGCCATCACCCAACGCTCTTTTTATGCACCAAGCGAACCTTCTTTGTTCCTCTAAATTATCATCCAAAGTCGCCAAGTCTCTTCACCAAATAGAGCCATAATTCCAACGAGAGTTGCCTTCAACCGAGTCATGAATAAAGCAAGAAGCGAATTCCCCGTATCTATGTCTCAACAACCAACTCCAACTCGCATTACTATCCATCAAAGCCCTCCACTTTCATTTAGATAAAAGAGCTATATTAAATAACTCAAGATTTTTGATCCCAAGACCGCCATCTTTTTTTGACTTGCAAACTCTATCCAAAGCCACCAAATACATTCTAATATCTCCCTCCTTGATTCCCCAAAGAAAGTCCCGTTCAATTTTAACTATCTTCTTAATAACCACTTTCGAAACTTTATAAAAGGAGAATATGTATAAAGGAATGTTATTCAAAACGGATTTAATTAATTGAATATGATGACTAGCATTCATAAAAGATGAAGACAACCTGAAGCATATTTGCTTATAAAAAAGAGCATTTTTCACAATTCGAATACCGACAAAGTGAAACATGTTAGTAAGAAATAATAATCAACTCATGGATACCTGGAAACAACGTGATACTTCTTCCATTTCTTGGATGGTCACATGATCGAGCTACATAAACATTAATAATTTTGTTTTTATAATAGTTGAATTGTTGATGGAGACAAGCCTGAATAATTTTTAGTTTTATTATTATTTTTCTAAATTATATAAAGTTATTTGGATAAATAATTTAACCAAGCAGCAATTCAATTGAGGCTTATTTAATTTGAATTTGTTCCGGATTTGGTCGAGGTCCAGTACAGGATTGGACTGATTCCGGTGTACACTTACTGCTACCCGTTAAAGGCCACGCGCACTAGGCTGATCTAACGGCCAGGATCATTCTAGATTCCACCGCACGGTCAAAACTTGATATCGGGACCTGTTGAAATGTAATCAAAACCCTATTCTAATTAAAACATGTGCTTAATTATAGCCGTTGGCTTTACATAACAAAAGAGAGGAAAATCAGTTAGTAACTAACCTAACTACTTTTAGTTTGTTATTCTAACAAACTTTGGTTGTTAGCTAGATAACAACCAACTCTAACAGCTATATTCCATCAACAGCATATAAATACACACATGTACATACAAACAACACAATGAATAAAAATTGAAATTTTACTTTTACTCTAAGAGATTTCTATTCTACTGCTAGTACTACTATACTCTCCCTTTACGTTTGCTCCAAATATCTTTCTGTTTCTATCATCAATTCTGGGTTCGGATTGTACAGTCAAGGAGTGATTGTACCTTGCAAGAACAAGAGAAAACAGTGTTAGATTCTGGATTTGAGTGACTGAAATCAAGGAAAGAAAAGGAAAGTGTTGAGGAAGGGTTGTTTACCTTTGGTGGAAATCTGAGAGAGATTTCTGGGTAGTGTTGGAGCTTGGTTCATCTCAAGAACTCAAGAATAAAAAGTACATGCGAAGAAACGGATACAGAACAAAAATTAGGGTTTGGTGAAATTGTTAAGAGATTATGGGAAAACACACAAAGGGCTGTGAGTTTTACCTGATTGAAGCATTCAGAACCTTGAATTTAAGTTTCTGTACCTGAGACCTGCACAAAGAAGAATTAGGGTTAGGGTTTCACTCTAGATCTTGATTCAGTGAAATTGAAAGAATTTAAACCGTGAATAGAGTGAAGAAGAGTGTGGTTTACCTTCGATTCAAGCTTGTTTGTGAAAAACAAGCGTAGTTTCAGAGATTTAGTAAAAGCTTAATATCGCGAAGTTAGAAGTGCAAATCGAAGGTCTCAGCTCGCGTTTCAGAACAAAATCTTTGGGGGTTTTGTTAATCATCAACGATAATCATCATTGACAGTGAAACGGAGGGTGTCTGCAGCTTTGATCACCTGGCGAAGGTGAGAGCTACAAAAACCCTAGGTTTTCGGTGGCTGAGTGAGAGAGAGAGAGAATAGAGAAGAAGGTGAACGGAAAAACAAGAGAGAGAGCCAATCTTGATTTTCTGAAGAGCGGGAGAGTAGAAGAAGAATATATACTTTGGGTCAGTTTAGGATCCGCGCGTTATCCAACCTGGTCGGGCTCGGGTGCGCACGACCCACTAATAAAATTTGTTTGGCAGAAGTGGTTACATCACGGGGTGGGCTGCTTGTAGAACTGAGCCTTACAAGCTACACTTCCCTCAGGTTGTTAATTCACCCCCCTGCAAGTTAAACAAGAAAAGTGAGCAAAAATTCAACATGGTATCAGAGCTTTAAATCGATCCAGGGCAAAATTATCTAAACTCTACTCTAAATCTTTTACTTTCTTTAAGGTTTTCTTTCTACTATAAAGTTTTCTGTCTAACTGTGTGTGCACGCAGAAGTGCTGCAGATTTTACACAATTCAAAATGAGTAACAATATTCAAACACATGCAAGTTTTGGTGCACAAGTGCCTACCCTAACTGGTAAAAATTGGGATAGGTGGTGCCACCAAATGGAGGCAGTGTTTGGGTGTCAGGGTGTCCTGAAGGTGGTTAAAGATGGTGTTACACCATTAACAGCTACCTCTACTGATGAGGACAAAGTGAAATATGAAGATGAAGTCCAGAGGGACTGGAAGGCACTGCATCTAATCCATATTGGGTTAGATGACAGTAACTTTGATAGAGTTAGGGGAATTAAGAGTTCCAAGAAAGCTTGGGATACTCTTGATTCCTATTACAATAGTGCAACTGAAGCTAGGAAAGAGAAATTGGAAGCTCTTAAGACTCAGTATGAGACCATTAAGATGAAAAGTCATGAGGATGTTGTAACCTACTATGGCCGTGTAAAGAAAATTACAAATGCTATGAACCTTAATGGCCTAACACTAACTGATGAAGAAATTTGCAGGAAAATCTTGAGATCACTAACCAAAAGGTACTATGTGTGTGTAAATGGACTTGAAGACACACTCAAGGTGAGGACCTAAAGGTGGAACAACTTCAGAGCATATTGGAGGATAAAGAGATTAGGCTCAATCTGGTGATGGAGAACAGTGATGATGATGATACTGCCTTCTTCACAAAAGGCAAGGGTAAGAAAGGTTCTAAGCCAGGTAACAATAAGTCTTCCTCTAAGCCTAACTCTAGTAAAAGTAAGCCTAAATCTAAACCTAATTCTAAGAATAAGAATGATTCTAAGAAGAAGGCTAAATCAAAAGTTCAATGCTATAGGTGTGATAAATTTGGACACTATGCTACAGAGTGTCCAACTAGGAAACCTAAATCAGAAGTAGAAGCTAATGTTGCAAATGAAGATTCTGATAGCCCTGTTGTGTTTAGTGCTATAAGTGATAACTCTAAACCTAATCCTAGGGCAGAAGTTAAGGTAACTAACATTGAACTTAAGAAAAATAAGGACTATATTGCACTGATAGTAACTAAGAGTGATGGAAGCTGTATTACAGAAATTTAGTATTTGGACTCTGCCTATTCTAACCACTTGACAGGTAACAAAGAGTGGCTGGTAGATTTCAATCCACACAAGAGGACTACTATTAGATGTGCAAATGATAGATCCCTTCAAGCAACAGGTATGGGGAACATTCTGCTAAGGAAAGAAGATGGTCAGGTAGTCACCATACATAATGTCTATTATGTTCCAGGTATGAGTTGTAATCTACATAGTCTAGGTCAACTTGTAGAGGGAGGATTTTCTGTCAATATGAAGGATTTGAAACTTAAGGTTTTTGATAAAAAGGATAAGTTGATTTTAACTTCTCAACTAGCTAAGAACAGGACTTTCAAGACCAGTATTAGTACTATAGAGGCATAATGCCTAAGTGCTACCACTGACCTGGAAAGTGTTCTATGGCATAGGAGATATGGGCACCTAAACTATAAGAGTCTTCTAAATCTTAGTTCTAAAGGCCTAGTGGAAGGTCTACCTAAGATTGAGAAACCTAATAGTATGTGTACCACTTGTCTGTTGGGTAAGCAACCAAGGAAGATGTTTAAGACAGATTTAAAATTAAGGTCTAAACATCTTCTTCAAGCTGTTTACACAGACATATGTGGCCCATTTGATGTGATTTCAAAAGGGGGAAATAAATACTTTTTATCTTTCATTGATGAGTTTTCAAGGAAAATTTGGGTCTACCTAATCAAAACTAAATGTGAGGCTTTAACTAAGTTCAAAGAGTTTAAAGCTATGGTAGAAAAACAGAGTGGAAACGTGCTTAAGATCCTTAGGTCTGATGGAGGAGGTGAATTCACTTCAAAAGAGTTTGAAACTTTCTGTACAAGTCATGGAATTGTTCATGAGGTTACTTCTCCCTACACTCCACAGCATAATGGAGTTGCAAAGAGAAGGAACAAAACAATTCTGGACATGGCCAGAAGCATGATGAAATTAAAATCTCTTCCAAAAGACCTATGGGGTGAAGCAGTATCCACTGCTGTTTATCTACTTAATAGATGTCCTACTAGAGGCCTAGATGATAAGGTACCTGATGAAATGTGGACTGGGGATAAGCCTAGTGTCACACATCTAAGGGTATTTGGATCACTAACCTATGGACATATTCCTGATGCTAAAAGGAAGAAGTTAGAGGACAAAAGTAAACCTATGGTGCTAGTTGGTTATCACCCTACTGGTGCCTATAGGCTAGTTGATCTTATGACTGGCAAACTTGAAATATCTAGGGATGTTACTATACTTGAGGAATGAGGCTTGGGATTGGGATAAGAAGGAGCAAGCAAGCTCCACTGATCCTAATGTGACTGATAACACTGTGTTACCAGAACACCATCAAGGTGTTGATGATGAAGAAAGTGATGATGAACCTACACTACAAAAAAACAGGTGATTAGCGAGGGAATATTCAGTCGCTAACATGACCAATTCCCTCGCTAATTGCCATTAGCGAGGGAATTAGCGAGAGGACGATTCGGTCGGTAATTCCTCCTCGCTAATGCGATTAGCGAGGAAATTGTGTCGATCGCTAATTAGCGAGGACGATCCTCGCTAATTCCGTCGCTAATGCTGACAACACGCCTCCCGAGTCTGACTGGCACGCTTCTCAATCTGAGTTTATTATTATTATTATTAGTATTATTATTATTATTATTATTATTATTAGTATTACTGTTATTATTATTATTATTATTAGTATTATTATTATTATTAGTATTAATATTAGTATTAGTGTTATTATTATTATTAGTATTATTGTTGTTATTATTATTGTTGTTATTATTATTGTGTGGTGGTGGTGGTGTCGTAGAGGTGGTGGTGGTGGTGGTGGTGGTGGTGGTGGTGGGTGGAAGAGAAGAAAAGAGAGTGGTGGTGGTGGAAGAGAATAAAAGAGAGTGGTGGTGGTGGAAGAGAAGAAAAGAGAGTGGTGGTGGTGGTGGTGGTGGTGGAAGAGAATAAAAGAGAGTGGTGGTGGTGGTGGTGGTGGTGTGGTGGTGGAAGAGAATAAAAGAGAAGAAGAGAGAGTGGATAAGAGAGAGTGGAGTGAAAAGAGAAGAAGAGAGTGGTGGTTGGTGGTGGTGGTGTGGTGGTGGAAGAGAAGAAAAGAAGAGAGAGTGGAAGAAGAGAGAGAGAAGAGAGAAAAAGAGTGTAAATTAATGAGAGAGAGAAGAAGAGGTGGTTCGGATTAATATTAAAAAAAATATGACGTTTATAGAGGAATTAGCGAGGGACCCAGCTAATTCCGTCGCTAACTGTAAAGTGTACTGTCAATTGTCTGAGCGTACTTCAAAGTGTACTGTCAAGGTCAGAAATTAGCGAGGGACCCAGAAATTCCGTCGCTAAGTGTCTTGAAGTGTGTGCAGCGCAGAAATTAGCGAGGGACCCAGAAATTCCGTCGCTAATTACTAAGTTTGCGAGGGACCTAATATTCCCTCGCAACGTCCCTCGCTAAATGACGTTTTTTTTGTAGTGCTATTTGAGGTGATGTACAAGTTGAGGAACAGGTTGTTGCTAATAACCCTATTAGAGCTGCTAGAGTCAGGAATCTACCTAGTAGGTTGGCTGACTATGATCTAATGAGGGATGATGAGGTGGATGATGATGGAGACTATTCATTTTGCTATTGTGGTAGATTCTGAGCCTCTAGACTATTTTGAAGCTCTTAAGAAGAAGGAGTGGAAGTTGGCTATGCTAGAGGAACTTAAATCCATTGAGAAAAACCAGACTTGGACTCTAACTAAGTTACCTAAAGGAAAGAGGACTATTAGTTTTAAATGGGTATTTAAACTAAAGCTTGATCCTAGTGGTAATATAGTTAAGTACAAGGCAAGGTTAGTGGCACGAGACTTCCAACAAAAACAGGGCATTGATTTCACTGAAGTCTTTGCTCCAGTTGCTAGACATGAGACTAAAAGGCTTGTGGCTGCACTAGCCTGTAGTAGAGGTTGGGAAATGTACCATTTGGATGTGAAATCTGCCTTCTTAAATGGTCCTTTGGAGGAAATAGTTTATATAAACCAACCTCCTGGTTTTGTTGAAAAGGGCAAGGAAGACTATGTTATTCATCTACATAAAGCTCTATATGGTCTTAAGCAGGCACCTAGAGCTTGGAACAAGAGAATAGATGGTTTCTTTGTTCAGAATGGCTTTACTAGGTGTACTGTAGAGTATGGAGTCTATGTCAAAGGTGACATAAACTCCTACTTGCTGATTGTGTGCCTATATGTGGATGATCTACTTGTGACTGGAAGTTGTGCTAAAGAGATAGCTAATTTCAAACAATCTATGAAAGAGGGGTTTGAAATGACAGATTTGAGGAAACTAACCTATTTCCTTGGGTTAGAATTCCTAAGGGTCAAAGAAGGAATTGTTTTGCATCAGCAAAAGTATGCCAATGAAGTCTTAAAAAGGTTTGAGCTGGAAAATTGCAATTCTGCAATTAACGCAGCTGAGGGAAACCTATCTAAGAAAGAAGAGGAAGAGGGCACTAAAGTTGATGCAACTTACTTTAGACAAATTGTTGGGTCTCTAAGATATCTATGTCATAGTAGACCTGATATATTATATGCTACTGGTTTGATTAGTAGATTTATGAATTGTCCTATGCAAATACATTTGAATGCAGGTAAACGCATTCTAAGGTATATTAAGGGCACTACTAATTATGGTCTGTTTTTTCCTAATGACAGGGCTAAAGGCAAGAATTTCCTAATTGGATATTGTGATTCAGACTGGTGTGGAGATAAAGTTGACAGAAGGAGCACTAGTGGATATGTCTTTCTATTTCAAGGAGCTGCTATCTCATGGAGTTCAAAAAAGCAAGCCATAGTGGCACTGTCATCTTGTGAAGCAGAATATATTTCTGCTTGCCATGCTGCTACCCAAGTAGCTTGGCTTGAAACCTTACTAAGGGAAATCTGTATAAACCTATCTGAATCTATAAAGCTGTATATGGATAATAAGTCAGCTATAAGTTTGGCTAAAAATCCTATTTCTCATGGTAGGACAAAACATATTGAAACCAATTAAGTTTCACTATATAAGAGACCAAATCTCTAGAGGTAAACTGGTCCTAGATTTTGTTCCTACTAGTGAACAAATTGCTGACATTTTCACCAAGGCTCTAAAAGGTAAACTATTTTCTAAGCTAAGAAGGCAATTAAATGTCATTTCCTTCTAAGTCTCAAAGAAAGAAATGAATTAAAAGCTATGTCTAAGGGCTTGTCTTAGACTCTATTTTTCTGGCCTTCCAGGGGGTTGTCCTGTGATATTTTTATTGCCTTAGTTTTTTCTTAGTTTAGTTCTAGCTAAGCTTAAGGTAGGGATTGTCTGCCTTAGGTTTCTAGGTGTGTTTTGATTAAGGTAGGGTGTTGAAATGTAATCAAAACCCTATTCTAATTAAAACATCACTAGTGCAAAAATGACATTAAGAAGCATCATTTAGTATCGGTTGTTTGAATAACTGATACTAAATGTAGAAGCGGTGGCAATTTTGTAAATAAGATGAAATATTTAATTTTCGAAGCTAATTTTAACATCGGTTATTTATACACCCGATACTAAAAGTCTTTTAGTCAGACATTTAATATCAGTTGTTTAGATAACTGATACTAAAAGTCCGTTCATTAACAAAGTTCTATGCTAAAAAACACGATCTATCTCTCCAAAACACAAATTGCCCTAGGTCTCTCTGCGTTCTCCCTCCCTCTCGCCATCTCTACTCCCCCTCCGTCTTGCCGTCACTGCTCTCCCTTCGTCTAATGTCTCGTCGTTTCAAAGTTGTTGCCGTCCTTCCTATTTCGTGGTTGCCATCTCAACATTGTCATCGTCCTTCCTACATCGCCGTCACCATTGCTTGATTCGCATTTCGTCAGGTACCCCTGTAGCTACTTTCTAGGGTTTTATCTGTTTCAAATTTCAATCAAATTTTCCAATTTTTTCTTTGAAGAACTGTTGTGGTTGAAGGGTGTTAGGCGTTTTGCTATCGAACACGAGAAATGTTAAGATGGTACTCTTCCAACATTGGGGTTTTGCTATTGAACAAGTACTTGCTAACCAGATTTTTTGACAGTGACGTATGACAGCGTGTTCCTTGCTTTCATTTTAACTTTTGTAATTTTAATGTTAACCCTTATTTTTCTGCTTTGGAAAATCTATAGGTTTTGTCATTCCTTATTTGTTTTTAAATCTTCTGCTTGTTAGGTATTTTATTTCTACTGAGAAAGGATTCAGTGATAGTGTTGTTCTTGTTAGGTATTTTAATTCTTCTGCTTGTTTTTAATTACAATTACAATTTAACAATGTTGTTCATGTTATTCCCTTTCTTTATAATTGGGAATTGTTTTTGATTCTTCTTGCTATTCCTTTTCTTGATTTAATATCTTCTCCTAGTGTTGTTCTTGTTTTTTTTAACAATGGGAATTATTGGCTTTTTGAAGAAATGCTTTTTGAAAAGAAATGATTCTTGGCTTGTAAATTGGATTAACAAATAGAATTGGTTTCTTGAATATTGGTTTGTGAGGAAGATGTGAGATTGGTTTCTTGAATATTATTGATATGGAATTATGGAATTCATTTATCTAATATTGGTTTGAATTGAAAAAATCCTTTGAATTTTAGGTTGGATTTTGTTCTTTGGATCTTACATTTGCAAGAAATCACTCCCATAATTACTTGTTAGAAATAGAATACTATCATTGCTTTCTAATTGAAGTAATGGCCATGAATACTTTCCACTTTATTTACATTGGACCATTGAAGGAATGCTTTTTGTTACTTCTTTATCTTGCAGGAAGCAAGTGTCATTCCAGTTGCTGCACTGACAGCTTGGCGTGATCTAAAATCCCCTGCTAGAATAAGTGAGAGATATGTTTATTTTGCTGAGATTACGATTTCCATTAGCGTATTAGTTTTTGCGCTTAATACTCAGTAATACTAAATTGCCAACTAAAATTGTAGTACCTGCAACCAAGTAACAGAGAATCCTATGTTCCTAACTTCTAGATTCCAACATGGTTCTGTTAGTTTCCTGCTGAATTTATTTCTTGTTATACTTTCAGATTTTTGAGCCATCACAGATCATTACGTAATTTCTTTTGGTGGTGCGAGATTCTTGAGTTCACTCATTGGGTTCTTCAGGTGTGTTCATGACAAACTGGACTTGAAAAAGTCTCTCTCTCTCTCTCTCTCTCTCTCTCACTCCTCTCTCAGTCTCTCTGGTGCTATATCAGGTAGTGATCTTGTGTAGGTGTTAATTTCTGATTTTGCACATGTTAGTATTTATCTAGCTAGAATTATTCTGTTACATATTCTCTAATAATAATAATACGGTTGGTGAGTTTCTCTTCTTTCTTCTGCTACTATAGTCTAAACAGTGATCATATGAGTGATTAGTAAAGTTTAATAATGATTAAGCTAAAGACAGAAGTATGATTAGAATATAGTATGTTAGAAAAAGACAAACAAAAATGGCAAGTTGACATGATCAAACCACATGTTAGCTAAGGAATTATTACTAGATATTGGTAGGTGAAATCATTTTAAAGTGTCTGAACAGACACGGATTCCACCGGGTATGTCAAGGAATCTTGTTCTGTTCTAAACATTGAATGAGGTAGATTTGTATTTTCTGCTTTATGCTTGTTTAGTTAAAGGAGGATCCAACCTTTTGGTGTTTGAGTACATGTCAAATGGTAATATTTTTCAAGCTCTTCACAGACAGATTTACTATAGGATGCTTCCCAACCTATAGTTTTTTTTGCTATTAACTTTTTAGTTGTCTTACAAATTTACTATAGGATGCTTCCCAATAAATGTTTAGTTGTTTTTAACGAATGGTCATCAAGATTGGTTGATATGGTTAATTCATATATCTAGTGGGCTATTCTTTTGTGGTTGGGCTCTCCTGCAGATATGAAAATCTTTTACTTTAATTTATTTAAAATTCCTCATTCTCATTTACATATTGCATGCACATTTTGTGGTTGTGTCTTGAGCTTTTAATCAGACCTAACCACCGCTGCGTCTTCTGCAGGTCAGGGTACCAGATGCCAATGGCTACTACAGCTGTGATGATAGTGCTCAAACAACTGGGAAAGTGGTCGAGAATGATCAATTTCACCTTACTCGAGAGCTGTCATTGCAAACTAATGATATGGAGAATGTTGCTCCTAGGTCGAATTTAGAAGGTATTGTTATAAAGTTGTTGAATCATGAATGCTTGAAACAATTATATTTATTTGTTCCTTTCATAGATACTATGTGAAACCCTTTATTATTTACTTTTAAAGGGCATATCCTAATTCTGTTGTGCTTCACATAATTATAGATAAAAGGTTTGTATTTGCTTTGATAGCAATTGCAACTTCATTGCAGCTGATTTTTACAAAGCTATTAGTTGTAGGATATACTAATTTTTGTTCATTTTAAAGCTTGTTTGGTTTCTGGCTTTGATGTTGCTGATATATGAATTGTGTTATATATTCATGATGTTGATCAAAATGTATCCATGCTTTCATCACTTATCTCTCTAGGAAAGCTTTGTTCAGCGAATGATTTGGAATCAATAGCAAGTTCCCAAAACCCGTTAGCAATATAGCATATTAGCAAGGCTCAGATTTTTCTTCTAGAAGCAAGGCTCCACTGGAAATTATATGGATGGCTCAAAGTTGCAACATGGTGGATTATAATTCTATTGTATTATATATGTCACATTGTAGTCCCTGTACTCCAGAAAAACAGAGGAAGGAAAAGTGGATTATAATTCTATTGTATTTTATCATGTACATTATATATGTCACATTGTATATGTCACATTGTAGTCCCTGTACTACATGGAGCATTTCTTTGATTGTTATTATAGTAACTTGAACATCATTTCAATGTTTTTTTAACAATATATAGTTGGTCTGTTATTTCTGAACGTAGCCATGGATCATAGTTGGATGCAAAAAACCAAAAATGGACCTTTAGCATCGGTTATTAAGGATAACCGTTGCTAAAAGTCCTAAAAAACACCAAAAAATGACATTTAGTATCGGTTATTTAAATAACCGATACTAAATGTCATTTTTTGACAGCAAACAGAATGTTGAAAAGACATTTAGTATCGGTTATTTAAATTAACCGATACTAAAAGTGACATTTAGTATCGGTTAATTAAATAACCGATACTAAATGTCATTTTTTGACAGCAAACACAATGTTGAAAAGACATTTAGTATCGGTTATTTAAATTAACCGATACTAAAAGTGACATTTAGTATCGGTTAATTAAATAACCGATACTAATAGTACGTTTTCAAGGCATAAAAATCACCAAAAAAACGTCCTTTAGTATCGGTTTTTTGAACACGCGATACTAAATGTCACTTTTAGTATCGGTTATTTAACCGATACTAAATGTCATACATTTAGTATCGGTCGAATTAGTATCGACAGATAACCGATACTATATGTGCAAAATGACCGATACTAAATGACGTTTTTGCACTAGTGCATGTGCTTATAGTCGTTAGCTTTACATAACAAAACAGAGGAAAATCGATTAGTAACTAACCTAACTACTTTTAGTTTGTTATTGTAACAAACTTTGGTTGTTAGCTAGATAACAACCAACTCTAACAGCTATATTCCAGCAACAGCATATAAATACACACATGTACATACAAACAACACAATGAATAAAAATTGAAATTTTACTTTTACTCTAAGAGATTTCTATTCTACTGCTAGTACTACTATACTCTCCCTTTACGTTTGCTCCAAATATCTTTCTGTTTCTATCATCAATTCTGGGTTCGGATTGTACAGTCAAGGAGTGATTGTACCTTGCCAGAACAACAGAAAATAGTGTTAGATTCTGGATTTCAATGACTGAAATCAAGGAAAGAAAAGGAAAGTGTTGAGGAAGGGTTGTTTACCTTTGGTGGAAATCTGAGAGAGATTTTTGGGTAGTGTTGGTGCTTGGTTCATCTCAAGAACTCAGCAACAGTACATGCAGTAAACGGATACAGAACAAAAATTAGGGTTTGGTGAAATTGCTAAGAGATTAAGGGAAAACACACAAAGGGCTGTGAGTTTTACCTGATTGAAGCATTCAGAACCTTGAATTTAAGTTTCTGTACCCGAGACCTGCACAAAGAAGAATTACGGTTAGGGTTTCACTCTAGATCTTGATTCAGTGAAATTGAAAGAATTTAAACCGTGAATAGAGTGAAGAAGAGTGTGGTTTACCTTCGATTCAAGCTTGTTTGTGAAAAACAAGCGTAGTTTCAGAGATTTAGTAAAAGCTTAATATCGTGAAGTTAGAAGTGCAAATCGAAGGTCTCAGCTCGCGTTTCAGAACAAAATCTTTGGGGGTTTTGTTCATCATCAACGACAATCATCATTGACAGTGAAACGGAGGGTGTCTGCAGCTTTGATCACCGGCGAAGGTGAGAGCTACAAAAACTCTAGGTTTTCGTTGGCTGAGAGAGAGAGAAGAGAGAAGAAGGTGAACGGAAAAACAAGAGAGAGAGCCAATCTTGATTTTCTGAAGAGCGAGAGAGTAGAAGAAGAATATATACTTCGGGTCAGTTTAGGATCCGCGCGTTATCCAACCGGGTCGGGCTCGGGTGCTCACGACCCACCAATAAAATTTGGTTGGCAGAAGTGGTTACATCACTGGGTTGGGCTGCTTGTAGAACTGAGCCTTACAAGCTACACTTCCCTCAGGTTGTTAATTCACCCCCCTGCAAGTTAAACAAGAAAAGTGAGCAAAAATTCAACAGGACCGACTATAACTGCTTAACTACCTTGCCACGTCAGATCTCACTCCCTCTTCGGACTACCCACGTCAGCTCGTAAGGTCTTCTATATATAGTTGGGCTCACTCATCTGAAAAGTATGTATAATTCATTTTTTCTCTCTCTCTCTCTCTCTCTCTCTCTCTCTCTCTCTCGTGCTCACGTAGTGTAATGAATGAAGCTAGTGGACAAAATAAGAGTGACATGGCACCAAGGAATGTAGGGAATCTACCAAATCATAACAAACCAACAAGTGAGGTTCAGCATGTGAGAAAGTGCGTGAGAACATGCGCACAAAGTGTGAAGCCGGGGACTATGCCCTTAATTAGTAATGCGTGAGAGAGAGAGAGAGAGAGTTAGTTGTGATGTATGAATTCTTTACTCTCTCTGTACTATTTTCTTTCCTTCTACCTGGTAGTTCTATGAAAACTTGTTACCTTCTATCCAAATTGTACTGATGATTGTACTTGTTATTCATTAATATAACAAGTACTCATTTCTATCTGTTCATTGGTTGCTTAATTGTGTGTGGAACATTACATTGGTGCTTTCATCCTCCAGCAAAATGGCTGATAATACTCGCTTCAAAGAACTTCAAAACGAAGTGCGTAAGCTTACTGAAACAATGGAAAAGAATTACGCAGAGGTACAGACGAACATGAAACACACGGAGATTGACAACCAGCAGTGTTTCGAGAGGATGGACCATGCGATCCTCAACTCCGAGTCGAGCTTCGCGAAGATCGCGATGTTGTTTCTGCAAATGTATAAAGATCAATAAGAGATTTCATCAATGACGCAGAGTGGGAGCTTGAAATTGAAGTCACCCGAGAGTGATCCTTCGCAATCAAAGCCAGCATTTCAAGTAAGATCTATTAAGCTTGATTTTCCTAGATTTGGTCAAAATGTGCTTGGTTGGATCTTTAAGGCAAAGCAATTTTTTGAGTATTACAATACTCCAAATGCTGATAGCTTCAGTTTATCTTGATCAAGACATTGTGCATTGGTTCCAAATGATGCACAAGGTTAATCCATTTGGTACATGGAATGAGTTTACTAAAGCATTAGAAACTGAATTTGGGTCGTCCCCGTACTAGTGCCCTAGAGCAAATTTGTTTAAGCTAGTACAATCTGGGTCTGTTGCTGAATATTGCCTAGAATTTACATCACTAGCTAATCGTACTGACGGTGTGTCAAATGAGGCTCTGCTAGACAGTTTTATTGGTGCACTGAGTACAGATATACGAAGAGATGTGAAGGCAATGTCTCTCACGACCATGACCAGAGTAATGTCCTTGGAAAAACTGTATGAAGAGAAATACCCAAAAAACTAGCATTCTACACTAAAAATAACGCCAATACAGTAAACACAAACCAAAACAGATACCCTAACCAAAACACTAAAACAGAAAACTTGACCAACCGAACCAAAACACCAAACTCCACAGGCCTGTTACCTACACCAAATTCTAAACCCCTTACCCAGAAATATTCTAGCCTTAAACACATGTCACCAGCCGAAATTCAACTAAGGAGAAATAAGGGCCTTTGCTATTTCTGTGATGATAAGTTCTTGTATTCTCACAAATGTCCCAACAAACATTAAGCCATGATGTTATAGTGTGATTAGAATGAGGAAGACCAAGACCAAACCAAAGAACCCCCGGACATAGACATAACACAGGACACTGCTGAAGCCAAATAACATCATTTGTCCTTAAATGCTATGAAAGGATGCACTGGAACAGGTAAAATTAGATTTTCTAGTACTATTGGGCACATTCCAGTGCAGATATTGCTGGATGGTGGTAGCTCAAAGAACTTCTTGCGGCCTAGAGTGGCTCAATTTCTGAAATTACCAGTAGAAGCAGCTCCAAACTTTAGAGTTTTGATTGACAATGGAGAGGCTATGCAAACAGAAGTATGGATTCCACAGTTATCAGTCCATGTGCAGGGCCAAGAATTGCAATTACCTGTGTATCTACTTCTTGTTATAGGAGCAGACCTGATACTTGGGTCAGCATGGTTGGCAACCTTGGGGCCACATTTAGCAGATTATGCAGTATATGTGATTAAAATTTTCAATCAGACCCAATTGAAAGGGGAGCATTCAGTTCACCTAACTCAGACCCAATTTCACCAACTAAAGAGAATGCAGAATACAAATGCCAATTCTGAATGTTTTTCATTCAACAGGCCAGTCTAGTAACACCAAATGATGAATTATTGGAGTTACCTACTAATATAGAGCCAGAATTAGCATCACTACTACATACATATAGAGTGGTGTTTCACACTCCTACAGGCTTACCTCCCAACAGGCCTCAAAATCATTCAATTCCATTGCTTGAGGGTGCAAAACTAGAGAAGGGGAGACCATATAGGTACCCACATAGCCAGAAAGAGCAAATAGAAACCATGGTACAAGATTATGCAGTATATGTGATTAAAATTTTCAATCAGACCCAATTGAAAGGGGAGCATTCAGTTCACCTAACTCAGACCCAATTTCACCAACTAAAGAGAATGCAGAATACAAATGCCAATTCTGAATGTTTTTCATTCAACAGGCCAGTCTAGTAACACCAAATGATGAATTATTGGAGTTACCTACTAATATAGAGCCAGAATTAGCATCACTACTACATACATACAGAGTGGTGTTTCACACTCCTACAGGCTTACCTCCCAACAAGCCTCAGAATCATTCAATTCCATTGCTTGAGGGTGCAAAACCAGAGAAGGGGAGACCATATAGGTACCCACATAGCCAGAAAGAGCAAATAGAAACCATGGTACAAGAAATGCTAGACCAGGGAATTATTCAACCAAGTAATAGTCCATTTTCGTCCCCTATTGTCTTGGTGAAGAAAAGGGATGGTAAATGGAGGTTCTACACTGACTACTGGACACTTAGTGCTATTATTGTGAAATAGTCCAAGCTCTCTCTACAACATATTTCCTTCGATAACTGAAACAAGAATTCTTGGTGCCACCTTTAAATTGAATTTCGATCTCTTTCCATTATGAATTAGCGCATCACACTTCTTTTGTGATCTAATTAACCTTTTTCTGTTGTCACTTGAGTTCAAGAAAACCTGAATATTGGACGTGATTTTTGTGAAGAATCCTGAATACCGGAAAACCCCCTCTCTCGCTCCCTAGCTCTCCCTTTCATATTCTCTCCAATATCCCCATTTCTATTATTTTTTTAACAACTTACACTTGAAATTCATATTAAAAATTCTGAAGTTGCTACTAATACCACTGTGGTCTCACTTCCGTAAGAAAAAAAAATTATGAAGAAGAAAACGAATTAGCAAAAATTCCTAAACCATAAACCATAAACAGAGACAACTTAAACATATATGTGCCCAAAGTTTCAAACATTTTTATAGAAAAATAGACAAATACTACAAGTATAGAAATACACCAGTAAATCTAGGGAGCATATCAATAAAAGAAATGATAATATTAAATTGAATGATTTATATTACGTTATTAATTAGAAAATAGTATATAATTATTTCTTTTGTGTAATTTCGAAATAAAATCCTCCCACCAGCATTAGAGTCACCGTCCAAGAATAATGATTTGTGGGGGAAAAATCGTATAAATTGGGTATCTTCTGCGCACAACTGCTGATACTAATCCCTCGAATCGGGTTAGACCACAAATGGGCGGCAAATCTCTTCCGCAAGAGATTTAACATTGCTGCATACTCAAGACTGAATTCGAACTAAAGATATTAGTTAAATTGGAAGAGACATCTATCATTTCTTCAAAGTTTTCTTGAATTGATTTGTGGGTAATTATTATTAGCACATTGCGTAAGTATGTTCCACTAAATATTGACAATCGAAGTGGATAGGTTTGTGTGTCACCACGGTTCACAACCCCAAAACAGTTGATTCCAGGTGTCTTGTGTTCGAATCAAATATCAAATACTATGAAATAAAATAGTGCATGTGGTAAGATTTGGACGGTGATTAAAGAATGGTTACTTCTAAATCTCAAGTGTGTGATTTTTATGGGTATTCAGAATTCTCTGAATTTGGTCAAAAAAAATTCCCTGACATATATAGACACTGACTTATATAGGAGACACCACCACCACCACCACCACCAAGTATAAAAAAATCAAACTCCACCACCACCACAAGCAGTGTTAGAATTTCAATATAAGTTTAGTTGAGAATTCCACTGTCAGTATTAGGAATATAATTTTTCCTTGTTCTTCCCAAACAAATTCATCTTAGTTAGGATTGCGTGCTAGAGAATAGTGTGAATGAAACTAAAAGTCATTTTTTTATTTATAAAAAAGGGCAATCAAACTTTAAATATTTTATTTAATATGCAAGTGAAATTTCATTTTCATTTTTGTTTTTGGTGGCATATTTTATATATTATTAGACTCTAAAACTATCATGTGTTTTTTTTTACAAGAAAACTATCATGTGGGTTGAAAGTAGCCAGTTAAGTTAGTTATGATATAGACGACTGATCGTACCTTGACCAATGAAGTGTTGAAGTTGTTGTCTGTTTGCTAGGCCGGTCGTCGAGTATGGAAAGGACCGGTCTTGGCTTCACGCTGAGCACCTCGGGTGGTATATGCAAAGACACTTCGACGATCAAGTGAGTGGTCGCTCGGGCAGGTAACACGAACGTACCTGAGGCCATGTGCGAATGGCGTATATATACTGTAGAGTCCGACCGTTTTGCGAGAATTTCGGCCGGTTGCGCAAAGTGCGCTCCAAGCAACGAGCTTGGGCCGGTTGTGCTGGTATGGGTCGACGGCCCAAATGCTATTGGAACCTGCTGGTTTTGCTGATACGCCCCGAAACAGTTGCCCCCCAAGCCTAGGTCGCTTAAGAGCAGGCTGAGGCTTGAATCGCTGCCCCCAGGGGTTATGCTGTTTTGGCGAACTTTAGGAAAGGCAAGACGGTCGCGGCCGCTTGCTATCGATGGGACAGTCTCGGCCGTCCGTCAATCGTCGGCCGTGCTGTCACGACGGTTGACCTTTTGCTGACATTTATGATGCGACGTTTGGTGATCTCGAGGTCATTCAATGATAGCTTTCAATGTGAAGGCGAAACGTTGCGACGTTTTGTCTCCCGGTCCCTCTGGCGCCTTGGGCCTGTGCTATAAATACCCCTTCAATAGGAGCTATTCCCTACGTTACTCTGATTTGCTCTGCCGCCGACTTGCATTCCGAAACAAATCCTTCCGTTCGAGCGCCTTAGATTTTTCGACCGATCTCAAGCATTTTCAAGGTATGAGTCGATCCTTTTCTCCATTTTAATTTCTGTAGTTTTTCTCTCGATTGCAAAATTCCACGCCTTGTGATAGGGGGTGTCAGGTCCGGGGACGACCAAGTCGCCCCCTCTCATGAGTGCACTGCTCGACCGACCTGACCCGATCCCCTTATCGCAGGTGTTATATGCCACGGGTGAAACAAACCGCTCGTATTCCCGGGAAGCAACCACAGTCTTTAGCTGAAATCATGACGAGGTCGTCCGAGGCCGGTACTCACGAGGAAAAATCTACCTCGTCCTCGAGCGACTCAAGCTCTAACTCTTCCAGCAATTCTGACTCGAGTTTCAGCCCTCCCAATATGGGGCCGATCAGCTTGGGCAGTTCCGATCCTCAGTCTGCCAACTCCAAGAGCAACTCATGGGAGCCTCCACCACCACCATTTTCCCCGGCCTGCAACGCAGGAGAAGGCGAGGTAGATATAGAGGGTGACGAAGCACAGAGTTCTGTCCAGACCGTGGGCGAGGAAATGGTCGAGGCCGAGGAAGATCGAACTGAAGCCGCTGTAGAGGAAGTTGTCGCTCGTTCTGTAGCAAGCTCCTCCGGTCGAGGGGTAAATATTGAGGTGGAATCAGTGGAAGGAGAAGGCGTTCTACCGGACCTGGCTCGGGACCGGTCTGACATGTCGTGGGTGTCTGAAACCCTTCGCTCCAACAGGAGTATAATCACAGTCGGCCATTGGGCGCTGCCAGAGCTGCAATGCCACTTCAATCACTTACCGGGCTGGAGGGTGGGAGGTATGAAGGACGGAGAAGACATTGCGACTTACTCTGAAAACCTTAAGTTCACGATGCATCGGATCGTGTTCGAGAGGATGAACATCATTCCACCCTTTACCGAGTTCCAGCGCGATGTCCTGCGCTACATTGGGGTCGCCCCATCTCAATTGCACCCAAACGCGTGGGCGTTCTTGAAAACTTTTGAGGTACTTCTGACCCGGCTTGGTAGGCCGGTTTCGATGCAATCGTTTTTCACCATTTTTGAGCTGAGCTGGCTAAGAGAGAAATCCAACAAGGAGAAGAGGGAGCAAGTTTCCTTCAAGACCCAAAAAACCCAGCATCGGTATTTTAAGGCATTCCAAGAATCGTTGGGCGCTGCATGGAAGAGCCAGTATTTTTGGATCGTCCCGACTAAGGAGGCCGGCAGAGCTATAGCAGAAACCAATCCTGATGGGACGGTCGGTGAGCCTTTCTTCCCAATCATGTGGAACGAGGCTCACTTCTTCAGCCGGCCTGGGGATTACATCTATTCCACCAAGGACTTGGGTGCGACCGACCTGGAATCCCTGCATATGATCAAGACGCTGTCGAGCCTTATGCCCCCAGATTCTAAAGGCGACATACCTTTCCGTCCTTTCACTCTGCTGGTGGGCCGTGCTCTGGAGGCCGAGATTGGTTCGACTTCAAACTTATCTTTTTATTTTGGCTGTTGATCGTTCCTTCTAACCCTTAACTCGTTCTATTTTGCAGGAAGAATGGCAGGAAAGTCTTGGGCCGAGATCGAGAAAGTTCTGAAGCCTTCTTCAATTCCTGGTGCCTCTCGGCCGCCTAAACAGGTGGTCGACCAGGAGGGGACGTCTAAGGTGCTCCAAACTCCTAAGAGCCAAGGGAAAAAATCGGCTTCCAAAGTTTGGTCGCCCCACGCCATTTTTGACAACCGTTCCCCCAAGCGGAGCAGAGTTCTTGAACGGGTCCGTGATTTTCCTGATGTCGATGTTCCTGTCCTCTCGCTCGAAGGTTTGGGGCTGACCGACTTTGAGCGGTTCAAGAAGGAACCCATGGTCGTCTGCGCTTCTTTGTGCATGGGTGTTGGCAAAGCTATGCAAGAGTTGTCGAACGAAGCTCAAGGTATTTTAACTTTCTAACCCATTTTGCTTTTGCTTGCAATCGATCGACCGACTTAACCTTTTAATGCCTTTACTCGCAGATGCTCGGGCTGAGAAGGATACTGCCTTGGCCAGCCTTGAGGATGTGAAGAAAAAACTGGAGAAAGCTGTCAAGTCTAAGAAAGAAGCATTGCAGCAAGCCGATGACGACGGGGCCAAGTTAGCCAAGAGGAATAAAGAACTTGCTGCTCAAGTAAAGAGGTTGAAGGATGACGTCGAAGCCCTGAAGAAGGAAAAGGCCGACCTAGAAGAGAAGAGAGCCGGGCTGGAGGCTCAAGTGCAGACAATAGCCGGTCTTGCTAAGGGTGCAGCAGTCGAACAGTTTCAGAACGCTCTTGACCAAGTGCGGGCGCTGAATGCGGATCTACGCATCAATTTTGATGACAAGATGATAAAGCCCGAGCACTGTGTAGAGAACGGCCAGATCGTGCTGCCTGAGGAACTTGATGAGCAGGGTAACACCGTTCGTCCTCGCTCGGTCTTGTTTTGAAGCCCGCCTGCGAGCGGTGTAACTTTTGTAATCTTTTGACAGGCCTTCGGGCATAACAGTTTTTGAGCTGCCTTCGAGCAGTGGGATATTTTGGGCGCTCGGCTTCGACCGGGCGTCCTTGTTTTGTAATGAATATCTTTTCCTTTAATTCTATTTCGCTTGTTTGTTTGGATTCAACCATCTTGTCCGTTTACCTCTTTCTACGTTTACGATTTTTAGGGGCCTTACGAAGGCTCTTGTTTTGGGTCGATCGACGACCAATTCGTGCCTTTTCAAAAGCACTCGTTATAGATCGCTCGGCGGTGCTTATTAGTGGGGCATTGATTACCCAATAAACAACGATGGTGCCCACTCGGTGGCACCTGGTCGGCTCGGCGACCTTCGTTTGGGCCATTTCGATGGCACTCGATTGGGCCATTTCGATGGCACTCGATTGGGCCATTTCGATGGCACTCGATCGGGTCATTTCGATGGCACTCGATTGGGCCATTTCGATGGCACTCGATTGGGCCATTTCGATGGCACTCGGCGTAGGTCGTTTCGGCGTCCTACGATCGTTGGTGGGTTACTTCTTAACCCTTGTGCCATTTCGAAGGCACATTGCGTTCGTTTGATAATTCTTCGGTCGCTCTTCTGCCACGGGCATGTTGAGCGACCGGGCATACATTCTTGCAAGAAAGTAAAGTACAAAGCAGTTTTTAAAGGTCAGGCCTCAGTAAAAAACCCAGTGGGAAAAAGAGCGCCTGCCTGTCTTTCATTTATTGATCGGTCGTTCATTACATTTAAAACATAGTCGATCTCCCTGACCAAAACAGCACTCAAAACCTCTTCCGTTATTGTTAAGTATAAATACAGTATTTCCCCCGGCAACGGCTTAGTCATGATCGGCGGGTTAGTCAGGGCCTCTTTCAATTCCTCAGTAGCGGCGGCATTGGTCGGTCCACTCAAATTCTGAATTCTTCTTTAAGAGTCTGAACAAAGGAAGCGACTTACAGGCCGCTTTGGGTATGAATCTGGATAGGGCGGCCACCATGCCATTCAGCTGTTGAATTTCTTTCTTTGTGGTAGGCGGCCTCATCTCGGCGACCGCCCTACACTTCTCCGGATTGGCTTCTATTCCTCTTTCTGTCAGGTGAAAGCCCAAAAACTTACCGGCCCTCACACCAAAGGTGCAGTTTTCTGGATTAAGCCTAAGTGAATTCTTTTTGGCTTCTTTAAAGACTTCTCTTAGGTCGCTCACATGGTCTGGGTCGGTCATACTCTTAATGATCATGTCATCCAAATAGACTTCAGATATCCGACCGAGCTGTTTCCTGAAGATCTTATTCATCATACGCTGGTAGGTCGCCCCAGCGTTCTTCAGGCCAAATGGCATTACCTTGTATTGAAAATTACCACGATCTGTCATGAAGGCAGTCTTGTGGCGATCAGGAGGGTACATCGTAATCTGATTGTAGCCCGAGTATGCATCCAGAAAAGATAGTAGTTTGTAGCCCGAGGCACCATCGACCAGTTTGTCAATGTTGGGCACAGGGAAGGCATCCTTCGGGCATGCCTTGTTTAGGTCGGTGTAGTCCACGCACATACGCCACTTGCCATTCTTCTTCTTTACCAGCACGACATTGGATAATCAGGTCGTGTACTTAATCTCTTCGACGAAGTTAGCCTTTACTAGGTCCTCAACGGCCTTTGCTGCGGCTTGAGATTTTTCCTATCTTTGGGTTCGCCTTCTCTAGGCGACCGACTTAACTCCTTCATCGACCGAAAGTTGATGGCAAGCAATCTCTATGGGAATACCGGGCATATCTGATGCCTGCCATGCAAATTGGTCAGCGTAGTCCCTTAGGCATTCCACCAGGTCTTGTTTCACTTGCTCAGGTAGGTCGCTACCGAGCTTTACTGTCTTCGCTGGGTCGTCGCCCAACTGTACATCTGTTAACTCCCCATGAGGCTCTGGTCTTTTTAACCTGTTCTTTAGCTCTCGGGCTAAGTCGTCATCGTTGTCCTCTGGGTCGCTATCTGGATCATAACGAGCGTCCAGATCGGCGAGGTTAACTTGATGGCCTTCAGTGGTACTTTGCTCGCTCGGACCACGGTCAACCTCATCACAAATTTCTTGATACAGGTAGTGGATTCGCTTTGCTGCCTCTAGGTCGGCCGCCAAGGTAACTACCTGGTCGTCTTTACTGTAAAACTTCATTTTTAAAAATGCACCGTCGACGCAACGGGCTCTAGCTTGCCCAAGGTTGGCCTACCAATGATACACTGGTAGCAAGATTTAATAGGGAGTACGAGGAACGTCGTCCGGACCGTTCTGTACAAGGTGCTTTCTTCATGATCGTCACCAAAATTGACTAAGAGTTCGATCGTCCCCAATGGATAGGTGGTCGCTCCATTGAAGCCCGTTAAAGGAGTAGGCTCGGCCTGCAGAATTATTTCACTTCGATCCACCTTTAGCTTGTCAATCAACTCCTCAAACATGATGTCGGCCGAGCATCCTTGGTCGACCAGAATTCTTCGAACCTCTGTGTTGGCCATAACTGCTCTGACCACCAATGGAACATAACTGTTTGGCCTGCCATCAAGCAGATCTTCATCCCCAAAAGAAATGGGCGGTCTATTCGAGACCGGTCGTTCTGCTGAGGTCGATCCAACCGTTAGAATTTCATCCCACTTCCTCTTTGTGGCTTTGTTGGAGTCCCTGCGGTCCAACGGATTTCCACCATGAATTACCATAGCAACATTGCGGCCTCTTGACTGCCGAGTGTCTCGATCTTTAGATCGGTCTTTATCTTGGCGCCGTCCACAATGATGACGACGCTCTTCCTCTGTCCCGGCGAGTTCTCTGCGCTTTTCGAGGTCGCTCGCTTTCTTCAGACCTCACACACTTACTCAACTTACCCTTCTGGATAAGGTCTTCAATGTCGTCTTTCAGGGCCATGCAGTCGTTGGTGTCATGCCCTTTGCTCTTATGATAGCGGCAGTATCTCTTGGTCGGCCGAGCCCCCTTTTTGAGTACAAAAGGGTCAGGCCGCTTCACACCCACAAACTCATTGTTTTGGCATTCACTGTAGAAGTGTTCAGCCGAGTGCGATGCTCAAACTTCTTATCTCTAAAGTCCGGCCGGTTGTCTCGGCGGCTTTCATGACCTTTGGCCGGTCTATTTTGGTCTTCTTTGGGACGCGCGCGGGCGACCTTTTTTGCAGCCAGGGTTTCTTCGTAGGAAGAAGCTAAGGTCCTGATAGTGATTTAGCGTGAATTCTTCTGCGAACCTATGGTCCGGCCGAATACCACGTTTGAGATACTTTAGCTTGTCCTTATCAGATAAGTCACGAATGGTTTCGGCCTCAGTGTTGAACCGATCAATGTACTGCCTTAGCGTCTCATTCTCTCCTTGAACGACTGTGTCCAAGTGCTCCTCATACCGATACTGGCAACGGTTGGCTGTGTAGTGGGCTAAGAAGATTCTGATCAGGCCCTCCCATGAGGAGATGGAGTTGGGACGCAGTGATTCCCACCACTCTAATGATCGGCCGTCCAACGACTGAGGGAAAAGCCGACATTTCATTGTCGACCCCAACTCTCTATAGCTGCAATAATTGTTAAAGTACCGGATATGCTTGTCCGGATCCCCACAGCCATCAAACTTGTTTAGGTTGGGCGGCTTTCGCAAGTCTCTTGGAATTCTGTAGCGCCTGATTTCCCTGGTAAATGGGCCTTGGCCGTTCTGTACGTCGCTCGGCCCAAAGGGCTGCACAACGAGGCATGTCTCGCTACCTGACATTCCATAGAACGCTCCAGGTTGGCCAAAAGGTGGAAGTTGAGCTGGCCTTCTGGGTCGCTCGCTGTGACCCCTTCTTGGTCGCTGCGAGACGTCCTTAATTCTTCCATCTCGATAGTCTTGCAATTCTTCGCGAGAATCCCAAGATCTGCTTCTCGACCAACGTGAACCGGACGACTCGTAGGAAGAGTATTTGGTGGCGAACGGCCGGTATCAGGACGGTAGCTGGAATCCTCCTATTCATCATAAGAAAGGGAACGACGTCTGCGCACGTTCCTGCTTGGGGGCGACCTGTGTGCCCTAATTTGACGCACCGGGGATCGGTGGGTAGTACTTTCCCGGCGAGTGAGGCTCCTTCGAGGAGGCGATCGGTGTCTACGTGCTGGACGACGTAGGGCAGAAGGTTCTCCGTCTTCCGCACGCTGGCGGTCCGGAATTGACCCTCTTTCATAACGGGAGATTAGCTCGTCTCTATCTGCGATGAGCTGATTTTTGCTTTGTAACACTTGCAGAACGGCCTGAGTGATGTGTTCCGGCAATGGTTCTTCAATCCCTGCCTCGATCAGCTCGGCCGGTAACTGTTGTGGAGCGTACGGTTGTACCTACTCTAAGATCGGTCCGCGACCCTGCACCGAGTGTTCTTGGCGCGGATTTCCTTGAGATTCATGAACGGTGACGGCTACGCCCTCCGGGGTCTGTTGTTGATGGTGCTGCTTCCCGGAGGGATTGAGTCGAGATGAGGCCCGCGTTTGGGGCCGGTCGCGTGGAGCCATGGATGAGGTAGGATAGCGCTCGGGCCTCCCACTGTGGTCGCCAATTGATTGTACCTTGACCAATGAAGTGTTGAAGTTGTTGTCCGTTTGCTAGGCCGGTCGTCGAGTATGGAAAGGACCGGTCTTGGCTTCACGCTGAGCACCTCGGGTGGTACCTGCAAAGACACTCCGACGATCAAGTGAGTGGTCGCTCGGGCAGGTAACACAAGGTAAAGAGAACGTACCTGAGGCCATGTGCGAATGACGCATATATACTGTAGAGTCCGACCGTTTTGCGAGAATTTCGGCCGGTTGCGCAAAGTGCGCTCCAAGCAACGAGCTTGGGCCGGTTGTGCTAGTATGGGCCGACGGCCCAAATGCTATTGGAACCTGCTGGTTTTGCTGATACGCCCCGGAACAACGATAAATGTAACAATGGTTGTTGTAATATCACTCCATTTATTGAATACAAATGATACTTTTTAAAGAAGAATTATAGTGGTTTCTCACTTTCTCCGATCCTGTATGACTCAAGTGAGTGCAGGTTAAGCGTCTTTCATAGAAAAAGCTTAAATACCACTAAAAATTAGAGACAAAAAAAAATTAAACTGATTTCTAAATTTGGTGAAGCTAACACTTAGAGATCAAATTAGAAACCGATTGCTTATCGAAAAAAAAAAATTAGAAACCGATTTTTCCATTTTCTGTCTCAATTTTTTCATGCTATTTCAATATTAATTTTAGTTGTGCTCTCTAGTCAAAAATACAATTACCAATATTAAGGTTTAATTGTACTTTTGATCCCCTATTTTATTGGATCTACATTTAGTCTCTCCATTTTATTTTTCACATTTTGATCACTCAATTTTATCAAATCCGCAATTTTAATCCCCCTATTTTCTCGCAAATTTGATCCCTCAATTTTATCAAATCCGCATTTTATAGTCCCCCGTTAAATTGTCATCCATTTTTTGCCATAAATGTCAACGTGGCACACACATGTTGTACCGGCATTATCATTGGAAGTTCACATATTTATATTTTTTTTTTTTTGCAAACAGGCAGACTGCCAGAATTTATTAAAAGAAAAAAGAAAAAGACAAAGAAGAGCTAAGGGGGGACTATACTAAAACTTTTGCCATCAGAAAAGCTCAATCCAAAACAATAATAAAGAGTCCAAACAGAGCCTAAAACACTGAAGCCTAAAAGCTAAACAAAAAACCCCCAAAACCAGTCTAACTAGCAAAAGTGAGATAAACATGCTTGAAAACAGAAAAACCAACCAAATGTTGGCTAAAAAATGAAATCAGAAGATCCTTTAACCCTCAAGTCAGATCAGAAAGAAACAGAGACAGAACAAGCTTGAGCGAGTGTTGTACACTGTTGTTTTTTGGACCAATATATTTTGTACATTTTTAGGCTAAACCAAGAGTTTTAGTTTGCATTTTGTATATTATTGGGTGTCAGTATAACATGTACCTGCCACGTAAGCATCCAATGATTATGTCAGCGCGCACCACACACGTCAGCCACATTAGTACTTGCCTCAAAAATTAGATGGAAATTTAACAAGGGAACTAAAATTGCGGATTTGATAAAATTTGAGGATCAAAATTCCGAGAAAAAAATGAGGAGGCTAAAATTTCGAATTTGATAAAATTGAGGATCAAATTTGGGAAAAATAAAATTGTGGTACTTAAATTGCAGATTGGCTTGAGGAAATTTGAGCATTGTCTCTTGGGTACAAAGCTAGGAAAGAATACAAATTGTACACCGAATATTTTCTCTAGTGTGTCTCAGATGGTATCTTGTCCTTCCGCAAATGATAGTTATTACTATTCAAAGAAACTATCTTTATATCATACTTGTCTCCATCATTCAAGCAAGTAAAATACTCTCTCCGTCCCATATTATATGACTTTTTAGGGAAAAAAATTTGTCCCACAATACATGACTTTTTAGAATACCAATACAACATCAATTTTCTTTTCCGGTCATACCCTTCATTATTTAATATACCTCTTCCTACAATTCTACTTTTTATGTTTCCAATGTCATTAATGAAGGACAATTTGGTAAACTAACTCACAATCTCACTTTCCCATACAAAATTAACTACTTTTCTTAATTTTTGTGTCACAACCTTAAACGACATATAATAAGGACGGAGGGAATATCTCCTAACCAAGAGCTCTGATACCACTATAATGGGGAATCAACACATAAACACAATTCCAGAGCAATATGCAGCGCGCGGAAATAAATTTCTCAAACTTGCAAAAAACTATGAGGAGCAATAACGAATATGTGGCAGCAAATAGAACGATATAAAAATGCACAGTGAACACCGATATTTTAACGTGGAAAACCCCACAAACTAAGGGTAAAAACCACAGGTCGTCCAGACCAAAGAAATAGCTTCACTATAATCAAATAAGAATACAAGAGAGTCTCAAAAAAGTGCAAAAATAGTGCCAACAACCAGCCAATACAACAAAGCACAAAAGCTTACAAATGAGAACAAGAAGATGAAAAACCCAAAACTGTAGCATGTGCGAAGACGATTTCTCTTTCCTCGGACCTATTTTCGACGATCCAAACAGTGAAAGTGAAGATATATGTCTCATGAACTCTTTGTCCAAACAACAAAACGATCCAACTGTTAAGGAATCCAAAATAGCAGTTTAATAGGTTTGAGAAATGGGAAACACTTTCTCTCTTCTTTTCTCTCATTTGGTGGCTAGGCTCTAATACGAAATTTTCTCTGGTTCAACCTTAATTTAACCCTCTCCACTTAAAACAAGTGAGAAACATAATAGGCTAAAATATTTGGGCCTTTCTCCACGTAGGAAATGAATCCAATACCGAACACTCTAAACAAGGAATGAACAAAACTATATGTGTGACACTCTTTACCCCTGAAAGTAATTATAAATGAAAAAGTTCAAAAAATGAGTAAATTTATTGAAAAGAAAATACAAAGAAATAGCAAACACTAGAGTTTCTCTATTCTATCACCACATTTGTGTTCGTAGCTTCGAAGTTGTGTTGGTACTTGAGTACGTGTCAACTTTAGTGGAGCAGATAATTTGTTCGCGAAGTGTTTCAGGTGGGGTCAAGATACCTTATTGGTCAGGACAATTAGCATAAAATTTTATTTTAAATATGTGTAGAGTGACCCAAGCTTTTCTAGAGTTAAAGAGTCAGCAATACCTTAAGATCATTTGAATACTCTTCGGAGTTAAGGTTAAGAGAAGTTTAAGCCGTCGAGGACCGGTTAATACATAGGAAAGTTCTCTATTGTGATTTGAATGTTTGTGTGATTGATTTAATTGATTGACTGAGATACTTCTAGTGATATTGATTGTGTTGCCTTTTTTGATTTGTTTGATTGTTTTAAATGTCAAGAAATATTTCTATGCCTAATATGATTGTCTGTTGGATTATTGAAATGCTTTGTTTTTATAATTATGTTGAGAAGCATGATTTTACTTCATGATAGGAATAAGATAAACAAGTATGATTAGAAAACCAAGTTAAGATTGCATGATGAACTTATGTGTGGGAAAACAACCAAGAGACATAAAGATATATAGTGGAATGAACACTTAACCGTAGTGCAAAGATAGTACACGGTACTGATCAAGCCTCATCATATAGATTGCATATGTGTTGTAAGTCTACATCCCTGTGGTATGGGACGCACGAGGTCAAGTATGGGCATGGTCCTTAGTAGAAAGTTAAGTATCTATATTTATCGGCCAGATGGGGTAATGTTAGGTTTAGATTACTCTGATCAGTTTTTGGCAAAGAACAACTTATAACATCTGGACTCCGGAGTGACAGTCGGATGACGTTCTGCACGGATGTGAGAACGTTAGTAGCAACATAATATGCCCAGAGTCAGCAAATAGTATTCACACATAAATCATAGATATGATCAAAAATATAATATGTGAATAAAGGATAGAAGATAAGAAATAATTTGGTTTATTGTCTTTTAACATGTTTATATTGAGTTTTACCTTATCTTTCCATTTTTCTAACTTATACATGCTTCTAGACTCCTTAAGTCAGTCATTTAGCTTGCTTTGTTTTATGCGCTTATTTTCTGCTGTTTTGTAATACTCTTATATATGTTTTGAGTGACTTTAGAATAATCACATTTTTTTTCTGTAAAACCTCATAACATTATGTTTTTATATATGTGATCCACGTTCACTTATATAGATGTTTTAAGTTTTAAATTTATCCATTTTAAATTAAGAGGTTAAGTGTCAACGGTTACTATGATAAAGACGAGAGTCGTCTCAGACAAGACAACCGCAGATCAGCCACCCTGAAGTGCTTAATGTACATTAATCTCCTCGAAGGGCTCGAACTTGAAGGACTATGTATCAGAGGTGTCCAACTGCCAAGGAAGAGCCTACAAGGGTAAAGGAAGAATCCACAAGGGCCGACCAGGATGGTTCGAAGAGAGTTAGAAGAATCAACCTACCACAAGGTACTTTTGTACGCTTGATGCCATCGTACGTCACACAGGCCACGAGCACGCGACGTGTCTGCGCTAAAAGACAAGGTAAGACTATGTGGCAAGTAACTTTCGTACTAAGAGTAGTAGACATTCCACTACCTGGTGGCAGAGATTAATGGACCTCACTACTATGATACTATCTAAAAGAGAACACCATAGAGACCCTAAACTTGTATAAATAAGACATTTCACAATTGTCTTAAAAATATTCTTCTCTACACTCCAGGAGTGTGTCCTAGACAAAGTGATTAATTTAGAGGGTGCATGTTAACATCAAGATGACTTCTCCGGACAATCAAATAAGTGGTAGCTGACTTGGATCACATGATTAATTTGATGCAGCGATTGAAATCTTGTGGTAAAATTCAGATTAGATCTTAGATTCTGTTCTTGGGTAGAATCTCGTTGATGAACTCAGATCATTACAATGGTGGCCGGATTTGTTTTTGGCTATCTCAGCGTGCCTAGTTTACATGTATATGTGTGTACCATAATGTTTTTTTTGCATATCTGTACTATAAACCTTCTATAGAGTCTGAGTTCCTCTCCAGCGGTTACTGAGGGTGGTCTCTTTATCTTCTCCTGATGGGCTTAATCGGGCCTCTTCTTGTATTGGGCCGAGGTCTTCGTGTTAAGTTCGAAGATGGTCCGCCTTGCGATGTGCCGAGCCCAAAAGTTCATGACGGTCCACAGCCCCCAAGCGCGAGCTCTGTAAGGGCAAAGCGCTTAAAGTTCTTGATTGTTGTCAAGTTCCTTTGGAGTCTCCGTTGAACTTTATTTGCTTCTACATCTTGAAGTGCACCTGCAATCATATGAGAAGAAGAGCAGTAGTCCGTTCGACTTATCTTGTGCACATGCATATACATTGATATTCAGTTTGACTTTGTCATATCGTTAAAATCATGAACTCAGATAGCAGCCGAATCATTGAAGTCGAATTTTAAATAAAAATTGATGAGTAAATTACCCTCTAACTGAATGTCATTGTTATCATTGCGGTTACGGAAGGTCTTTGGCCGAGTTGATGACGAACTCGGCGGAGTTGATGAATCCATAAGAATCGATATGCTCATATTTAATTAATTAAATACTGCTAAGGAGAGACAAAATCTGGTGTTAGTTTGCTCGGTTGTTTCAGCTCCCTCCGGTGTGGGCGAGTTAGACTTAGCTGGCTCACTAGTAACTTGCTTTAACCTGTGTGGACAAGTAATTTAGACTTAATGTTGTGTTCTCTGAGTTGACTTCCATATTTGAATTAATCTTTGTCTTGACGACGAACTTTTGAACTGACTGGCGCGCTTTTTGTTGATTTGCGACCTTGAATTGAGTGAGTGCCGACTAGGCATTGCATGTTGTGCATCCCTCTAGGTGTGAGGTCAACATGCCCGAAGTGTCTAAAGAACTTCACCTTATGTGTTCGGTCGATGTTGTGGTTGAGCTCCCTAGCTCGGCTTTATTGGCTATAGGTCAGCTATATAGGCTTCTTATTCTTTTGTAGTCGTTGCCGATCTGGTGGTTTTTCTTTTTGCATTTGAAAAATGGTTGCATGGGTGGGTCTTGAGGCATGAGGTCAATAAGGTATTCTTTATGCTCGTTTGACGAGTTCTGGTACGAGCCCCCCAAGGCACGATTTTATTATCATCAATGGCCCTTAAATGGATGCACGACTCGGTTTGATTTATCTCTTGAAAGATGGTCTTGTGTGGATCTCTTCGGTCCTTGACTTCATTATGCGTTCCTTCCTTTGCTTAAATATACTCAGTTCAACCCGTGGGGACTTGACCTCGGTGGTGGTTTTCCTTTTGGAAGGTTTGGCGCATGGATCACCTCATGTAGGATTGACTCTTGGCTCACCTTGTGGAGTTTTGGCTCCTAGCTCACCTCATGGAGGTTTGGCTCTTGGCTCACCTCTCGATGGTTTGTCTTGCAGCTCACCTCTTGGAGGTTTGGCTCTTGGCTCACCTTTGGAGGTTTGGCTCTTGGCTCACCTCATGGAGGTTTGACTTCTTTTTTACATTGGTTGCCGACCTGGTGACTTTCCTTTCTGTTTAGGTTTGGTCTGTCCCAGGAGAATTTGACTTTGAGATAGTGTGTTACCTCAACTTGAGACGGGGAGGTGAATCTCAATGAGATTTGATATTTAATAGTCTTTTACTCGACTTGGGCCGAGAAGGGGCATCTCTTTGAGATTTGACTCCTTGTCAAGTCATTGCATTTGCTCAGGTCTTGGGTCTCAAACCTTTATATGAATAATTAACCTCCTTCAAACATGGGAGCATTAAGCTATGCGTGATTTAAAGGGATCTGTTTGTAAGCAATTTTCATTGAGTGCATTTCAATTTTAATGCATAATGAGCCCCCCAAGTGTGGCATAGTAGGGGTACACTTGGCCTTACATGCTTTGACCGAGTTGTTTTTAGGGTCAGGTAATTTTTGAGGGAGCCGATTATGCTTGTAGATCGAGCTCATCTTATTGATTTGACTATGTGGTTAGCCGTAGCGTGGTAGGGGTCTGTACTCGGGCTTACATGTTGTGTCCGAGTTGTTTTTGAGGTGTACACTTGCTTTTGGGCAAGTATTTTATTTTATCCCCCAGTCGGTGACAGGCTTAGTTTAGGAATAACCGGATTTCTGACTTATGATTTAGGGGAGGAACCATGGACTTAATGCTTGTTTGATAGTTTTATCCAATGGTTGATTTTTACTTACTTTAGAAATAGTAAGTTACAATCTACTCCCTTCAAATGTCCCTATGCTGATTTGACCTTTTATGATGATGAGGCCGAGATCTCCAGTTTAAAATGAATTGGAGGAGATAATCGATGGGTGAACTGTCCCTAACCGAGGCGAGCTTTGTAACACCCCAATTCTACCGCTTCGTTTTATTAAATATCAGAGTGCGTAAAAATAAAATTCATCATGCATTGGGACGTCACATATCAACCTCTCAAAACTTAAACAACGTGTGTTCAATTAGAACGTTCAGAAAGATACGCAGCATATCGTAAAATCATTTCAACATCGTATAATCCAGAACAACTATGAACATGATAACAATGGTCTAGAAATCATAAAACAACAAATAGACTAGTGTTCGTTTTCCCCCCAGGTGCTACGTATCAGAGCAACCGACATGACTCGAAAGGGATGAAGGAAAGGAGTCCTTCACTAGCGTGTACCGCACGTTACCACGAAGGTAACATTCAACAGTAAAGGGTGAGTATCTAACAGCATAAAAAGTATATGATAGGTAATATACTAGAGACTAGCAGCTATAATAACCATAGCATAACAACATTGTATTTTCAACTATCACGTAGCAACACCAACAATCAACAACATAAACAACAGCAACAAGCAACGGCAACATGAGCATGACATATATGAATGAAATGCAACCCACATCGGGTATATGCATGAGGTACCATCGTCGCAAAAATAGCCTCTCGGGCACAAACGTCGCTTTGAGCATAGCTCCAAGACCGCAGCCTTCGTCGCAATAATGCATATGGCATGCATGAGACACCATGTACATCACCTCGAAAAACAATCAACAACAACAATAGCCTCTCGGGAACAAACGTCGCTTTGAGCATAGCTCCAAGACCGCAGCCTTCGTCGCAATAACATCATCACTTAGGTGGTCTTACCTGACCCATCATCATCAACATCAAAGTGTGGTCATAGTTGACCCAACAAAATCATCAACAACAAACAACAACAACAGTCTACCAATGCACAACAACTTCATCAACCTCATCATTTGGTCATTTCCGACCCAACGACAACAACGTTAAATTTTAGTCTTATTCCCACATACCACAACATCAACATATTTGGTCTTTATGACCCACAACAACACATCAACATATTTTAATCATTCCCTGACGCAACAAGACATTTCCATACTAGTCGGCACGGTATGGCGGCGCCTACAAAGAACAAAACCAAAGAACATCGACACACTGGGGCGCCAAACAAAGACTAAAATTGGCGCTGGCAAAGAACGTGTGCCACCCTGCACTTCGACACACATACACTACACTTCGGCACGCATACACTTCACCTCGACACACACACACAGGCTTCGACACACATACACTACACTTCGGCACACCTACACTACACTTTGGCACACCTACACTACACCTCGGCACACACACAGGCTTCGACACGCATACCCTACACTTCGGCACACCTACACTACACTTCGGCACACATACACTGCACCTCGGCACACACACACAGGCTTCGACACACATACCCTACACTTCGGCACACCTACACTACACTTCGGCACACATACGCTGCACCTCGGCACACACACAGGCTTCGACACACGTCTCACTCACCTCGGTTACACTACCTCACTTCACCTCACTTGCCTCGGTTACACTACCTCACTTCACCTCACTCACCTAGGTTACACTACCTCACTTCACCTCACTTACCTCGGTTACACTACCTCACTTCACCTCACTCACCTCGGTTACACTACCTCACTTCACCTCAATCACCTCGGTTACACTACCTCACTTCACCTCACTCATCTCAGTCGTCACTTTACCTTTTACCTCGGTTACACTAACTCACCTCGGTTACACTACCTCAGTTACACTACTTCACTTCATTCACTCATCTCACTCGTCACTTTCCCTTTCACCTCAGTTACACTAATTCACCTCGGTTATACTACCTCAGTTACACTACTTCACTTCATTCACTCATCTCACTCGTTACTTTTCCTTTCACCTCGGTTACACTACCTCAGTTACACTACTTCACTTCATTCACTCATCTCACTCGTCACTTTCCTTTTCACCTTGGTTACACTACCTCACCTCGGTTACACTACCTCGCAACATATCGTCAATTCACCAAAACGCTATGTACAAACACTCACAATCATCAATTAACATCAATCGCGAACTATGATCAATTCACCAACACCATCACAGACAACATATATATATATATATATATTCATAGATCGTCAAACAATCACCAAGACAAAATCAAGAAAACAACATATAAATTCATGAATCGTTCAAACATATCGTCAAACACAACAACAAAACTACCTAGGCATTATAGAGACTACTCTCCCATATACAACCCAACATAACCCTTTATACTATGAGACTCCCCTTACCTCAAGAATTGTGGAAGATGAGAAATCCTTCAATCACCAAGAAAACGCAGCAACAAGGCTCTTTCTCCCTCAATTCGCAAGTCTCCTCTTCTCTCTTTCTCTCCCACGGTTTCGCGATCCTTCTTCTCTTCTCCTCTTCTCACGGCGTGTTTCTTCTTTCTCTCTTCTCCTCCTTTGCGCCGTCGCACTCCTCTCTCTACTCTTCTCTTCTTTTCTTTCTTTCTCCTAAGTGTCTAAGACACTAAACCTAGACCTTATGTACTTGGGCTCATGCGACGTTGGGCCCTTTTTCACTAATCCTTCAATTACTTGCACTACTCCCTCTTTTAATTAAATTACCACTCACTTTCTACTAACCACCACTCCTCATTTAAATCAAATACCTTATTATTATTTTAATATAGCCAACCAATATACCATTTAATTAAATTTATTAAATAAATACTTGAATTATTTTTGGGGCGTTACAAGCTTGGTCAACCTTGGCCGAGGTTTGGTGTCCATTGATTATGTTTTATTTGCTTTTGTAATTGTAAATGGGAGTATCCTTTTAATAGAGATGTTTTAACCCTTGAAGCACTACATTTTGCTTTTTAGTTGCAGTATGTGTGCGGAAAAGAATTTTGGCCGAGTGTCCGTGTTATCACTGCGGCTCAATAGTAAAAGGAATTTTGGCTGAGTTTATTAAGACTCAGAAGTTTAATTTTACCTCGAGTTTATTAAGACTCAGAGGGGTTAACTGTGGAGTGAAACATGATCCACTTGTTTTGTCCACAAGTTCCCTTTTTCTTACTTTAGATGCAGTAAGAGGGAATATCTCTTTTTTGCTAAAAGTTTTAACCCAAATGTTCCCCAGATCGGTTTGGGGCTTTAATTTTTTTAATAGCCAGGATCTTCGATGTGAAATTGGGGGAGTAACCATGGAGTAAAACTTGATCCAAGATTTTTGTCCAATGGTTATCTTTTACTTACTTTTATCGTAGTAAGTGGGAGTATCTCCTTAAAAAGGAGTTTTAACCCTTGAAGCACTGTATTCCGCTTTTTAGTTACAGTAAGCATGCTTAAAAGAATTTTGGTCGAGTGTCTTTGTTATCACTGCGGCTCAATAGTAATAGAAAAGATCAAGTAAAAATAAAAGAACATGCGGTTGTGAACGATGGAGTTGTTAATGCATGGGAAACATGTTTACTATTGAGCCGCAGTGATAACACGGACACTCGGCCAAAATTCTTTTCTGCACACATACTGCAACTAAAAAGCAAAATGCAGTGCATGGGAAACATGTTTGTTAATTGAATGCTCTAAAAGCAATTGTCATGATTCTAGAATTAAAGGGGATAAATATAAACTCAGCACCTGCCATTTCCAATAAATGAGATAAGCACTCATCTGGTTTGATATTATGTTCAACTATAGTGAAATCAATGTTTCAACATAACAAAATCTAGCTTTACTGAAGATGTTGTCACTAGAAGAAGTGAAGAATAATCGTGTTTGGAAGCTTAATCGAATTATCCGGTACAACAACAGTATCAATTCAAAGCACCATCGGTTACAAGATTAACAATATAGGTTGCAGGTTTGGTTTTACTTTAATTAATCAATAAAAATAATCAAATCAAATATATATATATATATATATATATATATATATATATATATATATATATATATATATATATATATATATTGCTTTTGGTAACTTTGAAGTAAAGAGATATTACTATTATTCAATTAATCAAGACATGAACCATGAAAAAAATCATATATAGGAAGTGTATCCTTTATGGATCGACATTAAGGGCTGGCACAGAAAATATATAAACTTACTTTTATAAGGAGATAATATAAGATGGGTTACAAGATAATGTATTTAATACTATACCGTTGTATTAAAAAGAAAAGGTTGCAACACGTATTGTAACACTCGTGCAGACAAAATGATATATTAACCATGAGTGATTCTGAATGCAACGTGTGAACGCCTTTGATGTACAAATGCATTTGCAGAAAATTAAAGTGTATGCATTTATGAAATGATGTCTGCAATCAAAAACGAATTAAAAAGAATAGTGATAATTGAGATATAAATAACTCATTGAACTTATCTTTGGGGGCTTGATCTCATCACGAAGCCTTTAAAGTCCATGACCATGTTATCAGTCTCCCACGAAATTCTCTCATGCATACGGTTATCATCATTGTTTGGTGACCGTTTTCGCTAACATGGTAAGTGGTAACCGTCATCATTTTTTGGTAACTGTCATACATGGTAGAAATCTGTATTTGCTTCTTCTTTCCGTGCACCCATCTTATCACGCAATCCTTATCCATTGGCTGTAGTTGTTGATGACGATCAGGGCGGATAAATTGAGTGAAACGACAGAATTCGAAATCGGGAAATTGGTAGTGAAGTTGACGATATGGTTGTTCGTCGGAGAAGACGTGTGGTCGGGAAACATTTTACGCGGCCCCACGGTGAGCGCCAAATGTTCTTGGATAGAATCTCGTTGATGAACTCGGATCATTACAATGGTGGCCGGATTGCCTTTTGGCTATCTCGGCGTGCCTAGTTTACGTGTATATGTGTGTACCAAAATGTTTTTTTTTGCATATCTGTACTATAAGTCTTCTATATATAGAGTCTGAGTTCCTCTCCAGCGGTTACTAAGGGTGGTCTCTTTATCTTCTCCTGATGGGCTTAATCGGGCCTCTTCTTGTATTGGGCCGAAGTCTTCGTGTAAAGTTGGAAGATGGTCCGTCTTGCGGTGTGCCGAACCCAAAAGTTCATGACGGTTCAGATTCCATCACCATTATGATACTTGCCAGCAAATTAAATTAGATAATTGGGAACTCCTTCCCTTCCCCGTAGGCATAACGTGTGCGTGCGCGTGCTTTTTGTATCTATCTATCTATGTATATTTATTTTTTAACGAGAGACATATTCAACATATTTGATGCCCCATTGGACGGTAGAATGCAGAGAATCTACAATACAGTAGCCTCCCTCGGTTGTTTACAACCTCAAATGTACAAAAACCTAGGAGAAACTGACTTACATGTAATCGTTGAAACTTTTAAGGTTTAAAAAATATTCTTAATTAATTTACACAAATTATTTGTCAATTATACAAAAACCTAGGAGAAACTGACTTACATGAAATCGATCAAAGGGAAATACGAGAGTTGGTGAGTTGTGTGCAAGATCTTCGTTTTTTCAATTCACATCGGATTGAAACACGAAATCGAAAAGAATCAAGATTTATGATTCTTAGGGTTGGGAAACACGAGTGAAAGAGTGAGATTTGAGTGAAACCACAGAGATCGGAGATGAACGGCGGCAACGGTGGTCTAAACACCAAATTACCGGTGTTCAACCGCACAAACTGGAATCAGTGGTCGATTCAGATGAGGGTCTTGTTCGGTGCGCAAGACGTGTGTGAATTGGTAGATGACGGCTATACTCCGGTGGGGGAAGGTTCTACGGAGGCTCAACGGAATGCGCAAAGGGATATAAGGAAAAGAGATCAAAAGGCACTGTTCTATATTCATCAGTGTGTGAATGAGAAAGTGTTTGAAAAGATCGCGGAGGCAAAGACGGCCAAGGAAGCTTGGGACATACTGGTGCGATGCTACGGTGGTGATGACACAGTGAAGAAAGTGAAGCTTCAGTCACTTCGAAAGACCTATGAAAATTTGAACATGAAAGAAGGAGAGAAGGTTGCAGATTACGTGGTGAAAGTCATGGAGATTACAAACAGGATGAAGACATGTGGTGAAGCTGTTACAGAACAGATGATTGTAGAAAAGGTACTTCGTTCTTTAACTGAAAAATTTGATCACCTTAGAGTAGCTATAGAGCAATCTAAGGACACTAGCACAATGAAAATTGACACACTACAAGGTAGTTTAGAAGCACATGAATTACTAGTGGACTCTAGATGTGTAGAGAAGTGCATGCACTTAAGGTTCATGTAGTCAAGAAAGGAAAGAATGGAAATGACTCAAATTGGAAAGCAAAGAAACAAGCTTGGCTAGAAAAGAATAAGAGTGATAACAGTAGTAATAAGGCTGAATCTTCAAATGTTAGTGGTAAGAATAACAAGAATTTCAATAGAAAGACAGGTGATTTTGATAAGAAACGTGTTCAGTGTTTCAATTGTGATAAGTTTGGACATTTTGCTGATGAATGTTGGTCCAAGAAAGATGGTAAGAAGGAAGAGGCTAATATAGTTGAAGAGGATAGTGAGGATGTTGTGCTTATGGTAACCGCAACTGAAGATGGAATAGTGGTTGACATATGGTATATGGACACTGGTTGTTCAAACCATCTGACTAGTAACAAGGATTGGTTAATAAATTTTGATCCTAACAAGAAAACTAGGATTAGAGTTGCTGATGGCAGAACCTTAGCTGCAGAAGGGATGGGAAATATTCTAATAACTAGAGAAGATGGTAAGATAGTGTTGGTAGAAAATGTATGGTATGTGCCTAGCATTAAAAGCAATCTTATGAGTGTTGGCCAACTACTAGAAAAAGGATTTTCAGTGACCATGTGTGATGGTAGGTTGGAACTGTTTGATCAACAAATGAATTTAGTGTTGACATCAAAATTAAGCAAGAATAGAACCTTTAAAGTGAATATTCAAGCAACTGAGACACAATGTCTCAGTGCTACTGATATGGAGGATGAAAGCATGTTATGGCACAAGAGAATGGGACATTTGAATTTTAGAAGCTTAATTAGGTCACTTGAATTCAAAGAACTTGGTTCAGGGTGTTCCTAAGATAGTGAATCCAGAGGGTACATGTGCAGTGTGTCTAAAGAGTAAACGATCAAGACTACCATTTACATCGGAGTTACCACCTAGGGCAACACATGCTCTAGGAGTGGTACATTCTGACGTGTGTGGACCATTTGAGGTGCCCTCACTTGGTGGAAACAGATATTTTGTATCGTTTGTAGATGAATTTACAAGGATGATGTGGGTTAGTCTGATTAAGTACAAGCATGAGGCTTTGACAGAGTTTAAGAACTTTAAGGTAAAGGCTGAAAAACAGAGTGGTCAGAAGCTGAAAGTGCCCAGAACAGATGGTGGAGGTGAATTCAACTCAAGGGAATTCGGTGAATTTTGTGAAGGAGAAGGTATAGAGCATGAAGTGACAACTCCATACACACCACAGCACAACGGGCTTGCAGAAAGAAGAAACAGAAAAGTGTTAGATATGGCTAGGAGTATGCTAAAAGAGAAGAATCTACCTCACACACTGTGGGGTGAGGCAGTAGCCACTGCCACATACATCCTAAATAGATGCCCAACTAAGAAATTGAAGGAAATAGTGCCACTTGAGAAATGGACAAATAGAAAACAGAGTGTTAGTGTCGTGACCGGGGTCTCGACGCGGACGACTCAAATATAGATATTCGAGGAGTCGCCACCCAATTTATTTTTAAATAGGGAAATTGAGAAAAACCTAAATCTAATGTTATCGGTCTGCGTAACTATGTTGGATTCGGGAGTCGGTTATGCGAAGGGAAGGGTGAAAACTAGTTTCACTGCACCCCTAACACATCTGTCCTAAGACAGTTACCCTAAATTTGATTTGTGCAATAATTACTAAGTCGTTTAATTATTTGTTTACCCTAAATAAGACTTAATAAAATTTAGTAGAAATATAATTATTTACAAATGACTAATTTAAGAAAATTTTAGTTTGACTTGACAGGGAAACCTGCTCCTACGTACTCTCCGTTGCAATGAGAGACTCAAAGTCACGTAGTTCTTTCTGAAAATTTGTTTGTTGGTTGATTTTAGTTTTGAAGGGGTTTAAGATCTAAGTCGTACGACTCGAGTCTCTTAAACCGGGATTGACAAGATGTACATCTCGGCCAAACCCATATTTTTTTTGTATTTTTGAAAATAGATGCTACATAAAAATAAACTGATTGTGGATTTTTCGGAAAACGTGTCATTCGGTTTTAGTTTTAAGGTGGTTTAGGATCAAGTTGTACAACTCGGGTCTCTTAAACCGGTGTTGCGGGTTTGATAAGATGTACATCTCGACCAAACCCATTTTTTATTTTTTTTAGTTTTTGAAGAAAAATAAATAAATAAATAATTTGTGTATTAAAAAAATGTTAAAACTAATAAATAAATAAATAGAAAACCATATACATAAATAAATAAATATACACAAAAATAAATAAATAAACAATAAATAAATGACAAAAATAAACAAATATGTACGTAAACAAAAAAAAGATAATAATAAAAATAAATAAATACAAGACCAACCTTAACACGATGAATGCCGAACCGGACCAAGCGATCGACTGAGTCAACCGTGAACGGGTTCCGTCTGGTCCATTTTGACCCAAAACCGCAAAAATCGCTTTGAGAACCGGAAAACCGACTCAAAACATACTAAATGATCAAAGATAGGCTTTTAGTGAAATGGGCCGCAAAGGCTTGACCCAAAATATCACTTAACCCGCCAATGATCTCCATAAACCTTCACCTCTCAACCTCTTTTATAGTCAATTGCTATGGGGTTGTTGTTTCTTGCAAGCGATGTGGGACTAAAACAAGATAGAAAAAACAATTCCCACTTGGAGAACACAATTCCCGTTTTTCTCAAACCTATCATCATAAAAATGCGATTCTGGATTCGTTAACCGTTGGATCGTCTATATGTTTGGACAGTAGGTTCGTGAGACATATATCTTCACTTCCACCGTTCGGATCGTCGAAACGAGGTCTGAGGAGAGAGAAATTACTTTCGCAATAGCTGCAGTTTTGGGCCATTTTTTTCTCAAACATCTCACCGTAAAAGTGCGATTCCGGATTGGTTAACCGTTGGATCGTCTTCATTTTTTGACAGCAGGTTCGTGGCACATACGTCTTCACTTTTACCGTTCGGATCGTCAAAAAGAGGTCTGAGGAGAGAGAAATTACCTTCGCATAGTAGCTAAAAACTAAAACCCGAAAATACGCAAAAAGTGACTATTTTTTGTAATTTTTTCGAAAAAAAGTGAAAAACACCGGAAAAAATTGAGTGTTCACCGTTGCCCCTCTGTGCTCATTTTCTTACGACATATTACAAAAAATGTACGTTTCATTGTATTATTAAAGTAAGAAATGAGTACAGATATGAACCTCAATTTTAGTCGGTGGTGTTGAAGGTGCGGTGTAAGGTTTAACGAAACCGACTGGCAGAGTTAAATTAGTATCACAAAGTAGAAAGCAATGCCAGGGCAAGATCGATAGCGGGAAAAATAAAAGACGATGCCAGAGCAAGATCAGTTAGCATGTCGGAAAACAGTGTCAGGGCAAGACCGATAGCACGAAATAAAAACAACGCCAGGGTAAGACCGATAGCGGAAAAAATAAAAGACAATGCCGGAGCAAGATCAGTCAGCATGTCAAAACAAAAACAGTGCTAGGGCAAGACCGATAGCACGAAAATAAAAGACAATGCCGGAGCAAGATCGATCGGCCAAGATGTCAGAAACGATGCTGTGGCAAGACCGAGTAGCACGAAATAAAAGCAACGCCAGGGCAAGACCGATAGCACGAAATAAAAACAACGCCAGGGTAAGACCGATAGCGGAGAAAATAAAAGACAATGCCGGAGCAAGATCGGATCAAGATGTCAAAAAAAAAGCGATGCTGTGGCAAGACCGATAGCACGAAAATAAAAGACAATGCCGAGCAAGATCGATCAAGATGTCAGAAAGCGATGCGTGGCAAGACCAGTAGCACGAAATAAAAGCAACGCCAGGGCAAGACCTATAGCGGGGAAAATAAAAGACAAAGCCGGAGCAAGATCAGTCAGCTTGTCAGAAAACAGTGCCAGGGCAAAACCGATAGCAAGAAAATTAAAGACAATGCCAGGGCGGAACCGATAGCAAGAAAATTAAAGACAATGCCAGGGCGGAACCGATAGCAAGAAAATTAAAGACAATGCCAGGGCGGAACCAATAGCGGGAAACTTAAAGACAATGCCAGGGCGGAACCGATAGCAGGAAACTTAAAGACAATGCCAGGGCGGAACCGATAGCAGAAAACTTAAAGACAATGCCAGGGCGGAACTGATAGCAAGAAAATTTAAAGACAATGCCAGGGCGGAACCAATAGCAAGAAAATTAAAGACAATGCCAGGGCGGAACCGATAGCAGGAAACATAAAGACAATGTCAGGGCGGAACCGATAGCAAGAAAATTTAAAGACAATGCCAGGGCGGAACCAATAGCAAGAAAATTAAAGACAATGCCAGGGCGGAACCGATAGCATGAAAATTAAAACAATGCCAGGGCGGAACCGATAGCAAGAAAATTAAAGACAATGCCAGGGCGGAACCGATAGCAGGAAAATTAAAGACAATGCCAGGGTGGAACCGATAGCATGAAACTTAAAGACAATGCCAGGGCGGAACCGATAGCAGGAAACTTAAAGACAATGTTAGGGCGGAATCGATAGGAGGAAAATTAACGACAATGCCAGGGCGGAACCGATAGCAAGAAAGAATGTGCCAGGGCTGAACCGATAGCACGGGGATGAGAAGGGAAATGACAGGGCTGAACCGGTGGCATGAAAGAATGTGTCAGGGCTGAACCGGTAGCACAAAGTTAGAGCATGCAATGCACGCCTTGCTTTGGATGACTCTTTTTATTACTTTATTTACAAATTACTGAACACAAATGTATGATTTTAGTCATGAAGTGGAATTCATGGATGGACATGAAATGTATGCAAACTATGACATGAAATGCATGAATTATGCATGAGTCTTGAGTTCGTGTGTAATGAAAGTTAAATTTACTGAATGCATTTTTCTTTTTGTCTTCTTTGTGCATGCTTCAGTTGAAACCAATCAAACTTGTCCTCAAATGGGAATTTATCATTGCCCTTTCAAGCTTTCTATTTTCTTTTATGATTATTTCCCACCTTTCACAGCAAAACACCCCCAAAATGGACCTTCTCCTTTTTTTTTTGACTGTCATTAGCTCTCTAAATCACGTCACTGATTCCAAGTTGACCATTATTGAAGCATTGCTTAATGAACATGCATGGACTCACGGGTATTTGAGGGCTAAGATTTAGTGTTTTCTGGATTTTTGGTTTGAAAGTGGAGGGTGCTTTGGAGGGAAAACATAGGGAGGACAAAGGCGACACAAGATGGTAGGAAAAAGTTATTATGGCAACCTCGAGTTATTGGGAATTCCATTTACTCGAGGTGCCCGACTTGCTGGGAATTGGCTGGGTATTGGAAACGAGTTTTACCACAGGAGAGACTACCAGAGGTAGCAAGCAAAATCTAGCTCACGATTATGCAAACACTTTTGCCCCGGTGTCGGTAGAAGGTATTGCCCCAAGAAAAGGCTACACGGGTGTGCCAAACAAAGTGTGACACGGGAGAGGACCTGCAAATATTTTGCATCAAACAGCTCAGGTGTGGAAAGGAAATTGTGACTCATGACGGGTCTTGCACAAGTTTTGCCTCAGTATTGGTGAAAGTTGTTGTTCGCAAGAGTGCACTGGTGTGGCAAACTTGATGGATGTAGGGTATGGAAAGGATTTTACCTCATTCTGGTGAAAGACATTGCCCTGAGAGAATACCACTTGGGTTAACAAGCAACATTTGACTCTTAAAGGGTCTTACGAAACTTTTCCCCAGTGTGGGGTTTTCTCGAGACTCTCAAGCTTATCCTTCACAAAGTTGCCCAAATGTACACTATTGTGTGGCCCAAGTAGAAGAAATTTCCCAGTGAACTACATAAGCTGCTCAATGTAAGCCTCATTCCCCTTTTGTACCCTAATTTTTGCCTAGACTGCCTTTGCAGGTTTTCAGCCTAGCGGGCTTTATTTTGTTTTTATTATCCCTAATTTTTGCCTAGACTGCCCTTTCGGGTTTTCAATCTAGCGGGATTCTCTTTTTTTTTCTTCTTTTATACACGTTTTTTAGAGCAAAAGAATAATTTAAAAGAAACAACTGATTTATCTCAAAATTAACATTAAGAAAATGAAAACAATCATGAATAAATCGGAGTGGGCTTTTGGAGGCTTGTAATGTGGCTATGGGTTGTGAAAGAAATGTGATTAGAAGGCTCAAAGAAATGTTTTATGGATATGGGTCATGAGTTATGGAAGAAAAATGGCTAGAAGGCTTAAAGAAATGTTTTTTGGATATGGGTTATGGGAAAGAAAGGAGTAGAAGGTTTAGAGAAACGTCTTATGGGTATGGGTAATGGGTTATGGGAATGAATCATGAATATTTAGTGCATTCAGCTTCCTCTTGTGTTCCCCAATCCTCAAATCATTCACATTTTTTTTAATTATTTTTTTCACTTCTGTGCTTTTTCATTACTTTTTCTTTTGTGCCCTAACTTTTGCCAAGACTAACAATACTTGCTTTCAGTCTTGCGAGCTTTATTCATTTTTCTTTTTTTCTTTTTGGAACTTTTTCCACTATCTCTTTGTTTTCATAACTTTGGAAAATTGAACGCACTAAATTCTATTGTAGTGTTGATCCTTGTCCAGGGTTTAGTGAATGGAAGTTGCAGGCTCAAAGGTGACAATGAGGGTTCTTTTTATGGGATAGAGAAAATAAATGGTCACTCTTCATTTGAAATCATGATTCCGCATTTTCAAAAATTTAATTTCAAAATAACATTCACTCTTTTACACATCATTTGCTCTTTATATTTTTTTTTGTCTAATTTTTTTGTTTGTTTTTTTTTTGGGGAAATGGACCTTTGAGATCTGATATTTGCTCACTGGTTCGTGCTTGAATGATACAACTAAAAGGGCTTTAAGAATTATCGCTTGAGGCAAGAACTCAAAAAAGGGTCAATGTTTTAAGGGGACACGGGGAGAAAGGATGGAGATGGGTTTATAAATCCATGCAAATCCATTAGTGTAAAGCTTCAACTAAGTTAACTTGGTTTCAAGCTTACATGACCAAACAAGTGCTAATGACAATCCTCTCTCTCTTTTGGCTTTGAATTTTTATTCAAGAACTGATTGTCACAACCTTATGTCTCCCTATTTTTCACTCATCTTTCCCAATATGCCCCAGGTATAGTGCCCCATGACATCTTTCCTCTCACCTTACTTCTCCAATCCCCGAATGACAAATGTTCCCAACAACTTTCAAGAGAATGATTCAATTCCATGAGTCTAAGCTTGATTGGTATCCATTTTCACGCAAGTACAAAAATTTAACATGAGTGAAGACTTAATGACGTCAAACTCTTTTTTTATTGATTTTCTTTAGAGAGAAAAAAATGCTACATGAGAATTGGTCAAAGAAACCAATATGTTATGAAATGCATGATATGAATGCAAACACTCATCCTAATATGTAACATGCATTTGCTTTGTAAATTTTTATTTTTATTTTTATGCAAAAAAAAAAATATAATGCAAATTTTTTGCCCCTTGAAGGGAATATGCTATGTGCTTTGCTTTTTTACTCATGAAGATATGCAAATTTTTTGGCATCCATACGAAGAAAAAAAAAATATGGAGAAATTTTTATGATGAACGATTTTTTCACAAATGAGTATGATGAATGACAATGAAATTAAAATGTACACTACATGCAATTTTTTTTAAGGACTTATGCAATACAACTGAATGACATGCGGAAAATCCTAATTTTTTTTTTAGATGAAATGACCTTTTTTTTACAAATGCAACATGATTTTTTTATGCCTTTCGTGCAAGAAAATGTAACATGATATTTTTTTATGCTTTTTTTGTTACGCATGAAATGCAATATACTTTTTTTTGATGTTTTTTTTGCACGCAATGCAATATATTTTTTGATGCATGATTTTTTATATGCATTAAATGCAATACATTTTTTTTATGCATGATTTTTGTGGGTAGACTCATGAGTGTGTTACCTCAAAATTTCGACAGTACATTAAATGAAGTTTTAAATGGGGTTGACTTCACATTTAATATTGTTCTGTGGGCCATAGGTCAATATTCAGGTCAGTACACCATGATTTCGACAGGAAAGGCAGACAATATGCAAGGAGCGCAAGTGAGCTTCGACAAGCTTAACTCTCAAAGCTATGAAGCAAGTAATACAAGAAGCCTTCGACAAGAGAAGACAAAACACTTCGACAGAGCTGGGCTCAACATTTCGTCAAGCGGTTGACAACGGGTTAGTCGAAAGTGCAGAGCAGCAAGTAGTGGGTGGTTACTCTCCCGTAGTTTTAGGAAGCAGTTCCCTTTTCCCCCACGATTGTTCCAAGGAGTATAAATACCCCTTTGTAATAGGAAATCAGGGTCACCACATTCTACAAAAAACTCTGGGAAACTCAACTTCCAAGTCAAAGCGAAACACGAGTGAAACAGATCCTTGTACGTGTTGGTGAACCATTTATCTTTCTTCATTTAATGCAAAGTTTTTACTTTCCTCTTACGTTCGTTGCATTTATTGCTTTTACTTCGCTCTCAAGTTATTTTCTTTCTACCATTCTCTGTTCTTACGTACTTCAAAAAACACGAACTCAATGGCAATTGTCAAAGAGATTTTCTAGTTTGATCTCACAGTCTCGATATTGAAAACTAGTGATTGTTTGCTAAAAACACCAGCAAACAAATTGGCACGCCCGGTGGGACCTTTGCCATTAATTTTGTGTCTTTTCTATTAGTATACGTGTTTGTATGCACTTGAGGAGTGGTAGAATGGTACGCACCAATTCTAACAACGCCTCTAGTTCCAGCCCTGTGATATCACAAGTGCAAGGAACAACAGTAGATTCTGCCAATGTCAGTGTTGGAAATGTTACAGGGACCATGGCCCCAGTAACATCAATAACCGTTCCCACGATGTCAATGGCCAATGTTGGTTCGACACCGTCTGTGTCCTTGCCACAAAGTATAGGACTTCCTTCTAGTCCTTATGTGGCAACAGGGAACAGTTTGGAGACACGTTTCCAGAATATGAGTCTACCCCCATACCCTTTTGGGGTATATGGCATGCCTACTGGAATGCCACATGTCTCGACCTTTTCTCCTTCACACGTCTCTTCTGAGGGCGTACTTGGTCGAAATCCTACTGCATTAACCAATGCGTCCTTGTTGGCATTAAGACAACAAGTAGACGAATACCAGTTACCAAATGTTAGCAAACCAAATGGGTAGGATTGCAGATTTCTTTGGGGCTCCTACAGGAAACAATAGGCAATTACCCAATTGTGGGAATAATGCGCCTAATACCCCACAGAGATCGCCATCGCAAAGCTCAAAGCGGTTATGGGCGAACAACAAGGGATGGGAAACCACGTCCCTGAGGTAGTTATGGTAAATCGAAACCAAAATGCCGATGAAGTTGCTCGACAAGTGCAACGAAATAACGTTTGCGCTCAAGACAACATAGCCACTTTGGTAGAAACCATAATGGCGCAGAATGGCCTGAACGTAGGTTTACACAGGCCTAATTTCATATCGCCACTGTGCGAATATGTCCTACAGGCAGAATTGCCGAGGGGTTGGAAAATCCCTAAATTTACTAAGTTTGGGGGTGATACCAATGAGTCCACTGTCGAACACATTGCCCGGTACATGACTGAGGCAGGGGACATAGCCCAAAATGAGAGTTTGAAAATGAAATATTTTCCAAATTCTCTAACTAAGAATGCCTTTACGTGGTTTACCACTCTACCCCCTGGTTCCATATATACATGGGGGCAATTAGAAAAGGCTTTTCACGAACAGTTTTACATGGGCCAGTCGAAGATTAGTCTTAAAGAATTGGCCAGTGTTCGACGTAAAGTGCCTGAAGCCATTGACGACTATCTGAATAGGTTCAGGCTGTTAAAGGCTAGGTGCTTCACACAAGTGCCTGAGCATGAGCTTGTCGAAATGGCTGCAGGTGGCCTTGATTATTCAATTAGAAAGAAATTGGATACCTCTCATTTGAGAGACATGGCTCAGTTAGCCGATAGAGTTTGACAAGTCGAAAGGCTTAAAGAGGAAAAGGCTAGAGTGAATAAGTTCAATAGAAAAGAAAACTCAGTTGGCTTTCACAAGAAAGAAAAGATAGCCTATGTCGATGAGCAATTCGACTTTGCGTTTAGTGATGTCGAATCTGAGGAGATAGACGTGGCTGAACTTAAGCCTGGTCCTCCCTATGCCTGTAAATTATTAAGGCCTGCAAATGGGAATAATCCCGTGGAGCCAAAGAATGATAGATTTGTGCCTAAGACATACACTTTTGATGTTACTAAATGCGATGAAATCTTTGATTTATTAGTAACTGATGGCCAAATCATAGTGCCAAATGGCCTGAAAGTTCCTCCTCTCGAGCAGAGGAAGAAAAAGGGTTATTGTAAGTTTCATAATTTTTTGGGACATACAACTGACCGTTGTGTTCTTTTCAGGGACATGGTTCAGAAAGCAATCGAAGAAGGAAGGCTCAAATTTGGGGACAAGAAGAATAAAGCACCTATGCAAATCGACGCTGACCCACTTCATCAAGTGGAGGCTATGTACGCAGAACCAGTTGAGATGAATATCAATATGGTGGATGCAAAAATGGTGGATTCTCCAAAGCCTATCAAACCTTCTGTTGACAAACTCAAAAGTGTTGTGCAAAAGGGTGTTGCTGTACAACATGTCACTCAGGAAGAATATAATGAGAAGGTACAATCTGTGTACCCCAAAGCTGAGGAAGAGTTGATAGACTTCACGAGCAGTGTAAACCGAGAAAAACTCGAGGTCATGTTGTGCCCAAGATGTAGTGCTGTGTTCGATAAGGAGGCAGCTAAAAGTGTCGAATGCTGTGAGGTTCGACAACCTCTAAAAAGGAAATGGCCAGACAAGAGGCCAAACTTTAGCTTTAAAAGAGGAGACCTTCCTTACAAGGTCAAAAGTTCGAACAAGGCTTCGACAAGCAAACCACAGTTCGCTGGCAGGAGCGCAGTCAAGAAGGAATTCGTGTTATCTGCCTCTGCTAAGCCATTTATTCCAAGAGCAGATCTCTCCAACGAAAAGTGGATACATGCTGGGTGTAGACACTATAGGAATGCTGCTCAGAATGCTGAAACGGTCAAGCCACGTACAGGTGAGGCCGCAAAGTATAATTACAAGAATAATTATAAAGGGAAGAATCCCATGACTAAAACCCAGTGGCGTCGTTATCAGCGCTCGAAGAAAAAGGCAAAGATTTTTCGTCGCGACGACGAGAAGACGCCAGAAGGTTCAAAGACGGCCAAGAATATGACCTCTAGAGCCGTGGGAACGACGAAAGTAAACATAGGTGCTGCCAATCAGGTAAAGGTTGGGAATAAGGCTAGAGGAAAATCTATTGTGATAGAGGAACCTAGGAGGCCTACTTTGGAGAGAATTTTTCCTCCATTAACATCATTGAAGAAGAAAAGCGCTTCGTTCGACATGGATGAAGACGTTACTTCAGATTTCAAAGATTCTGAAGCCAGTTTCGACGTCATCTGCAACGTGGTGTCCATTCTGCCTAGTGAGTATGACGCCGTTACAGTACCGAATGATGTCGAAGAAGACTTCATTGGAGATATGGCTAATCACAAGCCAATGTGCTATTATGTGATGAACAACGGCTGCGTTGAAGAGCAGATGGCCACTTTCGAAAGGCCAGACGAAAGCATGCAACACCATCTGAAGCCTTTGTACGTCCAAGCCAAAGTTAATGGTGTGGGTGTTAATAAGATCTTGGTCGATGGAGGTGTCTTTGTTAACTGATGCCTCAAGCAATCTTTGCAGACAATAGGGATGTATGATACAGACCTTAGGCCCCATAATATTGTATTGACTAATTATGAGGGTAAATCTGGCCGGTCTTTGGGGGCCGTTGAGGTGGAAGTGGTGGTAGGAACTGTCAGAAGGACTACCATGTTCTTTGTCATCGCTTCGAAAGCAAGCTATAATCTGCTCCTTGGGAGAGAGTGGATACATGGAGTAGGAGCTGTCCCTTCAAGCCTACACCAGAAGCTGGTAATGTGGAAGGAAGATGGTCTTGTGGAATATGTTGAAAGCAGACCAAAGTTACTTCCTTCTTGGCGACGTAAATAATGTCACCAAGGAAAATTTGAAAAACAAATGGCGAATATTGCGCCATGTTCATCTTCTAGTCAAGCATATATCTCTTCAGATAATGTGCTTTCCTCTGTTCGCCTATACCCAACACATGGTTTTGTGTGGGAAAGAGAGGTGATAGAAGGTGCAGATGTCTATCCTGAGGGTGTGTTACCTCCAACAGGATGGGACACTGACTCTTAAAAAGGTTTAGATGTCAGTGCCCAATGCTTGGGATAGAATTACGGCTTACATGGCCGAAAATAAAGTAAAAACGGCTTTGGAAGCCGAAATAAATCAACAAACAATGGCTGTCGAAGCCATAACTTCATCTGAAGAAAATGGTGAAGTCATAGATGGCAAGCTTGATTGCATTTATGATGACGAACCATTAGGTTTTGAAAAAGACCCTAAAGATTCGACAAAGCGCATGCAAGCTCAGGATCCAGTGGAGGAAGTGGATTTGGGAGATGGCCTAGTCAAAAGGCCAACATACATTAGTGCACACCTCGATGCTGCCTTCAAAACCCAAGTTGTTTCACTTCTGCAGGAGTTCAAAGATTGCTTTGCTTGGGAGTACAACGAAATGCCCGGTGCGAGTCGAAGTGGTGGAACTTCAAATACCTATTCGACTCAGAAGGAAACCGATAAAGCAAACACCGAGAAGATTTGCTCCTCCAATATTGGCTAAGATCAAAGAAGAAATAGAGAGGTTTGTTTCAAAAGCAAATTCATCGAGGCGCGCGGTATGTCGATTGGCTAGCTAATATTGTTCCAGTAATGAAGAAAAACGGAAAACTTAGAGTTTGCGTAGACTTTAGGGATCTAAATAATGCAACACCTAAGGATGAATACGCAATGCCTGTAGCAGAAATGCTAATAGATTCGGCAGCAGGATTTGATTATCTCAGTATGCTAGATGGCTACTCAGGGTATAATCAAATTTTTATTGCTGAAGAGGACGTGTCGAAAACAGCTTTTCGATGTCCAGGGGCATTGGGTGTTTATGAATGGGTAGTAATGCCCTTTGGGTTAAAAAATGCTGGTGCCACTTATCAAAGAGCAATGAATTCTATGTTTCATGATTTTATTGATGATTTTATGCAAGTATACATAGATGATGTGGTGGTTAAGTCATCCTCAGAAATTGGTCATTTAGACCATCTTCGACGTTCTTTCGAACGAATGAGGAAATATGGATTGAAAATGAATCCAACCAAATGTGCTTTCTGTGTACGTGCAGGTGAATTCTTGGGTTTTGTAGTGCACAAGAAAGGCATTGAGATCAACCAAAATAAGACTAAAGCAATTATGGAAACAAAGGCTCCTTCGACCAAGAAAGAACTTGATCTACTACTTGGGAAAAATCAATTTCCTTCGCAGATTTATTTCAAATCTAAGTGGCAAAACACAAGCTTTTTCGCCATTGCTGAGACTGAAGAAAGAAGATACATTCAAGTGGGAGCAGGTTCACCAAGATGCTTTCGACGCAATCAAGTCTTATTTGGTCAAACCACCAATTTTATTGCCTGTTATTGGAAACAAATTGCTAAAATTGTATATAGCAGCTTCTGATAACACAATAGGTAGCATGTTAGCACAAGAGGATGATAGTGGTGTCGAAAGACCCATTTATTACCTTAGTAGGGTTTTGATTGATGCTGAAACTAGGTATAGTCCAATAGAAAAACTATGCCTTTGCTTATATTTCTCTTGTACAAAATTGAAGCAATATATAAAGTCAGCAGATGTTTATGTTTATTCGCACTTTGATGTAATTAAACATATGTTGTCAAAACCAATGTTACATAGTCGAATTGGAAAGTGGGCTTTGGCTTTGCTAGAATACAACTTAACGTATCAGCCCCTTAAAGCAATCAAAGGACAAGTGGTTGCTGATTTCATAGTGGACCACTCTGTTGTCGAACATGAAATACATTCGTTAGACATACGTCCTTGGAAACTATACTTCGACGGCTCAAGCCATAAAAATGGAGTGGGCATTGGGATATTAATTATTTCCCCAGAAGACATTCCAACGAAGTATAAATTTAAAATTCGAGACTCTTGCTCCAATAATGAAGCTGAGTATGAGGCTTTAATAGTAGGCCTTAAAATTTTACTCGAATTGGGGGCAAGCCATGTCGAAGTAAAAGGTGATTCTCAACTAGTTGTCAAACAATTGACAAAAGAACACAAATGCATCAACGAACACCTTATTAAATATTTCGTCATTGCCAACACATTGCTAAAAAGGTTTACATTTGTACACCTAGAACATTTACCACGAATTGAAAATCACGTGGCAAATGAGTTGGCACAAATTGCCTCAGGCTACAAAGTGTCAAAGCAAAGCCTAGAAGAGTTAATTGAGATAAAAGATAAACTAATCTCATAAGACTCTCTTTATAATACTCCTTCGACGCTATTGTCCACACCAAAAATTGGGGGGGCAATAAATACAAATGAAGTGCGCGTCGAAAAACGCCACATTTTTGACGATATTGACTTAGCAGAAATTTTTGCTATTGACAATATGGTGGATGATGATTGGCGAAAGCCTATTGTCGAGTATTTACAAAATCCTATAGGCAACACTAATAAAAAAGTAAAGTACAGAGCTCTAAGCTACGTGTTAATTGGAAACGAATTGTACAAGCAAACTCCTGAAGGGGTACTATTAAAATGTCTTAGTGAAAATGAGGCATATTTAGCGATTTCGATACACGAGTGGAGCATGTGGCTCACATCAAGTAGGCCACAAAATGAAATGGTTGCTATTTCGACAAGGAATGTCTTGCCAACCATTTTAAAAGATTGCATAGAATTTGCTAATGGTCGCCAAGAATGCCAAAAACATCTTTGGAATCCAAAGCATGTACCTGCAAATGAGTTGCATTCTATAGTGAAACCTTGACCATTTAGAGGTTGGGCTCTAGATGTAATTGGAGAAATAAAACCAACGTCGTCGAAAGGCCACAGGTACATCTTGGTAGGAATTGATTATTTTACTAAGTGGGTGGAGCGATCACAGTTAGCCAACGTTGATCAAGAAGCGATGATAAGGTTTATTCAAAACCATATCATTTACAGATATGGAATACCAGAAACCATTACTACAGACCAAGGTACTGTTTTTACCGGTCGAAAAATGGTAGATTTTGCTGCTGAAATCGGTTTCAAGTTGTTGACTTCGACGCCATACTATCGCGCAAGCCAACGGTCAAGTAGAGGTCGCAAATAAAATCATTATTAACTTGATCAAAAGAACGTTGGACGTAAGCCTAAAAGTTGGTACGATTCTCTTGACCAAGTGTTATGGGCTTGTCGAACGTCGCCTAAAGAGTCTATAAACACTACTCCTTACAAAGTTAACATTTGGGCATGATGCGGTGTTACTGTTGAAATTTGTTTACAATCAACAAGGATTCGAAACAATGTGAAATTCCCTTTGATCACTATTGGGATATGATGATTGATGAATTAGTTGATTTAGACGAAGAAAGGTTGTTAGCTTTAGAGATGCTTATTCGACAGAAAGAGAGAGTAGCTAAAGCCTACAACAAAAAGGTTAAGTTAAAAACCTTTGAGGAAGGAGAGTTAGTGTGGAAAGTCCTATTACCTATGGATAAAAAAGATAGAGTTTTAGGCAAATGGTCACCAGGGTGGGAAGGCCCATTTCGCGTGTTGCAATGCTTTTCGAATGGCGCTTATGAAGTCGAAGAGCTAGGTGACGAAAATAGAATCTTTAGAATAAATGGCAAGTATTTAAAGCGATACAAGCCAACGTTAACTGAGATAAAAATTGAGCAATTATAAATAAACAAAAATTGTTCATAGATGGCAATGTATAAAGGAATGTCAAAAGTACATAGCCATTTTTAGAATTCTAAACTATTACAGTCTCAGAAGTTCGACAGAGTGGCCTTGTGCCTCTCCATAATGCTAACACTCAAGGAGATAGAGGTGTCGAGAAGGTGCAGCTCTTTGTCGAGGTCGGCGAGAATGGCTTAATGCTTGTCAATCTTCTCCAAGTGCTCTATAGCTGTCAATGCCTTGGTGGTTTTGGTGGACGAAGAAGCAGCACTCATTCTTTCGACAATCAGGCCCTTCTGATGCTTTGCGTTTGACAGTTTAAGTTGAAGTGTCTTTATCTCTTCGTCAATACGCGCGATCTCTGCATCCCATTCAGCGATTGCTTTCTCATCGTTGGCTGCTTGGGTCTCGAGAGCCTCGATGTCGTCTTGATCGGCCTTGAGAGAAGCGAGTTCTACCTCGCAGAGTTGATTCTCTTGAACCTTGCGCTTGGAGGTGCTCGACCGTTGGTTGATTAGAAGAGAAAGTTGCTCAAAAATGGGGCCAAATTCCATGAAGAATGAAAGGATGTTTTGAGGAGGATCCAATTTGGTGATCTTGTGAATGAGGGATTTTACCTCAAGATACACAGATGGATCATTCTCGATGGTCGTCACCAAATCCCCTTCTAATACCTTCGTCTTCAGCTGGCGAAGCAGGCTTTCGACCGCCTCTCGATTGATAGAACTTAGAGAGTTGTTCAAGAAGCGCAAATCAAGCGGCTCGACGAGCTCTTAAGACTCAACATGATCTTCAAGGCTGCCAAGGGATTCGTCTTCTTTAGCTCAGCTAATTCTTGATCGCTAACAGCGCTGTTGGATGACTCTTTGGCAGAAGCACCTTGATCTGCAGGCTCCTCCACTCTAGGCTCCCATTGTTCTTGATCGAGCATATTTTCTTGTGGATTTCGACGAGGTAGCCACCACTCCTCGTCTTTCGACTTACGGGATGTTAGGCTCGGAACTTGGGCGTTCTCTTCGACAACCGCTTCTACTCCCACATTTGGAACAAGCTCTTGAAGGGGAATTCGAGTGGTCGCAAGTGCACGAAAAACCTCTTGGCGATCACACCTTGAGGCGAAGAAGGGAAAGGAAGCATTGGAGCCGACAATTCCCGTTCAGCAACCTCAACCAAAGACTCAACGCCGGGATTCTCGACGAAGGTCCCACCTACCATTTACTGATGAAGTAATACTATTTAAGTTAGATTTGGAAAGGTGAGGATCAAAGAGGTACGTAAACGACGTCGAAAGGAAGGTTACCTTATGTACCTTAAGCCTCTTAATGGTTGGAGAAGAAGGTGATTGAAGGCTCGATGATGGTGATGCCTTGAGTGCCTTTGAGATTCAGTAAAGCCCTTTTCTTCGACCTCGAGTGAGAGGAATGTTGTCATCACTTTGTCGATGTGTCCGCAAAAGAGATCAAGTTATGGTACAGGTGATGTCACAAGAAAGTGAATGATAAAATCAAGAGAAAGGTCGACGTGTATCTGAGACTGTGAAAGTGGAAGGAATAGCCAATTTCTTTTTGGCTTTAGGTTTTTGAAGAGTTTTAGCTGTGTGGGTTGTCACCTGGAGAAAATTCCCAACATGAGTAAAAGCCATAGTCAACAGACAACTTAAGATAAGTGGAAAGTGCCATACCTTTTTTGGAGCGTTGTCTGGAATGGGATTTGCTGCCACTTCCTTCGTAGCTTGGGGAGAAGATTTCGAGGTGGTAGTTTTGCCCACCTTGACCTTCAACTTTGTTGCAGGTTTTTCTGAAAATGTCGGGAACATTGGTAAGCAATTGGAAATGAAGCCAAGTTATAAGTGGTTAAGACTAAAAAAGCTTTGAGTGTCGAAAAGTGTTTACCAGTGTTGTTCGAAGGGAAAGCTGCTACCAATTTCTTCACAATGTTGCCAGCAAAAGTATCAATGGCTTCCCCAGCAGCTTTGGTGTAATAACCGGTCCACCATTCATGAAATTTCTCAGTACATGAAAACCTTGGATTGAATTTGAGAGGTTCAAAGTTCAAGGCTTGGTAGTGAAATCTCTTGAAGGCTTGTTTATAAGCCACCTCTGATTCTGGACTTAAAAAGTCTACTTTGTGAAAGCATATCTTTTAGTGCAGGGAATTTGACAAAGGCCAAAGCGCCTAGCAAGATAACTTGGGAAATATCTAGTAATTCCCAAACTATTTTTTGTTTTGCGGGGGTGAGCCTAGTGGAGAGGGAGAAGGAGAGAGGTAAGCTTGCCAAATCCGGTTAACTTCCTCAGCAGGATCGGCGATGAAGAAGAAGGAAATGGTTGTTTAAACCATCTTTGGACCACAAGATCTTTGGACAAAAAGGAGCCATAGAATCTGTAAAAGTGGCACATTCGGGAAGATTTCGAAATAAGCTAGAAAGGATTCTTGGCGAGAGAGGTTGCTTGCTTAGGCTAAAGCTGCGCCAATCGAATACCTTCAGTCTTCGCTAGTCTCCACGGTTAGTCGAGCGGACTTGGGGATGTACAAGTTTAGTCGAGACTCAAAAGTAGCCAACAACCACGATTGCAAAGAACCATAGTGGGCCAGAGGCCAAAAATTTGGTGGCGGTTCATTCTCTCTCAATTCTATAACAAACATTATCAAGTTCTTTGGTAGAGAGCCTAAAATCAATTTGGCAAGGTTGATGTCTTCTCGGTCATGGAGCCGACATGCCAAAGGGACGTAAGTTTTGGAAACTTGGAGGGCGTGTGCGTAAAACGAAAATAGATAACCCACGAGTTAGAAAGGCCACATGTTCCATAGCGAGACACTTCCTCGAAGTGTCAAGCCTATGGTGCTCAAAGAATGTAGGGGAAAAGGTGGCATTGGTGAATTTGAAACCGTATGCATAATCGACGCGTGCGGGATCGAAGGTCTCTCCTAAGGGTTTCGGACACAGAATGGCAGCCACATCTAGCAGAGTGGGAGATAACATGCCACATTTGGTGAAGGCTATGGGTGGTATGATCCCAGAAGCGCATAGCGACCAAAAGTAGGTGCTATCGTATTTGGGCCCATACCTAGAGCAGTTGGATGAGGTCGAAGATGCCTGTTTCTTCGGACCTTAGCTTTCTTAGCTTCTACTTTGTCAAGCCAGTTTATGTAGTTTTGTTGGTCGAGCCTAGGAGCAGACCTAAAGACCCTAGAAGGGTTAGTCAGAAACTCTAAGTGAAAAGGGGTTTCAGCAAAGATTCTAGGTTGAAGGCGGACATGGCTAGGAAAAATCTCAGAAACTTCAGTAGTTTCCAACAAGATGTCAGGAAGAGGACCCAAATAGGCATGAGTGTAAATCTCAGCAGAAGGGATTAATACCTGGGTTTGCCACTGGGTAGAGCGTTCGTCGTTGATGTAAGGTTCATCAACGAAGCCATCTAGGGTTTGAATGTTTCTGGACTCATCGTTCCTCTTGGAACTCTCAGGTCGCGCCACTATAGCAGATGATGAAGCCATAAGTAAGAGAAAGTGAGTGCGAGTTGAAATCTGGGGGTAGAGTAAAGGAAAAGTACGAAAGTTTGAAACTTTGGTGAAATTTGAGGTTTTTGCAAAACGCAGGAATGAAGAACGCAGAAGGACTTCACAAGGTTTCAAACTGAGGAAAGAGGAATTTGAAGGGTTGTGGCCGTTTATATATGTTTGGAAGTGAACAGTTGTTGGCACGTTCGCCATAACTCGCGCGCACGTTTGCGACGTTTGGGAGGCGTGATGGCCCACCAACTATGCAGCGTGTGCCAATAAAGCGGTTCGTTTTACTGCGCAAGTAATGATGATTGTCTTTTTCGACCCTTTGTTGAAGTGAAAAAGCGGTAAAAGTGACCATTGCACAGTATTCAAAAAATGCCTTTTCTTAACTCCTTTCCTTATTCCGTCGAAAATCATTTTTTGGGGGGCAATCTGTTACCTCAAAATTTCGACAGTACATTAAATGAAGTTTTAAATGGGGTTGACTTCACATTTAATATTGTTCTGTGGGCCATAGGTCAATATTCAGGTCAGTACACCATGATTTCGACAGGAAAGGCAAACAATATGCAAGGAGCGCAAGTGAGCTTCGACAAGCTTAACTCTCAAAGCTATGAAGCAAGTAATACAAGAAGCCTTCGACAAGAGAAGACAAAACACTTCGACAGAGCTGGGCTCAACATTTCGTCAATCGGTTGACAACGGGTTAGTCGAAAGTGCAGAGCAGCAAGTAGTGGGCGGTTACTCTCCCGTAGTTTTAGGAAGCAGTTCCCTTTTCCCCCACGATTGTGTCAAGGAGTATAAATACCCCTTTGTAATAGGAAATCAGGGTCACCACATTCTACAAAAAACTCTGGGAAACTCAACTTCCAAGTCAAAGCGAAACACGAGTGAAACAGATCCTTGTACGTGTTGGTGAACCATTTATCTTTCTTCATTTAATGCAAAGTTTTTACTTTCCTCTTACGTTTGTTGCATTTATTGCTTTTACTTCGCTCTCAAGTTATTTTCTTTCTACCATTCTCTGTTCTTACGTACTTCAAAAAACACGAACTCAATGGCAATTGTCAAAGAGATTTTCTAGTTTGATCTCACAGTCTCGATATTGAAAACTAGTGATTGTTTGCTAAAAACACCAGCAAACAGAGTGATAACGAGGAAAATATATACAAAAAAAAAAACAAAGATAAGAGGAAAAGTAACTCCATTTGTGGTCTAATTTGGTTAGCCTGTGCTTTTGGGCATTGGGACCTATAGGGGTAATGTCTTTATTGTGAGTACTCACAGGGTGGTATCTACATCCTATGGAGATTTTAGGTCTCTAGAGCCAAGTACCCTTTTAGAGAGTTAAACACAACAGGATGTACATCCCGGAAGTGAGTACCCGCATAGAAGGATCGTGCTCTAGATGAGGAGTTCATGGAAGTCACATAGGATGTACATCCAGAATGAGTCCCACTTATCCTCGTTCTAACTTAGGTGTTTTTTGTGGCTCAGGTATGAGCTCAATTCTCAGTATGTGCTCACAGTGTAGGTGTAGTGTGTGAAGGGAGCATACAAACCTCAAAACTTAAAAATAAAATCACAAAATATTTCAATAAATACAACAAAACAACAAATAATACATGTCATCTAGCCTAGAGTTTATAAGGAACAATATAAATATAAAAATAAGATATATACAAAGAAAAACAATAAATAAATAAGAAACTAAAAGGGGTAAACAAAGTGTCCCTTATAATCATTTTGCACAACCAAACATACCGGGCTTGACTCTCACTATCCCCAGTGGAGTCGCCATCTGTCGTGACCGGGGTCTCGACGCGGACGGCTCAAATATAGATATTCGAGGAGTCGCCACCCAATTTATTTTTAAATAGGGAAATTGAGAAAAACCTAAACCTAATGTTATCGGTCTGCGTAACTAGGTTTGATTCGGGAGTCGGTTATGCGAATGGAAGGGTGAAAACTAGTTTCACTGCACCCCTAACACATTTGTCCTAAGACAGTTACCCTAAATTTGATTTGTGCAATAATTACTAAGTCGTTTAATTATTTGTTTACCCTAAATAAGACTTAATAAAATTTAGTAGAAATATAATTATTTACAAATGACTAATTTAAGAAAATTTTAGTTTGACTTGACAGGGAAACCTTCTCCTACGTACTCTCCGTTGCAATGAGAGACTCAAAGTCACGTAGTTCTTCCTGAAAATTTGTTTGTTGGTTGATTTTAGTTTTGAAGGGGTTTAAGATCTAAGTCGTACGACTCGAGTCTCTTAAACCGGGATTGACAAGATGTACATCTCGGCCAAACCCATATTTTTTTTGTATTTTTGAAAATAGATGCTACATAGAAATAAACTGATTGTGGATTTTTCGGAAAACGTGTCATTCGGTTTTAGTTTTAAGGTGGTTTAGGACCAAGTTGTACAACTCGGGTCTCTTAAACCGGTGTTGCGGGTTTGATAAGATGTACATCTCGACCAAACCATTTTTTATTTTTTTTAGTTTTTGAAGAAAAATAAATAAATAATTTGTGTATTAAAAAAATGATAAAACTAATAAATAAATAAATAGAAAACCATATACATAAATAAATAAATATACACAAAAATAAATAAATAAACAATAAATAAATGACAAAAATAAACAAAATGTACCTAAACAAAAAAAAAGATAATAATAAAAATAAATAAATACAAGACCAACCTTAACACGATGAATGTCGAACCGGACCAAGCAGTCTGACCAGGTCAACCGTGAACCGGGCTCCCGTCTGGTCCATTTTGACCCAAAACCGCAAAAATCGCTTTGAGAACTGGAAAACCGACTCAAAACATACTAAATGATCAAATATAGGCTTTTAGTGAAATGGGCCGCAAAGGCTTGACCCAAAATATCACTTAACCCGCCAATGATCTCCATAAACCTTCACCTCTCAACCTCTTTTATAGTCAATTGCTATGGGGTTGTTGTTTCTTGCAAGCGATGTGGAACTAAAACAAGATAGAAAAAACAATTCCCACTTGGAGAACACAATTCCCGTTTTTCTCAAACCTATCATCATAAAAATACGATTCTGGATTCGTTAACCGTTGGATCGTCTTTATTTTTGGATAGTAGGTTCGTGAGACATATATCTTCACTTCCACCGTTCGGATCGTCGAAACAAGGTCTGAGGAGAGAGAAATTGCTTTCGCGATAGCTGCAGTTTTGGGCCATTTTTTTCTCAAACCTCTCACCGTAAAAGTGCGATTCCGGATTGGTTAACCGTTGGATCGTCTTAATTTTTTGACAGCAGGTTCGTGGCACATACGTCTTCACTTTTACCGTTCGGATCGTCAAAAAGAGGTCTGAGGAGAGAGAAATTACCTTCGCATAGTAGCTAAAAACTAAAACCCGAAAATACGCAAAAATGACTATTTTTTGTAATTTTTTCGAAAAAAAGTGAAAAACACCAGAAAAAATTGAGTGTTCACAGTTAGTCATATGAAGGTGTTTGGTGCACTGTGTTTCAAGCATGTACCTGATGCCACTAGAAGGAAACTTGATGATAAGAGTAAGGTGATGATTTTGGTAGGCTATGACTCAACTGGAGCCTACAAACTGTTGTGTCCAGTGAGCAACAAGATTGAGGTTAGTAGAGACGTGTTAGTAAAAGAAAAGGAAAGTTGGGATTGGAATACTTCCAAACCAATTACTGATGCAGAGAAAGCTATTGAGGTTGAGATTGATGGTGACATCCTGCCTAATGCAACTGATATATACAGTACCAGAAAATGATGTGCAGAATAATGAGCAAAGTGATGACAGTGGTACTGAAGAGGAACAAGTTGAAGTACCTGCTCAAGTGAACAGAGCACGGAGAAATAGAAACTTGCCTCCAAGACTAGTTGACTATGAATTGATGCAAGATACAGAAATTGATAGTGAAGGTGACTAAGTACATATAGCTCTGCTGGCTGATGCAGAGCCGTTGAGTGTAGAGCAGACACTCAAGGAAGAAGTGTGGAGAAATGCAATGAAGGAGGAATTGAGTGCTATTGAAAGGAATGAGACTTGGGAGTTAACAAATCTTCCCAAGGACAAGAGAGCTATAAGTGTAAAGTGGGTTTTTAAAGTGAAATTAAGACCAGATGATTCAATAGCCAAACATAAGGCACGATTAGTGGCAAGGGGATTTCTGCAGAAGCATGGCCTGGATTATTTTGAAGTGTTTGCACCTGTTGCAAGACACGAAACAATTAGGCTTGTGATAGCATTGGCAGCTAGCAGAGGATGGTCCCTATTCCATATGGATGTAAAATCAGCATTTCTCAATGGTCAGCTGAATGAAGAGGTGTATGTATCTCAACCACCTGGCTTTGAAATAAGAAAGAAGCAAGGGATGGTGTATAAGCTACATAAGGCTTTATACGGGTTAAAACAAGCTCCAAGAGCTTGGAACATGAAGATTGACTCATTCTTCAAGCAAGAAGGGTTCAAAAAGTGTGAAGTTGAATATGGTGTATATGTGAAGTACACAAAGAAGAAGGATATGTTGCTTGTGTGTCTGTATGTAGATGACATACTGCTCACAAGCAGTAGTATCAAAGAAATAGAAAATTTTAAGAAAGTATTGATGAATATGTTTGAAATGACAGATTTGGGTAGAGTAACTTACTTCCTAGGGATGGAGTTTCTCTACACAAGCAATGGAATAATGTTGCATCAAGCAAAGTATGCAGCTGAGATACTAAAGAGATTTAGTATGAATGAATGCAAACTGGCAATCACACCAGCTGAAGCCAATCAGAAACTTGACTCTGATGCATAAGGTTCTGATGTGGATGAAACAATGTTCAAACAATTAATTGGTTGTCTGAGGTACCTGTGCAATACACGTCCTGACATTTGCTACTCAGTAGGAGTTACAAGCAGGTTTATGAGCAAACCAAAGGTCTCTCATTATCAGGCAGCTTTGAGAATCCTTAGATACATCAAAGGTACTGTGAAATATGGTATCTTATTCCCAGTTGCTGCTGCAAACTCTATGTGTGAATTACTATGCTATTCTGATGCCGATTGGTGCGGAGATAAGGTAGATAGAAGAAGCACCACAGGCTACCTGTTTATGTTCTTAGGAGCACCCATCTCATGGTGTTCTAAGAAGCAACCAGTGGTTGCCTTATCAACATGCGAAGCTGAGTATATTGTTGGTGCTGTTGCAGCATGCCAAGCAATATGGCTTAGTAATCTGTTGACTGAATTAGGAATTGAATTTGTCAAGCCAGTGAAACTGCTAATTGACAACAAATCAGCCATTAGTCTTGCCAGGAATCATGTCCTTCATGGGAGAAGCAAGCATATCGAGACCAAATTTCATTTCTTGAGGAACCAAGTTCAGAATGGAGAAATTGAAGTACTACATTGCAGAACTCAATTGCAAAAGGCAGATATACTTACCAAGGCAGTGAAAACAGATCTGTTCATCAAATTGAGGGATGATTCATGCATTGTTGAAGCTATGATCTAAGGGATGGTATTGAAGTTGTAGCTCACACTTCAACAATTAACCTTTTGAATTGTGTTTTACTACCTTTGCTGTACTGTAATAAATAGTGACTAAATTTACTTGTTGTAATTGTTTTAGATAAGGACACCTTTGTAAATTTACATTCCTTAGTTTTCACACGTGTAGCAAAAGAGGCACACTTGTAAAGTAGTATTGTTGATATATCTGATTCAACTGAATCAGTTAAACAATAATAACAGAATATACATTGTCAGTTTTTCATCTCTCTCTCTCTGTGTGAACACCCTTCTTCTTCTTGATTAATTTCTGTGAATGTGTGTGTGTGATTTGTGAGTGAATGTGAGATTCAATGGTGAGTGAATGCCATTGAACTCCAACAAAATTATGCAAGTATATATAGATCAATATATTGTAGCATTTCCAGTTTGAAGATCTAAGCATAATACAAGTCAAAACAAGTATGAACTCGTCATGCACATCACGGGGATCGTATGGTGTAATATTATGGGTGTCAAAATGGTCCAATTGTCCACCATTCATTCGGTCTGTACAAAAGATTTTTTTTTTTATTTTAAACAAATAGGCATCCCGTCATAATTTATTAAAAAATAAAGAAAGAGAAATATGACAGTGAAGAGTACAATGGCGAACTAGACCAAAATTCTTGTAATCCAAAAGAAAATTCAACTGATCGTCCATTACAAAAAAAAACACGGCTTTGTTTTTTTTATACCCCCACCCCATCCCCTCCCACCCCACCCATTATTGTTATTCCAATTATACCCCTGCCATTAATCAGTTTTTGACTTTCATTTATTTCACTCTGACTGGGACCCACAAGATAACGCATCGTATATACCTCGATGGAAGGTATATACGATTACATTAATTAATGAACGCTGACCTGAAAAAGTACTCGTCGTATATATGTCCTTCAAGACATATATACGATTGCATTATTAAATGCTTCGTTGACTACTCATCGTATATATGTCCTTCAAGGCATATATACGATTGCATTATTAAATGCTTCGTTGACTACCCATCGTATATAGGTTATATACGAGTGGGCTTTGAAGATCTAATCATATATACATCTGGGCCATGTATATATGATGTGAAAAAAATACCCATCGTATATACATGGTTGAGGAGGTATATACGACTGGGCTATTTTTTCGCTTTTTTTCTTGAGTTGCTATCTGTTTTGTTGGAGCAGATATTGACCCGCTACAAAGCAGCAGATGCCGACTCTCAGTTGGCGCCTGTTGATATTGATACTACATTAACTTTCACGACGGATACGGTATAATTTTGTTACTCAAGTTTGGTAAATGGAATTAATTTACTTAAGTACTTAGTAAGTTATATATTTTGTAGATATTTTCTACACGACAGTTGGAGGAGTGGGCAAAAAGTCGTTGATAGAACTATCGGTGTAGTTGTTGTTATTGTGAGATCTGAGAAAGCAACTGGAAAGAGGGGAAGGCGAGATAAGATTGTTTTTGTCTGCGAGAAACAAGGCGGGTTTACTAATGATTCAAGGGTTTTCGGTTCTAAAAGGAGAGGTTGTCCTTTTAGATTGAAAGCTACTTTGCCTTTTTAGAGCGTTCGGGGTTGGACTTGACATGGTGAGGACTCCTGGCCTCTGATTAGGCAAGCTTTGATTCAGGAAACAAAGGACAGGAAACCTTGTATTCGACATGTTTGGGAAGAACCGACTGTAAGAGCTTCGCAAAGCTTTAACTATCGAGTCATACGGACGTCAGCCGGAGTCAAAGTGGTTTGATTTGCTCGAGATGGGGTATATGGTTGCAACCGGTATAATGTTGCATTGGTTCGATTTTCTTTACCTATGAATTTCACTTATACGCTTTGAGAGAGGCACTTACAGTTCATCTAAGTTGAAAATCATATCTGCATTCGAACGAGCAAAATGTACATTGGTTGAATCTTTCAATCTCTCCCACTTATGCATTTGCCTCCTATTGCCCCACGGTGGTACCAAAGACTACGTCATCGAGAGTCCGCTTCATGGTTGCATCCGTATGCCGGACGTTTTACCCTATGGCGATCTATGTGTCCTCCCGCGCGGCCCCACCTCACGGTGATGCGTCTAGATGTATAGATTTAGCCGATGATTCTATTGACGGCTTGTAGATAGATTCACACATATTTTGTATTACACGTGTATATATACTATATCGCGTTTTTGTAATTATACGCGTTTGCTTTATCCAATATATCTACACCGTTGATGTTAATCAAATCGCGAGACTTCAAATTATAACTGGTAATAAAATCATAACTGCTAACAAAAACAAAGCCCATCGTATATATCTCTTTTGGGACATATATACGATGTCAAATTTTTAGCCATCGTATATAAGTTCATTTTGCGTATATACGATTGACTTAAAACGCATCAATCGTATATACGCACAATGAACATATATACGATGTCAAATTTTTCCCCATCGTATATAGGCCACAAAAAAGATATATACGATTCGTGTAATTTAGTGAAAAAAAAATATTTTTTGAAGGGCATTTTGGGAATTTCAGCGTGGGTGGGGGTTTAAGGGGAGAGGGTGGGGGTACAAAAAAAAACCCAAAAAACACTCATAGATTGGATTGGATCTATCTGCTTGACTTTGAGGATGCATGTCATCCATGCATTAATTTTTTAAATCCAATTGATTAAAATAACTACAAAATCAAAATTCATTGAACAATTTTGAACAATTATAAAAATACTTTTTTTTACCAAAAACTATTCTAAAAAATACTTCTCAGTTATTGTTCCGGATCGGCCAAACACTTGTAGGCCCAATCTAGTAAAGCCCATAAACCGCTTAAATGCCTCAAAAGCGCCAGATCCAATCACGCGGGAACTCGATGAGAACCAACCCCCGCGTCCGTTCTTAAGTTACTATTCCACCTCCGAGGGAACAAACAACTAAAGGTCACGTCTAGTCATTGTCGCTGGAGGATCTATAGAATCAGGGAGCCCAGCCCGCAACAACCATTATTGCGGCAAGACCTATCCAAGTCGAGGGTGCCCACAGTAGCAGTCCCTATAGAGGAACCTTTGGAACCTCTCTCAGCCTGATCCGTGCAGAACCTCAGTACAAAACTCTCTCTCTTTCTCACCAAAATTAATGAGCTATAAATACTAATTCTTTATTTATTATTTTTATTTATTTATTTTAAAAAATGTCAGATTTAGTTTTACACTCCCTTCTTTTAATTATACTGCCCCCTTGAAAGCCCAACTCGCAGACCACTTATTAAAACCCAGAAAATGTAAATTGGGCTTCTCTTATTCGCAAACCCTATTAATAATACAACCCTCTGCTCTACTTGCACCCCTGTTCTACTAATGCAACCCCTTTTTGTTTTTCTTATTTATATTCTTTCAAAAAAATCAATTTCTTTTACAAAAAAACCATAAAATTAAATAAATAAATATTCTCTTCAAAAAATCCCATAAAACCAATATTAGTTTTTGTTATGAAGTTCAATTTTAGTTACAATGTCATGTAATGTCACTACTAAATTTTAGAGCACTATTATGGGAAAAACATTGATCATGTGGGCCTTTCATAATATACTTTGGTACTCTTGCTATTTGGAATTTTGAACTTAGTGGTACAAAGGAAAAGACCCACTTCTCCACTAGCTACTCTTGCTATTTACATGTTAAAATAGTGATATCACAAAAAAAATAGATTTTGTATTCTTTAGAGTCGCTCTTCTCTTTCCATTCGTTCCCTTCGCTAATTTTTACTTTTGAATCTTCAAGCTACTAACATAACCATGCTTTTTTTGAATTTGGTTTTGTCCTCCAAGGTAATTTTCCATCTTTAGGCATAAATCTTATTCTTTTGGGGTATGGTCATGTGGCAAAGTCAATGACACCTATGCTATCCGTCTCATGCATGATAAGACTAAACCCAAATACCCAATACACAATCCTATAAATATTTAGTTAAATCATATGCAACAAACAATTGTATTTTCTTTTGAAGCAGCAATCAATTGTATTGGATAACAGAGATCACTATATATATATATAAACATTATTTTATGTTGTTGGGTTCTGTCTATAATTGAGAAATGGGACTACTTGAATGTATTTTGTCCTACCATTTTTAATCTAAAGTATGCAACATGAGTCATTATGGCAAAGAAATATACGATAACCCATTTAAATTGCGACACACGTATTTTTTGATAGATTTTTTGGTGAATTATTTTTTGATAGATTGTAAGCCATATAAAATGTAGTATAACCCTTTGAGGTATTGTATTGTGGCTGATGAATTTTTTTTAATGAGCAAAGTTATATTATAGCAGGTATAAGAGATAGTCAAACCCGATTATTAGATATCATGTTAAATTAGAGTTTATTATAGCAGAGATAGAAATACATTAGAGTTTCGCGCTGCTCTTTCAAAGTAGTGTGAGGAAGTATTTAATCTTTTGATTGATTGTTTTTCATAAAACAAAATAAAAGAAGGTACAAAATCCCTTAATGAGAAACTAACAACGTTAGATTCAACGATACAATCTACAATCGGGGAGAGGGGTCGTCCTGATCCCCTCAAGGGTTAGGGAAAATGATGTCAAACCTATCATATTACTTTTTCTAAAATTAATTATTACAAAACATTATAAGACAAGAAACAAAATCATTTTCTTGACAAAACCCCACATGCCATTTGAAATTATAATATAATTTTATATATATATATCACTACAAGAAAATCGCTGATTTGCCACGGACATTTCCGTGGCAAATGCACAAATTTCCGTGGCAAAACAACATTTGCCACGGACAAAAATTGGTGGCAAAAACGCTCGTCGCAAATCGTTTGCCACGGAATTTCCGTGGCAAATTTTTCCGTCGCAAAATCGTCCGCGGGCAAATTTATCCGTCGCAAACTGCGTGGCAAAATTTATCCGTCGCAAATTTATCCGTCGCAAACCCGTGGCAAATCCGTCGCAAAAATTTAAAAAAAAATTAAAAAAAAATTAAATCATAATTTTATTTCTTCAACCCATTAAGCTATTTGACAACTAAAGTACAAGGCAAAAGAATCAGCTAAAATATTGGTAGAACCTTAGACATGGAAATTAGATCCTTGAATTTAAATAAGTCAACGAAGTCTCAGTTGAAGTATCCATGTCATCATTTTAGATTAGAGGAGCTAAACAAAATTAATTCATAACATCAATGTAATCCAAATCATAAACAATAATCCATGTGAATCCAGAGTATATTGGTAACACAATGTTTTTGATTCATCATCAAACCGATGGGGTTGATAATATTTGAGAAAAACTAAAGAGTCTTCCAATTGTATCACAGTGGGCTTTGAAGAGCGAGAGAATGGCGTTGCTACAATCTAGACCTACAACCTACAAGAAATAATTTAACTTAGAACTTTTCTTATGAATGTTGTAAGCATGATTGAGAATACATTAAGGAAAAAGAAACAGCAATGTTCATGCAAGAAAGCCCAAGTTAACAAATCTCCGATTGTAAACTATAACTGATCAAATTAGTACCAATTAAACAAGGAATTGTGAGACTTAAGAATGTCAAACAAATAATCAGTACAAATTTACTACAGTCAAAGAACAAAAAAAATTGTGGCATCATATGATAACAAACTTTAACTGGGAAGCATTATAGAGTCTATCCCATCGAAACAGAAAGTTTAAGAGTAAGATGTCATCAAGGGTCTAAGTAGACAAACAAACCTCTTCAATCTCCTTGATTACTCGATCTGGTTCTGCACCTGGAAGATCTATTTTGTTCAAAACCTGTTACAAAATACCTACCGTTACTAAATAAATGTGTCCACGCGCATACAATCATATTGACATGTTATTTCATAAAATTATAATTATAACCTGAGAAAAGTGAAGGCAAAAAACAGAGGTAGGACATAAAACCATTTACAATTTGGAAAGGAAAAATCCTTTGCCATGAATTTGTGGCCATAGTAGAAACACTTTGTTTTGTGCCACATTGATGGTCTTACAAATCAATTTCACATAGAAGGAATTTTTTTCTTGGTGGGTTTGAAGATGAGTCATGGGCCTTTTTAAAAAACTACACGAGTTTATTATTTCAAAGATCAATAGAAGATAAAGAGTCTGAGTGAATTAATATAAAACTTTCACATAAGGAAAGTTAAAAGCAAAGTACAAGGATGGCATACTTACAGGGATAATTTCTAGGTTGTTCTCCAAAGCCAAATAAACATTAGCTAGTGTTTGTGCTTCAACCCCCTGTGATTTGTTTTGCTTAATGCCTAACTTTGAATGATAAGAGATGGATGCTTAGGAAACAATGGCAGAAATCGTTTTATAATCTGGAAAGAAAATGGAAAGCATAAGATTCAATATTTTTTGCACATAATTGAGAGGTACATCATACAACTCATCCATATTCTTTTACAAGACAAATTATGCGCAATGTATATTAATGTATACAAGAAGATGAATGGTGTTACGGATTGTATATACTTGGCATCAATTATTTGTTTTTTATGGAGCTACTAGGCATCAATTATGATAGCCAACAGTAACGAGTAAATAGTCAATAAAGTTGATATCGATTGTTACTACATATCAAAAACTAGGAGCAAAATCAATATAACAAGGAATTTAAGATAAGGGAAGGTAAATTGCTTATGACAATGAAGCCACTACCTTATCATCTTCTGGCTTGCCAACAATGTTAAGATCTACTGAATACATCTCTGCAGAAAAACATTGGGGAGTGTCCAAATGGGTGATAAACTTCAAGCACGGTATCCACTTTATGAACCATGCGGGAATGCTTACTCAAGCAAAGACAAAAGAAAAATAAATGCTAGCCAGAGGTAACAAACTATTATCATTCATTATGTTTTTGTAAATTGTAACAAATAAAATTCACGTAATCACTATGCGTACCATTTCAAATAGCTCTTCCTTTTTCTCCTTAAATGAAACCTAAATAGTCCACAAGTAAAGCATGAGCTATTACGAGCCAACAAATGAGTGGCTATAATTGAAATTCGTAAATATTATATATTATTCACTAAATATGCCATGCAAGTTATCAAATGAATATCAACCGGTTGTCACCTTTCCATAATCTTCGATCACGGCACCTTTCGTAATCTCCCACACGGCTTCATCGAACGGATGTATCCTATACCAAGAGTCACTTATCGATTCGAAGATAACAGAGAAAGCTTATTAACTTCATAGCAGAATGAATGACAAAAGCATAACAACATGAACAGAGAACGCCGTGTTTACCTTTTTGTCACACATGCCTCTTATTATTTAAAATTTCATGTTGCACTATTCGGGGTGCCCCTAATGGTTAAGGTGGGTTCTTTATATATAGGAACCTATTAACAATCCATAATTTAAAACAAAATGGACAATTATTAGTTTCTAGAGCAACATTACCCTTTGAAGATAATCTATTAATATCGTGATTTGTTTGTAAATAAATGTAACATACTGAGGGTAGATCCTTCTAGTGAGACCCTTGCTCTTGAAAAAGACAAGTTTCAAACTAAAAATGAATTGCCTCTTTGGAAAATCTTTTTGAGGTTGCATCCTTGAAGGCCACCTATGAATTGAAGAATCTGTTGATGCAACCCATATGTTATCATTGTGCAATGCCAATTGAAGAATAGGATGTTCGTAGGTGCAAAGCAAAGCAAACTACTCTCTCTTGTTTGCAAATCATCAAGTATAACTAAATGCATAAAAGAATTAGGCATTAGCAACACGAGCTTCACAAGTTAAACCCAACAAGGAGATGCCACATAAATTCAAGTAATAATAATGAAAAGTAAACTAATATTGATGTTATTTTGATGAAAGTTGTACTCATCAAGAGTCTCTCCCGCCATTGTAAACATGACTAAATGTCAGTCTTTGGCAAGTGCCCAAACAATTTGTATGAAGCGCATAAGAATGCACACATCTCTCTGTGACCTATATCCCAAAGCCAACAAGGAAATATGGAAAGATTATTAGTCAACCACACAAAAAAAAAAAAAAAAAAAGCTTCTAACACCATATGCATACATTACCTTATCATAGAAGTCGAAGATCACGATAAGCAAACACCGCAATAATGATTGTTAAAAATATTATAGCTGACTTGTTGGGAAAAAATGAAGCACGACTTAACTCGAACTAACAAATTATCGGATAGAAAGCAAGTTACAAAATTTGAAATATAAACATCAAACGAAAAAGTTGCAACTAAACTTAGATATTTGTTCTACAAACTCGCCACTAGAATCCGGAAGCAGAGCTCGGCGTTATCTGTATGCCCTCTAAGCTTTAGAATCTTTGATCCAGATCTTGTGTCCCCGGACACACGCACAACCTAGAGAACCCCAAAAATATATAAACTAATAACGTATGCTTTTAGGTCGGATAATATCCCATAATCTAGTGATGAAATTTGAGCAACTACACTTAAGCAGAACCATGTTTAACATTCCAAAGGTAAGAAAGCCTCAACAAATCAAAGCATGCTATATTGTACCTTTTTCGTGCCACCAGAGACAAGAATTGATCCACCTTCATTCATTGCCAATGCGTAAACAGACTCCTTATGGCCTTTGGCAGCAATTGGAATGTACCCTTGAGTTTGAGTAGGGTGCAAGGATATACTATTGCTTGAGCTGATATTTCGCAAGCTTGTCAAAGGTAGTGCATTGCCATTTGAAGATTCATCGGCCATAGCATCATTGCACTTAGAGACTGGAGCAAGTGCAGCTTCAATATCCCATATAAAAACCTCCCCACCAAGGCCACCAGAGGCAACAATATTGCTCTAAAATGCATGACACTATTAAAGGATCGCGAAATGGATTTGACAATGATACAAAATTCTATTTCAACCAAAGTGTCTACCAGACTCAATGTGGAACATTTAAAAACGAGAAAATGAACCTTTTCATGATGCACTTAATAAGAAGCATAGGAAGTTTGAAGTACATTACCTTTTCATGGCAGAAATCGTTTTATAATCTGGAAAGAAAATGGAAAGCATAAGATTCAATATTTTTTGCACATAATTGAGAGGTACATCATACAACTCATCCATATTCTTTTACAAGACAAATTATGCGTAATGTATACATTATACTGCATATATCCAGTATAATGTATATTAATACAGGAGTTTTATGCGCAATTCTACATGAGTGAAGCCTATGCTTACAGAAGTTTTATGCGCAATTCTACAATTCTCCTTGACATATACGAAACACAGCATTCTATCGGATACTTGAAGATCTTAAACATCCAATCCCTAAAAACATTCAACTGATCCAACAAACAAAATATTCCCAAACTCAAAACAGTTCAAAAACTAAATTGATGATCTAGGAACATCACATAGCAATCATATCAATCAAATTCAAATGCTTAAATAATATCAATAGCAACAACAAAGATAAAGGAAAAGAGAAGATATAGATCCATGAATAGATGACAAAAGCCCGACTCAGAAATTGTGATAGATGAAAGCTCTCGGCTCCCGGGAGAGAACTCATCCACTTTGCTCTTGACAAAAACATTAGCTAGGGATAATTTCTAGGTTGTTCTCCAGAGCCAAATAAGAAGTAATTTTAAGCTCAATTTCCATATCAAGCTAGAAGATTTTATTTCAAGCTTAATTTTCATAATTTACTTTAGTTTTCAAAGTTAGGCATTAAGCAAAACAAAATTAGCATACCTATCTTTATAGGCTGAAGCTAAAATAACTGCAATCAAACACAAAATCCATTGAGAAAATTACACAAAATCAACAAACCCCAAACCCTAAATACACAAAATCAAAAAAACCATACAAACACAAATCCACAAACCTAGCTCAACTAAGGAAAATTTGTCAAAAATACTGAGGAAAGCACCACACATTGTAGCTGTTAGTTAGTTTTGAGAATGACTGATACTCAATCTCAAATATAAGCTATATCGAACAAATATCTTTCTAACTCCTAAGTCGAGACCATATACATAGAATAATAGGTTGAGATACACATTGTAGCTGTTAGGAGTTAGAAAGCTATTATCAGCTATATCAATCTCTCAATCTCAAAAATAACTAACAACTACAATGTGTGGTGCTTTCACATTCAAAAGTTGTCACTATCCCTTTCCTTTGCACCCACATTCACAAAACTTATGAATATGTAACAAAAATAGATAAGAGATAAGGAACAAATAGAAAGATATGTAAACAAAAAATAAGTAACATAAATCGTATTGTGAGATTTCACCCGAAGCTAGTAGGATTAGATGCCAAAGAACAACATAGCAAAAATTTCACAAAAAATAGTATAGCTAATTGATGAAAGAATAACTTCTGCATACAGAACAGTCAACAATTGACAAAAAAATATATGAAACAAACCCCAAAGCAGGCTGAACAACATGCTAACAACAACTAAAACAACAAAGCAAAAGTAAGGAAAACCAAATGCAGATTAATATTACCTGAAGTGACATAAACATCCCTTTCTTTTATTCCTTTCCATTGCTTTCTCATTCTCCTCATCAATATTCAAAATTTCAAAGAATCAATACAGAATCACCAATATCACTATTATAGACAAAAGGAGTTGAAGAAACAAAAACCTTGCTGATAGAATATTAAATAATTACAAACCTTGCCGACAACTTTGCCCGGAGGACCAATCATTTGGTATCCGAAGATACGCCAAGCATCTTCCCCGAAATAGTAATGATATAAATTAATAAGAACAATGACAACATCAAAACAAAAATAGCACTGAAAGTCACCGAAATTTAGATTATCTGACTATTATATACTCTAACCTCTATGAATTCAAATTGAACAAAACAAAGCTAGTTCTCATGTGTGGAAAAGAACAAGAGCCGCAACACCAGACCAGGATTAGGATCAATTTGTTAAAGTGTTGATGAGAACAAAAGCTGCGATCTTTCCCATCCAGCATTTTGCTTGGCAAATGACATCCATTCCTAAAATTGTTTTGCGACGTTTCCTCATCCACGAAATCATTAACCCTAACACCAAACAAACATAAAACAAATCATAAACAAACACAAAATACCTCAACATTAATCTGTATTAGGAAAAAATGTCAGAACCCAAACAAAATCAGAAGAAATCAAATCCAGAATCAATATCAAATTCAAAGTCAAAATAAGAAGATGAAGAAGAAGGTGGAAGAGGAAATATGTGCTATCACTGGGTTTCGAAATTTTCAATACGGGGTTCGAAATGAAGAAGAAGACAAAGAAGAAAAGAGAGCGAATAACACACGGTTTTGAAATCAAACCCTAGGATCCGAAAATGAAGAAGAAAGAGAGGAAGATGAAGGGAGGAAGAAGAAGAAGAAGAACCGAGGTGACTGAGGGTGGTGTTCGTTGAGAGAGAGGAGACTGAGTGGTGCTCGTTGAGAGAGAGGCAACGGACGGAGGGTACTGTGGTGCGAGACGGCGTGAGGAAGGGTGAGAGAACGTGCGTCGTTCGGTGAGTGGTGAGAGTGATGAAATCAGAGAGAAGGGGAGAGAGATTTAGGGCAACAGGAAAGGGAGGAGAAACAACGAGCGGAGGGTGGAGAGGTGGAGGGTCGGAGGAGGAGACTGCGGAGAAGAGAGGGTGGAGAGTGTTTGTTGTTTTAGGGAAGCGTCGTTCTGTTTTGTTTAGGGAAGCGTCGTGCGTGTTATGTTTTGATAAATGGGTTGCCACGGACTTGCCACGGCATATCCGTGGCAAATTTCTAATCCTTTCACATGTCCGTGGCAAACCCCGTGGCAAATACCTGGCGGAAAATTTCGCGCCTTATTTTTTTACTTAGTAGCCGCCGCAAATCGGTGGCAAATTACCGACGGAATAAGCTCCGTGGCAATTGTTGGTGGCTAAAACAAGCTTTTCTTGTAGTGTATATATATATATATATATATTTCATTTTGTTTCAATTTTGATTAGCAAAATTTTAAAAATATTTAAAATATATATATATATATAGTATATATATATATATATATATATATATATATATATATATATATATATATATATATATATATATATATATATATATATAACACCACCTACCACTAGAAAGGATGTTATAGTTTTTTTTTTGGCTTAATTACAGTTTGGTTCCCCTATTATGACCAACTCACAATTTTAGTCCTCCAACTTTTTTTCCATGAATTTAATCCCCCTATTTTCTCAATTTCTAAAATCAAGGCCCCCTTCTAATTTGGTCAAACTTATTGTTGAGTTAATGAACCACTTGACCTATATTGTCACAAGCTGTCTCCATGTTGGATTCTGAATTAATTTTTTTAAGCTTATTATAAGAATTGTTTTTTAATTAATATTTTATAATAAGTAAAAATTAAACAAAAAAATTAAATAAAGAAAAGCTTCTCAGTTCTCACTCAGAACAAAAATGGCGGAACCCTATCCATCCTCTTCCTTTCCAAATTGAATTTGGTTAAGAGTGGTGGAAACAAAATCCCATTTGCCAATTCAGCTTGGCTTGCCACATCAACTAATGAGGTCCACATCAGCAATAGGTTTAACCAAATTCTCTGGGACCTTGATTTTAGAAATTGAAAAAATAAAAGAACTAAATTCGTGAAAAAAAAAGTTGAGAGACTAAAATCGTAAATTAAGTCTTTTTTTTTTCTTTCTGAAAAACAAAAAGGATGTTATAGTTGAAGCTGTCAGGTTTATTTTTATTTATGCTTGTACAATCAGTAAGACTTCAAATTTTCACGAACTCTTTCATGACCCCATAGCCTAAGGAGGAAGTTTCTAAAAGGATAATCTACTTATACCATGAACAAATTAATATGTTAAGCTAAAAAGTACAATGGTGGAGGATGACAAGGAAAAAGTAAAGCGTATCAGGTTCAATCCTTACTCCAGCATCCACATAGCACTTAAGCGTGTTTTACCATAAGACTATACTCTCAGAGATTAAAAGTGGTGTTTGACACACATATCAGTCTCATGCTGGTTTAACTTAGATGTTAGAATGAGAGGAGATACGTAGCAAAAACACAAAATCAACATTTAAAATGCCTATAATTAATTATTGCTTTAAAAAGTCGCCACAAATTATCAGCCTAAGTAAAGTTCACAACTAAATCCTATGCATTTATTGAACACAATATGGTCATGTTCAAGACTACAGGCCCAAGCTTTTCTATTGTTAACTAATACACCAGAGCACCACATTCACTGAATATATATTGCTAACAAAATCAGAAGCAATTGATTACCAAAATCCCCCCTTCACTCAATATTGATTCTGACAACTTTCTTAGCCCTTTCTCCTGAATTGGCACCTATTTCATTATTTGATGAAAATCCTCTTGCTCTTCTAGCCTGCTCCATAGATGGAAGTGACCACACCTGATTCGTGTTCAGCTGGCCGATGCGAGAATCTACAGTATTGCGATTCGCTAAATTCAGAAATAATATTATATTAATTAAAATATTAATATTATAACACAATACTGAGGAAATAATGACTTTAGACATGTTGAAACAGAAATGAAACTACCACTAAGACAGATTTATGTAGTCTGTTATCAATTAATAAATATAGATGTGATTAAGCATTCAAGTTTGGAAGCCAAGTTAAACGTGGGATGTAAAGAATACAAAGCATGGAACTTGTCGTTAAGGAGGTGAGGAAGTCTATTAATCAAATCCTAGCTACTAACATAGTTACATACTAACACATTAATATTTGCCTATAAAAAATCAATGCATCGAACATGTTAGAATTGTTGAGACTGAAACAGAGTCTAAAAGAATTGTTGAGACTAGTTATTTTAGAATTGTTGAGACTGAAACAGAGTCCAAAAGAACAATATGAATTTACCGTAAACTGTCTCACCGAAAAAGAGTCCGACGTCAACTTCACCGAAACGAAAAAGATACTAGTGCTTCCCAAAGGTTTCGACGCGTAGAATCCAAAAACGACGTCCGTTTTTCCATCCGAAGACTGTAGAGGCCGGAAAGTGCAATTTACAGCTCGCCTAGGGTTTTCGTACGCTGTGAATGGTGATTTGTTTGATAAAACAAAGGCTAGAATCGAATTCAGAAGGTGGTTTTGAGTAGGGTAGTGAAATTTGGGGTCAAACCGTGACCTAGCGAGGGAGAATGAAAGCAAAAAGGAGGAGGTTGGGGTTTTGGATATGGCAGAATCGTTCGTAATGTTGAAGGCAATGAGCAGTTCCTTCTTTTTCTCTCTATTAAAACTTCCCTCCTGATTTATTGTACCAAGTCCTTCCTTCTATTGTTTTTTTTAAAACAATTAAATATTAACTAAATAACCAATTTACTAAATAACTTTCATCACACAATAATTTAATAAATTAAAGGCTTAAATATCATTTACCCCCTGCAAACATCAGCATAATCCATTTACCCCCCCTGTAAAAACAAAAATTTTAAAAAGCCCCTTGCAAATAATAAGTGTTTCTAATTACCCCCTACAGGGGGGTAACCGTAAACGATTTATATTTTGCAGGGGGTAACCGTAAACGGTTTATACCCATTATACACTTAACGTTGTCAACATAATCTAACAGCAAGGGGGTAACCGTAAACAGTTTATATTTGTAAGGGGCATTTTAAAACTTTTATTTTTACAGGGGGTAAATGGATTATGGTGATATTTGCAGGGGGGTAAATGATATTTAAGCCTAAATTAAAACTACCACATAATAACAATAAAATACTTATATATAAAATAAATATATACTAATTACAGAAAGACGTACACAAAATTATCACACAATAGCCAATATACACGCTTAAATTAATAATACCTTCAAGAAAGGTGGAGTAAAAAAATCCTAGCTTAATAAACTTAGATTAACCTTTAAGACTGAACATTGCACGACATGAAAGAGAAAAAGTTTGAAAATCAGGGAAGTTTTGGAATCAAAACAAAATAAAAGCATGGGTTATCTTAGAGGAGAAGAGATATTTACTTGACAGGATCACAGTTTTGAGATTTTACTTGTAACAGCTCAAATGATGTTGCACAAAAGCAATTTGAGAAGTTCACTTCGCTAATATATAGAGATAATATAGTACTAAATTCTAATATGCATCCAGCAATACTGTTTATTGTTTTACAAAGTCTTTGTAGGACTTTTGAAAAATTTTGCACACTTAATCTTACAACACAAATAATAAACCATACTAATCCGTATGCAACTTTCATCATTTTCTCATGGAGCTTATGAGGAAAAATAGGATCAGCATGAATACAAGTAATCAGAAACATGCCAACAGATATCTCACCGAGAACCATTCTAAAATGCCGTGTAGTTCGCCTTAGTTAAAAAAAGAACCCATCTTATGGCATCAATAAAATTATGCAAGCTCATTAAACCCATGTATTATTTACGTCGAGGGACAATATGTTCTCATACAAGCAACCCACTATTTCTCAGAATTATCAAAGATCACTAACACTTTCAAACAACAGAGTTAAGAAATTTGATTGAGCTAAGGTCAGACTCAAACTCAAATGGAAAAAAGAAAGCTTACCTTCCTTCCTATGCACGTCATAATCAGGCAACTTCCCTATATTATTTCCTTTCCATGCTTCCTCAAAGCCTGCAAGCTCATCTGAAGCATTACAAAAGATCAAATATATTCATCACTGTCAAAGAACAAATTTCTACACTCTTGATGTTGTCAAACATACAATCATTAAAGACAGCAAAATCAACCTTCATTGAGATTGTGCAAAGTCTGTGTGGTATCAACCTTCCCATCTGAGTCGAGCTTCCTCAAAAATGAATGACCCTACATACATGCACAAATTTAACTTCTATTATCAAAACAAATTCTCCATCCCCTTACATACTACAGCAGAAGTTAATCAATGGGGCAAAGCACTGAGCAGCTAGCACCATATCCTGTACTTTTAGCCTTAGCATAATAATTTTGATTTTTTTTTAATGACACATCCTTTGCATGAGTCTTGATTGAAGAACAAAGCCACTTCCATACCAATTCCAACATTCTAACATTTGTTAGAATTTGGACTAAGGACCTAATTTAACCCACAAAGTTGACTTATAAACAGCCCAAGTTTTATTTGTAATCGATGCTGAACTCTCAACACACCCCATCACACTCAAGACCAGATATATGAAGTGTCGACTAGTATAGTTGGAATAATAGAGATCTCAATAACATTAATTTTTGCAGGAATGCATTAGTTGACTAATCTTATACCTTATCATGGATTCCTCTAGTGATCCTATGTTTTGCCTCGCCTTTTGTCGCATCAGCTTCTTTGCTTTCTTCCATCAGCACCTGAATCATTGATATAGATGACATTACTACTAGAGTAAAAAATAACCTTCAACATAATAGACAGAAGAAATCACATCGCATACCCCATCAGCCCCTCTCCTTCTGGTTCTCGTAGAACTATAATATGCACCATCGATACCCCCATATGTTACTCTGCTTGTCTGAAAAGAAAAATTGCGACCCCTTGGTTCTGATACGTGATGTTCATTTTTGTTACTCACATTACTGTTTTCCTCTTCTGCTAGTTTATAAAGGAAAACGTATATATATTAGTAAACCAAACAAAACAAAACAAGTTAAAATTAAATCGAAGACCTTATAAAATAAAGTGTGAAGACTGAAGACCCAAACAGATACGTGAGAAAGAAAACACAAAAATTGGTTCTCAAAAATGAAAAGTACCAATTTAGTTTTCAAAAATCTCAAATGTCAATCAAATTAGTCCTTGATGGAGACTAAAAGATCCTCCAAAATTATCTAAAAAAGGCTACTTTGATCAACAATTGAAGTTTATAAGAATAAGTAATAAAAAACATCAATTTAGTATTCAAACATCTTGAATATTAATCAAATTTTGTCCCTGATTGAGACTAGAGTATCCCCAAAATTATCCAACAAAGACTAGTTTGATTGAAATTTGAAATTTTTGAGAACCAGATTGATGTTTTTCATTATTTAAACACCAAGTAGGTCTGTGATTTTCTCTAGGAGCAGTTTATATTTTCACTTTAGAATAACAGCATAAGAACATTACCATTCACATCATCATCATCATCATCATCATCTGGATGCTCAATAGATGGCTCCAAGGGCGACCTCAGAATTTGCTGATGAGTTCCCTCATCATCAGAGTCTAATTCTTCTGCATTGTCTTCTGCATTGATCTAGATGATGCAACAGTAGAACTTGGTCCCCACATGCTATCAAATGGTTCAGTAAAAAAAGGATCATCAAATGGATCCCTGCCTCCAAAAAGACTTGGTTTCATCATACTTCTATGGAATAATCCAAAACCACCAAAATCTCCAAACCCTCTTGATCCAAAAACATTATCCCCAACTTCTCTACCCTTCTGCATATTCTCTATCTAATCTTCACAAGATGAAAAGAACATCCCAAAGAAATAAAATAAATAACCACTTTTAAATTTTACAGAAAAATTTCACCTTTTATACATTCAGAACAATGGATTTAATAAGTAGGCAACATATAGAATAAAAGAAATTTATACTAATCAATCATAAATTAAATTGACACATCATTAAAATGATTAACTTTTATTCTAGCTGCCTTGGAAAATTACACATACCATGAGCTAATCTTTGAAGGATAAGATTTCCTAAATTCTAGTTCCTTACCGCCATCTCCTACATTTCCACTATTATTTAGAGAATTTTTTGTCTTTTCAATACTTAAGTATCTCTCTCCATTCTCCCTCTAGCAGAGATTTAATACTAAATTCATAACTCTACAACTGCAATCAACTACAGGCGTGATCCGAACTTTTATTAACTTAGTTGACAGTGTAAAAAATCAATACACCAAACTTCGCATAAACATTATCCCTAATTTCTCTACCATTCTGCATATTCACTATGTAATCTTCACAAGATGAAAAGAAAATCCCAAATAAATAAACCACTTCAAATTTTACAGAAAAATTTCACTTTTATACATTCAGAACTATGGATTTAATTAGTATGCAACAGATATCATAGCATAAAAAGAAAACTATACAAACACTCAATCAGAAATTAAATTGACACGTGATAAAAAATGATTAACTTTTATTCTAGTCATCATCTTGAAAAATCACAAAAGAATAAGATTTCCTACATTCAAGTTCCTTATCATCTCCTTCATTTCCTCTATTATTTAGAGAACATTTTTTGTCTTTTCAATACTTGAAATATCTCTCTCCAATTTCCCTCTAGCACAGTTTTATACTAAATTCATGACTCGACAACTGCAATCAAGTTCAACTACAGACACGATCCGAACTCTTATCAGTTGATAGTGTAAAAAATCTATACACCAACGGATTATAATCATCAAAGCAAATATGCAGCATTAAGCGAACTTAGTAGCAACAAATTAACACATCAACAATCTATCCCTAACAAATTAAATTGTTGTTACCTATAGACACGAGAAGCATAGCGAAGTGATGAAGAAACGAATACCATATTTCAAGTCGAATTAAAAAACAACAAAAAAAGAGGAATTCGGAATGCAAAAGCTTTGAATGCACGAAATAATTAAATTTAATTACGCAAGTGAGGAATTTGATGAGGTTACCTTGCAAATAAGATGAGAATTCAATTGTGGGAAAGAAGAATGTAGAACTGAAACACCCTTTTTGGATTATTGTGGTCTCGATTATTTGAAACATTTGCACATTTTATATTGTGGAGAAAGGACATGGAGAGAACGCCACGTGGATTTTATTTTTCTCTATTTCACGAGAGCTAGAACCTTCTCGCCCTCGCTTCCTCTCTCTTCTTCGTCATATGCAAATCTTTTGGAGTATTTTTTTCCTTTTATTTTTATTAAAAAGTGCGCATAGGAACCCATTATTCTTTAAAATAATAAGTTAAATATCATTTTAGTTCCAGCAATTATAATGATTATCTATTATCTATTTTATTTCATGTAAAAATAAATTTTTAAAAAGGACTCTTGTAGAACTTTTTTTATTCATTTTAGTACTTAATACCACTTGTCAGTATTAGAAGATGAGAAATACTATATTTCAATCATATTGTAATTTTGTATTATGATTCAATTGTGTATTTACAAGAGAGAGGGGAGCTATTTATAGACTAGTTGATGTTGCTATTTACACCAATACAATTTACTAATAGCACCTTATTTACATTACTCTATTAACCCCCTACAAACTCAAATGTGGGCCTATTGTAGCTGAGCCCACTTTGAGTTTGGACCTAAAGGACACAAAATTAGACAAAGACAATGGTTTGGTCATAACGTCGACGAGTTGCATTGTTGCATGAACATGCTCGATCTTCAGTGTTTCATTTGCGATTCGTTCACGAACAAAGTACACATCGAGCTCAAGATGCTTCGTGCGATTGTGAAGAATGGGATTGTGCGAGATCATCACTGCAGAAAGGTTGTCTCAAAGAACAGTATGAGTTTGAACAGAGATTTTGAGCTCGGTCAAGAGGGAGTGAACCCACAGCAACTCGGCGGCAGCGTTTGCAATTCCACGGTATTCGGCTTCTGCGCTTGATCGAGCGACTAGGGTTTGCTTTTTCGCACTCCAGGAGATGAGATTTGGGCCAAAATAGAGGCATGCACCTGATGTTGATCGCCGATCATCTGGGCCGCTGGCCCAATCGGTGTCACTATAGACACAAAGAGAGAAAGGAGCAGAAGATTGAGCTGGTTGAAGCAAAAGCCCCAAATTTGAGGTACCGGCCAAATATCGGAGGATGCGTTTGACGGCACACCAGTGTTATTCAAGAGGGCTAGAAAGAAATTGGGATACCTTGTTGACGCTGAATGCAAGATCCGGTCAAGTGATGGTTATGTATTGTAAGGCGCCAACAATGGAACGACATTGTGTGGCATCAGTGAAGAGATATGATCCTTGACGACTAAGCTTTGCAGTGGAAGCAATTGGGGTAGTCATCGGGTTGCAACCGGTCATTTGAGCCCTCTCAAGAAAATCGGCTATGTATTTGGACTGAAGTAAGAGCATGGATCCCGTTTGCAGGTATTTTACTTCTACTTTGCAGTTTTTCAGGGGAGTGGCTATCAAGCCCAAAATTCCTTTATTCGGCTATTCAGATAATTTTGTATAGAAAGTTGACTTCTTTCTTCATTCAAGTAAGATAGTTGATCGAGAAAGGTCCTCTTCCACTGAGAAACTGAGGAGCGAAAGCGATGTGCTACGATGAAAGCCTTGCGGGTCTAACGCGACTTTCCCAGAAAGTATGTTGGTTTACCCAAGTGTTTTAGGGCAAATTCACCGTGTAGCTTAGTGATCAAATCATGTATAAGAGTAGATGAGGTCCCCGTAATTAATATGTCATCGACATAGACTAGCACATATATCTGAATACCATTTGTTGCATATATGAATAATGATCACATTTGCTTGCTTTAAAACCAAATTTAAACAAAGCTTGCTTTAGTCGTTCATACCATGCCCTAGGGGACTGTTTGAGCCCGTATAATGATCTGTGTAGCTTGCAAACTAGGTCTTTGTTGTCTGTTTTGAAACCAGGTGGTTGTTCCATGTAAATATCCTCCTCTAAATGACCATTGATGAATGCATTGCTAATGTCTATTTGTTGTAGATCCCATTTGTGTGTAATAGCTAGGGTTAGGAGTATTCTTATTGTTGATGGCTTGATGACTGGTGAGAATGTCTCACCATAATCCTTTCCAGGTTGCTGATGGTAGCCTTTGGCTACTAGACGTGCCTTATATTTGTTAATTGACCCATCAAGGTTCTCCTTGATTCTGAATACCCATTTACAGCCAATATCTTCTCTGTTGGGTGGTAATTCTATGAGAGACCAAGTGCCATTATTAATTAGGGCTTGATATTTTTCCTTCATTGCTGAGACCCATTCTAGTTTAGATAAGGCAGTTTTGACTGTTGTAGGTTCCACGTGAGTGAGAAAAACTTTTGGTTTGAGCTTGCCTGTTTTTGTTCTAGTAGACATGGGATGAGTATTAGTAGTAGTGGTAGAGGGTGGTGGTGGTTGTGGTATAGGTTGAGTTTGTATATCAATAGTAGTGAAGGGTAGAGAAGTAGCTGGTCGGGAGTTGTCTGGTTGAGGAGGGTGAGTGTGTTGAGTGGGAGTAGAGGTATTTGATGTGTCTAGGATAGGAATAGTGAGTGTATCAGAATTGGGAGTAGAAGTTGTACAGGGATCAGTAGGTGTATTTGGGTGGTGAGGGAAGTTGTAGATGAAAGGAAGGGTAGGGGTAGAGAACTAGAGGTAGCATCAAGTGGGGCACTTGGTGGTGTAGGGTTGTTAGGGAATAATGTAGGGTAAGGGAATTTTGTCTAATCAAACTGAACATCTTTTGATATATAAATTTTGCCATCTGAGTTGAGACACTTGTAACCTTTGATAGAGGGAGACAAGTCTAGGTTGATGCATTTTTTACTACGGTATTGAAGTTTGTTTCTATTGTAAGGAGTGAGTAGGGGGAAGCAGGCACAACCAAAGGACTATAGGTGAGCATAATCAGGTAGAGTGTGAAATAAGGCCTGATAAGGGGAAATAAAAGTAGGTAAGCCAATGGTGGGTAGTCTATTGATTAGATGAACTGCAGTTGTAAAACTGTGATCCCAATAGGTGAGTGGTAAGGAAGCATGAGCTAACAAAGCCAAACCAGTTTCTGTGATATGCCTGTGTTTTCTTTCCACTGTTCCATTTTGATATGAGGTATAACGACATGTTTTTCTGTGTTGATTACCCGATGAGGCAAGATGATTGGTAAAGGGTCTATACTCACCCCCCCAAATCAGATTGTAAAGCCTTTAGAGTAGCAGAGAACTGCGTCTTAACCATAGCATGGAACTGATCAAAAGCATGAATAGCTTCTAACTTTGCCTTTAGAAAATATATCCAATTATATTTGGTACAAGCATCTACAAAAGCAATATAATAAAAATAGCCTCCACTAGAGGGAGAGGGGGAGGGACCCCAAAGATCAGTGTGAACTAGCTCAAAGGGTGTAGAATAAGTGGTAGTAGAGGGTGGTGCATATAGTTTGTGTGCTTTTCCAAGACAACAAGATTTACATAGTTCAAATGATTTTGATTTTGGTATGGAAATATTACAATGACTAGGAATAGAATGAATTGTGCGACTGTTTGCATGCCCTAGCCTATGATGCCACAAAGAGTAAGGCGTGGCATCAATTAAAGTGGGGGCACAAAGATGCTACATTATTGGAATTTAAAACAACATTATGAAAGGAAACTGGAAAATTTAGTGAGCCAGTGACGACAACAACACTAGGTGGACAGCCTGGTGTAGCAATTGTGAAACTAGGCATGAAAAAGAGGCCATCAGAGCATCTATAGCCTTGGAGCAGAATTTCATTAGATGCCTGTTATTTCACAAAACACACAAATGAGTGAAATTCAAAATAGACACCATTATCTTCAGCAAATTTACCTACTGAAAGTAAAGTTCTTTTGAGGGAAGGGACATGTAATAGATTTTTAAGAGTATAAGAGGAAGTAGGATGTAAAGTAGAATATAAGATACTAGAACCAGTGGATTGGATCAAAGTGGCATGGCCATTGCCCATAGTGTCTTTATGAGGTCCTTTATAAGGAGTGCTATAGTGCAAAAAGCTAGCATTAGGAGTCATATGGTGAGATGCACAAGTGTCTGCATACCAACCTGAATTTGCAGAATTCTGTGGGAATTCAGGGGTTACACCACCTGGTACTACAGTAGTGAAAGCAACAAAACTTGCATGTGGAGCTGTGGTGTCAGTTGTAGTGGCTGGAGTAGTGGTAGATGCTGAGCTAGTGGCAGTAGATGATGTTGGTGTTGGAGGAGTGAATGATTCATCAAACCTATACCAACAAGAGGCTACTGCATGCCCATATTTACCACACAGCTGACATGTAGGTCAATTTCCACTGTTCTGTGCGGTAGGAGTATAGTTTGGGTGGTGATAGGCATTTGGATTACCCCTTTATCGAGCATGTCTCCTTCCTTTGTTAAACCTATATCTTCCACGAACATAGGGTGGAAAATTGTTGTGATGATAAGGTTGTGGAGTAGATCCAGCCACATTAGCTTGAGGTGATGGACTAGGTGCAGCCTGCACTGCACTTGCAGAAGGTGTAGTGGTTAATTCCTGTCGAAATTTTTCAAGTTGTGCTTCTTGCACTAGGAGCAATGACTCGAGTTCCATAAGATCAGTGTTGGCAGGTCTGCCATAATACATCATTACAAAAGCATTATACTCCTCATGGAGTCCTTCAAGAATGATATCCATTAAATCTTGGTCTTTGACCTCTTCTCCTATTGCAGCTAAAGAATCAGCCATAGAATGAATTTTTGTGATGAATTCTGAGATACTTTTGGTTCCTTTCTTGAGAGTTTTTAGTTCAGTCCTTAATTGTCGTGCTTTAGCCTTTAGATGAGCATAGAAATGCTTATAGATCTTATCCCATACTTCACTAGCATGCTTACAGCTAAGAACCCTAGGCAACATTGAATCAGACATAGTAGATAACAGCCATGTATATAAAGCTTGGTCTTGTACAAGCCATTTTGTAAAATAAGGTGAAAGTTTATTTTCTTTTTCATCTTCTAGTGTATCAAATTTAATAGGAAATTGAGGACTAACAAGTAACCTTTAAAGATTATGAGTAAGAATTACTCCTTCTACTTGTTGGTTCCATATCAGAATTTTTTTATCATCTAGTTTAATTCACAGTTTAGGACCAGTAACAAAGTGTGAACCTGGTTGATTTGTTGAACCAAAGCGAAAGATTGATGATTAGCATGTGATGTGTTCTTTTTCTTTTTCTGTAGCGCCTGTAATTGTTGTCATTGATGTAAGAATTGATGATACCTTTGGTATTGTCTTTGCATGGGTATAACTTTGTTATACAAATAATTGCGAGTTCTTGATGATTGAAGCTTGTGAATCTTGATGAAAAATAGCTATGGATGATGTTGATGCAGGTTTTGTAACAGAAAAGGCAAATGAAGTAGAATGTAATTTTGGAAAGAGAAGTGACAGGAACTGAAGCAAGATTGAAGAATGGTGGAAGAATAAAGGAAACACAAAGAAAGATTTTGCAGCTATGGTTGGAATGGAATGAAGAAAGGAACGAGAAGCACTTGATTGATGCTGATGCAGAGAAAAAGGAATGGAAAGGATGAAGAATGAAGCTCTAATGGAAAAGAGAAGCTTCCGTTATGGTGATGAAAGAAGAGAGAAGCGTGTAATGATCATAACAGAATTTTGTTATGTAGTTTTAGGCCAGAGAAAATGGCTCTAGATACCATATTAGAAGATGAGAAAGATATTTCAATCATATTGTAATTTTGTATTATGATTCAATTGTGTATTTACAAGAGAGAGGGGAGCTATTTATAGACTAGTTGATGTTGTTGTTTACACCAATACAATTTACTAATAACACCTTATTTACATTACTCTATTAGTCAGCTAATGCGTCACTTTTTTTTTTGTTTTTTTCCATAGTGGGAGAGTCAGATCTCTCACCTCTCACTCTCTGTTATCTCGCTCCTATTATCCATGGCACCACAAGGTCGACCTTCCACCAAAGGTGCTCCACGAGTTCAGAGCATAGATGAAAGGGGTTGCCTAAATCCTTCTGGCTAGTGAGCTCCAGGCTCTAGTACCTCCACCACCACTAGTCGCCACTGAGGCGATTCCAATCCCGGTGGACGCAGTTCGACAACTTCTTGACCTGCTCAATAAATGCATTTTTTAGGTGGAAATGGAGGTAGCTCCTGTGAGAGCCAACATGACGCCCAACTTCGGTTGTCATCGTGCAGTCCCCACCCCGAGGACGCTGGTGGCGAGGTGTAGTTCCCTAGTCTAGCGAAGACTCTATCATTGATCGCCAACGCGACGCCCTAGGGAGAGACGCTCGATCACCACCGAGCTCCTCTCAAATGTTGCCCGATTGACCTCACCGCCTGAAGAATCTCTTAGTATAAGCTCATCACTTGCTTCCTCTTCCTCTCATTGAAACTCTAGAAGCCAGGGTAGGTCTCCCGCCAGAGGGAGAGGGAGGCGACTAGATTAAGAAGGTCCCCAGGCAGATATGACCGCCACAATCCCTCCCTAAGAGACACTGTCGTGACACATCGAGCCCACTCGGCGGGGATTATTCACTTGGAGGATCGACGACTGTCCAATTCTGAGGACATTGGAGAAACCTCCTAATTTGAATATGTATGACGACATTGGTGGCCTAGACGGTCACTTGACTAATTTGAGCTCATGCTGCAATACTGAGGCACAACTCTTTCCTGGTTTAGAAGTTTGAGACCAAACTCAGTTTCTTCTTGGTCCCGATTCACGAAATTATTCTCGACACGGTTCGCGCCTCTAGGTCAAGTCAAGTGAAGTCGAGAGCGATCCGTCAAGGGGAGAATGAGATTCTCGGATAATATGTAGAAAGATGTATGTAAGTTTGTGACCAATTTTTCTTACGAAAAACTACTATATATACTAGGAAGAAAGTCATAACTGCCTACAACGGCAAACACATTTAAATTTAAAAACTAATAACTGCTAAGCCTTCGACAGCATAGTGACTACAGTCTTCGACAGTATTGTTACTGCACTATTCGACGATCTCTTCCTAGCCTGGATCTCGCTATCAAACTTTGCTCTTCTTTTGGTCGAAATCTTCGCTTTCAAGTCTTCAATTCCACTAAGTTCTTGTAGTGGTCGAAGGTCACCTTTGACACACCCTCTTAATGTCGAAGATCAACATTTCATCCTTTGAAGTGATGAGTCAAACCTCGTTTACTGCATTTATTTAGCCTGTCGAAAATACAGGCTAGCACACGCTTCTAGGCTTTGGGTCTTATTTGAGCAGTATAGTAATTTCTTGATTAATTCTTGTTTTTATTGCATATTGACCCCTATATACTCTGCAGGCCATAACTTTGTCTGTGGTTATCCGATTGAGGCATCCGAGCTTGTCTTGGAAAGCTAAGGAACAGATCTACAAATATTCTGTTGAGCGCAAAACCCAATTCGGAAGTTTGGAAGGCCAAAACTGCAAAATACGGAAGCAGTTTAATGTAAAACGAGTTTCGGGCCGTATATTAGTTTGTTAACGGGGTTTTGTCCAAGAACCCATTAAGGGATTAGTTTTTTTCGTTTTAGTCTTATAGACTTGGCTGGAGCAGCCGTCTTTCACCTTCTTACACATTATCATACACTTTACAAAACTTTTGTGCTCTCCATTGAAGCCTAAACTCCTAAGTCGATTCACCGATGAAAGGCTACTGTTTACGGATTTTGAGATTCGGTGTCTAATGTTATTTCGTTGGTAGTTTTCAGTTCTTTCTTCTCTATCAATTCCACATTTTAATTCTTTGCTTGCAATTTTCGTCTTTGTGTGATGCTTAATTTCCCAAATTTGGTTTACTTGCAATACGCGAATTTTTCATGTATGGCGCGCTTGTTTATATGTGAATCTGTTTTTCGCAACTCTTAACTATTCGAGTTATTTAATCGCTTGTTTTATTTAATTGAGTAGTAATTGATAGAGGATTGATTGACTTTAGTTATGATATCGGTTGTGTTTAGTGGCGCTTGTTCACTATCACGATTGTTTGAACACGCTGTTTTGACGCTTGCTTTAAAACGATGTGATTTCGTATAAACGAATTGACGCTTGCTTGATTAGTTTATTATCAATCAAGAACTGAAACCTTGAACGAGTCTTGCACGATTATTTTGGAATCGATGATAAATCCAAGACGCGCACCCGGAAATCGATGGATCGTTTGTCTCTCTGAATTGTTAAACCCATTAAATTGAAATCGTTTTCATCAAAACCCCCCTGTTTTACTGTTAACTTTGCTTTTGATTTTGGTAATTTCAGTGTCATTTCCTCACTCTGCTTGAAACCCGATCTCAACCTCAAGAAATGCTAGAGCCCCCAGTGACAGCCCTCGAGGTGAATCTATCCGACGTAGATTCCCGTTATGATCTCGACAGTCCTGAAGAGGAGTCTGATGAAAAACTGGCCAAAGAGCTCAAAAAGGGAACAAACGCCCCGAACCCTAGGGCACTTTCCTCGAGGTCCCATTAGGCGATGACCCAAGCAAAACTTTCAAGATAGGCGCTGATCTCAGCGACGTGGTAAGAGAAGCCTTAACTGCCTGTGTACGACACAACACCAATCTCTTTGCCTGATTCGCTTCTGAAATGTCGGGCATTTCTCTTGAAGTTGCGTGTCACCACCTGGCCGTGAACCCCAACGCTAAATGCGTAGCTCAACGTCGAAGAGTCCAAAGCGAAGAGAAGGCGGAGGCAGCCTCCAAAGCAGTCGGCGATCTAATCTCGGCAGGTTTCGTCAAAGAGGTGATGTACACCACCTGGCTTTCTAACGTCGTCCTGGTGAAAAAGGCCAATGGGAAATGGAGAATAAATTTTGACTACACCAACCTCAATAAATCCTTCCCAAAGGATGTTTTCCCGGTGCCGAACATCGATAAATTGATGGACAACGCTTCCGACTTTTGTTTGCTTTTCCTTTTTGGACGCCTACTCCGGCTATAACCAAACAACAATGAATCCACTAGACCAAGTGAAGACAGCTTTCATGACTGACCGAGGCAACTATTGTTACAGAGTCATGCCTTTCGGGTTGAAGAATGTCGGGCCAACTTATCAGCGTATGATGAACAAAGTCTTCCGAGATCAAATCGGTAGGATCGTCGAAGTCTACCTCGAGGATATGATCGTCAAAAGCAAAGCAGATGAGGGCCATGTGGCCGACCTCGAGGAAATCTTCGCCAAAGCAAGAAAGAACAACCTCGAGTTCAACCCCGAGAAGTGCACTTTCGGGGTCAGAGCAGGGAAAGAGGAATTGAAGCGAACCCGGACAAATGCAGAGCCGTGACCAACATGCCTCCGCCGACAACCAAGAAGGATGTTCAGAAGCTGATCGGGATGATTGCCGCCTTGTCAAGGTTCGTCTCTAAGGTGGCCAATCGATCCCTCCCCTTTTTCAAAATCTTAAAGAAAGGGGTCGAGTTCCAAAGGATGCCAGATTGCGAAAACGTGCTTTCCAAGCACAAACAGATACTCTCCGAGCCTCCAATACTGCTGAAGCCAGCAGAAGGGGAAACTCTGTACTTGTACCTCGTCGTAGCCGAGGAAACCGTCAACGCAGTCTTGATCCGAGAAACAGAAAACAGACAGCGACCTGTATACTTCGTGAGTAAAGTCTTGCAGGGAGCCGAGTCTAGATACCAAAAGATAGAAAAATTTGCGCTTGCTCTGGTCGTAGCAGCCAGGAGGTTGAGGCCGTATTTTATCGCACACCACATTGTAGTTTGAACGGATCAACCCATTCGCCAAGTGCTACATCACCACGACCTAGCAGGCAGAATCATCAAATGCGCAATTGAACTCTCTGAATTTGGTATCAAATACGAATCCTGATCCTCCCTTAAGGCCCAGGTGCTAGCTGATTTCATTGCCGAAATGACTCCGACTCCTTATAATTCTGACTCCTTACTCTGGACTCTCGACGTCGATGATTCTTCGAATTCAAAGGGGAGTGGGGCCGGGCTGATCCTAGAGAACTCAGAGGGCCTGAAGATAGAAGTCTCCCTAAGTTTTGCATTCACCACCTCCAACAACCAAGCCGAATATGAAGCGTGCATAGCCGTCTTGAAATTGGCTTCAGACTTCGGCACAAAAATCATCGTGTTAAACATAGATTCATTATTGGTGGTTTCCCAGGTCAAGGAAGAATTCGTCGCGAAAGACCCAATTCTACAACGCTACTTGGCCCAGTTCCGGTAGTTACTCTTACAGTTCGAGAAAGTGGAGCTGAGACATGTTCCTCGATCAGAAAACACCGAGCAGATGTCCTGGCCAAATTAGCGAGCACTAAGCCGACAGGTAACCTCTAAAGCATCATTCAGAAAAGCTTGGCAAAACCCAGCGTCGATCTTACCCCCCTCTCCATGACCAATGTCAATGCTATAGTTGAACAAAGCAGATGGATACGGCCGATAAAGAATTACATAGAATCTGGCCTTGAACCATCCGACCCCAAAGAAGCCGCTGCAATTCGCAAAAGGGCAACCTCTTTCACGGTGATTGATGGCAAGCTATTTCGACGAGGCCTTTCTTCTCCGTTGCTGAAATGTTTAGAGGGGGAAGAAGATGAGTATGTGCTCAAGGAAATCCATGAAGGAATTTGTGGGCAGCACCTGGGGCCTCGAGCTCGTCCAAGAAAGCCCTCGTTTGGTTACTTCTGGCCGACCATGGTAAAAGACTCCGCAGACTTGGTTAGAAAGTGCGACACTTGCCAGCGATACGCTGGTAGGTGAAAAGCATATGCAAGTATACATAGTCCTAAACAAGTAGTATTAAAGATCGAACCCACAGGGATTGGGAAACTCCTTTTAAACTCAATACAAAGTAATCTAGTGTAGAGTAACCAAATAACAAATATAGTGGCGATGGTGTTATCACAATCAAGTTAAGATAAAGCAAAGTGCAAGTAGTTGTAATGCAATATAGAAAAGCTAGTTGGAATGTCTTCCCAAGTAATTCACCTTTAAGTGTTTAATGCGGATGTGTGGTAGCTTGTAATGAATGCTGTTGCATTAGCTATGTGTCTTTCAGTCACTTTCTCTAGAGTTTCATTACAAGCTTCCTATGTCTAGGCTTGCTAAATAAGTTCACTCTTGTCTTTTTAAAGTACCCACAGTATCACCCTATGGACTATACTATCCTATGTCTAGGACTTAGCATGGTTTTCACGAAGTTTCCTTTATGTAAAACACTCACCCATATTAGTTCTTGAGTTCTTAATTGTAAACCATGTCTGCTTTTACAAAGTTACTTATTCTAAGTGATCAATGTCAAAATAAGTGTTGAAAGTAAGCAAGAACTAAAGTGCACACATTAAAAGCTCATTACATGGTTAGAACATTCCAACTAAGAGTGATTTAGCTCAACATAGACATTGCAAGGTATATATAGACTGAATAGATCATGTTTATATAATTGAAATCACAATAGAGATTACACGAGTTGAAGCTCTTTGCATGAATTCTCCTAGCAATGCAGTTGCATCACTACTCAGCACTTAGTAAAAACTACTATATTGAAGTAAGGAGGATTTGTCAATTCCTTCCTTTCCTTCTTACAAAATAGAAACTAACTATGTCTATTGAAATTTTGATCTAACTTATGGATTGTGATATATCTCCAAGTGAAGAAGTGAGGTCCTTTTATAGTCTTCATGATCGGTGCTTATTTACTTGTAGATGAAGTAAACTAGAGATGTAACCATGGTTACTTTTCAGAAGTTGCTTCACAAGTTGAGGCATTCACTCAAGTGTGTAGGGAGGTCCAATGAGAGATGAACATGTGTCCCTATGTAGATGAGTCCTCAAAGCTATGTGAAACTTGTAGTAACCGAAATATAAAGTGCTCTTGCTTTTGGAGACCAAGCATGAGGTCATCATGCAAGTGGATGTGCAAGTGGATGGCTTCATTCTCTAAGCAATGCAGATGCAATGCAAGAGCATTGTGTAAATCCAAAGTCTTGATAGCATTTGTAATGCAGAATAATGCAGAGCATTGATGCAGGAGTATCCAGAGATCTGCACCTTTGAACAAACTAATCAAACATACCACAATATATCCAAAATTGCCTATTAACAACTTAAACCATGTCAAACACTCAAGTTATCATATATCACATAAAATACAATATAAACTCCTTATCTTTGCTTGAAAGAGAGCAATTTACTAAGTTTAAACATATGAATAACTCTATATAAAATAGAGTTATCATACGCTGACGTACACTGCGCTCCACTGGCCGAGCTCACCTCACTGTCAGCACCATGGCCCTTCTCTCAATGGGGGATAGATCTACTCGGACCTTTTTCCGTGGCACATGGCAGGGTTAAGTTTCTCAACGCTGCAGTTCATGACTACTTCACCAAATGGATCGAAGTCGAACCATTGGCGCAAGTAACTGCCAAGAATTGCATCAAGTTTGTCAAAAAAACATCCTGGCCAGGTTCGGCATCCCCACCGTCATCATAACCGATAATGGGACACAATTCGCCGATAGAGGATTCCGACAATGTCTGGCCGACTTGAACATAAAGAAGCACTTCACATCCGTTGAGCATCCGCAGACCAACGGCCAGGACGAGGCGGCCAATCGAGTAATGCTTAAACGCTAAAAGAAGAGGTTGAAGGGTGCAAAAGCAGTGTGGCCCGACGAGCTTCCATATGTCCTATGGGCATATCGAACCACGCCCCATTCAACCACCGGCGAGACGCCGTTCCAGCTCACATACGAGATAGAGGTTGTCATTCCTGTGGAAGTCGCCGAATCCACCTGGAGAACATTATACCCTCTCAACAAGGAAGAGAACGACAGAGCTATCAGGGAAGAGCTAGACACAGTCCAAGAAGTCCGCGACAAGGCCTAGTTGGCCGAGGTTGTCGTCAAAGTTTGGATAACACGCCGCTACAATCAAAGAGTCATCACCCGGGATTTCAACATCGGGGACCTCGTGCTTCGAAGAGCCGATGTAGGCAACAAGAATGCCAGAGATGGAATGTTATCCCCAAACTAGGAGGGACCATATCGAGTGGTCCAAGACCGGCAAAGGGGTGTACCAACTTGAAACGCTCTCTAAAGAGCCGATTTCGAGGACATGGAACGTGGCTAAGCTCCGAATCTACTATAGCTAGTTGTGCATTCTAAATAACAGTTTGTAATACCCCAATTTTGTCCGTCCTTTTTAGCTTAAGCCAATTTCAGTTATCCAGCTCAACTAAATCAAAATACCGTTGTTTAAATTAGGCAGGCACGCGAATGATCGATCTTTTCGTGCGTTCTTCAATTTAATCTTCGTATTTGGGTTTAGTCGTACATAAGTAGGTCTACCAAAAGTCATTTTTTCTAGAAATTTGGCTTGTCTTTTCAGTTCAGGCTTAAGAATGCAATTCTGAGTTAATTTTAGTGTTTTTAGTTAATTAGCCCATTTCTTCTATTTGGGTCTCGTCTTAGCGTATTTGTCTAGTCTGGCCCGTTCTCGTCTTTGTGTTTGGCCCGACTCCTTTTCTTATTATTATTCTTATTTTGTGCAGTTAATTTATTTTTAGCATATATAATCCAAAAATGTCAAAAAAAGTCTATTTAATTTTTATTACTTAGAAGTGTTCAGATGTCCAAATGTCCAAAAAATGCAAAAAATAATAATATTAAAGTTACAAAAAGATGCAAATCCGAAAATAGGCTTCAAGTAGCAAATTAGGGTTGTTGGCAAAGACTCCAAGTCGCTCACATTTCTTTCTTTGGCTTGGACCTGGACAAAAAAGAGTCAAAGCCCAGTCAAAAACAATTAATGCGTAAAACCTAGTATTTTAATATAAAAGAGCGATCAACCATCACCAAAGAACACAAAAAAAAAGCAGAGGAGAAAAGAACACACAATTTCGAGGCTCACCAAAAAAAGCGATTAGGGCTTCATACCGAAACCTAGTCGCTGAAACGAGAAATTGAAATTTGGAGATACCTTTAGAGGCAAAAAGACCAACAGTTAAGGGTAGTGGCAGTCAAACAGTAGCAGTAGTAGAAGAACAATATCAGAAGCTGAAATAAGGTTGGTTCTTGTATTATTAAATCTACATATGCGGAACATACGAGCACTATTTGTTTGTTTAAATCCATATGTTTAAAAGTTTGATTTGTCATTATAATTAACACTGTTAGTACACTTAGGAGTTGCAAACATGATTCATTCCATAAACAAGATTTAGGTGTAAATAGATCTGGATTTACACTTTCAACAGATTTATGTTTCTAAACAAAACCAGAATGTAAAAAAAAAAAACAAAACAAGTCGTACGGATGATGATGTTGTTTGAAGTCTGAGGAGAAAACAATTCAATGACTCAACAACAGAGACGATCTGAAATGGCGACTATGGAGGAGACGATTCTGGATCACCTTCCTCACGCTTTACTCGCAACCATCATGACCAAACTCGACATCGCTTCCATCTGTTCTTTAGCCACCACTCATCCACGCATCACCAACAGCCACCAAACCGATCCAAAAACAACTACCCAACCAGTCAACCACCGTCCCTCTCTCTCCCTCATTTCGTTTTCTCTCTCTCAGACCCGATCTCTCCCTCTCTCATTTCCCCTCTCTCACGATCTCGCTCTCTCACTCCCAGGAACCTGTCATCTCCTCTCTCCATTTCGTTCGATCTCTCTCCGTTTCCCTCGATCCACGCCTCTCTCTCGCCGTAGCAACCGGCGAAACTTTCGCCGGGAATCTCTCTGTTAGAGCCGCGGCGCCGCAATGGAAGGGAAGGGATTTTTAGGTTTTGAAATTTGGGTTTGGGCTTATATGGGCCTCCGAAATTATTTATTTTTTTTAATTATCAGATTACTTCTTGCACCACTCTGATTAATGCACACACCCCCCATCTCACTTAAGCCCAGTTTCGCATATTGGGCCCTCCTATGCGAACTAGGCTTACGTTTTACACCCCCTGTTTAGTTATACCACCCCCCGTAACTAGTAACACCTCCATTTTGCAATTTTCACCTTTTTCTCGTTTTTTTTAAATTCTTTCTAACTCAAATACGTTCCATTAAATCAAAAACTTTGTTAGTGGTCTTGCGAAGCCTTTGCTTGCATGATCATTAACAATGACGACCTAGTGGTGATCACTTGGAGCCTTTGCTCAATTGATCATCATGAATGCCTAATTTTTCTAAAAAAAACCTTTCAATAAATCCAAGAACTTTGTTAGTGGTCCTGCGAAGCCTTTGCTTGCATGATTATTAACAATGAGGACCTAGTGGTGATCACTTGGAGCCTTTGCTCAATTGATCATCATGAACGCCTAATTTTTCGAAAGACTTTCATTAAATCAAAAACTTTGTTAGTGGTCTTGCGAAGCCTTTGCTTGCATGATCATTAACAGTGAGGACCTAGTGGTGATCACTTGGAGCCTTTGCTCAATTGATCATCATGAATGCCTAGTTCTTTTTTAAAAAAAACTTTCAACAAGTCGAAAAAAAACTTTGTTAGTGGTCTTGCGAAGCCTTTGCTTGCATGATCATTAACAATGAGGACCTAGTGGTGATCACTTGGAGCCTTTGCTCAATTGATCATCATGAATGCCTAATTTTCACAACTAAACAAGTTAAAAATAAAAAACCAGAACTACGTAGCTTTGAATTCTCCATCGCACCGGGAGATACGTAGGAGCGGATCCCCTCCGTCAAGCACAACAAACTAAAAACAATTTTTCCTTTCAAAAGAAACCAAAGCGGCTAACTCTCGTCAAGCGCCGCAAATAAGAATTCATTAAGTCTTTTCAATCAAGAGGCAAATTTAAGTATTTTCCAAATCAACACTTAAAACCACACGTTTAATTAAAGGTTCCCTTTCAGTAGAAAGGAGACGTGGGGTGCTAATACCTTCCCCATGCCTAACCGACCCCCGAACCCAAATCCTCCGATTTTCCAAAAGACCATCTGCCTTCCAAAGAGGTTTTTTTCAATATTTTCCTCATAAAAAATATTGGTGGCGACTTCGTTGTTTTAAAACGTTGTAAACGAAGAAAAACCCCTCGGGGACTTTTTCGGGCGCAACAGCTGGCGACTCCACTGGGGACTAAAAAAAATTCAAAAGAGGGTCGAGCCTAATTAATTAAATATGTGATTTGTGTGTTTGATTTGAATATTTTGTTTTTGCCTCTATTCTTCTTCTTTCTCATACAAGCATTGTTGCATTCATATGCATTCGCTTCTTCCTCTGCTATGATTGTTTTCCCTCTTATCTTCTTTGCTTGTATGCTTAGTTCCTCCATACATTCCCCCACTCTTATCATGTTCCCCCCCTTCTTGGCTCCCTTTCTTGAGGTAAGCAATGTAATTGGTTGTTGTCATTGAAACTCAGCGGAGCTTGTTTGATATTTGTTCTGGGTGTATCAAGAATTACAAGAACCGCCAACAAGATTGGGCGTCGGCCCAAATTTAACGAATCGCCCAAACACGCCGCTTGGACGCGCATTCTCGCAGAACCGCCGAAATCTTCGCTAACGGTGGCACTCTACAAGATATATATGCCATTCGCGCATGGCGTGCACGTTCTCTTACCTTGTGTTATCTCGCCCGAGCGACTACTCACTAGATCGTCGGAGTGTCATTGCAGTACCACCCGAGGTGTTCGGGCGTGAAGCGGGACCGGTCCCTTCCCATATTCAACGCATCGCCCAATCAGCAGGACAACAAGAACTTCAACACTTCATTGGTCGCACGATCAATTGGCGACCACGATGGGAGGCCCGAGCGCTATCCTACTCCATTCATGGCTCCACGCGACCGCCCCACGCGCAGCCTCATCTCGGCTCACCCCGGCAAAGATCCTCAACAACAAACCCCGAGGGCGTAGGCGAGAACGATTCGCGAATCTCAAGGGAATCCGCGGCAGAACCCCCGGTGCGGTGGTCGCGGACCGATCTTGGAGCAGTACAACCGTGACGCTCCGCCCCGCCACCGCCCGAAGTTGATGGAGGCGGGCATTGAAGACCAATTGCCCGAACATGTCACTCAGCCGCTTCTGCAGATCCTTCAAAGAAAGAACCGTGTCATTGCGCATCGCGACGGTGATCTCTCTACGAAAGAGGTCGATTCCGGCCCGCGTGCGGAAGACGGAGAACCTTTACGCCGACGCCGACCTACCCGTGCACACCGCTCCTCCTAGAAGGAGCCTTTCTCGTAGAGAGCACCACCCACCGGTCTTCGGCGCGACGAACAAGGGCACGTAGGTCGCCCCCAACCAGGAACGTGCGCAGACGCCGTTCATTATCTTATGATGAATATGAGGACTCTAGCTACCGCCCCGACACGGTCTCTCTCGCCCACCGTGTACTCCTCTAATGAGTCGTCCGGTTCACGCGGTGGCCGAGAAGCGAGTCCCGGGATTCTCGTGAAGAGTTGGAAGATTATTGGGATGGAAGAATAACGACGCCTCGCGCCGCCAAGAAGAGGTCAAAGCGAGTGACCCAGAAGGCCTCCTCAACCTCCGCCATTTGGCCCATCCGGAGAGTTCTATGGAATGTCGGGCAACGAGGCATGCCTCGCTATGCAACCCTTCGGGTCGAACGACATCGTGAACGGCCACGCCCATTTACTAGAGAAATCAGCGTTACAAGATTCCAAGAGACACGAGAAAGCCACCTAATCTGAATAAATTTGACGGTCGTGGCGACCCAGATAAGCATCTCCGATACTTTAATAATTATTGCAGTTACAGAAAATTGGGCTCGACGATGAAGTGACGGCTGTTCCCTCAGTCGTTGGACGGCCGGTCATTAGAATGGTGGGAGACTCTTCGCCCCAATACTATCTCCTCATGGCAAGACTTGATCGTAATCTTCTTATCTCACTATACGCCAACCGCCAATATCGATATGAAGAACACTTGGACACGGCCGTTCAAGGTGATAATGAGACGCTGAGACAAAGACATCGACCGGTTCAATACCGAGGCCGAAGTCTGTTTTCGTGACTTGTCGATAAAGACAAATTGAAGTATCTAAAGCGTGGTATTCGACCGACCACGAGGTTCGTAGAGGAATTCACGTTGAACCATTATCAAGATCTCGCCTTCTTCCTAACAAGGGCCAACGCCCATATGGCGATGAAGAAACTTTAGCCGCAAGAAAGGCCACCCGTGCGCGACCAAAGGAAGAGCAAGAAGATGCACTGGCTAAAGCTCGTGAAGGTCGCCGAGACAACCGCCTATTTCGAGACAAGAAGTTTGATCATCACACTCGCCTCAACACCTCCATTGCACAAATCTACGGTGAGTGCGAACAATGAGTTCGTGGGTGTAAAGCGCCCGATCCACTCGTGCTCAAGAAAGGCACGACCGACCAAAAGGTACCGCCTGGTTACCACAAAAAGTGCGGTCATGATACTAATGACTGTATGGCCTCAAAGACGATATTGAAGAGCTCATTCGTAAAGGCAAGTCAGGTAAGTATGTGAGGTCGGAGGAAGACGACCGAGGCCAAGAGAAGACTAAAGAGAAAGATCGGGACAAAGGAAAGGGTGCTCTAGTCATAACGAGCACCCAAGATAAAGATCAGTCTGAAGATCGAGATACTCGACGGTCCAAAGGCCGCAATGTAGCGATGGTTATTCACGGTGGAAATCCGTTGGATCGTAAAGAGTCCAACAAAGCTATGAAAAGAAAGTGGGACGAGCTCCTAATGGTTGCCTCAACTTCGAGAACGATCGGTCTCGAATAGACCGCCCATTTCCTTCGGGGGACGAAGACACCGCCGACTACAGCCGAACAGATTATGTTCCATTGGTGATCGAGCGATTATGGCCAACACGAAGTTCAAAGAATTCTAGTCGACCGGTAGCTCTACCGACATCATGTTTGAAGATTTGATTGACAAGATCAAGGTTGATCAAGCGAGATAATTCCCAAAGCCGAGCCTACACCCTAACGGGCTTCAATGGAGCGATCACCTACCCGCTGGGAACGATCGAACTCATGGTCACATTTGGTGACGATAATCAAGAGAGCACTTTGTACAGACGGTCGTCACGACGACGCCTCGTACTCCCCATCAAATCATGCTATCGATGTATGTATCATTGGTAGGCCGACTTGGGCAAGCTAGAGGAGGCGTGGCGGCCGACAAAGGCACTTGAAAATGAAATTTTCTGGCAGAGACGACCGGTGGTTACCACGGCGGCCGACCCAGAGGCGGCAAGGCGGAGCCACTACTTATATCAAGAAAGTTGTGATGAGGTAGATCGTGGGCCCAAGTTCTCAAAGCACCGTGAAGGTCACTGTGTCAATCTCACGATTTGGATGCTCGTTATGATCCGGATAGCGACCCGAGAGGATAACGACGACGACTTAGCCCGAGAGCTAAAGAATAGGTTGAAAAGACCGAGAACCTCATGGGGAATTGGAAGATGTGCACTGGGAGACGACCCAACAAAGACAGCTTAAGCTTCGGTAGCGACCTACCGCAGAGCAGTGAAGCAAGACCTTGTGCAATGTTTGAAAGACTATGCGACCTATTCGCATGGCGTGCATCGACATGCCCGCATTCCTATCGGTAGCTCGCCATCAACTTTCGATCGGCGAAGGGGTTAAGCCGGCCGCTTCAAAGAAGACGAACTCGTAAAGAGGAAAAATATCAAGCGTGCAAAGGCCGTTGAGGACCTCGTAAAGGCCGACTTCATCGAAGAGATCAAGTACACGACACCGCTATCCAATGTCGTGTTGGTTAAAAAGAAGAATGGCAAATGGAGAATGTGTGTAGACTACACCGACCTAAATAAGGCATGCCCGAAGGATGCCTTCCCTGTGCCCCAACATTGACAAATTGGTCGATGGTGCCTCGGGTTATAAATTATTGTCTTTTTGGGACGCTTATTCAGATACAATCAGATCACGATGTATCCACCCGATCGACACAAGATGTACCTTCATGACAGATCGAGGAAATTTTCAATACAAGGTGATGCCTTTCGGCTCAAAGAACTGGAGCGACTTACCAGCGAATGATGAATAAAATTTTCAAGAGGCAGATCGGTCGAATCTCTGAGGTGTACTTGGACGATATGATCATCAAAAGTGGGACCGATCCAGATCATGTGAACGACCTGAGGGAAATCTTTGATGAAGATAGGAAGAATGCACTCAGACTGAATCCAGAGAAGTGTACCTTTGGGGTGAGGCGGCAGATTTTGGGCTTTCACCTAACTGAAAGAGGGATAGAAGCAAACCCTGGGAAGTGTAGGGCGGTCGCCGACATGAGGCCGCCCAGCACCAAAAAAGAAATCCAACAGCTGAACGGGATGGTAGCTGCTCTATGCAGATTCATACCAAAAGCGACTGCAAGTCGCTTAATCGCTCGCACTTCAAGAAAGACGTGAGACTTTGAGTGGGACCGACCAATGCCAATGAGCATTGGAGGAATTGAAAGAAGCATTGACTAACCCGCCAATTATGACCAAGCCGCCGGGGAAACACTGTATTTATACTTGGCGATAGCAGAAGAAGTTTTGAGTGCTGTGTTAGTCAGGGAAAGCGACCTAAAGCGTAATCCAATCTACTTCATCGTAGCGTAATCGCAAGGACCCGAAATGAGATATCGAAAATAGAAAAATTTGCCCTTGCACTTCTAAAGGTCGTCAAGATTAAGACCCTACTTTGTGGCCCACCAGTGTCGTGGTAAGGACCGATCACCAATCGAGCAAGTCCTTCATCGCCGGACCAAGGACGAATGATAAAGTGGGCGCGTGGAGCTCGGTGAATTTGGGATTAAGTTTGAATCCAGATCGCCGCAGCGCGCAGTCTGCCGCCGACTTTATAGCGGAGATGACCCGATCCCGGAGGATCAAGCTCAAACGACCGGATCTTGCATGTAGATGGGGTCGTCCAATAGCAAAGGAAGTGGAGCAGCCTAATATTAGAAAACTCTGCAGGCCTTGCCGTGGAAGTTTCATTGACTTTTGCGCTCCACACATCGAACAACCGTGCCGAGTATGAGGCGCATATAATGGCCCGCACTCGCTAGGGATTTTAATGTCGATCGGTTGAACTCGGATCGACTCCTTACTTGTTGTCTCGCAGATCACGACTTATACGATGCCAAGGATGACGTGGCCGAGAAGTTATCCGCCGAGTAAGAGAGCGCTTTCAAGTAGTTCGACCGAAGCGTAAGTGGTACATGTACCTCGGACCGAAAACGTTCGAGCGGATATTCTATCAAAACTTGCAAGTACCAAAACTCCGGGTAATCACGAAGTTTGATTCAAGAGACCCTAAATCGACCGAGTGTGTCAACCAAGCCAAGCCGCCGTCGGCCATTCTGTGTGTTAATCCAGATTCAGATTGGATCGCCCCTATTCTCAGATACATCGTCGAAGGAAGAACCGAGCGACTGTAAGCAGCGAAATTGGTCAGCCTGGGCGACCAAGTATTCTGTAATAGAAGGGAAATTATACGTAAGAGGTTCTCGTCCCCATTGTTAAGGTGTTCTTACGACCACGGCCGGCCGACCATGTGTTGAGAGATATTCATGAAGGTGTTTGTGGTAGCCACCAAGGTGCACGCCCATAGCTAAGAAAGCTCTCGTGGCCGCAATCATCGGCGACCATGGACGAGGATTCTAAGAAGCTCGCTCGTAAATGAAAAAGTGTCAAGTACATGCCGATGTCCACATTGCACCTTCTTCAGAGTTACAAAGTCTTGTCTCACCTTGGCCGTCGCTCGTGGGGCATGGATCTACTAGGCCCGCTTTCCACCGCTCCGGTGCCGTTCAAGTTCTTGATCGTGGCAAGAGACTATTTTACGAAGTGGATCGAGGCCGAGCCTCTTGCAACGCATCACATCGGCAAAAGTGAGCAAGTTCTTCTGGCCGGTGTGTGCTAGCCCGCTTGCGCGCCCCGCAAAGCAATTGATAACCGACAACGGCACCCGGTTCGCAGAGATAAAAGATTTAGAGAAATGTTGGCCGACTTAGGGTTAAACAAATGCGTTTCACCTCGGCCGAGCATCCGCAGATAAACGGCCAAGCCAAGCGGCGAACGAGTTATCTGCGCGTTTGAAACGTAAGATCGACGGGCAAAGCGGAACTGGGTCGAGGAGCTACACCGTTCTTTGGGCGCACATGTGACGACCCCTCATTCATCGGCGGAGTCGCCGCCTCGTGCTTGTGTATGGAATCGATCTTCGTTATACCCATAGAAATGGGGAGCTAAATTGGAGGACTTCAAACCCCACCATAGCCGATAACGCAACGGCCAAGGCGTACGCGAAGAATTGGACTCGATCAAGAGTGCGCACTCAAGCATCACTTAGAGAACAACCGATCAAGCGGTAAGGTCGCAGCTAGATACAACGCTCGAGTTCAGAAGAGAGATTTCTCAATTGGGCAGCTCGTCCTAAGGCGTGCTGACGTTGGAAACAAGAACGCCCGACAAGGAAAGCTCGCACCAAATTGGGAAGGTCCATACATGGTTGTCAAGAAGACCGCAAGGGGCATATGAGTTGGAAACCATGGAAAGGGCGACTATCCCCGAACATGGAACGCAGAAAAACTTAGAAAGTGTTATGTCTAGATGTAATGAACGACCGATTTATCAATGAAAGACAGGCAGGCGCTCTTTTTCCCACTGGGTTTTTTACAGAGGCCTGACCTTTGAAAAATTGTTATTATTTACTTTCTCGCAAAGAATGTATCCTTGGCCGCTCAAGCATGCTCATGGCAAAGGAGCGATCAAGATTTATCAAACTTGAAATGCATCGTCGAAACGATCTACCTCGAGTGCCATCGAAATGGCCCGGCGGTTAAATAACCCGCAAACTTCGTGTCGTCGAACGATCAGAGCGCAGCCACCGAGGCACAAACAACGGTCACCGAAGTTGACTCGAACGAGCGCCATCGAAAATGGCCCAAGGGTTAAGTAATAACCCATCATAATAGGCCGTCGAAAACGACTCTACCTCGAGAGATCATCGAAATGATCCCAACAGTGCCATCGAAATGGCCCAATCGAGTGCCATCGAAATGGCCCAACCATTAACGAGCGCCGAAATGGCACAAAACGGTCGCCGAGCGGCCTACAAGTTCAAAACTTAGACAAATAAACGCATAAGATGGATAGACGTAGCAATGCGAATTCAAGTAAACAAAATAAAAGACAAGTTAAAATGTCATTACAAAACGGAACGCTCGGTCGAAACCAGCGCTCGAATATCTCATCGCCAAGGCGACTTTCAAATTGTTGGGCCCAAGGCAAGTCAAAGTATTACAAAATTTCTCCGCTCGCAGCGGGCTTCGTAAGAGGATCGAGCTAGGACGAACGACATTACCCCGATCATCAAGCTCCTCGCCGCACGATCTTGCGCTTCGACATAGTGTTCGGGCTTGATCGCTTTTTCATCAAAGTTGATGCTCAAGTCTCGAGTTCAAGACCGCGACTGACCTAGAGCATTGAAGAACCGCCGACGCGCTCCACTTCGCGGCGAGGAATGGCATTTTTCGGTAGTGGATCGCTATTCGACCCGAGCCAGAGAACGGGCGGATTTGGAGTCGAGCTCCCAAGCTAATCGACCCTTGCCGGAAGAGCTAGAGGAACTCGCGCCGAGCTCGAGCCACTCAAGAATCGAGCTCCTATCGCTCGAAGACGACTTAGATCTCTCCTCGTGGGAAGTAGCCTCTGACGGCCTCGCCATGTGTTCGACAAGAGAATGTGAAGACTTTCCGGGATGCGAGCGATGCCGTTCAACCGTGGCATGTAACACCTGCGTGGTAAGGGGATCGAGTCGTCGGTCGAGCAGTTGTTGCTCCTCGAGAGAGGGGCGACTTGGTCATCCCTGCACTGCACCCCTATCACGGCGTAGAGTTGTGCATTCGAAAGAAAATATTGCGAAAGAAAAAGAGTAAGAGCAGAGATCGATTCATACCTTAGAAGATGTTGGAGATCGGCCACGAAAACAAAGACGAGCAATACGAGAGCAGCCTACAGATACTGGTGTCGGCGGCAGATAACCGATCATTTGGCGAGCAAATCGCGAAAGTGTGAGGAATAGTCTTCACCGGCGGGTATTTATAGTGCGCACTCCAAGCGCGCGAAAAGGGACCGGGAGACGGCGTGGCACAACGTTTCACCTTCTCACCAATAGCCGCCTTCGCACAACCTCGAGACACCAAACGCCATGTCATAAATGTCGTGAAAGACCAACCGTCATACAAGACGCCGGCGGTTGGCGAACGGTCGAAACTGGCCCAATCAAGAGAGTGAACGGCCGCGTCCGCCCCATCGCTTGAAAAATATTCAAAACAACGTCACCACGGGCAGCTGATTCAAGCCTCACCGCTCTTAAGCGACCTAGGCTTGGGGGCAATCGTTCTCGGGTGTATCAAAGAATTACAAGAACTCGCCAACAAGAATGGGCCGTCGGCCCACTCAACGAATCGCCCAAACACGCCGCTTGGGACCGCAATTCTCGCGAACCGCCGAAATCTTCGCTAACGGCCGGCACTCTACAAGATATATATGCCATTCGCGCATGGAATCGAATGCGTTCTCTTACCTTGTGTTATCTCGCCCGAGCGACTACTCACTAGATCGCCAGAGTGTCATCGTGTACCACCCGAGGTGTTCAAATGTGAAGCCAGACCGGTCCTTTCCCATATTCAACGAATCGCCAATCAAGAGGGGACAGATAGAACTTCAACACTTCATTGGTCGTGCACGATCAATATTAAACCCTAGGGTAGACAACATGTTATTGTTTGCTTTTATCTGGACTGTTCTGGGTTTCCATTTGCAGGTGGGGAAGGGTAGTTATTTCTAAGTATCGTGCCCTCAACACACACTTCACACCCTATACTTGTGAGCGTTGAGTGGGGCCTAAAACCCAGTGTCCGAACAAAACCTAGGAGAGTGGGAACGACTAGTGACTGCCATTCGTAGACCTTTGTCTGTATGGCTCTCATGAAAGTTCCGCCCAAGAGTACGCTTTGTCATGATGCCTCACACTCGGTAGCTTTCTACGATTGTGGGTTTCATCATGAGAGAGACTTTAGCTCTTGGTTGCCATTGTGAGGAAGTGATTAGAACCTACATGGGAGGATTACCCTTTTTCGTTGACTTTAGACCCTAGGATTCCCACCCTTCGTAAGACACGGGGGCACACCTTTGTTTGTTGCATTTAGCTTAAGCATTCCTTTTTCTCAAACTCTATTTCAAAAGTTGTAGAAAGTAATTTTTCTTTTCCCCTCATAAACACCTACATGAGGTGGCATGCAGCGTGTATCTTTGAAAATGTTCAAAGTACCACCAATAACCTCATTTTCTTACCATTCTTCCATGTACATAACACATCATTTCGCATCCACCTCATTTCGCATTCACATCATCTTGCACCATTGCATTTGCATCTAACAAAATTTTGAAAAAAAAACTTTCGTCATTTGCATTCTTCATGCATTAAAGTTATAATCATACATATCGCATTGCATTCATCCATTCTTGTGTTCATAAGTGTGTTTCGTCAACAGAAAATCAGGCAAGCTGTTTGGTTAGACATCGCTATTTGACGCGATGCGCAAGCAAGGAACATGGACAACGATCAAGGCGACGCACGATCGTGGCAATCCACTACCACATCAGAATGCCGGAATTCCAGGAGATCCAAATCCTAATGGTCAGGGTCAGCATGGTCAAAATCAAGGGAATCAAGTCCTTCAAGCTGAGATGGAAATCATAAAAGCTCAAATGGCAGAGGTCATAAGAAAGGCCGAGTGCCTTAAGAAATGTTGGTACTGGAAAGCCACTGCTATCTTTGGGGTGGACAATCCTCCTCCCCTCCCCGGTCCGGGATCCTCAAGCCCTTAGCAAAGTGCAATGGGCTCCTATGGTCTCCCACCAGGCTATACGCCTCCTGCTGTTGACACAAATCCTGGAGGAGATCCTCCAAGAACCGCGGGGCAAGCTCAGCCTGACATCGCTGTGAATGAAGTTGGAACGGGGACGCCTCAAGCCCAGATCCAGATCCCAATCCCTGCTACTGCTCCAAGAACTCCGGCGGGTTTCAATTGGCCAATAACGGTCCATCCCCAAGCTCAGGGACCAATTCACTCACGTGACCCACACGTGAACCCAGCCGTAGTGACGATGAATAATCCTCATTACGGTGTGAATGGTTTCCCTCAGAATTATCCTACTGAAACCAGAAGTCAGTATCAGATGCTAGAAGAGAGATTAAGAGCTGTTGAAGGAACAAGTTCACGGGCCAGAAATGCCCACGAGCTGTGTTTGGTCCCTAATCTAGTCTTGCCTCCCAAATTCAAAGCACCAACTTCTGATAAATACAGAGGGACGACTCGCGATCTCAGAAACACCACAACCCCAAAATAATTCAATTAATTAACTTAGTTGAGTTATTATGGTTTGCAACATTTTACTCTTAAGTCAAGTAATTCATTAAGTAAAAGCTAAGCATGTGTTACTATTTTAGGGAAATGTCAAAGTAGGTAAAGGGTGTGGGTAGTAGCAAGCCCACGGCCTAAATAAGGCCAAGGCCCATTTAAGTCCATTGGGACATATTAAATGGTACCTTCAAGGAGACATCCCATTCGGTTCAAAAATATAGTTAAGTTTCTAAATTGAGGGAAGTAGAGAGAGAAGTGAGAACCGAAGAGAGAAGGAAGAGAACTTGAGCGTGGAGAGTTCAAGCTAGGAGAGAGAGGCGAGCTTGTTGTCGTGGTTTGTTGGAGAGTGAAGGTTTCTCATCTCTTCTCGAATCATTAAGGTTAGGGGGTCTTTTAATCCTTGTAATATTCTGTGTTTGATAGTGTTTTGGTGTGAGTGGTTTTTGATCACCTTGCATGTGTGTTTTATGTGTTGTTCATGATGTATCTTTGCTGTGTTTTGCTCCTTGACGAGATTTGTGGTGAGATACGACGGTGATCGGTTGGGAAAGAGAGAGGAGTGTAACTCTCTGCTGTTCTGTGTGGTACGAAGTGAGCTTTGCATGGTGAGGCATCAAAGTGTAAATCAGTGTAGTGTGAAGAAATGAGCTTGCATGTAGAGTTAAGGAGAGGATCGGAGCAAATGGAGTGAGTATCCGAGTGAGCATGCGTGAAGTGAGCTGGAAATGAGCTTGCATGTTGAGTTTAAGTGAAGAAAACAGAGTAAAAGAAGTAAAAGGGGAGTTAAGCGCCTTATTACGCGCGTAAACCGAAATACCTTGAGCCTAGAGTGAGAGAAACCGAGCTTGAGGGAAGTCAACGCTTAGAGTGTCTTAGTGTTGAGGGTCTGTTGGTGAGTTTGAGGGAGAGTATGTGTCTAAACACCATTAACGAGGGTAGGACGCATAAACCGAAGTGTAGATGTCTCGCTTTAGGTTACTGAGAGGTGTAGAGGTCCTCAGGCCGAGGTAGCGTCATCGAGGTGAACGCCCAAGTGCCTAAGAGTAGGTGAACTGAACCATGGGATACTGAGGAGTGAATTTCCCATGACTTAGATGATTTTGGTGTAAGGAGTGTGTGCGTGAGAGCGCGTAGCATCGAAATGAGGGTTTAGGTGTGGTTAGCCGAGGTACACACACATAGTGTGCCGAGGTGATGTTGCGTGGTTAGCCGAGGTACACATATAGTGTGCCGAGGTGAGGTTAGGCGCCAATGTTATCTAACACATTGTGGGACGCTACTGGGAGTGCTACTTTAGCACCAATGTGCATAAGTAAGGGAGCGATTAAGTCCATTTTGGTCCTTAGGTGACATTTTGGTCCCTTAGTGTCGTTGTGGTCCTCGGTGTGACAAGTAGTCCACCATGGATTGCCGAGGTGACTGAGAAGTCGGTTGTAGGTCCTAAGGTGATTCTACCGGTGTTGTAGGGTCGACCTTAGCACTGTGATGATGTCTAGGTGGTGTAGACGCGTCGGAGTGGCGGCGAGTAACGACGGAGTAGAACGACGAATAACGACGGTGAACGCAGCGGTGTAAACATTCACATACGTTATGATTGATTTGTGTGTGATTGTATTTGTCATGAAGTCACATGTTCATGTGCATATTACGACGGAGGAGGTCTCACCTCGGATATGGTAGGACTCTGGTCTCCATATCAAATAACGATTTTGAGTTAACGACGGAGATGCCGACGCAGCTAAATAACGACGGTGGAGGTACCTCATTGCATAATGCCCTGTGGATGGGTTACATACATGCATACATTACATGAATTGTTGTGTTGAGGTGGTTGATAATTGTTGTGTTTATGTGGACTATCGGTGAGTGACTGTAATTGCTGAACCGAGGTGTTTTTAGTGCTATCTCTATCCTTAAGCTTTCTTCACATTATATTACTTGTGTTAAGAGACTCACCCTAGCTGCTTATTGTTGCTCGCTCGTGGCAACTCTGCAGTACTCATGAGTGATAAGTTTGTGCCTAGTTGATGTTGGTTGAGTGCTCGCGGGTCGTGTAACACTGGGTTGGGGCCGAGTAGATTATTTTGTACTCTTTATACTGATCTTGTGTATATTTTGCTAGATAGTCTTTTGGAACTAAAACTATCATATTTGTGTAACTATTACTATGTAATATGACTTGTTGTGTTACTGGCCGATGTGCCTTATATGATGGGCTGAGACCCTTTTGCCGTGGTGATGCGCATGACTGCATGCTTGTATAATGCTGTGAAACTGTTTTGAACTTAATTGATTTTCTGTTTTCCTTTTAATCACAAAATGTAGCACTCCTTTGAGTGGAATTTTGAAACTCTGATTTTAATTTAGTAGACCGAATTGATTAAGATAAAGGGGTGTTACACAGTCAGTCATGTGACAATGTACTGCCGAAAAATGCCTGTCCATGCCCGGGACGATAACCTGATGATGCACTGCTTTCAGGAAAGTTTAGCTGGAGCTCCCCTTGACTGGTACATGCAGTTGGAGCCAACCAATATCCGCTGCTGGAAGGACATGGCGGATGCTTTTATGCGTCAATACTAGTACAACAATGATTTGGCTCCGGATAGGACTCAGCTACAATGCATGTCTAAGAGAGATAATGAGTCGTTCAAGAAGTATGCTCAGAGGTGGAGGAACCTCGCTGCTCAAGTAAAACCCCCTCTACTGGACAAAGAAATGGTCCACATGTTTATGGATACCCTTCCTGCGGTGTATTATGATAGGTTGGTTGGCAGTTTAGCCTCAAATTTCTCTGAAATGGTCGTCACAGGAGAAAGAGTAGAGAACGGCATGCGCAGCGGAAGAATAGCTCATGGCCCAACACCTCCTTCCAAATCGGAAGAAGCCTTTTCTTTGGACCTACAAGAAGAAAAAGAGGGTGAAACCAATGCAATTATCTGAGCCGGTGGTCCATCACACAATAATCCTCCGCAAGCTATTCCATTTCGTTCTCAAGCACCACCAAGCACGGACTTTTCAATCAAACTATCAGAACCGTGTAACACCCCTCTATTTAATATAAATTAAACTAATAAAAATCAGAGTTTTTCAAAATCTGTCCACGCACGTACAGACCACCACGGCGCCCAAGCAGGCGCCAAATCTCCCAGCAATCCGCGCCCCTCCCCGGTACAAACTCACCCAACCAGCCTAGCACAACACCCTGGCGCCATTTTGCCTAGCAAACGGCGCCCCTCCCTGCACTTACACACGCACACACGCCAGGAACAGTAGCACAGGCGCCATTTGCCTAGGCATTTGGCGCCCCTCACCCGAACACCTCCCCTAAACCAACTTAAACCTCATTTTTAATTCAACAACTTAATTCCCCCATAAACAACACACATATAGGTATCAAATCAATTCCATTAATTTATCATGTTCACATACTCATCTTCATGGAAACATTTCCTCAAACAATTAACATGCATAATTCACAACACATATTTTTCCAAAATCAAGCAACATGATATCAACAAATTGGGCATCTCATACATCAACCAACACATAAACAACATCAAAATCACACAAACAATTCATGCTAGGTTATTTCCTACATAACACATATTCTACAAGCTATTATAAACATAATGAGAATCCCCTAACCTTGGGTGAGCTAAGATTTCCACACAACCACCAACAAATCACCAAAATGAGTACTCCCCCTTCCTATGTGAGCTGACCGTGGGCTTCTCTCTCTTGGGTAACCATGGAGAAATCAAAATGGTAGAAATGAGCTTATGGAACTCTTAGAAATGGAACAAGGAAGAGAAATGATGAAGATTAAGACCAAGAATTCACTTACCCACCAAGAATCAAAGGAACAAGTTCACGGGCCAGAAATGCCCACGAGCTGTGTTTGGTCCCTAATCTAGTCTTGCCTCCCAAATTCAAAGCACCAACTTTTGATAAATACAGAGGGACGACCTGCCCAGTCTGTAACACCACAACCCCAAAATAATTCAATTAATTAACTTAGTTGAGTTATTAAGGGTTTGCAACATTTTACTCTTAAGTCAAGTAATTCATTAAGTAAAAGCTAAGCATGTGTTACTATTTTAGGGAAATGTCAAAGTAGGTAAAGGGTGTGGGTAGTAGCAAGCCCACGGCCTAAATAAGGCCAAGGCCCATTTAAGTCCATTGGGACATATTAAATGGTACCTTGAAGGAGACATCCCATTCGGTTCAAAAATATAGTTAAGTTTCTAAATTGAGGGAAGTAGAGAGAGAAGTGAGAACCGAAAGAGAGAAGGAAGAGAACTTGAGCGTGGAGAGTTCAAGCTAGGAGAGGAGAGGCGAGCTTGTTCTTGTGGTTTGTTGGAGAGTGAAGGTTTCTCATCTCTTCTCGAATCATTAAGGTTAGGGGTCTTTTAATCCTTGTAATATTCTGTGTTTGATAGTGTTTTTTGGTGTGAGTGGTTTTGATCACCTTGCATGTGTGTTTTTATGTGTTGTTCATGATGTATCTTTCTTTGTGTTTGCTCCTTGCTTTGAGATTGTTGTGAGATACGACGGTGATCGGTTGGGAAAGAGAGAGGAGTGTAACTCTCTGCATTGCAGTAATGTGGTGAAGTGAGCTTTGCATGGTGAGGCATCAAAGTGTAAATCAGTGTAGTGTGAAGAAATGAGCTTGCATGTAGAGTTAAGGAGAGGATCGGAGCAAATGGAGTGAGTATCCGAGTGAGCATGCGTGAAGTGAGCTGGAAATGAGCTTGCATGTTGAGTTTAAGTGAAGAAAACAGAGTAAAAGAAGTAAAAAGGGGAGTTAAGCGCCTTATTACGCGCGTAAACCGAAATACCTTGAGCCTAGAGTGAGAGAAACCGAGCTTGAGGGAAGTCAACGCTTAGAGTGTCTTAGTGTTGAGGGTCTGTTGGTGAGTTTGAGGGAGAGTATGTGTCTAAACACCATTAACGAGGGGTAGGGACGCATAAACCGAAGTGTAGGTGTCTCGCCTTAGGTTACCGAGGTGTAGAGGTCCTCAGGCCGAGGTAGCGTCATCGAGGTGAACGCCCAAGTGCCTAAGAGTAGGTGAACTGAACCATGGGATACTGAGGAGTGAATTTCCCATGACTTAGATGATTTTGGTGTAAGGAGTGTGTAAGCGTGAGCGTTCTATGAAGTGAGGGTTTAGGTGTGGTTAGCCAGAGGTACACACATAGTGTGCCGCCGAGGTGATGTTGCGTGGTTAGCCGAGGTACACATATAGTGTGCCGAGGTGAGGTTAGGCGCCAATGTTATCTAACACATTGTGGGACGCTACTGGGAGTGCTACTTTAGCACCAATGTGCATAAGTAAGGGAGCGATTAAGTCCATTTTGGTCCTTAGGTGACATTTTGGTCCCTTAGTGTCGTTGTGGTCCTCGGTGTGACAAGTAGTCCACCATGGATTGCCGAGGTGACTGAGAAGTCGGTTGTAGGTCCTAAGGTGATTCTACCGGTGTTGTAGGGTCGACCTTAGCACTGTGATGATGTCCAGGTGGTGTAGACGTCGGTGCAGTGAGCGGCAGAGTAACGGACGGAGTAGAACGACGAATAACGACGGTGAACGGCGGTGTAAACATTCACATACGTTATGATTGATTTGTGTGTGATTGTATTTGTCATGAAGTCACATGTTCATGTGCATATTACGACGGAGGTCTCGGCCTCGGATATGGTAGGACTTGGTCTCCATATCAAATAACGACGGAGTTAACGACGGAGATGCCGACGCCGGGCTAAATAACGATGGTGGAGGTACCTCATTGCATAATGCCCCGTGGATGGGTTGCATACATGCATACATTACATGAATTGTTGTGTTTGAGCTGGTTGATAATTGTTGTGTTTATGTGGACTATCGGTGAGTGATTTGTAATTCTTTGAACCGAGGTGTTTTTAGTGCTATCTCTATCCTTAAGCTTTCTTCACATTATATTACTTGTGTTAAGAGACTCACCCTGAAATTTCGTTTATTGTTGCTGCTCTCGTGGCAACCCGCAGTACTCATGAGTGATAGCCGTGCCTAGTTGATGTTGGTTGAGTCCGCTCTGGTCGTGTAACTTTGGGTTGGGGCCGAGTAGATTATTTTGTACTCTTTTATACCGATCTTGTGTATATTTTGCTAGATAGTCTTTTGGAACTAAAACTATCATATTTGTGTAACTATTACTATGTAATATGACTTGTTGTGTTCTTGCCGAGGTGCCTTATATGATGAAATTTGAGCCCCTTTTGCCGTGGTGATGCGCATGATTGCATGCTTGTATAATCTTTGTGAAACCCATTTTGAACTTAATTGATTTTCTGTTTTCCTTTTATTCACAAAATGTAGCACTCCTTTGAGTGGAATTTTGAAACTCTGATTTTAATTTAGTAGACCGAATTGATTAAGATAAAGGGGTGTTACACAGTCAGTCATGTGACAATGTACTGCCGAAAAATGATTGTCCATGCCCGGGACGATAACCTGATGATGCACTGCTTTCAGGAAAGTTTAGTTGGAGCTCCCCTTGACTGGTACATGCAGTTGGAGCCAACCAATATCCGCTGCTGGAAGGACATGGCGGATGCTTTTATGCGTCAATACTAGTACAACAATGATTTGGCTCCGGATAGGACTCAGCTACAATGCATGTCTAAGAGAGATAATGAGTCGTTCAAGAAGTATGCTCAGAGGTGGAGGAACCTCGCTGCTCAAGTAAAACCCCCTCTACTGGACAAAGAAATGGTCCACATGTTTATGGATACCCTACCTGCGGTGTATTATGATAGGTTGGTTGGCAGCTTAGCCTCAAATTTCTCTGAAATGGTCGTCACAGGAGAAAGAGTAGAGAACGGCATGCGCAGCGGAAGAATAGCTCATGGCCCAACACCTCCTTCCAGTCAGAAGAAGCCTTTTACTGGACCCTACAAGAAGAAAGAGGGTGAAACCAATGCAATTATCGGAGCCAGTGGTCCATCACACAGTAATCCTCCGCAAGCTATTCCATTTCGTTCTCAAGCACCACCGGCACAGACTTTTCAATCAAACTATCAGTAACGGTGTAACACCCCCCTCTATTTAATATAAATTAAACTAATAAAAATCAGAGTTTTTCAAAATCTGTCCACGCACGTACAGACCACCACGGCGCCCAAGCAGGCGCCAAATCTCCCAGCAATCCGCGCCCCTCCCCGGTACAAACTCACCCAACCAGCCTAGCACAACACCCTGGCGCCATTTTGCCTAGCAAACGGCGCCCCTCCCTGCACTTACACACGCACACACGCCAGGAACAGTAGCACAGGCGCCATTTGCCTAGGCATTTGGCGCCCCTCACCCGAACACCTCCCCTAAACCAACTTAAACCTCATTTTTAATTCAACAACTTAATTCCCCCATAAACAACACACATATAGGTATCAAATCAACTCCATTAATTTATCATGTTCACATACTCATCTTCATGGAAACATTTCCTCAAACAATTAACATGCATAATTCACAACACATATTTTTCCAAAATCAAGCAACATGATATCAACAAATTGGGCATCTCATACATCAACCAACACATAAACAACATCAAAATCACACAAACAATTCATGCTAGGTTATTTCCTACATAACACATATTCTACAAGCTATTATAAACATAATGAGAATCCCTAACCTTGGGTGAGCTAAGATTTCCACACAACCACCAACAAATCACCAAAATGAGTACTCCCCCTTCCTATGTGAGCTGACCGTGGGCTTCTCTCTCTTGGGTAACCATGGAGAAATCAAAATGGTAGAAATGAGCTTATGGAACTCTTAGAAATGGAACAAGGAAGAGAAATGATGAAGATTAAGACCAAGAATTCACTTACCCACCAAGAATCAAAGGAAAAGTTTTCACCTTTCCTTCCTCTCCTTCACGCCGTGTATCCTCCTCCTCCCTCTCAATTCCTTCGTTGCTTTCTTTTTCTTTCAAATGAGGGTTATGTGACTTTGTGTAGGGTTTTTGGGGTTTTTAGGCAATTGGGCTTGGGTCATTAAGTGACTTGGGCCCTTATTTGCACCACTCTTTTTACTTATTTATATACTCCCTGAAAATAAAATAAAATGAACTCTAACTCAATTATTCCACTTAATTAAACTAGACCCCCTTTTGATAAAATAAACCCAACTTAATTAATTAATTTAATTAAATGTTGCAAGCCTTAAATAACTTAATTAGATAAATAATTAAATTATTTTGGGCGTTACAACTCTCCCCCACTTAAAGAATTTCGTCCTCGAAATTACCTGAATCGAACAACTCCGGATAGGCCTCATTCATCTTACTCTCCAACTCCCAAGTTATGCTTTCACCCACTGCTCCTAACCACACTACCTTCACCAAATTGATCTCCTTGCCTCTCAAGACCTTCACCTCACGGTCCTCAATCCTAACCGGCATAGTCTCCACTGTAAGGTTCTCCCTCACCTCTACATCATCCATCTGTACTACATGAGATGGGTCCGCACATACTCCGCAGAATCGAGACACATGGAATACATCATGCAGATTAGCAAGATTAGGTGGCAAGGCCACCCGATAAGCAACTTTCCCAACTCTTTCTGAAATCTGATATGGTCCAATAAAACGCGGAGTTAACTTCTTAGACTTCAACGCACGACCCACACCCGTTGTCGGAGTAACTCTCAAAAATACATGATCACCAGCCTGAAACTCTAGATCCTTCCTTCTCTTATCATGGTAACTCTTCTGTCTACTCTGTGAGGCCTTCATCTTCTCTCTAATCATCTTCACTTTCTCTGTGGTCTCACGCACCAACTCAGGACCTAGCACCACACTTTCTCCAGTTTCGTACCAACACAATGGAGTTCTACATCTCCTCCCGTACAATGCCTCAAAAGGCGCCATACCGATACTCAAATGAAAACTGTTATTGTAAGTGAATTCAATCAATGGCAAATGAGAATCCCATGAACCTCCCTGCTCAAGAACACATGCTCTCAACAAATCCTCAAGTGATTGAATGGTCCTCTCTGTCTGCCCATCTGTCTGGGGATGATATGCTGAACTCAATCTCAGTTTGGAACCCAAAGCCTCTTGCAAACTTCTCCAAAACTCGGAAGTGAACCTAGGATCCCTATCAGACACAATACTCAGAGGCACACCATGCAGCTTCACAATCGTCTTGACATAAATATCCGCCAACCTCGGAACTGGATAAGTAATATTAATCGGTAAAAAGTGTGCAGATTTTGTCAATCTATCAACAACCACCCATATGGTATCAAACCCCCTCGCTGTAGTCGACAAACCAGTCACAAAATTCATGGAGATACTATCCCACTTCATTCGGGAACATCCAATGGTTGCATCAACCCCGCTGTGGCTCGATGTTCTACCTTAGATTTCTGACACGTCAAGCAAGCATACACAAATTGAGCCACATCTCGTTTCATGCCAGGCCACCAAAACAGTCTCTTCAAATCTTGATACATTTTAGTGGCCCCCGGGTGGATACTCAACTTACTCCGATGACCCTCTTCTAGAATTGCCTTCTTAATCTCATCATCATTAGGGATACAAATCCTCCCACGGCACTTAACACATCCCCGCCCATCTAACATATAATCCTCACTCACGAGAGTGGTCAATTCCAACTGCAATTTCAACTAGCTTAATGTCCTTCTTTTGAGCTTCCCGAACAATATTCAAAAATTCATTGTGAATCTTCAACACACCCAATCTCACACTCTTAGGTGTCACCTCGCAGACTAAACTCAAATCTCGAAACTGTTCAATTAGTTCAAGTTCTTTCACCATCATTGCGGATACATGTAAGGACTTTCTACTCAAAGCATCGGCTACCACATTAGCTTTCCCGGATGATAGTTCAAGCTAAAGTCGTAGTCTTTCAAAGCAATTCCAACCATATCCTTTGTCTCATATTCAATTCTTTTCGGTCAAAGCAGACATCGCAATCCTTTATGATCACTGAATACCTCAAACTTAGAACCATACAAATAATGTCTCACTACGCCAGAATTGTAAAAAGAGATCGCCACCTTTAGTAGCGTTTATAAAAAAACGCTACCCATTTTAATAACACGCTACACCATTAGTAGCGTTTTACTTTAAAACGCTACCAATTAGGTAACACGCTAGACGGATCCTAGCGCTTTTACTTAAAACGCTAGCAAATTAGAAAACACGCTAGACGGATCCCTAGCGCTTTTATTCAAAAACGCTAGCCAATTAGAAAACACGCTAGATAGATCCCTAGCGTTTTTATAAAGCGCTAGCTATTTAGAAAACACTCTAGACAGATCCACAGCGCTTGTTTTCAAAGCGCTAGCCAATTAGAAAACACGCTAGATAGATCCCTAGCGTTTTTATAAAACGCTAGGTATTTAGTAAACACTCTAGACGGATCCTCAGCGCTTTTATTCAAAAGCGCTAGGTATTTAGAAAACACGCTAGATAGATCCCTAGCGTTTTTAGAAAACGCTAGGTATGGTTAAATAATATTTTTTTGTTTCCCATTGAGCTACTTCCTTTCTCACTAACACTCTCACCCGTAAACATAAAATCACTCACCCGTAAACGCAAAACCCTAACACCCTAACTCAAATTAACATCATCTCTCTCAACGAAAATCATCTCTCTCGGTGAACATCATCTCTCTCACTCGGACAACATTGGTGAGTTTTTGTTCCTTGCTCTGTTTCTTGTTAGATATTAATTATGGGTTCTAGTTTAGAAATATATTAGTTTTGTCACTTGGGCACACTAGACTCTTCTTCTTTTTTTTTACCACTAGCCTCTTCTTGTTAAACATAAATTAATTATTTGGAAGACTATAATATGATATAGATATAGCTTGGGAAAATAAGGAGTGGATTTGAAAAAATTTTAAAAGAGGAATTTTTGTTTGTTTTTTTATATGAATTGATTCTTCATTATATTCGAATTGCTTGATGGGTCATATGTTAAAGTTCTCTTCTCAGATTTTATTATAAATATAATTTGGAAATTATGGATAGAAATTGGATGTCCATGATAATCGCATCTGTCAAGGAGTATGCCATTTGGAGTGTATTATTTTGTTTGTCTTTGTGTTGAGCGTTTAGGGACTTCTAGTGGTATGAAATGTCCTTGTTTAAGGTGTTGTTATGTAAAATCGATTCATCGCAGAGGAGTTGGCACGACATTTAAAGGCGAATGGAATTGATCAAAGTTACACTTGTTGGATAATGCACGGTGAGAAAAAGGTGAATCTTCAAATATGAATGATATTAGTAAGAGATATGCGCCACGGTTGACACCGGAACACATTCATTTGATGCGAACGAATTTGAAGAGATGGCAAAGGTGGTTGAAGAGGATCTTAATGATTGTCTGAAATGTTTGAGAAGTTGATAAGCGATCGATGAGAGACACCATTGTATGCGGGTTGTAATGAATTCACAAAATTATTGGTCGTGATCAAGTTGTATAACTTGAAAACTCGCCACGGATGGACGGATAAGAGCTTTACCGATTTACTCTCACTTCTGAAAGAAATGTTGGGGTCTTCTCGGACGTATGATGCAAAGCAAATGTTGGGGTCTATTGGCTTGAACTATGAGAAGATACACGCTTGTCCGAATGATTGCATTTTATTTGGAATGAACATGCGTTGTTAAAGTCGTGTCCTAAATGTAATGCACCGCGGTATAAGAAGAAAGAGTCCGCTCCACAAAAGGTGTTGTGGTATTTTCCTATAATTCCTCGATTTAGGCGCATGTATCGTAGTTCGGAAGATGCAAAACACTTGACATGGCATGAGGATGAAAGGATTAAAGATGGTATGCTACGACACCCGTGATTCTCCGCAATAGAAAAAAATCAATATTGAGTATCCTAATTTCGGGATGACCCGAGAAACCTACGCCTTGCATTGTCTGTGATGGATTTAACCCGCACGGTATCCAGAGTAGCTCCCACGATACATGGCCCGTGATTTTGGCGATTTATAACTTATCGTGGCTTTGCATGAAACGCAAATATATGATGTTGTCTTTGTTAATTTCAGGCCCAAACAACCGAGGAAATGATATTGATGTATACTTGGCTCCTTTAATTGAAGACTTGAAGCAAATGTGGGAGGCGGGGTAGAGAGTGTATGATGGGTTCAGAGAAGAAAGTTTCACCACGAGGGCTATGATCTTTGGCACAATTGCGACTTTTCCGCATACGGCAATCTATCAGGTGCAGTAACAAAAGCGAGTGTGCATGCCCTATATGTGAAGATAACACAGATTGGATGTGGTTGGAACATGGTAAGAAGAATATCTATCTTGGTCATCGTAGATTTTTGCCATCAACTCATCACTATCGATTGTGGAGAAAGGCATTTGATGGGAATACAGAACACGTAGAGCTCCCCGCTTTGACAGGCGAACAAGTATTTGAAAAGGTGGAAGATTTGAACATTAAATTTGGGAAGCCTTTTGCGGGAGAGATTGCCAAAGCGGGGTGGAAGAAAAAGTCGATTTTCTTTGAGTTGCCATCTTTGGAAGTCATTATATGTAAGGCATTTCATTGATGTGATGCATGTTGAAAAGAATGTCTTGAAAGTGTCATTGGTACCTTACTCAATATGCCTAGGGTAAGACTAAAGATACCATCAACTCAAGGTTGGATTTGGTTAGTATGGGTTTGAGACCGAATTGGGTCGGTAAAGAAGGGTACACGTACATATCTACCTCCGGCGGCTCATACTCTATCTAGAAAGGAGAAGACTGTCTTTTGTGAGTTTCTTCATGGAGTTAAAGTTCCAGAGGATACTCTTCAAATGTGGCGACTCTTGTATCGATTAAAGACCTCAAGTTAAAGTCTCTAAAGTCCCACGATTGTCATGTTCTCATGGAGAATTTGCTACCCATTGGTATACGATCCATTTTGCCTAAGAAAGTGCGTCGGACCTTAACCAAACTTTGTTTATTCTTTAAGGCGATTTGTAGTAGAGTGATTGACCTGGAAAGTTGCCAACATTGCAAAGAGAAATTATTGTCACTTTGTGTGAGCTTGAGATGTATTTCCAACCTTCCTTTTTGACATAATGATTCATCTAATAGTTCATGCAGTTAGAGAGACACAATTGTGTGGCCCATGTTACATGAGATGGATGTATCCGTTTGAGCGTTACATGAAGATATTAAAAGGATATGTGAAAAATCGATCACGACACGAGGTTGTATTGTTGAGCGCTACATAGTTGAAGAGGCTATTGAGTTTTGCACGGGCTATCTATCTAGTCTTGAATATTCTCGTGGGATCGCCAAGGTCTCGTCATGCAGGAAGGATTAGTAAAGGGATGACAGGAAATAAATTAGTGATGGTATCAAGGAAAGAACTAGAGCAAGCACACTTGCACGTTCTTCACAATGATAGTGAGGTTGATTCATATGTTGCCAAGCACAAGGAGATTCTTAAGAGTCAATTCGGGAAAGAAGCAAGTTTGGTTAGCAAAAGAACACAATAGGAGTTTCATAGTGTGGCTAAAACATCACATTGATGGTGAGTGTGTTTGAATCCTACTTGATTTCAAAAGATTGAGATGGTTAGCAAAAGGTCCAAATATACATGTCTTCTCTTACAACAGCTATCTAATGAACGAGTGCACTTTCTATACAAAAGAACAAGATGATCGAGTAAAATGCAAAATAGTGGGGTGACTCTTGTAGCTCATTCTATGCATGCATCCGATTGCAAAGATAGAAATCCCATATATGCGAATATGTCTTACTTTGGCTTCATTGAACACATATGGGAGTTGGATTACAATATGTTTCAAGAGCACGTGTTCAAATGTGAATGGGTTGACAATATCTTGGTTTCTGATTGATGAATTAGGGTTCATGCGAGTGAATTTCAACAAGTTAGGATATAAAGATGAACCTTTTATTTTAGCATCGCAAGCTCAACAAGTGTTTTATGTCACCGATCCGATTAATATCAATTGGTCTATTGTTCTATTGGTGACAAAAAATTTGTGTATAACAACGATGATGATGAAGCACCCGATGATGTTGGTGTTGAGGACGACCCGTTCTTGTAACATCGGAACCAATAATAGGGAAAATACTTCTATAGAGGATGTTGTATATTTTAGAAAAGATCATAATGATGGAATTTTTATTCGTCGGAAAAAAATACCAAGACGCGAATTGCAAACAAAATTTTATCTAGGAAAAGGTAATATAGACTTAATGATTTCTCGTTATTTTTATTAATAGATAATTATTATATTGTTTTTGTAAATTTAACAATAACATGGATTATGTTATATTGCAGTCGATGGCATCACTTAGTGATCATGAGATCTAGTGGTCAAGACAAGTAGTCATTTATGTTATATATGGTATAGCTTTAATTTGTAGCTACTTTTGAGTTTCATAATGTAAGTTACTTATGATGTTGTATGATTTGTAAACAAAAATATCTATTAATAGGTTGAATTTTGTGTGTATCTATATATTGGATTGTAATGATATTGGCTGAATTTTGTTGGAATGATATTTGATGAATTTTCTTTGGAAGGAATGAATTAATAGGTTGTAATTAAAAGGAGAATAAACAAAAATAAAAAAATAATTAAAAAAATCAGTCAATAGGTAGCGTTTTAGAGTGAAAACGCTAGAAATGAAGTTAAAAATTCATTCAATACCTAGCGTTTTAAAGTTAAAGCGCTAGGAATTGTAAAGAGGAGCTAGAGGATCCCTAGCGTTTCGAAAAACGCTAGGAATGCTAATAAAGGTGATATAGCATCCCTAGCGTTTTACATAAAAGCGCTAGGAATGCTAGTAAAGGTGCTATAGCATCCCTAGCGTTTTTCTAAAACGCTAGGAATGCTATAGCACCTTTACTAGCATTCCTAGCGTTTTACGTAAAAACGCTAGGAATGGTAAACACGCGCTAGTTGATCCTCAGCGTTTTACATAAAAGCGCTAGGAATGCTAGTAAAAGGTGCTATAGCATCCCTAGCGTTTTACATAAAATGCTAGGAATGCTAGTAAAGGTGCTATAGCATCCCTAGCGTTTTTCTGTAAAAACGCTAGGAATGCTATAGCACCTTTTACTAGCATTCCTAGCGTTTTCTAAAACGCTAGGAATGGGTAAACACGCGCTAGTTGATCCCCAGCGTTTTATGTAAAAACGCTAGGAATGCTATTAAAATTTTTACAAGCGCGCCTCTCATCTCCTCACACACTCACGCACAACCCGAACTCATCTACCTAACTTTTCTCCACGAACAACCCAGAACTCATCTTCGTTCATCTTCGTTCATCGTACCTCTTCGTTCATCTTCGTTCATCACCGTTGCACATTTCGTTCATCTCCACGCACAACACGGTTACCCATTTCGTTCATCTCCACGCCTGACACTGGTTACCCATTTCGTTCATCTCCACGCACATTTCTCGGTATGGATTTTCTTTTTCTCCCGATTGTATTGTACATAGATTGCCACTTTGCTTGCATGTTAGTTATAACAATGTTACATTATTGGCATTTTGAACAAAAGATTTGATACTAGTCTGTACATGGCTTCTAGGTTACTCTTACTCTAAGTTTACTCTAGGTTACTTAGTGCATGTTAGTTATAACAATGTTACATTATTGGCATTTTGAACAAAAGATGAACTCTTGATACTAGTGCTGTACATGGCTTCTAGGTTACTCTTACTCTAGGGTTTACTCTAGGTTACTTAGTGCATGTTAGTTATAACAATGTTCATTATTGACATTTTGAACAAAAGATGAACTCTTGATACTAGTGCGTACATGGCTTCTAGGTTACTCTAGGTTTACTCTATGTATGTTTACTCTAGGTTACTTAGTGCATGGCTTTGATTACTTTGTGCATGGCTTCTTCTATATTTTGTTAAGTGTTTGTTGGTTCTAAACAATTAGAAAGCTAAAACTCACTTTGAGTCTTATTCATTTGGGTGATTGCAAGTCGGATGGCATCACATAGTGATCACGATAGTAGTCGGGGTGGTGATGGGGTGATAGAAACACAAAGAAGTTCACTCCCAGAGGAATTACATCGAAAAAGAATATCGTCAATCGGATAAGTAAAGGACACGAGAAATATAAGGTAAGTTAATTACTAATTATTAATGTTGTTCTCTACCTTTCCAAGTTATCTAATTATTTAATGATTTAATTATTTAAGGTCCAGATGGAGTGTTAAAGGTTTGCCAATTGGAGACAACGGCACAAATTTAATTAGCTTTATTGGTACTAAGGTGAAGCAAATCTTTCCAATTTCAATTAAAAGTTGGAATGAGAAAGATAATCGAGTTTTGCCTAAAGCGAAAGATGATTTTGGGACTTAATACGGTATATAATTTTAGACCTCTTTAATAATCTTATTTAGTGATTTTTAGTTATATTTATTTAATCCATTTTTATGTATAACTAGAAACACTTTGATGTCGATGAGTCCCGAAGAGATTGGATCTTGAAGGAAGCGGGAAGGTTGCATAGGGCTTACGAGGCGATGTGGGGAAAAAGTATTCAAACGCGTCTGATGGGACCATCAGACAGAGCCTCAAAGATTGTATGCCTGGAATTATAACTAAGGAGGAATGGACCAAATTTGTAGATATACGCACTACTGATCCGGATTTCTGGTTAGTATATTAATTATTTAACTTATATATATATTTCACAAGTAGATATCATTCATTAATGTATACTTATCTTTTTAAATAGAAAAAGAGCAAAGCGAATAAAGAAAGAGCTTCTAATCCGAGTACCCTTATAGAGGAGGTTCTAGTGGATATCAAATTCTCGAAGAAAGATTGGTAAGACACAATTAGTTTAATTTATTATGATTTAATGAATCTTTTAATTTACAGTTGATTAACAATTATTAAACTTAAATAGTTCTTGGAAAGGGGAAAGATCCAACTCAAGAATCCTTGATAAATGCGATTATGCGGTTAGAGGCCCGACAAAACAAGGATGGGGAGATTGTGGATCCAGAAAACTAAGGAGGTCAAGGACAAAATTGTAAGTATTCCAAAATTCATGAAAAAATTGCAAGTTGGAATTTGTGTGCGACTATATTTTTTAATCCGTTACTCGATTTTTTTTGACACGTGAACATATTTTTATTGTCGATTAAATTTCGTTGACACTTGTTTATTATTTCTATCCGTTACTCGATTTTTTTGACACGTGAACATATTTTTATTGTCGATTAAATTTCGTTGACACTTGTTTATTATTTCTATCCGTTACTCGATTTTTTTGACACGTGGACATATTTTTATTGTCGATTAAATTTCTTTGACACTTGTTTATTATTTTTATCCGTTACTCGATTTTTTTGACACGTGGACATATTTTTATTCTCGATTAAATTTCTTTGACACTTGTTTATTATTTTTATCCGTTACTCGATTTTTTTGACACGTGGACATATTTTTATTGTCGATTAAATTTCACTTGACACTTGTTTATTAATTTTATCCGTTATTTATGTTTGTGCATCAATGACAAAGCATATCACAATCTGTATCACAAGGAGATTTAGCAGATTGTGATGGTCACCAAGATGTCCTTGCTCGTGCCTTGGGAAGGGAAGAGAGACAGCAGTCGGATTAGAGGTTATGGATATGGGATTCCTCCGACAAGCGTGTTTGGGCCAAAGAAGAGCCAAAGCAAGGGAGTGCGGGATTGTAAAGTCATGGCGGAAAAGTATGACGAGCTATCCAAGAATGTTCTTTGTGCTAATGGAAGAGAGACAGATGTTTAAGCAGCTCTTGGCACAAAGGATTGGTGCACCATCCCCTGCTGCACCACCCCCTGCTGAACCTATTGAGCCTGCTGCACCCCCCCATAGCGCCCGAGATAGCTGCACCATCCCTTCAACACAGGTATTTAACAAAACTCGACCTGTTTTTTGTACATATGTATTTGATAAAATTATCATGTATATTTATTTTTCTTTATAATTGATTTAGGATAACTGTGAATGTGAGCTATATATTGCAAACCCACATCGAAAGGTTGCAGTGGGTTTGATATGTAACCAATTGAGTGCCACACTGCACAATCAGGCCATGCCTGAAAACCATTTGAGAGTTAGGGTAGACTATTCAATAGAGGGGTCTGCACCATTGCTGTTCCAATTGCTAATGCGGATATATTTACTGTGGATCAAGCACTTAGTACTTTTGTGGCATGGCCTGAACAACTTGTCGTTGTAAGTGACAATATTTTTGTTAATAATTAAATGACTATAATGTGTGTTAACTAACTAGCTAATTAATCATTTTTTTAATATATACTAGGTACCCCATGTGTCCCGACCTTCCCCTTCCATGAAAGTGTCCCAACCTTCCCCTTCCACTACCAAACTCTCCGACCATCTTCTATACGGCCGGTCCAACATGTTGGTCAATTTCCCAATGATGAATTCAGAACTACATCAATTCTCTAAAGGTCCACATTCAAAAAAATGAACGGGGACGACCAAATTTTTTTACCGCCCGATAACATTGTGGGCACGGAGCAGATTGGTAATGATCAACATCGAGGATATGAAAGCTATAGTTGAGATGGATTGGGCCACTGCCACTGATATCAGAGTATACCAGAGGTATGTATTAAATTATTTGTACACAATAGTTGTTTATATTAGAGTATATATTAGAGTATATATATGAGGATCTGAAAGTTGTATATATATTATTTATAGGTTTTTGTACAATCGTCTTACGGTCCTTCTCAACGGACACTGAAGTATTTCTTCTTGTGTCCGGCTTGTATAGTTGTGTTTCATAAAGGTAACACAGAGGAGCGATTACGGCTATAAAGAGTGAAGTACAAAGTTATATCCATTCACGCTTCATGGAAGCCAAGCATTTGAAGGGCGACTCTTTATTTTTGGCACCACTCAATAATGGGTGAGAAATTTAGTCTTCAATCACTTGTTTAATTATTTTGAGGATTGTATTATAGTGTAAATTAATGTGTACTCATTCGTTCTTCATTTACTTGCAGGCAACATTGGGTACTCTTTGCAATAAACCCTAAGCAAAATGTTGTCTATTATCCGGATTCACTTCAAGGCCATTACAACGTCACGAAGACTTCAGTAGAATCGGTTGAGAGGTGTGTATGTGTAACCCTCTCATTTTAATTTGTATAATTTAATATATGTATTTTGTTCAACTTAACGTTATATATATATATGTATGACGTTTGATTGCTTTGAAAGAATACTTGGGATTATCTACGAGTAAAACAAGATGGCTACCCATAGCTGTAAGCTTTTTAAGAATCATTCTTATAATTTTAATTGATTTTTGGTCATAAAATGTGACAATTAAGTTATAATCTTTTGCTTTGTAGTGTCCTAAACAACCAAATAGCAATGATTGTGGGTACTATGTTATGAGGTATATGAAAGAGATTATCACTCATGACAAAGTAACAATCCCAACCAAGGTAACTACTTAGATTTATTTTTATATTGATATTATAATACTTACTCACATTTAATAAACATTTTAATTCTAATTTTATTTCATTTTTTTTTGATATTTTCCCGACTTCAAAAAATCCGAATTACTCTATTTGAACAACTTACAGATGAGGGGAGTGGTGCCATTATGTTTCTAGCTTTTTGTAGCAAGTTTTGAGATTCATAATAGTTTAGTTATTATTTATGTTGTATATATTGGATTTATATTATGTTGTAAGTACTTCTTAGAATGATATATATTGGATTGGAAATATTATTTGATGAATTTTGTTGAGTGAATTTTGTTTGAATGATATATTGGATTGGAATGTATTTTCTGAATTTGTTGAAAAGGGAATGAATTTATAGGTTGTAATTAAAATGGAGAACAAACCAAAATAAAAAAATATTTAAAAAAATTCAGTCAATAGGTAGCGTTTTAGAGTGAAAACGCTAGAAATGAAGTTAAAAATTCATTCAATACCTAGCGTTTTAAAGATAAAACGCTAGGAATTGTAAAGAGGAGCTAGAGGATCCTAGCGTTTTTGAGAAAACTCTAGGAATGCTAATAAAAGGTGCTATAGCATCCTAGCGTTTTATATAAAACGCTAGGAATGCTAATAAAAGGTGCTATAGCATCCCTAGCGTTTTATATAAAGCGCTAGGAATGCTATAACATCCCCTAGCGTTTTATATAAAACGCTAGGAATGCTAGTAAAAAGGTGCTATAGCATCCCCTAGCGTTTTTATAAAGCGCTAGGTATGGTAGTAAAAGGGCTATAGTATCCCCAGCGTTTTAATTTAAAGCGCTAGGAATGGTAGTAAAAAGGAGCTATGGGATCCCTAGCGTTTTTATTTAAAACGCTAGGAATGGTAGTAAAATGAGCTATGGGATCCCTAGCGTTTCTAAAACGCTAGGAATTGTAAAAAGTATTTGGGTCAATGGCTAGCGTTTTATATAAAACGCTACGTATGTCTAAAACACGCTGGGTAAATGGCTAGCGTTTCTTAAAACGCTACTAATGGGGTGTACGCATTAGTAGCGCCAGCTTCTCTAGCGTTTTAAAACGCTACCAATGCCCAAAAAAAACGCTAGCCTTCCTAATACGCTGGCGTAGTGTCTCCAAATCTTCAAGGCAAAAACAATTGCCGCAAGATCCAAATCGTGAGTGGGGTAATTCTTTTCATGAATCCTCAACTGTCTTGAGGCATAAGCCACTACTTTACCATTTTGCATCAAAACACCTCCTAGCCCCATTTTAGACGCATCGCAATATACTACAAACGGCTCTCCAGATTTGGGTAATGTCAAAACAAGTGATGTTGTCAACCTTCTTTTCAATTCTTCGAAACTTTCTTCACATTTGGAATCCCACACAAATGCCTTTCCTTTACAAGTCAATTGAGTTAGCGGGAGTGCCAACTTTGAAAACCCCTCAATAAACCTTCTATAATATCGCGCCAATCCAAGGACTCTTCTAATCTCCGTAACTGACTTAGGAGCCTCCCACTGCATCACCGCATCAACTTTAGATGGATCTACTGCAATCCCATCACCAGAAATAATATGACCTAGAAAGCTCACTTCCTTCAACCAAAAGTCACACTTTGACAGTTTAGCATACAACTTTTTCTCTTTCAACACTTCTAGCACTAACTTCAAATGCTCTACATGTTCCTCTTCGGACTTGGAGTACACCAAAATATCATCTATGAAAACCACCACAAACCGATCCAAGTAGTTATGGAAAATACGGTTCATGTACTCCATAAATACCCACGTGCATTAGTGACACCAAGCGGCATTCTGAGAATACTCATAATGCCCATATCTCGTCTGAATCGTCGTCTTACGAATATCCTCATCTTTCACTTTAATCGATGATAGCCCGATCTCAAATCAATTTTGCTAAACACCTTAGCACCTACAAGTCAGTCCATCGGATCGTCAATTTCGGAAGTGGATACTTGTTCTTGATTGTTACTTTGTTCAATTTGTCTATAATCAATGCAAAGCCGCATACTTCCATCTTTCTTCTTCACCAAAAATCTTGGCGCTCCCAAGGTGACACACTAGGTCTTATGAACTTCTTCTCAAGTAAGTCCTCTAACCGACTCTTCAACTCGAGATAATTCGGATGCAGACATCCTATAGGGAGCCATAGACACGGGTCCAGTGCGGGCACTAGATCAATACCAAACTCTACTTCTCTTTCAAAGTGGCACATCCGGAATCTCGTGGAAACACTTCGGAAATTCACGAACTATTGGCAACTCTTCAATCTTAGCTTGGCTCTCAGCGGACAACGATGCCATTAATGAAAAGCGACTTAACTTCTCCCTTCATAGCTCTCTATGCAACCGACTGAATACAACAATGCGTGCTCTTCTCCCTTAGTAGAAGGAAAGCTCACGGATCTACTAGCACAATTAATATGCACTTGGTTATCAACTAACCAGTCCATACCTAGAATGATGTCCAAACCTCCTAAAGGCAAGCAAATAAGATCAACAAGAAACTCTCTGCCAAAAACTGACAGAGGACATCTAGCGCACATTAGGAGGTAGTTCACTGAACCTTTGGGGGGTATCAATAACCATGTCCCTTCTCATTGTAGACAAAACAAGACCCAATTTCTCACAGACACAATGCCAAGAATGAAAGAATGAGTAGCACCAGTATCTACTATAGCAATCAAAGGAGTGCCGTTAATAAAACAAGTACCTCTAATCGCGTTGTCCCCCTCGGATCCCGCCAAAGCAAACACCTTCCCTCTAGCCGCCTCCCGCTTGGGTTTAGGACATTTATTGCTCATATGCCCCGCTTCACGACAGTTGAAACAAACAATTTCTTTCTCTTTACATTCATTAGACTTGTGGCCCCTCTCTCTCTCTCTCTCTCTCTCTCTCTCTCTCTCTCTATATCCGCCCACACTTGTAGCAACGGATCTCTGTGCATTCACTACTCTTATGGCCAGGTTTCTTGCAAACAAAACACACAATACCTGCTGATTCATCTCCCCCACTTGAACCTTTACCCGCACTTGCCTTCCACTTACCTTTACCTCCACTAACATCATATGGTTTTCCCCGAAACTGAGCATTCTTCTTCTCCTTAACAATTTTGTAAGCAAAGATTTGTCTTCTTCATAAATTCTACACTTGTCCACTAGCTTGGCAAAATCTCGAATCTCCGGTATCCAATGGCTTTCTTGATCTCTGTTGTGCAGACCGTTCTCAAACTTTACACACTTGGAAATTCGAATCACTTGGTTGTCATAATACGGGCAAAACTTGACCAACTCCTCAAACTTGTTTGCATATTCACTCTACGACTTGTTTCCTGTTTGACTCCAAAAACTCCACCTCCTTTTTAGCCCGCACGTCCTCCGGATAATACTTCCTTGTGAACTCTTCCTTGAATACCCCCCAAGTGATTTCTTCACCCGCAGCTTCTAGTCTCTGTTTCTTCCTCATCCACCAATCATCCGCCTCTTCCTTCAGCATATGAGTCCCAAATCTCACCTTTTTGCGCGGAGTACACGCCATAACACGGAAGATTCGCTCTATCTCCTTCAGCCAGGTCAGTGCTCCATCTGGATCATATCTACCTTTGAAGGTAGGTGGGTTCTCACGTTGAAATGTAGCCAACTTGCGATCCTCAGCATCTTCCCTACCACCTCTCTGCTCCCCCATAGCCTGTGTTATGGCTTGCAGAGCCTCAGCTAGAGCAGCATCAATCCTTCGGGCCATTTTCAACCTAACACTGCAGCATTAACATTTGATAAGAAACAATTAACACTACCTAGTTGTCATAGATACTATGACAGACAAACTTGGCCGGACAGACCGAACTGCTCTGATACCACTAATGTAACACCCCCCTCTATTTAATATAAATTAAACTAATAAAAATCAAAGTTTTTCAAAATCTGTCCACGCACGTACAGACCACCACGGCGCCCAAGCAGGCGCCAAATCTCCCAGCAATCCGCGCCCCTCCCCGGTACAAACTCACCCAACCAGCCCAGCACAACACCCTGGCGCCATTTTTCCTAGCAACCCCTCCCTGCACTTACACACGCACACACGCCAGGAACAGTAGCACAGGCGCCATTTGCCTAGGCATTTGGCGCCCCTCACCCGAACACCTCCCCTAAACCAACTTAAACCTCATTTTTAATTCAACAACTTAATTCCCCCATAAACAACACACATATAGGTATCAAATCAACTCCATTAATTTATCATGTTCACATACTCATCTTCATGGAAACATTTCCTCAAACAATTAACATGCATAATTCACAACACATATTTTTCCAAAATCAAGCAACATGATATCAACAAATTGGGCATCTCATACATCAACCAACACATAAACAACATCAAAATCACACAAACAATTCATGCTAGGTTATTTCCTACATAACACATATTCTACAAGCTATTATAAACATAATGAGAATCCCAACCTTGGGTGAGCTAAGATTTCCCACACAACCACCAACAAGTCACCAAAATGAGTACTCCCCTTCCTATGTGAGTGGCGAGTGTGGGCCTCTCTCTTGGGTAACCATGGAGAAATCAAAATGGTAGAAATGAGCTTATGGAACTCTTAGAAATGGAACAAGGAAGAGAAATGATGAAGATTAAGACCAAGAATTCACTTACCCACCAAGAATCAAAGGAAAAGTTTTCACCTTTCCTTCCTCTCCTTCACGCCGTGTATCCTCCTCCTCCCTCTCAATTCCTTCGTTGCTTTCTTTTTCTTTCAAATGAGGGTTATGTGACTTTGTGTAGGGTTTTTGGGGTTTTTAGGCAATTGGGCTTGGGTCATTAAGTGACTTGGGCCCTTATTTGCACCACTCTTTTTACTTATTTATATACTCCCTGAAAATAAAATAAAATGAAATCTAACTCAATTATTCCACTTAATTAAACTAGACCCCCTTTTGATAAAATAAACCCAACTTAATTAATTAATTTAATTAAATGTTGCAAGCCTTAAATAACTTAATTAGATAAATAATTAAATTATTTTGGGCGTTACAACCGGAACTATAATGAAAGGAAGCCTGTTGTCTTTGATCCCATTCCCATGTCCTACACGGACTTGTTTAATTATCTCATCACCAACAAAATAATCAACACTCGTCAAATGAAGCCGTACCAACCTCCCTATCCCAGGGGATACAATGCAAATGCTACCTGCGCCTTTCACTCTGGGGCAGTAGGTCATGTGGTGGAGGATTGTAAAGCATTCAAGTATGTGGTGCTAGAATTACTTGATGCGAAGAGCATATCATTTCAACAACCCAATGTAGCCACCAATCCGTTGCCAGGGCATGGAGGATCTGCTGTTAACGCCATTGAGGATCAGGGTGGTCAGTGTTTGATTAGAGAGGTTGATTGCATTCAAATGCCTCTGGATGTCATCCATGCTGAATTATGCCGTCTTGGTGTCATCAAAGAAGGGTGTGCTAGGAAAGACACTTGTGATGATCCTCGCTGTATTGGGACATGTGAAGGCTTTAAACCAATTCTCCAAGATCTCTTAGACAGACACCTGGTCCAAGTGGGAACTCAAGAACAGGAAGAAAGTGTATCTACCTTGCAATCAGGTAACAGAGGCTTCAAGAGGGAGAAATGACTGGCCAAACTCAGAGGAAGAGCACCCAATCAGGGGAGGATGGTCATCGCTAACCTTAAGAACAACTTCCGGAGTGCCGACATGCTGAACCCTGACCAGGTTAATGTGGTTGAAGAAGGATCAATCTCGAGCTACGTGTTGTTGTCGGCTTAGTGCTTATTTCTTTGTCTTTGTTGGAGAAAGTGCGCAAAACTGGGAGACCATGGATTTCCCCGTATTTTTTAATTTAAAGTAATTTTCATTGTAATGTAGATTCCTCGGCTCTGCCCAAGGCCTTGGAACATTTCATTCGGGCACACATGTTTTTGTCAAGACTCATCAATCAATAAAGTGTTATTTTGAATTTTCAATAAAATTCTTGTCTTCATCTCTCGTTTGTGTGTCTTTTCTTTGTCTTTATTCGCCGCTCCAATTTAATGTAGATCAAAAATAGTCTCTGAAAATAATAATGCCCATAACTCATATTGTGACTTTGATTACCCGATTAATCAAGCCGAGGAAGATGTTGAAGACGATTGGAATACTCCTCCGGAAATCATAAGAATGGTAGAACAAGAAGAAAAGGTCATTGAGCCCCATGGGGAGTCCACAGAAATGGTCAATTTGGGTACTAAGGAAGACAGAAAAGAGGTCAAGGTTGTAATGCGCAATGGGGATAGAGAGCGCAAAAGATTGATTCGGCTCTGCTGACTACTGACGTATTCGCATGGTGCGGGGTTGAGCACGAGATATTGTTGAGCCTGATTGCCGGTAAAATCGTAGAATATCTCCAGAAAAGCAGTTAAAGCGAATGAAGCTCGAAATGTCTTTGAAAGTCAGGGATGAGGTCAAGAAACAGTTTGATGCAAGATTCTTAGTTGTGGCAAAATACCCTGAGTGGGTAGCAAACATCGTTCTGGTCCCTAAGAAAGATGGAAAGGTCCAAATGTGTGTCGACTACCGTGATTTGAACAGAGCAAGCCTTAAAGATGATTTCCTCTACCCCATATTGGCGTCTTGGTGGATAGATCTTGCTTTCAAAGATTCGATGTTCTCCTTCATGGATGGATATTCGAGCTATAAACGGATCAAAATGGCTCCAGAGGATATGGAGAAAACCACCTTCATAACCCTTTGGGGACTTTTTCATTACAAGGTCATGCCTTTCGGGTTGAAGAATGTCGGGGCAACCTACCAAAGAGCGATGGTAACCCTATTCCATGATATGATGCATAAGGAGATTGAAGTCTATGTGGATGACATGATCGCCAAGTCAAAGCGATGAAGAGCATGTGGTTAACTGCGCAAGTTGCTCGAAAGCGTCTCGTAAAATACAATCTCGAGTTGAACCCGCTAAGTGCACCTTTGGGGTTAGGTCGGGAAGTTGTTGGGTTTCATTGTTAGCCGAAGGAATTGAGGTGGACCGGACAAGGTACGAGCAGTACGGAGATGCAGCGCCTAAAAAGCAGAGAAAGAAGTTCGGGGTTTCTGGGAAGATCGATTACATCTCTCGATTCATCTTTCAGTTGACTGCAACTTGCGAACCAATTTTCAAACTGTTGTGCAAAGACCAAGAGATGAGGTGGAATGATAAATGTCAAGAAGCATTTGAGAAAATCAAGGTGTACCTCCAAAATCCACCAGTCCTAATGCCACATTGTATGCAGCGGGCCTCCTATACCTCACTTTGTGCTAGACAATTCTATTGGGTGCGTCTTTGAGGCGACATGATGACTCAGGAAAGAAAGAACATGCGATCTACTACCTGAGCAAGAAGTTCACAGACTGTGAGGCAAGGTATTCACCATTAGAGAAAACTTGTTGTGCTCTAGCACTGGTCGCGCGATCGACCGAGACAAATATATGCTGAGTCACACTACCTGGTTGGTATCCAAAATGGATCCAATCAAGTACATATTTGAGAAACCTGCGCTCACAGATAGAATTGCTCGTTGGCAAATGCTTCTGGCAGAGTATGACCTAGTGTACGTAACTCATAAAGCGATTAAAGGTAGCACACTGGCAGATTACCTGGCACATCAACCGGTTGAGGACTACCAATCAATGCAATGTGAATTCCCGATGAGGACATTATGGCATTATTTGACGGCGGAAATCTCAAGATGATGAAAGGTGTAGAATGTTGTTTGACGGTGCCTCTAACATGTGGGGCGCGGGGTCGAGCGATCTTGATCTCTCCGCATAACCGCTTCATACCATTCAACGCGGACTAAGCTTCTATGTCACAAACAATATTGCAGAGTATGAAGCGTGTATCCTGGGTATCCAAGCAGCTCTCGATTGGAAAGTCAAGAGGCTCGACGTGTACGGGGATTCAGCTCTGGTTGTCCACCAAGTAAAAGGAGATTGGGAAACGAGAAATCCTGATTTGATTCCTTACCGTGACTATATTCAAAAATTAATCGAGCCCTTCGAGGAAATCACTTTCCAAGACATACATACGCAAATGAGAATCGGTGGCGGATGCCTTTGCAACTTTGTCTTCCATGTTCAACGTCAGCTGTGACAAAAGTTTGACGACTGTCAGAATCCAACACAGAAGTCTACCTGCTTATCACTACTGTATGGCAGTCGAGGAGGAATCAGATAGTAAGCCTTCGTACCATGACATCAAGTAGTACATCAAAAAGCAGAGTATCCTCCCGAGCTCTGAGAGAATGACAAGAGAACACTCAGGAGACTATCAGCAGGTTTCTTCTTGAGTGGAGACGTCCTTTACAAGAGAAACTATGACTTGGAACTCCTCAGGTGTGTAACTAAAGAAGAGTCAGTAAAGATTATGCGAGATGTTCATGAGGGTTCATTTGGGGTTCATTCCAATGCACGCGCAATGGCTAGAAAATCACGAGTTGGTTACTACGGTTGCGGATGGAGTCGATCGGTATAGCTGATTTTGTGAGAAGATGCCATAAATGTCAAATCTATGCAGATCACACTCATGTACCTCCGACTTCTCTCGAATGTCTTGAGTGCACCATGGCCATTCTCAATGTGGGGCATGGACATCATTGGTCCCATTGAACCCAAAGCTTCAAATGGTCACCGTTTCATTTTGGTTGCTATTGACTACTTCACTAAGTGGGTGGAGGCTGCTTCTTATCCCAATGTAACAAGCTCGGTGATTGCTAAGTTCATCAAGAAAGATCCGGTTTGCCGCTACGGCCTTCCTAACAAGATCATCACACACAATCTGGCAGATAATTTGAGCAGCCAGAATGATGAAGGACTTGTGCGAAGACTTCAAAATACAGCATCACAATTCTTCTCCTTACCGCCCAAAGATGAATGGGGCAGTTGAGGCAGCTAACAAGAACATCAAGAAGATTGTGCAAAAGATGGTGGTAACATACAAGGATTGGCATGAAATGCTCCCTTTTGCCCCTGCATGGTTACTGAGAACCTCGGTGGCGCACTCTCAACCAGGGCAACCCCCACTCATCGGTTTATGGGTCGGAGGCAGTCCTTCCCATTGAAGTTGAAATACCATCCCTGCGAGTGTTAATGGAGACAAAGCTTGATGAAGCAGAATGGGTTCGGTCCCGTCTTGACTAGTTGAACCTCATTGACGAAAAACGGGTAGCCGCGATGTGTCATGGACAGTTGTACCAACAGAGGATGATAAGGTCTTTTGACAAAAGAGTCCGTCCTCGGGAATTCCAAGAGGGAGATCTTGTACTCAAGCAGATCTTGCCGATCCAGACGGACCCCAGGGGCAAATGGGCTCCCAAATATGAAGGACCTTATATGGTGAAGAAGGCATTCTCAGGAGGAGCTCTAATCCTGGCAAACATGGATGGAGATGAGATTCCAAATCCAGTGAACTCAGATGTGGTCAAGAAGTATTATGCCTAGAAAAATAGACGAAAAAAGAGAAAGATAAGCCAAGGAAAAATTAGCTCGCTAGGTTGAAAACCCGCAAAGGGCGACCTAGGCAAAATTAGAGCGACCCCGTGGATTGAAAACCCGCAAAGGGCGATCTAGGAAAAAATTAGGGTCAGAAAACTTGGGCTTGAGAAAAGAAAAGGCAATCAGCACTCCCAAAGGTTTGGATAAAAGGGTGATCAGAGTTATGAGTATGGACGGCGGGCACCGTTACTTCAGAGATGAAATCACGAGATCTGTTCCTTTCTCTTGTATTTTCTCAGTTTAAAAGAAAGATTGTAACGCACTTTCAATTGGCGTGACTTTTTCAGACGCGTCAATTTCTATATCAATAAAAGTCCAACTTTTCTTTCATATATGTGCTCTTTCGTGTCTCTGCTTTCATCTATTCAGTTTCTTTCAAAATAATAACTTTTATGATTGATGAAATTGATTTGCAAAACATGTGCACATTCAGAGCATTACAGGATCATTACGAAATCTTTGAAAAATACAGAAAGAAATGATTCTCCAAGTGAATAAAATTGCAAAAAAAAACAGTCGTGACGAACCAGTGCGCAATCCTCGCGTGATTATCGTTCTGGAGCAGGTTCCGTCCGGCAGATGGATTTAACCAGCAAAAAAGTGCCAAAGAATAAACAAATAAGCAGAAAAAAGAAAGCTGCTTGAAGAAAACAAATAGAATAAACAAAAAATACAGAAGACGAAACATAAAAAGAACACAACATCTTCATCTCATTCATCAATCTCATGTCATCCATATCATTCATCACTCCATGGCATCAAACAACAGTAGTGCATTACACTTTTAAATTCGCATCTCAGAAGAGCGAAAGAATAATCAAACAGAAAAAGCATCCCACCAAGATCAATCCTTGCATTCATGTGCATGCATTTCATGCACCATCCAAGAGAAAAGTTACCACGGACCAGAGAGTCCCAAAAATCTCATTTTTAGAAAATCACCACAACCCAGAGTTCGTAAACTCCATCAACCCAAAGTTCGTAAACTCCATCAACCCAGAGTTCGTAAACTCCATCAACCCAGAGTTCGTAAACTCCATCAACCCAGAGTTAGTGAACTCCCACAGAGTTAGTGAACTCCTTCCACAGATCACAACATCGTTATGCGAGCACGCGATGGATCCATCGGACCGTTAAGTCCGCCGGATTAGTTGTGTCAGCCTAAGGCACAACGTAAATCCATTGATCAAATCAGTTCCGGACCTGATATTGATCGGCCGCTCGAAAAGGCCACCCCCAGAGCTCGGACTCGACAAGAGTCCGTTAGAAGGTTTTAGGCAACCTCCGAATTCCCAATTTACCGCTTTTCCCAATTTATTGCTTTCCCGTTAATGCGACAAGTGTTAACCCCCTCTCTCAAAAGGAAAATGACAAAAAGGTTTGAACTTTTCTGAAGCGGACAAAATTAGTATTATTTCTATATCTTTATTTCCATTTCACCAACAAATATGAAAAGGCCAATTCATATTTTTTGGCGAAACGTGAAATAAAGAGGGGCAACTGTAATACCCCAATTTTGTCCGTCCTTTTTAGCTTAAGCCAATTTCAGTTATCCAACTCAACTAAATCAAAATACCGTTGTTTAAATTAGGCAGGCACGCGAATGATTGATCTTTTCGTGCGTTCTTCAATTTAATCTTCGTATTTGGGTTTAGTCGTACATAAGTAGGTCTACCAAAAGTCATTTTTTCTAGAAATTTGGCTTGTCTTTTGATTCGAGCTTAAGAATGCAAGAAAGTTAATTTTAGTGTTTTTAGTTAATTAGCCCATTTCTTCTATTTGGGTCTCGTCTTAGCGTATTTGTCTAGTCTGGCCCGTTCTCGCCTTTGTGTTTGGCCCGACTCCTTTTCTTATTATTATTCTTATTTTGTGCAGTTAATTTAGTTTTAGCATATATAATCCAAAAATGTTAAAAAAAGTCTATTTAATTTTTATTACTTAGAAGTGTTCAGATGTCCAAATGTCCAAAAAATGTAAAAAATAATAATATTAAAGTTACAAAAAGATGCAAATCCGAAAATAGGCTTCAAGTAGCAAATTAGGGTTGTTGGGCAGCACTCCAAGCCCAGTCAAAAACAATTAATGCAGAAACCTAGTATTTTAATATAAAAGAGCAGTCAACCATCAGTCTGAAAGAACACAAAAAAAAACAGAGGGAGAACAGCAACACGAATTTCTAGGCTCACCAAAAAAACTGATTAGGGCTTCATACCGAAACCTAGTCGCTGAAACGAGAAATTGAAATTTGGAGATACCTTTAGAGGCAAAAACACCAACAGTTAAGGGTAGTGGCAGTCAAACAGTAGCAGTAGTAGAAGAACAATATCAAAAGCTGAAATAAGGTTGGTTCTTGTATTATTAAATCTACATATGCGGAACATACGAGCACTATTTGTTTGTTTAAATCCATATGTTTAAAAGTTTGATTTGTCATTATAATTAACACTGTTAGTACACTTAGGAGTTGCAAACATGATTCATTCCATAAACAAGATTTAGGTGTAAATAGATCTGGATTTACACTTTCAACAGATTTATGTTTCTACTTTCTTCTAAAACCAACAAAACCAGAATGTAAAAAACAAAAAAAAAAAAAAAACAAGTCGTACGGATGATGATGTTGTTTGAAGTCTGAGGAGAAAACAATTCAATGACTCAATAACAGAGACGATCTGAAATGGCGAATATGGAGGAGACGAATCTGGATCACCTTCCTCACGCTTTACTCGCAACCATCATGACCAAACTCGACATCGCTTCCATCTGTTCTTTAGCCACCACTCATCCACGCGCATCACCAACAACCACCAAACCGGCCGATCCAAAAACAACTACCCAACCAGTCAACCACCGTCCCTCTCTCTCCCTCATTTCGTTTTCTCTCTCTCAGACTCGATCTCTCCCTCTCTCCTTTCCCCTCTCTCACGATCTCGCTCTCTCACTCCCAGGAACCCGTCATCTCCTCTCTCCCTTTCGTTCGATCTCTCTCTGTTTCCCTCGATCCACGCCTCTCTCTCGCCATAGCAACCGGCGAAACTTTCGCCGGGAATCTCTCTGTTAGAGCTGCGGCGCCGCAATGGAAGGGAAGGGATTTTTAGGTTTTGAAATTAGGGTTTGGGCTTATATGGGCCTCCGAAATTATTTATTTTTTTAATTATTAGATTACTTCTTGCACCACTCTGATTAATGCGCACACCCCCATCTCACTTAAGCCCAATTTCGCATACTGGGCCCTCCTATGCGAACTGGGCTTACGTTTTACACCCCCTGTTTAGTTATTCCACCTCCCGTAACTAGTAACACCCCCATTTTGCAATTTTCACCTTTTTCTCGTTTTTTTAATTCTTTCTAACTCAAATACGTTCCATTAAATCAAAAACTTTGTTAGTGGTCTTGCGAAGCCTTTGCTTGCATGATCATTAACAATGAGGACCTAGTGGTGATCACTTGGAGCCTTTGCTCAATTGATCATCATGAATGTCTAACTTTTCTAAAAAAAAACTTTCAATAAATCCAAGAACTTTGTTAGTGGTCCTGCGAAGCCTTTGCTTGCATGATTATTAACAATGAGGACCTAGTGGTGATCACTTGGAGCCTTTGCTCAATTGATCATCATGAACGCCTAATTTTTCGAAAGACTTTCATTAAATCAAAAACTTTGTTAGTGGTCTTGCGAAGCCCTTGCTTGCATGATCATTAACAATGAGGACCTAGTGGTGATCACTTGGAGCCTTTGCTCAATTGATCATCATGAACGCCTAATTTTTCGAAAGACTTTCATTAAATCAAAAACTTTGTTAGTGGTCTTGCGAAGCCTTTGCTTGCATGATCATTAACAATGAGGACCTAGTGGTGATCACTTGGAGCCTTTGCTCAATTGATCATCATGAATGCCTAATTTTCACAACTAAACAAGTTAAAAATAAAAAACCAGAACTACGTAGCTTTGAATTCTTCATCGCACCGGGAGATACATAGGAGCGGATCCCCTCCGTCAAGCACAAGAAACTAAAAACATTTTTCCTTTCAAAAGAAACCAAAGCGGCTAACTCTCGTCAAGCGCCGCAAATAAGAATTCATTAAGTCTTTTCAATCAAGAGGCAAATTTAAGTATTTTCCAAATCAACACTTAAAACCACACGTTTAATTAAAGGTTCCCTTTCAGTAGAAAGGAGACGTGGGGTGCTAATACCTTCCCCATGCCTAACCGACCCCCGAACCCAAATCCTCCGGTTTTCCAAAAGACCATCTGCCTTCCAAAGAGGTTTTTTTCAATATTTTCCTCATAAAAAATATCGGTAGCGACTTCATGGTTTTAAAACGTTGTAAACGAAGAAAACCCCCTCGGGGACTTTTTCGGGCGCAACACAGTTGTACTGGTTTCATGCTTCTTATCAATAAATGAAACGACTCCCTATTTCAGAATACTTTGTTTTTGACAAACAGGACGAACGACGAGACCATTTCCCAAGTCATGACAACGCCCCTCTCCCTGACTTTGACACCGAGCTGGCCACTCGGCAGATGACGGGATGAGGCGAGGCCGTCAAAAGAAGCCCTCCGTGATTTTGAGCTCATACGCTCCATCACGGAGTGCAGGCGAGGCCTACAGCGGCTCAGGTCCACAGTGACCCTCAACCATTGCTTCGCGTCGTCGGCCACTCTTGACTCGTCGAAAAACTCTATGACGGGTGACCGGCGGCGCGAACCGGCCTCCCCTTTGGTTTGCCTTGAATGTCAAGCCAAAGGCCGGAGGAAGAAGTCCAAGGGCGACTTCGACCCGTGCTTCAACGAGCACAGCCTTCTCCCGTACTTAGGACTCTACGTCCAAATGCGGGACCGAAGGAAGAAGTTCTTAGCGACTTTGCCCCTCTCGATTCTCTGAGCTTAAATGTTCTCTCGATACCCTCTAGATTCCGAGCTTAAATGCTCTGTCCAGACTAAATTGACTCCGAGCTTCAATGCTCAGTCAAGATTTACTTGTTTCCGAGCTTAAATGCTATGTCAAGCTTTTTCAGATCAAAAACGCGGAGCGCCTCCTCGGCAGACTTCACTCCCAAAGAAGACTGAACAAGGCACTAGAGCAGGCTCCCCCGAGTAGCAGGGACATGACCGAGTTCTATCAAAGCTGAGCTCATTCATTTTTTTCCCTCGACTTGGGAGGCCACTGTTCCTACCTGAGCTAAAAGCCCCTTGAGGTATTGGGCCTGGCCCAATTCCGCTTCAAAGGCAAGACCCAAATGTGCTACAACGTTAAGCATAGCGTGCCCCGCTCGGACATTCAAGACCAACGGCCAGGATTACACGCCCAGATCTGACGGACAAAATCGAGCTACTTCGTCTAGAAATAGAGGTGCAGGCCTCCATTTCCAAGTACGCTCTCATTCTTGCACATTCCGCCTTATTCGTCTACTGACTTAGGCATCGAAGTGTCTGCAGGTACACCCCACCCGACATAGGAAGAAGACTAAATCGGACCAGCCGAGCTCAATCTTCAACGCCGACAACAATCTTCAAGGTTCAAGAAGCAAGATCCTCAAAGCTCCTCAGACAAGGTACATCCGAATTGCAGGACCGAACAAAGGGTAAGAGAACTTCTGACACTGTTTGAGCATGTTGAGATTAAGCACGTGCCCAGGGTCGAAAACGTCTGAGCAGATATTCTCTCCAAGTTGGCAAGCACCAAGAGTCCAGGAAATCACTGAAGTGTCATCCAGGGAACTTTGGCTCATCCTAGTGTGTCGGTGAAGGTCGGCCCATCACTCGACATCTGCTCGATCGATTTAGAAGAAGATCGGATCGCCTCTATCATACGATGTATCTTAACGCAGTGAAGAGCGGATGACTCAAGGAGGTTAAGTTGATTAGAAGACGAGCGACCTCCTACTCGGTCATCAAAGGAAAGTTGTTCGCCGGAGTTTTACGACCCCATTCCTTAGAAGCCCGAGACCTTTGAAGCGCACCATGTGTTGAGGGACATACATGAAGGAATATGCGGAAATCACTTAGGTGGTCGGTCGCTGGCGGAAAAGGCACTGAGGGCCGAATAATATTGGCCGACCATGGAGGAGGACGCTAAGAAGTTGGTGCATAAGTGCCAAAATGTCGAGATCCATGTCGATGTCCATGTTGCTCCACCGACCAAGCTAAGCTAAACGGCCCTAACTTGACTTGGCCATTTGCACGGTGTGGAATGGACCTACTCGGCTGTTTCTGACTCTGCCGGTGAAGTTCTTAATTGTGGTCATGGACTTCTTCACCAAGTGGGTGGAGGCAGAGCCCTCACCACCATCACGTCAAAAAATGTGATGAAGTTTTTCAACAAGAATGTGCTAGTTCGCTTTGGCGTGCGAGATCTCGATCATTGATAATGGCACCTGTTCGCTAACAAAAATTTTGGACAAATCTTTGTGATACATGGGGTTAAGCAATGCTTTACCTCGGTAGAAGATCCTCAGACGAACGGGCAAGCCGAATCTGCAAATAGGGCCATACTACGAGGGCTCAAGAGAAGGCTTGATGAGTCTAAAGGCAATTGGGAAAAAGAGCTTCCATCAATCTTGTGGGCATACAGGAGAATTCCACCCTTGTCCACTGGAGAATCTCCGTTCAGGCTCGTCTATGGCAGTGATGCTGTGATTCCCATCGAAATGGGCGAGCTGAATTGGCGAACGGCCAATCCACAACCACCTGTTGCGAACGAACGAGCTACAAGGGAGGATCTCGACCTGATTCAAGAATTGCGCACCAAGGCTTCACTAAGATAAGAGTTGGTCAAGCAGAAGATCGCATCAACGTATAATGCCCGAGTGCAGAAGAGGGAGTTCTCTGTAGGCCAGCTCGTCCTTTGAAGGGCGGACGTAGGCTACAGGAACGCAAGATAGGGCAAGCTCGCCCCCAACTGGGAAGGACATTACCGAGTCATTTCGAAGACCGACAAGGGAGCCTACGAACTTGAGACCATGGCCGGGGGCACATTCCTCAGGACCTGGAATGCTGCCAAACTTAGGAAGTACTACGTTTAGTGTTTGCTTTTTAATGACAATCGCTTTATGAATAAAGAACGGACGAGGGCTCTTTTTCCCGACAGGGGATTTTTATTAAGGTTTGTCCTTAAAAATGTACTTGTGTTTTTATGATTGTATGCACGAATTTATGTCAGGTTGCTCGCCTTGCGACCAACGAAAAGAGCGGCCTGATCGATTTTCAACTGGTCTAACGCGCTCGACCACACCATTTGCAATAAGGGTTAAGTCTGGATCGAATCTAGTAAACCAATTGCCAACGAACATTAAATGTCGAACGAGGCTGCTGAGATAGCGGCCAATAGAGGTCCACGACCGAGCTCTATCTGAACCGTGTTCAGTAAGCATTTCGTGGCAAAACTTGAACGAACAAATTAACAAATACTCAACGAGCGAGTAAAATACGAAGCGAGCGAGCTAAAAACAAACGAGAAATACATTCAAAGTCAAAGATTTGTTACAAACTGACGACTATGGCCAAGACCGGGCACATTTAAATTCACTGCCTATAGTGCAAGAAAAAAAGGCAAAAGTACAACCGAAGCAAAAGAAAAAATTACAAGTCTAAGAAGGAGGTATAGTGAAAATAAAAGTGTGCTCGCTGATGACCTTCTTGTCATTATCCAACTTCGCCGGCCGGACGATCTTGTTGTCAACAACGCAGTGGTTGGAATTGAAGATCTTCCCATGGACCTTCAGGCCGGGATTAAGCAACTTAAGTTAAGCGACGACATTGTCAAGCTGGTATACCGCCGCCCTTCGCCTTTTTGGCCACCTCATTGACTCGGCTCGCCCAGTATTTCTTGTTGCTCTCCAGTTCCTCGAATTCGAATTTCAGGGACTTTACCTGATTGAGCAGCTCCTTGTTCCACAAACCGACCTTCTCCTTCTCTTGATCAGTAGTGGCCTTATAGGCCTCAGCAGTGGTCCGAGCAGCCTCGACCTCCTTCAGCTTTTTTTCAATATCAGCCAAGGCATCGATATTTTGTTTGAGCTCCTTCAATTGCTGGAGCGCATTATCCCGCTCGGTCCTCATCTCTGCGAGCGAGCGCAAGGCAACTTTCAGTATATCAGATTTGTCTAAGTGATCACTTTCTAACCATAAGTTTCGGCTTTCGAGCTACCTTCGATCCGCTGGGCCTCCTCCTCTTTCCATTTCTTGAACAGATCGAAAGTGGCCTTGCAGACTTGAGCCGCCATCTCCAGAGGCTCCTAGTTGAAGCAAGAGCAGCCCGAGTCGCTTATGGTCAGAAGGTTCAATTTTGGCGACTGCTTATTCATCGCGCTTACTTGAGCGATTTTTCTTGTTTTTCTTCAGGAGAGGGAAGAAAATGTCAGGACCGAGCAGTTATACTCAAGAGAAGGGGGCGACGTGGTCGACCCCACACCTGACACCCCCTCCACAAGGTGAGGAACACAAGCTAAATAGAAAGAAAAAAAACAGCAACGCTTTACACTGCAAGGCGGTCGAAGTTACTTGGAGTCATTTGTGTGATGACCAGGAACAAAAAGGAAGCACTCGCCAACAAAGAACACGAACGGACCGCCTAAAGACCTTAGATCGCTTTGCTTGGATCGCTCTCAAAGTTAACTTTGTCGCTCTCGATGAAAAAATCTTGGATAAATGTGAAAATGAAGAGAAAAGGGCTAGACTTAAATTGTGGGCCAACAAAGCATGTTGTGTGCGAAATAAGAGAGGCGTGACTCTTCGAGCCACGCCTTAAACTCCAGCATCGAAGCAAAGAACAGTCGCGTTTGGGGAATCCCAAACGCCGCCTCAAGAACCACTACAATCACATCAATCAATGACAATCAATCAACATTAATTTTCATAAATGCCACGAATGTCATAATGGTGCGACCACCATAGAAGCCATGGAAGGCTGGTCTCGCGCGGCCGACCAGGGGGCAACGACTTCAAGCCTCAACTCGCCCCCAGGCGATTTAGGCTTGGGGGGCAACAATTTCGAACTGGGCCATAGCCCCACTTGATGAAGAAGGCCCATCGCAGTATGCTCCGCAAGTGACTTACCTGATAAGTTCGCAACGGCTAGAGTGCCTCGCGCACAACCAGTCTAAATGGCACCTAGAGCCCAGTAATCAGGTACACTGTCTACACCTTTGTGATCCTGCCCGATCATACACCTCTGACTTGACCGTTAGAGTGTCATTGTAGGTACCACTCGCGTGCGGCCAAGAATCCGGTCCTTCACTCCTTTCAACGATCGGGCCAAATAATTCAACAACCAAACAATACTTCATTGATCCGGCACGATCAACTATTACTATATTTTGAACTAGTATGTAACCCGTGCGATGCACGAGGAACAAATTCGTTTTAAAATATCAAAATTGAAAACAAAAGTTCTAGAGAAAATAAATAGAATGGCCAAATGAATAGGTAATATCAATTATATGTAAATTGTTAAAATATGGTATGAATTAGTGATTTTAAAATCAATATGGTTAGTTGTTTATGTTGTAAGGAAAAAAACCAGTATTAATACCGATTTTTTATAGGTTGTTAATGTTTATGGAGACTATACCTAATGTCTTATCAGTGATTCAATACGGTAATTTAACGACAAAATATAAAAAAAATTATATTGCAACTTGTAACTATTTATTTTAAATGTTTTTTTACAATAGATGACAGTCACTATTGTTTGTGATGAATTCAAATTTAAAATACTATGTATCTTTCAAATTTAAACATAGAAAATTACATTTTTTTTGCACTTCACTGATATGTATTTTTTTTTTTCAAATCAACATGTTTTTTTAATATAAATTTTTGGTCAGAATTGTTTTTATGATTTAGAAAATTTAATAATTAAATATTAATAGATAGTATATTGTTTTAGTTGTTTTTAAAAAAAGTGTGTATAATAATAATAATAATATATATATATATATATATATATATATATAAAGATGACTCACTACAAGAAAAGCTTGTTTTAGCCACCAACAATTGCCACAGAGCTTATTCCGTCAGTAATTTGCCACGGATTTGCGACGGCAAGCGTAAAAAATAAGGGCGCGAAATTTCCCGCTGGTGTTTGCCACGGATTTGCCACGGACATGTGAAAGGACAGAAATTTGCCACGGATATGCCGTGGCAAGTCCGTGGCAACGCATTGATCAAAATAAAACGAGCCGATCCCTAAATTAAATCAGAACGTGTCTTCCCTAAAACAATCAAACCCTCTCTACGCTCTCTCCTCCTCAGTCTCCTCCTCCGACCTTCACCATCCACCCTCGTCCGGCCTCCTCCGCCCTCCTTCGGTCTCCTCCGCCCTCCTTCGGCCTCTCTCTTCCACTCTCCATCTCCTTTGCGCCTCACCTCCGACCGTTTCTCCACTGTTTCTCCGGCGTTTCTCCTCCGATGAGAGAACAGGTTTTTCTTTTTTACCCTTTTAACAAATCTTTATGGGGTTGTTTGATTCTTCTTTTGAAGGTGATTTTCGACCTAAAGTCTTGACCTTTTGGTTTTTTCATTTCAGGTTGTTTTTTTTGCTTGCGAGTTCGGATTTGTTTCTCATGATCTTTACCTTCATGGGTATTTCGTTGCTTCCATTAAGTTGCTCTGATTGATTACCGCTGGAGTTGTTGTTGCCTTTTATGTAAGTGATTTTCTTTAACTATTCATTATTTAATTTTTTTTCTCTTTGTTTTGTAATTTGTAAACTTTATAATATAGCATAGAGGTGTTGAAGACATGCATGTAAACTTTTTTGTAATATAAGAATCAATCAGATAGTGTTAAATTTCATTTGTTTTTTCAATTGCATGCTCTCACTTTATCTTGATGAAGATTGAAATTTAGATTTTTATACTATTTTTTATACATTATTTAATGACATTTTACATTGTAAATGTTTATATATGGACTATTTGAACCAGAAGAAGAGTCTGTGTTGAAAAAGGACTAAGAATAATGTCTTATCATATTTATTTTTTTTATTTGCAGATGTCAAATGGTGACATGTATGAAAAGAACCATGATGAAATAGACTTTTAGTTTTTAGGAAACATTAGCGGAAAAGACTGGAGGATTCAAACCAATGTTTATGGAAATGGAAGTAGTACTGGCATTGGCGAGAGAAGAAAGATATGGTCTCTGGTTTGATCCTGCTGAAGATTTTCATCGAGACAAACATTCTCGGGATGATTCTAAAATCATGTGAGCCAACCCTCCTACATAACCATATTTGGTTCTCTTTTGGATTTTACTCAACAATAATATGGCTACATCTTTGTTATGATAGTGACCTTTTCATTATTCTTAACATGATCCTTCTTTATAAATAGTAACTTGATGGATTTTGTTGTTGGATTCATGAGGTTTTGTTCAAAGATTTCTCTCAACAACCAGTCTTTTCCTGTTAGAGTATTATTACTACTATTATAGCTGATGATCTGTTTACTCAATGAGATTGATTACAACTAGATATTTGCATGTGGTTTGGAAATTATCTATTTACCTATTCTTTCCTTATTTGTTAACCATGTTTTCCTAATTTGTATTATTGTTTTCCTTGTGCGAATCTTGCTTTGGATGTTTGTAATTATCTTCTTTGTGGTTCTCACGATTGGCAAGATTGCTTTCATTTTCGGTTTTCGAAGAAAAATACCTTATTGCATTCTTTTTGTGATTGAAGTTCCTCTTTGAACTTCTTTAATCAATCATGGTAATAATGATAAGCTCTTCATGGTTGGAAGTGTCGGTTATTTGTAGTCTCTACTCTCTAGTTTATATTATGGTACTCATGTTGTTACTGAAGAAATGATTCGCTATGTGATTCGAGAAGTCCGACGAGGAGTGGTTGGATTTTTTCAGGATACTTTATTAGATTAGAGTTGAGAGTCTTCAAGGGTATGTGAGGATTTTGGGATGAATTGGATTCACCTTCAGTCATGTTGAGGAGATGAAACAAATTATTAGCAAGGTTGTGTGGAAATATTTTGCAATGGTATGAGGAGATGAAACAAATTATTAGCAAGAAATTTGTTCTTTGGAGGGTGAGTTGTAAATAGTTAATGGATGGAGAATTTTGCTAGTAATTTGCTCAACTAGCAACAATATAATTTGTGGCTCAAGTGAGAGTTTTGGCTATTTGCTACTTCTAAGTGTTTGTTTGAGTAGCAAAGATAATTTGCGTGTTGCATAAATTTTGGTGGCGCAAGAGTAAAATGGAAGCTGAGGCTCGGTAAAATAATCAGGCTCTGGCTCAGGTATTATACCTTCCACTTAATGGAGTTTTACAATTATAAGGGAAATGATTTGTCAACATTTTGTTCCTTTTGTGATTTTTAGTGTTTGCCCTTCACGGCGGCCGCCTTCTCAATTTAGCAATGGAAGATTAGGAAATTATAAAATGAATCATGGAAAGCTATTGAAAGTAAGGTATTCATAAGGAGGAAATGGAACCGTAAAGAATTCTTTAGTTTGTTTTCCCATTTTTGTTTTATTTTAGTTTATAGTTTTAGTGCATCGGAAAATTAAAATATTTATGATGTGTTGATCTTCTACTTGTTCATCATTTGCATTTGGTGAAGTTTAAAAAACTTTGATTGGTGGTCAATTCTATTAAATCTTAGTTCCACCCTTTTAGCTAGAACTATTAGTGGGAAGTAGGGACATTATACTTGTTAATGTTGGTCCTTTCATTTTCCTCCTATTATGTTAGGATAATAGTGCATTTTTAACGTCGGCCTATGCTCTCTCGTGCTTAAGAGTCGGGTTATATCGTGTTTTAGTTTTCGCTTGTTAAGTTGATATGAGTTTGTAGTTGGTTTCTCGGATATTTCCTATCACTACATGCCCATTTAGTCGAGTCCAAATAAAACTCCATGCATACACCTAATTAATGTGTTTTGCTTATAGACCTTCACTTTCTTTGTGCCAAAGATTTGCAAAGTGATGAATACGATAATTGGACTTGCATGCTCCTTGGAGTTCAAAGCAGAACTTTCGGTGATTATTCTAGACCTTAACATGGTACTATTTCTCATTTTTGTTGTCCTTTCAAGAATTCCCCACCTCTTTAGGTAATATCATTTATATGTGCTTGAGACATTATATACATTATTGAATTTGGGCTTTACTCTCTTCTCGCAAGATATTGGGCATGGCATATGGATTAAATATTCTTTTTGGGTGGGACTTGTTCACTTGTGTCTTTTAAGCGCCACTTGGTGATGTTTTCCATCTACTCCTTGTTGTCCTCCTTGTAAGTATCATTATTTGCTTATACAGCAACCTCTGTTGATCAACATTACACTTATCATATTTTCTTTGTCTAGGACATTGAGAAGGTGAAGATCCTAGGCATGTTTGTGGCAGGTTTTGTATTACTTTCTTTTGTTCTTGGAATACTCATTAATCAATCAGAAATTCCATTATCCATTAATGGAATACAAACAAAGTTGGGTGGAGAGAGTGCATTTGTACTAATGACACTTCCAAGCATATATTTTGCGTGCTTCCAAGCATATGTGGTGATACTTGGGTTTTGCTTGTTCTAAGAATTGATTATCTGGTGAAAAGAAAACTGTTTGTTTTGGTGAAAAGAAAACTGTTTGTTTTGTTTGTTAGAAGTTCTGGTTATCTGCAAAAGCGTTGGTGACTCAATTGGTTTCTATAGTGAAATGTGGCTTTTGCCAATTTTAGCAAGTGTTATCATGTTTGCAAGTGAATTAGAATAATCTTGACTTTTATGTTGTGAAGGCTACAAGGGAAGTCTCAGGTAGTTCAGGATGAATTGGCAAGGCTTGGCGAGTCAATGGTTACTCGTGCTATAGCCTTGGAACTTTGCCGTGAGTTTGAGGATAAGTTCCTACAACACATTACCTCTGGCGAGGTATGTTGTCTCAGTCTTAGATTTTAATTGAATTTAATGTATTTTCGATGTTTCTTATTATTGAAGTGTCATTTCCTTAGAATAGATAATTTAGAGCTTCTTTTTTTATATGTTGTGGCATATGTAAGCTTTCTGTTCATTAAAAAAACATTATGTGCTCAATTTAATTCTAAGAAGTCGAACAATAGAGGCTTTGGAAATTGGAAAGGAGCATCTTTGGATTATTTACATTTTAGATATTCATAATTATTGTTCTCGTTTCCTGGTTTAAAAATAGAACTGGTCAACATGCAATGTTTAGTTTGTTGACATTTTTTTATAATGTGAATGAATGATACTACACTTTTTGTTGATAAGAAAGTATAAGAAATTAGAAATAGAATGATAAACTGCACAAAGAGGTGCGGGATAAGGAATCATCAAAGCTCTGTAATAGAATGATAAAGCTGCACAAAGAGGTGCGGGATAATGAATTGCTTGAATTGGATGGGGTGATATTAAAAACAATTTCTCACTAAGTTGGTCTTTACACTTTATTATGATAGCATAACTATTATTTCTTCAGTATGTTGATGTTTTGGCTTATTGTCCTTTCTATATGGGATTTTTATCTTTTAGCCTTATATTGGATGTCATTAAACAAATATCTTATTTAGTTTGACATTCACTTCATAACTAAATCTTTTGGTTTCATTTTTCATTTTTTTATGCATAAAGGGTGAATGAGAGCAGGGATTTATATACTATATTTAATTGTTGTCTAGGAACTGAATTATCATATTGGCATTTTAAGATCGGTTTGTCTTGTCTTTAGAGTAGTGGGAAACGGTTTTACTATTATTATCTGTTTGCTTTGTTGCTTTTAACTTGTGACTGTATTGTGAAATTTCTAGCATAAAAAATATTTCTTTGCAATTTGTTAGATAAATAGATATTTACAGTTCCAAATAACTTGGTGCTTTAGTTTAAATAGCTCTTTGCATTCTACTGATTTTAAGTAAATGAATCTCACTGATTTTGAGATTTAAAATTTGTAGCCACCGATGCTCATTGTTCCCGATGTTCAAGATGTTTATACTCCTCGCAAACCGATGTTATTGTTCCACTATCTCGAGGTCGGTTTCAAATATTTTCCCCGCTAGAACTTTAGTAGATTATATGTTTACTTTGTTTTATTTTTCTTATTTTGGTTTAGCCAAATGATTTTTCACTTAATAGGGTTTATTCTTTTTGTGGTTAGTGCCGTCAACATTTAGAAGTACTTACGAAAGCATCCCTAACATGTTCCAAAGTAATAGAACTGATTGAATCACCTTTGGTGCATTTGTCAAAGGCAAAGGAGCATTTGAAGTTGAGTTCATGAGGTTACCTTCATTGTTATCCGATTGGTTGAGGAATTGATAGTTTCATTTCTTATGTGGTTTAGAAACAAATTGAGATTTTCTTGAATTTTATCGATTGGTTAATGGTAATTATTATTGTTTTTTCATATTCTCTTAAATTTCTTGTATGTAAGCTAAGTTTTGGAAATACTACTATTAAGTGATACTTCTAAGTTTAGGTAGTTAATAAATCTGTTATATCTGTTATGATAACAGTTAGTTTGTTAGCCTTAGAGTCATCTATAACTGTCATATAGTTCAGTCAGTTATAGAGACTATATGTTCTGTATATAAGCACATCAATGTACTTCACAATCCAATCAATAAAGAAAACAATATCATTTCAATGATTCTGCAGAATTCTAACAGTATATGAAGTTGGAGTAGTAGGAAACTACTGCTCCATTTTTTTTTTAATTTTTTTTTAAAAATTTGCGACGGATTTGCCACGGATTTGCGATGAAATTTGCCACGGATTTGCGACAAAAATTTGCCACGGCTTTGCGACGGAAAAATTTGCCACGGATTTGCGACGGAAAAATTTGCCACGGATTTGCGACGGAAACATTTGCCACGGAAATTCCGTGGCAAACGATTTGCGACGAGCGTTTTTGCCACCAATTTTTGTCCGTGGCAAATCCGTGGCAAATGTTGTTTTGTCACGGAAATTTGTACATTTGCCACGGAAATGTCCGTGGCAAATCAGCGATTTTCTGGTAGTGACTTAGCCAAAGGTTCTAGCATGAAGTGCCATAGTGGTTATATAAATTAATGTTAATTTGTTAATTGTAAACGCATGTTATTTTTAGTTATTCATCTACTTAATGAATTTTGTATAAAGGACTCATAGAGAAACATTTGAATATTATGTCGATGAAAAACGATATAAATTTGACAATATTAAGACAATTCATTATACTTATAATACTTTGTCAACATCAACCACATTGTTTCCTAGCTTCAAAGCACACTAAATAATCCACTCTAAAGTTCAGATTTCTCAAATATTCAAAGGGGCCAAAGAGGTGTTAACAGTCACACATATTTATGCATAAAAATCATCTCATTTAAAACTCAAGAACAATCATATAAAATAGAGCATAAATCTTGAATTACAACTCTCTTTTCACTACAAACTAAATTCAACAATCTTTGATATGCTTAGCTAAATTCAACACTCTAGTCTAGTTCTAAAACAACAAATCTTTAGATAATTTGTTTAGTTTCCACCAATATTATACAATGCTATTATCATGATTGAAAATTAACAACCAAAAATGCAAACAATTGACATAAGTAATCCTAACCAACTATTCAGAAGAAGCAGGTAGTAAAATATATTATACATAACTTTTCCTAATGGCTCTCTGTCATTGTGTCCCTTGTAGCGAGTCTCATCAAGCTTCCTCCAACACCTACTGTCTCTGCAAACAGTAGAAGAAATAAAGAAAAGTGAATGAAATAATGTCTTGTGTGTGTTTGTGAAATCTTGGTTCAAAAGAACCAAAATTGTTTTTCCATTTGATATATGATCCTGCTTTTGGCATGAGTCCGAAAAAAGAATCCATCCCATCCACACGACAACACTTGAGAGAGAGCAACTTCAAAAATACTCACAAAGTGACCAAATATATAAGATCCATTGCAAAATTGTATACCTAGTGACAAAACTTAATTGAATAAATTCCCGATCGATATGTAAAATAACAAAAGCTACAAATAAAAGATATTAAAAAAGGAATAACAGATAAAGTGAACAAATAAAAATAAGAAAACTACAAAAATAGAAAAATTTGGAACTTAAAACACAAATAAAAATATATCATAATAACTTAAACCGGAAGTTAAAAACACCTTATCTCCTCCCACAAGTATGATGTTTCATGCAACATCACCACAAATAAAAAGAATACAATTGTTAATCTCTCAAGTGACTATGACAAACTCAGAAGAAAGGGAATAGAAATAGAAATGCAACAAAAATAGAAGAGTGGAAAAATTAGAGCTTTTAATAAGAAATTTGAAAACTAAATTAATTCCAATCATAAATATGGAAATTGTATTAAGTCTCTTAATCATTGCCACCAAAAGCTTCCCAATTTGTAAGAGATATATTTAATATGATTAATGGTCTGCATTTAATGGTTTAATGGTTTCAATAATTTGAATTTTGAATTTTAAAATTTCAATTTATTAATCTCGATTCGAATTTCAAAGCGAATTTTTGTATTATACTAAAAAATTAATTGACTGAAGCATTAGACCAAAATATTCAATGACATAAAAATATTCCAATTTCATTCTAGATATGTTTAATCCTGTTAATATTTATTTTTTGTATTAAATATTTATTCAACTATCTGAAAATAAAAGGTGTATTTTTCCCATTGAATTTTGTCATGATTTTATATGTGAATTTTGACACTGAATATTGTATTATGGGATTTTTATCTGGTGGTGAAAAAACATAGAAAAAATTAATCAATATAATTTAATTGCTTTAAATAGGTTTATTTAAATGTAATAATTGTATTCAATAAGGAATAATGATTTGAACATTATACGGTGATGAGCTCATATAATTCGGTGTATGCAACTTGAATTTTTATTTATTTTTTCTTGTAGTAATTATTCAATTAATTGAATAAATAGAGGTGTATAACAGATTTCTAATTTTTTTATTATTTGTGACTGCAACTCATATGGTGTTTGAATTTTTTTGACAGCACATAATGTTTGCATTTTTGTTTTTGTTTTGATGGTGATACAAATAAATGCATTTACTTGAATTACTTCTTATGTAAGATTGTTCTCAAATTAGGCAATGACTAATAAATAAATTTAATTGTGATTTTTTAATTAACACCTAATAAAATGGAATGACATGACACATGTGTATATGACATGTAATTAAAAATTTGATTAGGTGGCCTTATTTTTTGCAAATCCTAGGTGGATAGCCTAATTGAGTGACAAATCAGATTTAAAGCCCCTTGTTTCATTTTCATTTGTATATATAACTAGTATGAAACCCGTGCGATGCACGGGCAACAATTTTCGTATTATACTAAACTTAAATAATTTTGTGAAAATAATTAACATAATTAATACATAAGAGTAGTCAACAAAAGTGTATCTAAATTTAGTGAAATGCGATAATAATATATCATATCATAGGTATACGATCACAGGTTGGCATTTTAAATAACATTATATATATTTTTAGTCGCTATAAACTTTCACAAATTTGTTTTTAGTCTCTATCAAATTTTTCAACGACATTTAGTCCCCACAATATCTTTCGTCTGCAGATTTAGTCCCTATAAAATGTTACTCATGTATATCCTTCAAATTTTTGAATATACACTCAACGTGTTATGATATAAGTCTATGAAAAAATAAGCTCAAAATTTGATTTCTACGACCATATTTTCCTTATTTTGTTTGTTGAGTTGTTAGTGCTTTTGATTTTTGATTTTAGTCATTGAAAAAAATTTCACTTATGCTTTTGGTCACTACATTTTATTTTCACCTACTTTTGGTCACAACATTTTATTTTTTATCAGTTTTAATCACTTATGACTTTTAATAGCACTTTTTTGACCTTATGTAAGTGCTATTAAAAGTTATGCAGACTAAAACTGATTTAAAAATAAATGAGGACCAATAGTAGGTGAATTTTTTTGAGGAACTAAAGATATATTTAACCCTATTTATTTATATGGACACATTTAGTAATGTTTTGAAAATTGAACTGCTGATACCTCTAGGTCTTGGTTAGGTTGTATTAAAGCGCTCAAACTCGGATAAAGTCATGGTCGAACTGTTGAAATAATCGAAATGTACACAACATGGGGTCGTGGTTTAATCAATTGAACCAATCGATCGTTTGAATTTTAAATCATTGACATTTAGGAATTGATAATTAATATTACAAATAGAATATATAATATCTTTAACTTCGTCCAGATTATATTCAATCACTCAATTTAAAAGATTCGTTATAGCAAATTACAAATTCGTAATCAGGAGAGTTTTGTTTCCCTAATTTTAGGTTATGTTTTTTTCTTAGCTCCTACTTCTATCATGTACCATGAAAAACTGTACATAAAAGAAATTAAAAGATTTGGTTAAAGCAATTAACTTTCACATCATTTTTTGTCAAAAAAAAGATCTTTCACATCATTTTAAAGCAATTGATTTTGTGAAACTTTTGATTGCTGGGCTAAACACATAGAAATACAATGTCTTCTCTAGACGAAAATCATCATGCTAAAGAATACAATCAAGTGTGTCAATATGAATAAAGTCATTATTGTATACCCAAAATTTAGATTTTTTATCATGAAAACTGTATATTGCCAGTATAGTTAAAAGTAGATATAGGAAATGGGGTTTGACCTTGTATAGCAAATGTAATGCTTATAACGGCATGAAAACACGTAATCAAATTTCCTAAAGTAAGCTATTACACAGTAAGTCAAGTTGGTGCATGCATTCTGCAAGAGTTTATGTCAATTCCACTTATGTCAATCCTTACCTTTAAGTGCTTTTTTCAGAAGTATATATGAACACGAATAGAATGCTATGGTTAAAGAAATACTTACGAAAAAGAATGCTTAAATTTGTCAACAAAAAAAAAAAGAATGCTTAAAGGAAAAATATATGTCCACATGCATATGCAAATATTTATTTTCGAAAACTGCCAACAATATAAATAGAAGTTGTATTAATGAAATTCAATTGTAAATTGATCATAGAATTGAATTGTGATGTGATTCAAAAAATTTGAATTTGAATTTATTCATTCAACATCAGTGTTGGGGAAGATTAACTGTGCGAATAAAAATATGTATATATATTTTATTTTTTGGGTTTACTTATTTTTTTAAAAATTCCCATTATGTGAGACATCAAAATATAAATTTGACTGTATATTTTATGATTGTCATGACGTTTAATACGATTTTAATTAATTACGTGATTACGTATTTTTTTGTATAATATTGGTATTACTTTTTTGATAACTAAAAAATAAATAGGAAAAGGAGCAACAAATATTTATTTAGTATTCACAGACATGCTTCAATTTTAAATTATTCAATCTTGAAATGCATTGATTTTTTTAATGAAAATTTATTTTTTTGAAAATCGCTGGATAAATTGATTATTTGTGTTAGAACATTTGTATTTCAAAATTAAAATTGCAAATAAATTCGGTTACGAAAAACAAAGGAGGGAAAATTCAATTTCAAAAGTTTTTGTTTATAGAATTAAAGAGGGAAAATCAATTGGATTTAATACCTCCAATTTCGGTTATGATTTTAATTAGTGCTTAGAAAATAGAAATTTGAATGATTTTGTAATTTTTTGATATTAATATTAATGACTTTAATTTTAAATATCTCATTTTGATTTCAAAGTTAAAGAGTCAACATTAACTGTATCACGGTATGTTAATTTTGGATAGGAGAAAAGTTAGGAATAGTACAATGTGTCTTTGTTCAAATCATTGACCACTAATAGTTTGACACTTGGATTAGTAATACTCACGTTAGGCCGAACATTACGGCTTTACTTCCGTTAACTCCATTGCAGTATCAAATTGCCTCTGTTGCAATGACACATACATGGCGATAACTCTCACCAATTATTTTTTTGTTAGATTGGGATTTGGGAATTATTAAATTTGGGAATTAAAGCACTAAAAGGGCCTTGTTAAAAACATATATCACAGATGAATACGAAGAAAAAATCTGTTTGGGAATTTTCAATAGAAAAATAAATTGTCCAACATAAAAAAAATAGAAAAAGAAATTGTCCATGAAAAACATTAAGGCAAACTAATACAAAAATAGTTTGATTTGTAATTTGAGAGATAGAATTTGTAATTATTCTTTCTTTTATAATTGTATAACAATTGATTGGGAATAAATTGTATTTAAGAGGATGAATTAAAGGTGATTTGGTAATAATACTGATTTGAAAAATTGATGTTAGAAATTTCAAAATTGATGTTAATTGCGATTTAATGGTGGTGTTGACCATCTTAAAAACAGATGACATGGGACCTCAATTAGGTACAAGTCATTTTAATTATAATGAGGTGGCTATTAATCTGCTTATTAGGTGGACACGCTAGGTGATTGACATGTAAGCAATTAGGCCATTTGTTTCATTTTCTTTTGTATATGTATTAGATAATAATAGATTTGGAAATAGGCTGATTTAATTTTGACATTTATTTTGTTGACAATTTGTAAAATAATGGTTACTATATTTCAATGTTCAAATAGTCATATTTATATTTAGCCATTTTTTTGAAGTATTTATAATTAGCCATTAATCTTTATTCTTTTGCAGATTTTAAAATTTGAAATACAAATAGGTTTATTAATATTTTTTATAAGCACATGCGCGCAGATCATGTGTTATGTTGTTTTCTATATACTTTTTTGGTTAAACCAGCAACAACAACATTTCTCAATCTCTCTCTATCTCTGTGCCAGGATCGAACCAAGTTTCAGCTGGTTGAAAGAAAATTTTCAAACCAACTTTCCACTTGTGAAACCAGCAAAAACGCAGAATGAATTATTTATCACAATTGGGAAAAAATTCTATATACTATTATAGCCTATATTTTCTATATTGGAAAATTGTGTTTTTCCTTGTGTTTTCTTTAATGACGATTGGTTGTGTGATTGTACCGAATTGATATTATGCTCAACAATTTATAGCACTAATTAATATTAAAAGTTTTTTTGAAACCTTTTAAATGCAATTATTAAAATAAATCAAATGCTTAGGATATAAATTAATTAATATTAAAAGATAAATTATTAAATGCTTAGGATATAAATTTATAAGAAATCAAAACATTAAAATATATAACATTAATTACATATGGAGCACTAATCACAAAAATTGCTAAAAAAAAAAATAAGTACAAAAGGGTATTATGCTTAGAAGATGACACATGGAAGAGTAATAAATGAGATTCATATTAGAAAAATTTATAAAAATATGAATTACATTAATATGCATGTCAAAAGAAAATAAATTGAGTTTTGACTTTGAAATTAATACGCATCATAATTACATTTCTTCTAGATGTAATTTTCTATTTAAACACCCCTCACCACCGTACACACACACACACACCATTATTCCCTTCAGAAATTACTATTGATACTCTCAAACTTCCCCTATTATTTATACCTAAAATTTCCCCTATTTTGATTTTACTCTAGTCAAATATGCGAGGATTAATCATTTATGTTTTGATTTTTAGTTTTGTCTCACCTTGTTTATGTCAGAGCCGAAATGCCAAAACTCAAAATGTTTTATTTAATGTGATGCAGTATGGTGCGCGCGGGGATGGCAAATCTGATGATTCCCAAGTATAATTTTCTTTCTTTATTATTTTTGATCAGATCTATACTTAATAAGATTTTTTGCTCTTCTATTCATATGGAAGCTTATCGTTTTTATTGATTCTGGCTGATTAATCATTGACCCCGTAACAAGTTTTTTTAACTATATTTTTAATTGTAGGCATTTTTAAAAGCATGGAGTAGTGCATGTGGAGCAAAAGGGATCACCACACTAGTTATACCACCAAAAAAATCATTCAAGATAACACAGTTAATATTAGATGGTAAAACTTGTCAGGCCAAAAGTATTCACATTAAGGTATAATTGTGTGTGTGTGTGTGTGTATATATATATATATATATATATATATATATATATATATATATATATATATGAGATTCAACAAACAATCAAATTGCCATTAATCGTTTTTTATGGGATAAATTTTTAAAGTTTTTATTTTGAAATAATATTTTTAATCACTTTTAATTTTACTTTTTAATCAATGTTTGGATTTCTTAACTCAACATTTTGAATAATAAAGTACATGCTAATAACTTCCACTCAGATAATATTTTATTAATAATTAAATTAGTTCTTTAATATATTTTAATGTTAAAACATAAAGTTCCAAGTTTATTTAGAATATATCGTAAAGGATAAATACTAAATTCCATGTGATCTTCTTCAATTTATAATTAGCTAAATCTTGTACGAGATTTATAACTAATTAAAAAATGAATCAGTAATATAAATCTAATCATTGTTATAATTAAAAAAATTGTAATTTTCACTCCAATATATATATAAATATATTTTTCTAAAATGCAAATATTAGGGACTGTTTAAAACTAAAAATATTTTCTGCAGCTTGAAGGGGAAATAGTTGCACCTTCTAAGGATGAATGGAAAGCAGGACATCATTGGATCACGATCCAACACGTAAATAGACTCACAATTGATGGCAATGGAGAAATCAATGGCGATGGATCTACTTGGTGGAAATGTAAAAGTTGTCAACGACCGGTGGTATAAATATTATTCTTTTTGTGATCATTGATTTATTTTTTATTTTTCTGTATCTAGATTATTTGTAGCATTGTCATTTTTCATGCATGTTGTGCAGGCCTTGTATTTCCTCGCCTGCAATGACCTTACTGTTAGAAACCTGAGAATCACTAATACCCCAAAATCTCATATCTCCATAGATACTTGTAAGGTTGCAACATTCTCTAATATAAACATTAATTCTCCTAATGATAGCCCCAACACCGATGGCTTTGACATTTCTGATTCCATTAATATCTTGATAGAAGACTCCAACATAAAAGCTGGTAATCAAAATTTATATATTTATCTTATGAAATTTTAACTTTTAGTATTTAAAAATATTTATTATTGTGCTCAATTTTAATTTCAGTTATCACTTTTGTATATAGGGGATGATTGTATTGCCATCAACGGTGGCTCCTCTTACATCAATGTTACTCGAGTTACTTGTGGACCAGGTCATGGGATAAGGTATATAAAAATTGCATTTATCCCTTAGGAAACATGACACACTCGCAAATTTAGTTCGCATCCTAAGTTTTTTTTTAGATAGACAAAATGGTTAGTAATTAGTGTGTTAGTTGTTAGAGGAGAGGGGGAGCGGGGTTCGAACCCGGACGCTAACATTTTTTTATCAACGATGTCCCTTTCACTCAACCAATTGAGCTACCTTTCTGGGACTTCGCATCCTAAGTTTGATAAAGTTATCATTTGAGTTAAAAATGATCATATCCTAACCGTAAAATGTTTCTTAATTTAAATAATAATATAAGATAAATTATTTTTGTTTGTTATTTTTAACATACATTTCCGATTTGGCCTATGTATTATTTTTTACTGTAGTAGAATAATCTTTTTATTTTGGTTTTGAATTGGTTCCATATTTTATAGAAGTTCCGCAATGCGGTTCTTTTTTTTACAAGAAAAATTAATGTGTAGAAAAAAGATCACATTTGTATAGTTATATAACATAAATGTCATTAAAACAACAAAATAATGAAAGAGGAAACACATTGGTATAACATTGACAAACAAGAGACTGTTTTAAAAAAAAATTGAAATCTAAAACAATAATAAAAGTCTGTAAATATAATTTAGCTTTGCTAATATTCATGTTATTGTAATGCTATTTTATCTTTCCCGAATCTCATAAACATAATGTATGAATGATTTAGTGTTGGTAGCCTGGGTAGAAATCAAGCTCATGATACTGTTGAAGAAGTATATGTAACAAAGTGCAGCTTCAGCGAGACTACCAATGGAGCAAGAATCAAAACATTTTAGGTGAGCAACTATTATATGCTTGGCAATAAAGGAAACTAACACTATTAATCGGCATATTAGTAATACATTTTATATATATATATATATATATATATATATATATATATATATATATATATATATATATATAATATGATCGGATTCTGTATTTTTTTAACCATTTATCATCAAATTCACTCTAACTTCATATTCCAATTTTTGGCAGGGTGGATCAGGTTATGCAAGAAGGATTACTTTTGAACAAATCCAACTAATAAAAGTTAAGAACCCAATAATTATAGACCAAAACTATAACCAGGTACACATATGACTGTCTACTATTTTTATTTATATTTCAAATGTGTTTTTTTGTTACAAATATGTATATATATCACAATAACACATGTGTTTAAATTTGTGAAAAATATTAGGATAATTCAGAAGTCCAAGTGAGTCAGGTGACATATCGAGGATTTAATGGAACTTCTGTGAGTGACATAGCTATTAATTTAGATTGCAGCTCGTCGGGTTGTTTCAACATTGAATTGGATCAAATTAATATTGTCTCATCTCAACCGGATAGGCATACTAGTGCTTTTTGTAAAAATGCCCATGGAATAGCTAAGTCCACTATCCCAGTGGTTTCTTGTATCAATAGTGTTTTATGATCGAATGAGTTGAAGTATGCCTTGTACTCCTTTTAATAAAATTTCGACTAATCGAAAAAAATGTGTTATGATTGAATGCCATATGTGAACAATATGTCAAAAGTCTATCACAGATAAAGTAGCAATATGATATGAAATCTTTTCGATTCACTATATGTAATATGTCCGTTTCAATTCAAAGTTATTATCGTTTGAGTTCCTTCCATTTAGATAATTTCGCTACCGTTTATCTAGATTGTTGAATTAAGATCAAACGACTCATGTTCCGACTTAGTATTTTGAACTTAATATCCCAAAATAGAAGTGTGGTTATAAGGTTGATTTTCAAATTGTTTATATAAAGTAGTTGTCGCCAAGACTCAAGATATTTGTATAGAACCATTTTGCATCTCATAAGATATTTGTAATCATCTTAGTCATTTGGCATGTGATGATAAGAAAAATTCATGTTCAAACACAAGTAATAAGGCATGTTTGGTAGAATGTTAATTGTTATGTGGTATTTGTCCTTTTAAAAACGTTGTGCACCTTTTTTTTCTTAAAGTAAATTAGGTAATCCTTTGTCACAATAAATTTATAGATAAAAATGAAAAACAAACAAAAAACGAGGGACATAAACCAATCAAACCCATGCCAAAAAAGGGCGGGCGAAAAAGAACTATCTAAGTCTCAATTTACTCTTCTACTATTTCTCATATTATACTTATGAGATTTTCGCGCAACATCTCTGAAACTAAACTCATTGTCAATGACTTATCATTCAGCTGCTCTGTTAAGAGAGACTCTTTCTCTAGGTCATCTCCATTTCTATCTCCCAAAAACATGGCAAGTTTATCCAAACCAAAAATAACATTAGGATTCATAGAGGTTGTCCATATTGGTTCATTAATGTTGCAACACATAAATTTGGCCTGGGTCAAGATATTTGTTTTTGGCTGAAAAGGTAAGTTGGTATGTATAGCTTGAAAGACTTGTTCCTTACGCTAAGTCCATTTATTTATAAAAATGTTCACGACACTTTCCAAAATGGGGAGTGATTAATGATAAATTAGAGTGTATTTGGAGATGATGTGCACGTTGTTTGAATGGGGGGAAAAATGTGTGGTCGAAAGTTGATAGTAGTAAGGGTTTATCGCTAAGACCGTGTTACAACTATTCAGTAAATCTCTCAATGCCGTGAAATGGTAATGTTCGGTACCTGGACTTCATAAGACGACTGAATCTGGGGTACAAGTCGATGTGCTTCTGGAGATTGAAGATTGTTCTAGACTAGGCCTCGAGGCCCATCTAGCCACTTAGATCCGAGTCGACCCCACCATCAGAGATCTGAGTCGACCCAAAGCAATATCTATGATGGGCCATGAGGTCTATGCGCAACTCACATCAAGGTTTGCGCTTCCTAAGCCATATTGGGCCTATATCCCTATTGATCCATATACAAGGGCCCAAGTCCATTAAGCTTCAACGACTCAGATGATCCCAAACGATCCAAAGGCTCAGAGCCATCTCCCGAAACTCTATAAATAGTGGTTCTCATAGCCACACAAGGTACGTTTTCTATAACCCTGCAACCTCCACGATTCTCTACTAACTTGAGCGTCGGAGTGTCTTTGCAGGTACCCCTCTCGTTCCAACACACGGAGATCCGACCCGGCCAGGAGCATTACCGACAGCAGTCCCGGGCCGACCTGAAAAAGGCAGCTAGGTATAGAACATTGGCGACCACAGTGGGAGATAACACGTCTCCTACCTCATACTTTGACAGAGAATTCGCTCCTGGATCCTCATGGCACTCCGTGTCAGATTCCGTGTCCAAAGCACCGTTGTTGCTCAACCTCCACCCACTGACACTTTTGAGGGTGTGGCGGTGACCGTTTCACTTACTGATGACTTGCCGGCTCCTCAACCCGACTGAGTCCCGGCACCCCAGCCGGCTCTTGCCCATGAGGGCGACGTGCAAGCCACCCAGTAGGCTCCGATCCTGGCCGTGCAGCCAGACCCTTTTGTGCATAAAGGAGTTGTGGTACCTGTCCAGGCAAACCAGCTGATCTTGTGCCAAAACATTACCCCGCGCAGGCGTTGGCTCAGCCAAAACATTACCTCATGCAGCAGGGAGGATCGTCCGCACGAGCGGGTCCCCTTTCTGCAATCTGTCATCCTCGCGAAAGGATGCCCCCGACTAGTAAGGTAGCCTCGAGGGGCTACCGCTCTCCAACACGTAGAATAGTACTTCACTCAAAAAGGTCACATCACAAGTCATCCCCCCGACACACTCGGAGCCAGAAGTCTTCCCGCGGAAGTAGACGAATGGCGGATGATAAATACGATAGTAAGGATCCCCAAGAGTCCCAAGGAAGGCTGGCTGCCATGGTCATCCTCGAAGGGGACTCAATCGTTGGTGGTGAGTCCAGGAAGTCCATGAGAAGAAGATGGAAAGATTTAATAAGTGTCGCGTCGAATTCAACACCAAAGGAAGGGACTGCCAGACCCCCCTGTCTTTTGGGGACCAGGACTTGCTTGATGGGAAACCCAACAAGTGTGTCCCTCTCCTGGTCCGGGTCATCATGGCAAACGTGGAAGTCAAACGGATCCTCGTAGATCAAGGCAGTTCAGCGGATGTTATGTTCGCAGACTTATTGAAAATACTAAGGACCTCCCCCGAAGACCTCTCCCCATATCGGGGTGTCGACTTGGTTGGATTCGACGACTCAGCAACCAGACCGTTGGGGTACATCAAACTGATGGTCACCTACGGAGACCCAAATGAAGAAAAGTTGTGTCGACCACCTATGTACGTTCGTGTACCAGTGTATTATTGGGAGGCCTACGTTGGGCAGACTTGGAGCAGTAACGTCGACCACCCATCTGAAGATGAAGTTCTACTCCCTGGAGGACCAGGTGATAATTCTCCGAGCAGACCTGGCAGCAGCTCGAAGATGCCAGCACATGAGTATAAATTCCCAGGGTAAGGCCAAGGGAACAAAGAAATCGGGCAAGAAGACAGAAGCCCAAAACTCCAAAGCTGAAGTGAACCTAGCAGAACTAGATGCCCAGCACGACCCCGACAAGGGGGACAAAGACAACCTGGCTAGAGATCTCAGAAAGCGCACCTTGAGGCCCGAGCCCAACAGCGAGTTTGTTATCATCAATTAAAAATGACTCCGCCAAGACAGTTGTTGCACTCAAAAAATCCGAGAGGATCTCTCGTGCAATTTAATGAAGTCGCCACCAATATTTAATTATAAGGGAAAACATTGAAAAATCCCTTTAAAAAGAAAATGGTCTTGAAAACCAGATTTTGAATTCGGGAGTCAATTATGCGTGGGGAAGGTATTAGCACCCCACAGCATCCTTTCGAAAAAGGTTACCTATGATTAGCTGCGCAAGCTATATTGACTTCAAAAATATTTTTTCCCTCATATAATGGAATGAATAGAAAAGACTTAAAAATTACTTATTTTTATGTTCTCAAAGGAACATTTTAGAAAAGACTAAAAAAAAGTTTTTTATTATTGCACTTAACAGATGTGGGCCCCCATCTGCTCCTACGTATCTCGGGGTAGAGAATCAAAGACTATGTAGTTCTTGGGTAGAAAATATTTGTGTGTTGGTGTTTTTTAATTACTTGAATGATTTTTGAATATTTGGTGAGCATTAGTAATGACCAAACAAATAAATTTAGAGTAGTCGCTACTAATGGTTTGTTTGTACATAAAAAGAATTCACAACGTTCAAACGAGTTAAACTCAGAGTGGCCATTGCATAACCAATTTGTAATTGAAAGCAAAAATGTGATAAGATACAAATTAAACAAAACAACATAAACTATAAATTAATATTATCAGGATATAGAATGATAAATGGGGAGGGGGAATCGTTGTTCTATTAAGGCCTAGGCAACCGGTTATACAGAAAAAGAGATCAAGAAAAAGAAAGAAGAGATCAAGAAAAACAAATTAGGGGGAATTGTTGGTCCTAGGATGATGACTAACCCGGTTGTACAAACGACTTAGTCTTTTCTTTGATTTTTGAAGAAATAAACTAATTTGTGTATAAAAAAGACAAAAACTGATAATTAATAAAGACTAGGCTAAAAATAAATAAATAACTATATACATAAATAAATATGAATAGATATATACATAAATAATAAACAAATAAATAAATAAATAGATTATATTATAAATAAATATGTACATAAAAATAAACAAAATAAATACAAAACGAACTTGGACTCGATGAGTGCCGAACCGGATTGAGCAGTCTGACCAGGTCAATCGCGAATCGGACTCCTATCTGGTCCATTTTGACTCCAAGACTGCAAGAACCGCTTTGAGAATCGAAAAGCCGACTCAAAACGTCCAAATGATCAAAGACAAATTAACTTTTAATGAAATGGGCTGCGAACGCTTTGACCCAAAAGATCACTTAACCCGCCAATGATCTCCCCCCTAATCTTCACCTCTCAACCCCTTTTATATCCAATTTCTAGGGAGCTCTTGTTTCTTGGGAGCAATGTGGGACTAAAACAAGGTAGAGGAAGCAATTCCCGTTTAAAACACAATTCTCGTTTTTCTCAAACCTGTCACCGTAAAATTGCGATTCCGGATTCATTAACCGTCGGATCGTCTTCCGTTTTTGACAGTAGGTTCGTGAGACATATATCTCCGCTTTCACCGTTCGGATCATCGAAACAAAGTCTGAGGAGAGAGAAATTGCCTTCGCAATAGCTGCAGGTTTTGGTTCGTTTTTCTCAAACCTCTCACCGTAAAAGTGTGATTCCGGATTCGTTAACCGTCGGATCGTCTTCATTTTTTTACAGCGGGTTCGTGGGACATATGTATTCACTTTCACCGTTCAGATCGTAAAAACGAGGTCCAAGGAGAGAGAAATTTCTTTCGAATAGTAGCTAAAAACTAACACCCGAAAATACGCAAAAACTACTATTTTTTGTAATTTTCAGAAAAAGTCCAAAATAAAATGGTTGAAAAAGTCAAATTAAAAACTATTAAAAAGAACTCGGACAAAATTGGGGTATAACAACAGTGAAGATTGGCGCCGACCTTCCTGAGGATGTCAAAGAAAAGCTCACTGCATGCTTGGAGCAGAATGCCAATCTATTTGCCTGGTCTGCGACTGACATGCCTAGAATACCACCAGAAGTGGCATGCCACCACCTCGCCATTGATCCAAAGGCCAAGTGGGTGGCTCAGAAAAGAAGAGCCCAAAAAGGCGACAAGGGCAAAGCGACAAAAAAGGCCGGGGACGACCTCCTAGATTCGAACTTTGTGAAAGAAATTAAGTATACCACTTTGTTATCTAATGCAGTCCTCATCAAGAAAGCAAATGGAAAATGGCGCATGTGGGTTGACTACACTGATCTCAATAAGGCATGCCTAAAGGATGCCTTCCCCGTCCCTAACATCGACATGCTGGTAGATAGCTCTTCCGGAATCCGTTTTCTCTCCTTCATGGTCGCCTATTTGGGGTACAATCAAATCCCTGAAGTCAATAAAAGTCATAAGGAAGGGGGGTTGGAATTGTGACCCTTTTTAAAATTCACCTGAAACAATATAACTTAATGAACAAGTGTGACTATAAGTTAAGAAAGTGATTTACTTAGATAAGAAGAGTGAAAACTGATTTCTTTACAAGTTTGCTAAGATGCGAAGGTTTGAACCAAACTGTCTTCTCAACTATGTTCTTGAGATGAGAAGGGTCAGTTGTTTCTCACTTGTTCAGTTTTCACAAAATGTGAGATTATATCTAGTGTGAGTCTTAGATAGTTGATATTGATTTCTACCTTAAGAAAGTAAGTTATTCGATTATTTACAAGTGGATCAGTTAGATGAGAAGGTTGAAAACTATGTTATGTGATTTTAAATAGTTATAGCAGAGAAGGATCAATCTCTTGACTTCTCAGTTTTCATAAACCAACTCCTAGAGGAGTATTTTGTTTTCAAAGTGTTAAAGTAAATAATTAAAGCATTAAATAACACAATGATGTATAGTGGTTCACCCAAATTAACCCGGGGCTACATCCACTTTTCACTCCCTGTGAGATATTCCACTATTTTCCAAATAGGTACAACTTTACAACCAAACAATGGCTTAAAGTTCTTGTGCTAGTTTTCTTCGTACAACTCTACCTATTGTTTTCACACCTAATACAATTCTTGTGATCTATTAGGCAGCTTCTCTAACAGAAGTAAAATCACTTCTCAAGTCCTACAGCAACACATGCTACTTGAGAAGGTTCCTTACAGGTGTACTGTTTAGTGTGTGGGTTTTGGGATTTCTTTAGCTTGATTGATACATGGTGTTTTACTTTACAAAACAGTACAAGAAAAATGACATACTCAGAGATTGAATGAATCCCTTCAATTGTAGCTCAGCTGAGTATGGATGAGAGAAAACTTTGACACTTGAGAAGGTTGGAAGATAAAAACTCAATGTACTCTAACACCAACAACAACGCGCGCCAATGCATTTATTTATAGCTGAATTTCTGTGTATTATCCTCTGGTTAAAAGAAAAGAGACGTTGGTGAGGTAATATAGTCGTTGGAGTGTTTTGTCTTTGTGCAGACTGTGTTTCTGCTTTTCTGTAGAAGACAGTAAGACACAGCTGGCAATGACTCTTCTCAACTATTCTTAGTTTTGGAGATGATGCTTCTCAAATGATACTTCTCAAGATGATGTTGTGTTGTCTAGATATAGATTGACTCTTCTCATCTTGACTTTGACCCTTCTGATCTTGACTCTTTTCATGTCATGATGTTTCTCAACTTGACTCTTCTCAACTTGACCTTTCTTATTGTCATGAACCTTCTGAGCTTGACTCTTCTTATGTCATGAACTTTGTCTCTCTATGATGCTTCTCATCATTTAGCTTTTGAGGATACCTCTCATAATATATTTTATCTTGATACTTCTGAGGATGGATCTTCTTATCACCTTTACGTTGGCACAGAAACTTGATAAGCTTTCTCATGATGATCTTTCTCAAGTTTACCAACTTTGGTCTTGATCTTTTGATTTATTTCATGAGAACCCTTTCTTGATTAATTGTGTGCAACATTGTTTTAAGTCTTCTTTGCATGATGCTTCTTATAAGCATATACCTTCTTGAGACTTGATTTGATTTTAATACCTGTTCTTATTTTTCACTCAAGAAGAAACATTAATAGCTCTTAAATCAGATAACTTAAGCTTTCTCATTTGAGATTTGTTAATCATCAAAACTTAACATGGGATTTTGCCTAAACAATCCTGATGTACCCTCCCGACCAAGAAAAGACTGCGTTCATGACCGATAAGGGAAACTGCTGCTATAGGGTAATGCCTTTCCGACGCTAGAATGCCGAAGCTACTTACCAAAGAATGATGAACAAAGTGTTCAAAAACCAGATAGGACAAGTAATTGAATTCTACTTGGACGATATGATAGTCAAAAGCAGGACTGATATAGGCCACGTTGCCGAGCTCAAAGAAGTATTTGCCGAGGTGCAAAAGAACAACATGAGACTGAGTCCCGAGAAGTGTACCTTCGGCATCCGAGCAGGGAAGTTCCTTGATTTCTACCTTACGGCAAACCCCGATAAGTGCAGGGCGGTCACCGAAATGCAATCGCCCTCTACAAAGAAGGAAGTCGCAAAGCTCGCAGGCATGGTCACAACATTGTCATGTTTCATCTCCAAGGCCGTGGACAAGTCCTTACAGTAACATCCCAAAATTTAGCACTAAGAAATTACTAGACTTTTCAGCCATACGATAATAATTTACCAGCTTAGAGTTGATTAGATATTTTTCCTAAAACTAGCCTAAGGTGGGTTTTATAATAACCAATTAATTAGGAGGTGGGTTATGTAACATCTGATAATTTTAGAATAAGATCAATTAAACTTTGAAGAAATTCATTTAGTAAATTGTTTAATTACCATAGGAGATTTCCTTATAGTTTAGTAATTAGGAATTGTTAAAATAGTGATACTTATTTTGTCAAAAAAAAAAATAGTGATACTTATTGTCTAATTCTTTTATAGGTATACCATTACTTAATTGAGGTAAATAAAATGAATTGTTAAAAGTATATCTATTGTCAACATACAGAAACATATGTAGTCTTACTTCTAATGCTTACGGCCCAACATGAAAGCCTATGATTAAAAGTGGTGAAACCTAAACCTAGGAGTAAGGAGTCGGTGTTGCTATCGATGAGAGAAACAAAAATAATATGGCAAAATTACAATAGATGATCTTTAAGTTATTTATTTGTAATAAGTTGAACCTTTAAGTTTTTTTTTTGTAACAAATAGGCCTTTTTAGTGATTTTCCTAGCTTATATATTTTGATGTTATTTTACTTTATATATTGTGATTACTCTAGCTTATGTATTTTGATGCAACCAATCATATTTTGGTGTATTTTGATGTAATCGACGATATGAAATTTTACTAAAAGGGTCAACAGTGTCAACGTTAGGTAAATTAAATGACCTATTTGTTACAAAAAAATTTAAAGGTCCAACTTGTTACAAATAAATAACTTAAAGGTCCTCTGATGTAAGTTTGCCAAAAAAATATTGACGATAGCTCTAATCGACCAAGGAGATCGTGGAAAAGAGAGAAAGAAAGGCAGCTGATAACAATAGATTTAATTGGTCTAGAAGGTGAGTAATCAGACTCCTTTAACTCATCCATGGTACACTATTTTGTTAAAAACCTAACTCTCTTAGAGATTGGGGATTTTATAAGAAACCTGTCGAAAATAATAGGAAAGCGAGAAGCCATCACTTACAGTCATTGTTGGTTATCTATTTAGAAATTTCGGTTTGGTAAGCTTTGAATGATATGTGCCGAATTGTCATTTCATAATTTCTATGTCATGTCTCTCTAACCTTTTTATTGGGATGATTTGAGTCCTCTCTCATGATTATTAATTGGACAAACAAAATGTGTTGATATTTAAATGTACTATCCAGTGTTAGATGATTACGAAGCCTTCCTCGTTCATTTGTTGTTTTGTTACCTTTGATAATTTATTTTATTATTATACATATATAATGTAACTTCTGTATTTCTCAGTAACCTAAATATATTAATATTAATTAATATGTGATTGATAGTGCGGTAAATCTATTACAACATTGTAATGCATGTGATTTATTTCAAACTAGTAGGATACTCGTGCATACGCACGGGTGCTATCGTGCGTGTTCTTTTCATGAATGAACTTAAACATAATTTAAATAGTCTGAACAATACCTGTGAAAAAAAGACAAATTTAATGTAGATAAAAAATGAGTCTCAAATGAAAAAAATAGATACATATTAAAATCAAAAAATGTAAAAGTATCATTTAAAAACAATCTGTGCATTTATCCCGTGGTCTTTTATATCTAGTATTTTTCATATATCAGTGCAACAATCTCGTGTTTTTATATCATTGCAGTTATCCTTTTTTTTTATGTATTAGTACAATTATCTCGTGTTTTTTTATATATCAGTGCAGTTATCCCATAGTTTCAATTGATTATTTTAGTTGATTAGTAGATTATAGTGTAAAAGATAGATAGGTGATTATCAAATATATCAGTGCAGTGTTTTTTTATATATCAGTGCAGCTATCCCGTATTTTTATATATATCATTGCAGTTATCTGGTGTTTTTTATATATCAGTACAATTATCTCGTGTTTTTTTTTATATATCAGTGCAGTTATCTCATAGTTTCAATTGATTACTTTAGTTGATTAGCATATTATAGTAGATAGTAAAAGATATATAGTAGATTATCAAATATGTCGAGGCGATGTTTTTTTATATATCGGCAAAAACTATCCCATGTTTTTATATATCATTGCGATTATCTCGTGTTTTTATATGTCGATCTGCTTATCTCGTAGTTTCAATTAATTATTTTAGTTGATTAGTAGATTATAATAAATATTGGAAAAAGAAAATGAGTTGGTTTGATTAGAATTTTGAAATTTTTCCTTTTTTAGGTATTAGTGACAAATATTTGTCATATGTGTTTTAAATATTATTCTGTAGTTTAAATAGTCATTTAATTTTTTTTATGTTAATCTGTCCCCGTGTTTTCTTTATATTAGTGCAATTATCTCGTAGTTTCAATTGATTGTTTTAGTTGATTAGATAAATAGATATTAGATAGATAGTAGATTATCAATAAGAAATATTTATCCCGTATTTTATTATATATTCGTGACAATTATTTGTCCTTTTATATAGGTATTAATGACAAATATATGTCTCATGTGTTTTAAATATTAATCGGTAATTTAAATAGTCATTAAGTCTTCTTGTTTTTTTAGATATTAATCTCGTGGTTTTTAGATATTAGTACAGTTATCTCGTGTTTTTTATATATAAGTTTAGTTATCTCGTAAGTTCAATTGATAATTTTAGTTGATTAGTAGATTATAATTTTGAATATTATAAGCTGCGGAAAAAATAAATGATCCTTTAAGAACTTGGATGAGGGATGATTTTCAAGTGAAGAGATGGTCTCTATTTATAGGCAAGTGAGTTTTCTCCCTTGGAGGGTTTCCTTTGGCGCGAATTTGTAACTGAGATCAGTAACCATAGTTACTTGTAGCCTTCCCATTGTGTGAGTTATAGAAGTTATGGTGAAAATCTCAAAGAATAGGAAAAGTAAATACACCTGTGGGGATGTATTATGTACGTGGGTGTATAGAAGTTAAAGCAGTAGCTGCTATAGAACATGGTATCAGTAGACTAGTCGATCCATGGCGACGGAATGCTTCTACTATTGAACCATTAGTCACGTTCGTCTTGAAGATTTCTGACAAGCTAGATGAGAAGAATTTTCTCGTATGGCGTCAGCAAGTTGAACCAATGATTAACGCACATAATCTACAAAGCTACATTCACTTTCCAGAAATTCCTACTCAATTTCTTACCGACGAGGATCATATCGCTCAAAAAGAGAATCCTTTGTATCGTAATTGGATTAAACAAGATCATTGGTTGTTATCATGGTTGCAATCCACGCTTTCTGCAGCGATTATGCCTCGTGTGCTTGGATGTGTTCATGTGTTTCAACTCTGGGATCGTATTCACGATCACTTCCAGAAGTTCACGCGTGCGAAGGCGAGACAATTACGCTCAGAACTTTGTTCCACGACGCTTGATTCTCGCACCGTTGATGAATATTTGCTTCGCATCAAGACAATAGTTGACAATCTTGCATCTGTTGGTGATCCTGTTCCTCTTGCACAGCACATTGATGTCGTTCTCGAAGGTTTGCCTCAAGATTTTGCACCGGTGATCTCTGTTATTGAGAGCAAGTTTGAAACGATGGAACTCGAAGAAGTTGAAGCTCTCTTGCTTGCACATGAAATGCGGAGTGAAAGATCCAAGAAGAAATCAGAGTCTGAAGTTGCCTCACTCAACCTTATGCATTCTATTTTGCACTCAGCCTCTGGTAATGCTGCTACCGAGTCTGTTTCTACTCAACAAACCACTGGTAACACTGTTTCAAACTCTACTCTTGATAATAATAATTTTGTGAATCAATTCTCTGGTAATTTTCGTGGCCGTGGTGGCCGGAATGGTCGCGGTGGTTGTGGCCGTGGCAGGTTTGGCAATGTGCAATCAACAATTTCAGGCCCCAATACCTGCTGATTTCCAAGGTTTTCAACCTCCTCCAAATTCTTATACCAATTTAGCCCCCAACCCCATTCATCTTTACCAAAATACCTGGCCAAGACCTAATTTCAATCCTTATGCTCACTATAATCCTAGACCAGTCCCTCAACAACACCAACAATCACCATATCATCAAGCGTATATGACCACTGCTGCACCTGCTACAGATCATGCTCAAACACAACTTCCATGGGCCTCCGACACTGCTGCCTCCCTCCATACCACCCTGCAATCTCAGAACATACATCAACAGTCTCCTTTTGAGGGTCCAGACCAGATTTACAAAGGAAATGGTCAAGGTTTGAACGTCAAAACTTGTGGCTCTTCAACTTTTTCCTCTCCTATAAATCCTCAAGTTAATTTTGTGCTTAACAAATTCATTCATGTGCCTAAGATAACTAAAAATCTGCTCAGTGTAAGTCGTTTTTGTGCTGATAATAATGTGTTTTTCCAGTTTCACGCTAAAGATTGTCTTGTCTTTGATCAGGCCACCAATGAACTTCTCCTCCATGGTCCTATGAAAGGTGATGGCCTCTATGAATTTTTTCTCCATTCCAGTTTCATCACTTGTCAAAGACTACTCAACCTTCCAATGCTTCGGGTCCAATCTCAGTCTCTCCTGCCACTGCTCAAGTGTCCAATAATCTCAATAATTCTTCCTTTAAACCATCTATCAATGCTGTCATTTTCCCTTCCGCTAGTCTTAAGCACACATGGCACTTAAGACTAGGCCATCCTAATCATGTAGCTATGAATACTATATTCTCCAAATGTAATATTTCCATTTCAAATAAAGATGTTTTTGAATTTTGTGCTGCATGTGTCATGGGTAAAGCTCATAAGTTGTATGCTCCACCTTCTGAAACTGTTTATACCACACCTCTTGAACTAATCTTTAGTGACCTTTGGGGTCCATCACCTGTTGAATCAACTAACCAAGCTCTTTACTATGTCACATTTGTTGATGCTGCAACTAGGTTTACATGGCTCTACCTACTTAAAAGAAAATCTAATACCTTACCTATATTCAAACAGTTCAAAGCCTTAGTGGAGAAACAGTTTGGCCTACCAATTAAAGCTATACAAACAAATTGGGGAGGGGAGTTTAGACCATTTACTACATACCTAACCGACCTTGGCATTATCCACAGAGTGATTTGTCCCCACACACAGCATCAAAATGGAGTGGTGGAGAGAAAACATAGACATATTGTTGACCCAAGCCCGTCTCTTCTTAGCCATGCATCTCTACCTCTCAAATTTTGGGACTATGCAGTCCAAACGGCCGTATACCTCATCAATAGACAACCATCTGCACCTCTCAAACACATACCTCCATACACTACCCTATTCCAAACAGATCCAGATTACCACTTTCTAAAAGTTTTTGGTTGTGCTTGCTTCCCTCTCTTAAGACCATACAATGCACACAAATTTGATTTTAGATCCCATGAATGTCTCTTCTTGGGATATTCCACCTCGCACAAAGGATATAAATGTCTTTCCCCCACTGGGAAAGTCATAGTCTCAAAGGATGTCATCTTCAATGAGTCTAGGTTTCCATACTCTGAACTATTTCCCTCCTCCAAGTCCAAACTCGTGTCTTCTAGTTTTGGTCTCATTCTTGGTCCTCTTCCTACTGTCACTAAGTTAACTATAGTTACTCCACAGGCACATGAATCATCCGGCCCTACTTCCACACCACCACAAACTGATAATTCATCATCCCATGATACTTCATCTGAACCTTCATCTCAAGCTACTCCTTCCCAAAATCACACTGCCAGTAACTTTCCAGCATCTAACCTACCTACTCAAGCACCTACCAACACTCATCCTATGCAAACTAGATCAAAATCTGGCATTCCTCTACCTAGACTTCATCCTCGGTATTCCTCACTACCATTGAACCTAGGATGACCAAACAAGCCATCCAAATCCCAATCGGCTTGCAAAGAATGCAAGCCGAATTTGATGCCCTTCAAAACAATAAAACCTGGTCCCTTGTCCCATTACCACCAAATAGGAAAGCCATTGGTTTTAAGTGGGTATTTCGTGTCAAAGAAAATGTTGATCGGTCTGTGAATAAGTACAAGGCAAGATTAGTTGCCAAAGGGTTCCATCAAATCTATGGGAAAGATTTTCATGAGACGTTCTCACCTGTGGTAAAACCTGTCACTATAAGGGTCATACTCACTCTTGCTCTAACCTACAAGTGGCCAATTCATCAATTAGATGTCAATATATAATGCTTTCTTGAATGGCATTCTACATGAAGAGGTTTATATGGAACAACCCTATGGGTTTATATCTACAGATTCTACATTGGTTTGTAAGTTGCACAAGTCCCTTTATGGACTTAAGCAAGCTCCTAGGCATTGGTTTGAAAAACTCACCCATACATTACTCACTCTTGGGTTTAAGTCCTCCAAGTGTGATCCATTTCTGTTTACATTCTGTGCCAAGAACTCTGTAGCCTATTTACTTGTGTATATTGATGATATAATACTTACAGGCAACTCTCCTTCTTTGCTGAAAATCATCACTCAGAAACTTCATCATAATTTTGCTCTCAAAGATCTAGGGGAATTGGATTATTTTCTGGGAATTGAGGTTCACAAACAACCTACAGGTTCTCTATTGCTCACTGAGTCAAAGTACATTCGAGACCTCCTCTTGAAGAATAATAAGCATGATGCTGCAGCTGTTTCCTCACCCATGGCTTCAAGTACAAAGTTATCAAAAACTGGTTCACCTCAATTCAAAGATCCCACTATGTACAGATCAGTGGTTGGTGCACTACAATATGCTACTCTAACTAGACATGAGATTAGCTACTCTGTCAATAAAGTTTTCCAATTCATGGCCAATCGTTTGGAAAGTCATTGGGTTGTCGTTTAACGAATATTAAGGTATCTTAAGGGTACTATGAGCCATGGTCTTCTCCTCAGTCCTGCACACCGCAACATGCCATTCAATTTAACAAGATTCTGTGATGCGGATTGGGCTGCAGATCTTGATGACAGAAGATCAACATCAGGTTCTGCAGAGTTTTTTGGTCCAAATTTGGTATCTTGGTGGTCTAGGAAACAACCATTGGTTGCTAGATCAAGTTGTGAAGCTGAATATCGTAGCTTAGCTCATACCACATCAGAAATCTCGTGGATTCAGACACTTCTGTCAGAATTACATGTCAAGATGACACCTCCAATTATCTACAGTGACAATCAAAGTGTTGTGGCAATGGCACATAACCCTGATCTACATGCTAGAACTAAACACATGGAAATTGACTTGTTTTTTGTGAGGGAGAAGGTCTTAGCAAAGCAACTTCAAGTATCACACATTCCTGGTCACCTGCAAATAGCTGATGCTCTAACAAAGCCTCTATCTACTGCATCTTTCCTTGAGTATCGTGACAAGCTCAAAGTGTACTCTGTTGTTACTCAACATTCCCCACCTTGAGCTTGTGAGGGGTGTGTGAGTTATAGAAGTTATGGTGAAAATGTCAACGAACAGGAAAAGTAAAATACACCCGTGGGGATGTATTATGTACCCACGTGGGTGTATAGAAGTTAAAGCAATGATTTGCTATAGAAGATGTAGCAAGAGCTTAGAACAGAAAAGTAAAATACACTGTGGGGATGTATTATGTACCCACACAGGTGTATAGAAGTTAAAGCGAGAGTTGTTATAGAAGATGTAGCAAGAGCTTAAATATCGACTTCAAGTCAAGTATAAATTCCTAAATTGTAATGACTTTAGTAGTGCACATGTTAGCAACTCTTTGAGTGTAGGATAAGGAACTCTATAAATTCCCAATTGTAACACTTTGCAATTCAGTGAATGAAAATCAAATAATCAGTTTCACTCTCTATTCTGTTTTACTCTATTTACACCCATCAAGCAAGTTGCTCTTTTGCATGAAGTTCACATGGGGTGGTCCAATAAAGAAGTGTCATATGTCCTTGAGTAAGTGAGCTTCTCAACTTGTCTTTCATAGTAGGCGCCGAATTCTGCAAGTGGATCTGCTCCATATGACTAGGCATGACGTCACATATCAAGTGTTGAAGCAGTAAATTGGTCCTTGGATGTTTTGGTGCAAAGTGTTGGTTTAGCAGGTGTAGGCACTCTCAGTGCAGGCAGTGTGGGTACACCAGAAGTAGCTGCACTGATTCATTGTCTAATTCATTTGAATCCTAATTCATTGTCCTAATTCATTTGAATCCATTTGAATCCTTAACAAGACATATGCATTTTGCCTAATTCATTGTCCTAATCCATTTGAATCCTTAAAATGTTGTTTCTTCAATTATAAGCTATATTTACTTACTAATTTACTTGAAAAATAAACAATAATCTAAGTTTAAATGTATGAATAACTCTATATAAAATAGAGTTATCAGCGGCGAGCCAGCTAATGAGGACCATCTAGCGATCCGTCCACCGAGCGAAAAAAAAGATAATGCGCCCGTCCATGAGGGCAACCTGGCAAGCACTCGGAAGTGTTCAACGACAACGGCACGGGCCGGCCAGCCAGGATGACCTGACAAGCACTCAGAAATGCCCAACGGCAACGACGAGAGCCTGTCCACGAGGACAATGCCAACAACGACTTCAAGCCAAGATTATCCTCCGGAATAGTCCAGGCTGGGGGGCAACTGTTATGGACTGGGCCCCGAGACCCATTTAGCCACTTGGACCCTGGTAGACCTAGTTACTGTAGACCCTGGTCCATGACCCAACAATCCATGATGGGCCATGAGGTCTATGCGCAACTCACACCAAGGTTTGCGCTTCCTAATCCATATTGGGCCTATATCCATATTGATCCATATACAAGGTTTGTGCTTCCTAAGCCATATTGGGCCTATATCCTCAACGGCTCAGATGATCCCGAACGATCCAAAGGCTCAGAGCCATCTCCCGAAACTCTATAAATAGTGGTTCTCATAACCACACAAGGTACATTTTCTATAACTCTGCAACCCCCACAAATCTCTACTCACTTGAGCGTCAGAGTGTCTTTGCAATTACCCCCTCTCGTTCCAACACACTGAGATCCGACCCGGCTAGGAGCATTACCGACAACAGTCCCGGACCGAACCGGAAAAGGCAGCTAGGTACAGAACAAAGATGGACTTTAGTCAGTTGAAGATTAGCCTCGGATGGTTCGAGGTTGCTCGCCGAGCACGCGTCGGAAGGGTGGTACTGCGACACACTCGATGCTTAAGTCGGCAAGGAATTTAAGAGGTATGAATGAATGAGAACGTACCTCGAAATGGGAGGTTCACCTCTATTTATAGGCGAATGTGTCGTTCCGAGGTGTCGGATACGGCGTTCGAGATCTGGACCGTTGGATCTGAGACGCTTGATAGGAGGCGCTTGTTGGGCGTTTAGTACGGAATTGGGCCAGCCCAAGTTACGTGGGGTTTTGGCCCGATCGGAAGAGTGGCCCCCAAGTCGGGTCGTTCGAAGTATGAGGCCGGCCTCAGCTTGACTAGTCTATTGCTTTTGATGAAGAAATAATGATGCTATGCCACGTGGTGGCTCGTGAGCAATTAACTATTTCGTTGCGGCGCTTGGAAAACCGAAGCACTATTGTCATGATTGCAATTCCGTTTCCCATGTCGAGATTTTGAAACGACACATTTATTTGATGCGCCTATTCACCTCCCGTGACCTAAGAGTATATAAGTTTACTGCGAGGAATTTAATTTTACACTTTGCGAGTTTGAGTTAGTTAGAGCGTTTCTTAACCTCATCATTACAAACTCGTTTAGTTTTCCAACCACTTCACCGAAGCTGCGTATTCCTCGCGTGGCTTCGTGATTCCGGTTTTCCTAAGATCCAAGTTCATTATTCATCGATCCGAGATAAAAATGTCTCACGATGTCAAGTTCTAATAAGATGGGGTCGTCGTGGGAGGAGAACAACCAAGAGCATTATTCTCAAACACGAACGCCTAGAGGTTCGAGCTCGAGGCGAAGGGTTCAAACTCTATTGGGGCGTGGTCGTTGAGGCTGCTAGAGCCAAAGACTTTGGAGCGGCGTCAGAGGATAATGCAGCGGCTGCCGAGGTGGAGAAGTACTTTGACGACTCAGAATCATACCACTGGGTGTCTTATGAAGTTGTTGAAGCTACAACAATGTTCACGAAGGGCAAGCCTTTATCTTTCTTAGAGAAGTATATTGTTGCTCTAGGAGAGTAAAAATGGAGGTTGGAAGTGGCAGATCAATTGGCAACATGGATACCATGGGAGGTACATGGATACATTGGGGATCCGAGTTCCTCTGACTGAGTTCCAACAAAGTGTGTTGGAGAATCAATGGTTGGACCCTTCACAGTTGGCCCCCAATGTATGGGGTTATGTCAAGGCGTCCGAGGCTGTGGTGTCTTATATGGGACGGAGTCCTTCAGTAAAGGTTTTCTTCACCCTCTTCGAGGTCTTCCATCAACCGGATAAGGACAACGACTCTCGACAGGGTCATGTTTGGTTATGTTGTTCCCGAGGTCGAGCTTACTTTAACCCAGTTAACGATTCAAGCAAGGGGTTTAAGTCTATTTTTTTCTTTGTGCTGGCGGCGAACAGGGAGGGCAAGAGGGCCATTGCTGACTACGATGGAGTCGAGCTGATCAGGCCACACTTCCCACTGTCGTGGTCCGAGACCCACTTTGCCCAAGATGGCAATGCTTACTCTGTGCAGGCAGAGTCTCTTACCGGGGAGGATGCTGTTACTTATAACCTTCTTGTAAACTGGAGCATTAAGTTGAAGGAGGCCGACCAAAAGTTTGGTTGTGCTACAGTTATCGAGGCTGCGACCAAGTCTGATGAGAAGTTGAAGTCTCCTTTGGGTGATTTTCTGATACTTTTACATTTTTACCGTAAGTTTTTGTGACCGTTTTGACAGTGACTTACCTTATCTTTCTGTTTTGTATAGATTAATTGGAAAGTGTTTGGACTTCAAAATCCATCAGCGCAAGGCCGGGACCAGCTTGTTCGTGGTCAGAGCCTGCTCTTCCAAGGGGAAGAAGAATAGCACTTCTAGTCGAAAGCGGGCTACTCCCAGCTTAGAGGCTCCTGCCCCCTCCTCCAAAAAACCAAAAGTGCTTGCCGTTGAAGATGTTGGGATCGAAATTCCCTGTGCGGATAAGCTCGAGGCCTGCGGGCGGATTGCAAAAGTTGGTATGGAATTGTTCAAGAATGTTCAGCAACAGGAACTAAACCCTACAATTTCGTGGCTCAAAGGCAGACTGGATGAGGTTGAGGCCAAGAATCTTTGGGCCGAGGCCGTGTTGTTGGATCAATCAGACAAGCTAAAGTACTAACAGACAAGAGGATTCCGGAACTCATTGAAGAGAACCATTTGGTCCTGTCATACCCTAATTTTGTCTGGTGTAGGCCAAAACCCTGATTTTCCACAAAAATAAATAAACTGAAGAGTGAAGAGCATTATGCATTGCATTTTGGGTCCTAAAAGTCATTCCACAGCTTTTAAAATCATTTTTAGGGTCGAAGCGCATTTTCGAGCAAATTAGGGTTTTTGGAGCAAAAAGGGTATTTTGGTCATTTCCGAAATTAAGCAATTTCTCACCAAAAATCATTGTTCAATATCAGAAGAATGCATTGGGATCAAGATGAATTGAGTTATATATTTTGTGAGCATGCATGCATGATTTTGGCATAATATTCAAATTTTGAACAAAAGGGGCAAAAAGGGGATTTCCTTCAAAATTGCAAGGTGAGGTCTCATATCAATTTTGGGAATGGTGATATCATAGAGGTTTGGGACCAATCATTGATTCCTAGGATGTGGCCCAAAATGGGTGGAATTTATGGAATTATCATGAAAAGAATAATCAAAAATGGTAAAAATAAGGAAGTGTCCTCAATAAGACAAAATGCAAAACTTGGGCACTACTCTACCCCTCTTGGTAATTTCGACCCACCCTTAGTTTAGCTCACCTTTGCATTTTTGCAAACTTCCCTCTTATAGAACACCCCATTCCTATTCTACCCTTTACCCTAATTTTACTTCACACCATATATAAGCCTCCACTCCCAAAAATAAAAGGAGAAGCTCATTTGGCACATTTTCCTTCCTCTCTCTAGCCCTTTGGCCGAAACCTCCTCTCCCTTCTCTCTACATTTCTTCATCAAATTTCATCTCCCCAAACAAATCCAAACCCATCCTTCACCTAATCTAAAATTCCAACCATCAATTCCTCTCAAATTCAAGCAAGAATTCAAGATCAAGGGCTACTTTGAAGAATCAAGCTCAAGATTGAAGACTAGAGGGTAGATTGAAGTGTTTTAGAGTTCATTCATCTTGTTTCTTGCTTGTTTAGCTTGGAGTTGAGGTATATTCCTAAAACATTGCATCATCTTCAAACTTTTAGCATCAAAAATGTAGATCATAGGTTAATTTCGCCAAGGAGGATTTATTTCCAGCCTTATATAATGCTTGCTTGATCTTGGTGATTTGAGAAAAGAAATTAGGGTTTTGGTCCATATGTGCTTCACAAATGATTTTGGGTTGTGCTAAGTTTGCAAATGATGGATCATTCATACCTTGATGCATATGCTTGTAAGCATTTGTAAATCAACTCCCATTTGATGTGCTTGTGAATTTTGAGCAAAAATGTTGTTTATGGTCAAGTGAACTTGCACATATGATAGGTCACTTATGACCTTGATGCATCCTCAATTTCAATCATGTTTTCTTTGCTCTTAGAGTTTGATGCCAATTTTTGCTTGAAGTTTGTGAAGTTTTTAAGCAAAGGATAGACTAATTTTGGTCTTGATGCATTCTCATTGTTTGTGTTAATAATTGCAAAGGAGAGACTAATTGTTAGTCTTAATGCATCTCCATTCCTACGATGGGCAAAGGATAGGTTAACCTCCTCCCCCATGCATGTACTCTTATATGAAGACGTAAGCCTACTTACTTGTTGTAGCATAGAGTCATTAAGATAAATGCATACCCTTTGAGATTGTTGTCCGTCCCGTAGCAATTCTCACACACACGCACAATTGTTTTGAGAACTTTATCTTGCATCTTTGAGATTGTTGGCATGCTTAATCTTAGTTGATGATCAACATGTTCATGATTGCTTGATTAGTTGAATATGTTTGAATTTTGTAACCAATCATTGATAATAACTTCACCCGTTTCCCAAAAATCTTTCAAACTCTTTTCTAATTAATGCAAGTTATTAGTGACTATCACCCAAAGCCTTGGCTTGTTTGATTGTCATGAACGCTATCAACAGTTATTAGTAATGATCACTCAAAGCCTTTGCTTGCTTGGTCATTATGAAAGCTCTTCCCCCTTCCAAAACCCTTTCAAAAAAAATTTCATCTTAAAATTAGAACTACGTCGCTTTGATTCCCATTTGGGATACGTAGGAGCGAGCCACGTTCTCGTCAAGCGCAACAAATAAAAATCCTTTTCGCAACCATAAACATTAGCATTTTTCATAACAAAAAAAATCATTTTTAAACCCATTGTTGCTAGCGGCTTATTAGAACCTTTGTTCGTCTAGCCATTGGTGGCAATGTCTTTTTCCAAAGAACAATAAGCGATGGTCACCCATAACTTTGGTTAGTTTGATCATTCGTGCCAATTAATCTCTTTCGAAAACCCTTTTCAAAAGATCAAATAGAAAACGAGTCGCTACTAACGGTCAATCAGAACCTTTGTTCGTCTGACTAGTGGCGGTGACTCCCATTTTTCAAGAGTACTTAGCGGTGATTACCCATAACCTTTGTTAGTTTAATCATTATTTCGAATACACAAATCTATTCGAAAACTCACTAAAAGATAAAAATAAAAACCTTTTCATGACAACCAAGAACTACGTAGCTTTGAATTCTCCATCGCACCAGGAGATACGTAGGAGCGAGAGGCCAACTCTCGTCAAGCGCCAAAAATAAAAATTTTCATTAAGTCTTCCCATTCATCTTCAAACAAGAAATAAATAGACAAATCTAGGTATTTTTCAAATCAAACGTTAAAACCACACATTTAGTTAGAGGTTCCTTTCAGTAGAAAAAGGGCGTGTGTGATGCTAGTACCTTCCTCACACGTAATCGACCCCGAACCTATTCTCTAGTTTTCAAAAGACCATCCGCCTTGTTCAAAAGACCTTTTTTCAATGTTTTGGTCTTAAAATTAAAATATTGGTGGCGGCTTCAAAAATTTTCCACGTTGTACATTGAGAAACCCAAACCGGATTTTTCGGGTGCAACAGTCCGTGGTACTTTGGATTCTCGCCTCGGCAGAGATGAGCGATTTACGGGCTTGAAGCTCGGATGGTTGCCAACAAGGAAATCGCCGATCAAGCTGAGGCTTATGAGAAGCAGCTTTCCAAGCTTAAGGCCGAGATGGCTGAAGTTGAGGCCGAGGTAGGTGCCAGTCAAGCTGAACTAGAGAGGGTCTAGAATGAGAATGACATCGCTAGATCCCAATTGGTGGATTCTGCCGGACTTGGCTTCGAGCGTTGTAAAGGGTTGGTAGCCGTGGTGAATCCCAACTTTCCTTTGGAGCTTTTGGACCATAGGCATGAAATCTTCAAAGGCAAACTTGTTAAGCCAAAGCCTGATGTTCCTCTAGAGGAGGCCGAGATCATCTTTGAGCATTCCCCTACGTCAGAGGAGAATGAAGAAACCACCGAGACCGATTCTCTTGAAGAATCTGAGACTCTTAGTGATCTTTAGTTTACTTTGTAATTTTCCTTTCTTTTTTTTGTAATTATTAGCTTCAGATGTAGAGGCTTTTATGTTATATGAATAGCTATTTTGATTAAGTAATTACTATTTTGTTTTATGCACCAACGACAAATTAATCGATTTTTCGTGCGGTAAGACTTGAGTGAGAGTTGGCTGAGGCTGAGGTGAGTCGCGCCATAGTAGACAATATATAAACGACTTACCTCGTAATCTTTGGTTTCTTTGATCGGATTGTCTTTGCTCCGAAGGCACTGTGGGCTTCCTCTTGGTTCTCTGATGGAGCATTGAGCTCGGGGATCAGAGAAGTATTTGGGGCTAAGTCGCTGTGGACTTCTTGTCTTTGGTCTTTATTGGATTGTTGAGCTCGGAGATCAGAGAAGTCTTTGGATCAAAGTTGTTGTGGCATTCTTCCTTCGGCCTCTGATGGAGCGTTAAGCTCGGGGATCAAAGGAAAGGCATGATTGCATGGGGGGAAAAAGGGGCGAAGCCGCAAGGACTTCTTCCTTCGGCCTATGATGGAGTGTTGAGCTCGGAGATCATAGGGAAGGCATGCTCGCACGAGGAGAAATTATTAGGGCCGATGTGGACCTGAGCCGTTGTGGGCCCCTCTCGCACCCCATGACGGAGCATTTGAGCTCGAAATCATGGAGGGCGCTCGCGTCGTTCTTTGACGGCCTCGCCTTATACCATCGTTCACTGAGTGACTAGCTCGGGTCTGACTCTGGTGATAGGGGCGTAGTGATAGATAGGGAGTCGAGGTCGCCGAGGATCCTGTATGTTAGTGATACAGAAATATTGTAAAAAGTAATTTTAAATTGGCAAAGTGTGATTTGAAAATATTTTCTTATTTAGAAGAATGGAATAGTACATTAGTTCACTACATTGTTTTTTGCCTGTTCTTCAGTCGACCCCGTGTTTGTTCCTTTTTATGTCTCCTTTGACTCGGTCTCCTTCTTCAAGGCTGCAAGGGCTTGCTCCTTTTTTGCACGGCTCTCAGACTTGAGGCATTGGTACTAGTACCTTCTCGCGGCATCGAGGTCTACCAGAACCGTGACTACCTCATTTTGAGGTGTAATGTAGAGGAAACGTTCCTGAGCTTTTCCAATGTCGAGCAGCCAACGATACACTGGTACGAAGATGGGCATGGCAGCGCCAAGAATCTCGTCTTGATGGTCTTCGATAACTTGTTGTCTCCATACATTACCTGCAGCTCGAGGTAACCCATCAGCTTGGTTCGGGACCCGTTAAACCCAATTAAGTCTGAGCCATCGTAGGCAGAGAGGTTGGATGTAACACCCCCTTCTATTTAATACTAATTAAATTAATAAAATCAGAGTTTTTCAAAATCTTTTCCACGCACCTCAAAGAGAGTGCTACATTTAATAAAAACAATGTCAAGACATATTTAAAATTCAAACGCATCAAGTGCGCGAAATACATATCATAGTCACGTGGGTTAAAACCCTCAAAACCTGTTTAGAGTTTACAATAATCCAGAAGGTGGTTTTCTCAGCACAGCGGAAATAAAACGAATTCGAACATAAGCAGCACAGCGGAATGAAACTTAGTTTACATATTCAGTACATAATCCAAATCAGTCTAATACATAAAATAAGATGGCAATACTACAATCCCCGTCCCTGGTGTTACTAATCAGAGCTGACACAGACGACCCAAAAGGCTTGAACACCTTCACTCAGTATCACCTGGCGTTGCCACGAGAGCAGGCAACATAAAATTGTTAGGGTGAGTCTCTTTACATAAATAATAACAAGTAAGATAAGCATTATATTCGGAAAACATCTAGTAACAACAATCCAGAGCAATTAAGCATTCGCCACTCAATTGAAACACCAACAGGTCACAACAAGGGATCAATTAAGCATCAATGAGAATTCAAGGAATGCATGATTGTATGCATGTGTGCAATATGCATGTGGATCCATACTCACCTCAAAACCCCGTCGGGTAACCACCAACTGTTTTGCCGAAGCCACTCATCAACTGTTTGGCCGAAGCCACTCGTCAACTGTTTGGCCGAAGCCACTCATCAACTGTTTGGCCGAAGCCATGCATATGATTCATGTGACATTATGACAATGCATCACACCGCAATAAGCACATTACATCAATTATTAACTACCACCTCATCAATTGTTAACCACCACCTCATCAATTGTTAATCACCACCTCATCAATTGTTAACCACCACCTCATCAATTGTTAATCACCACCTCATCAATTGTTAAGTTACTTCTCACTTAAAAGCCCAACCACCCCATAAGGACCTTTTCTACACTTAAGGACTATTTTGACCCCCAAAGATTAATTTTATATTCAAGGGATTATTTTGGCACATTATGATTAATTTAGTATTTAGGGACTTATGTCAACCTATTAGGATTAATTGGACACTAAGTGATTATTTTGTCACGCCAAGAATTAATTTAATTCTTAGGGACTATTTTGTCACACCAAGGATTAAATTAATTCTTAAGGACTAAACCATCACTTAGACACATTTTGGCACCTACTTCATGGAGTATTTAAAATAGCAAACGACATCGAAAAATTACAAAAGACCACTCGTCGGAAAGCCACGGATATATAGTTTCTGGATATATCTTTAGATTTTCAAAACAGTGAGCCAATTAGTACAGTTTTTAGAAACAACCCGGACAGTCCCCAGACTGGACAGATTCTGTCCTCCCACTTCATTTTACTCTAAAATGACCTAAACTTGACCAAATGGGACAAAACCTTAGCCCGAACAAAAGCAATTTGAGTATAGTTTCTAATGGAAAAGAATCGTTTCAAAACGGAGTTCATTTGAAGGCATAAATCTCGCAAAAACCGCACCTGCCCACAGATTGACTCTAGAAATTTGACTCGACTTCGGAGACTCATAACTGGAGCTACATAACTCCGAATTTAACGAAACTAGTGCCAAAACGACCGGCTTTAAGTCTATTTTCGAAAACACTCAGCCACATAATTTTTGACTCAATCAAACAGTACCAGTTTTGAAAATACTGAAACAGTGTCCGGAAAACCACACAAAGACCATAAACAAGTAAAATTCATCATCAATTCAATTCAACAACATTTTTATTCAACAATTCATCACCCAATTTAACAACACATCATCTAGACAATTAATCACCATCATTAAATCCACACATTCTCACATTTATTCACATTGAAGCATTTATTCAAACACCTAGCATGCATATTCCACATACATTTAATTCCAACAACAAACACCATAATATCATCAAGTTGAACATCAAATACAACAACCAACATATAATTAACATAAAATTCACACAATCAAGCAACCTAGTGCTACTCCACACACAATACATATCATACAAATTATTATAAACATAAATGAGAATCCCCTAACCTTGGGTGAGCTAGAACCTCCAAGCAAACACCAAAAATCACCAAATAAAGCAATCCTCCCTCTATTTCCAGCAAAACCGAATTCCCTCCTCCCATGGGGTAAAAATGAAATTCAAAGATGGACAAGAATGAGTCTATGGAACTCATAGAAATGGAACAAGGGAAAGAAATGAGGAAGATTGGGGCTAAAAACCCACTTACCAAACCACACCCAAGCAAGCTTCCTTCTTCCCTCTTCCTCCTCACGCCATTTGCAGCTTCTCACCACCCTCCTCTCTCTGCCGTATGCTTCCCTCCTTCTCAATCCCATTCATTTTAATCATCATTTAACCCTAGGCCCAATCAATTTGGGCCTTATTACTTACACCCCCTTTTTACTACCACCACTCCTAATACTTAAACACCTCCTAACTAATATAAAATTCCAAACTAAAAGAAATAAATCCTAACTTAATTATTCCACTTAATTAAATTAGACCCCTCATTTATTTACTACACCTCACTCTTTAAATAAATTGATTACCTTATTATTATTTAAATATGGCCAACTAACATATTACTTAATTAAATTAGTCATAATCACTTAATTAAGTAAATTAAATAATCACCTAAATAAATTAGTTAAATACTCACCTAATTAATTTTTGGGGTGTTACATTGGACTCGAAGATCTTCAGTTTAGGGAGCAGCTCTCAGAACAAATTGTCTGCCGAGCTCCCTTGATCTATAAGAATTATATTGACATTGACCCCGGCCAAGACGGCTGAGACGATGAGTGGAATGTGTTTGTTTGGCTTACTGTTGAGGAGGTCAGCGTTTGTGAACTAGAAGTGGCCTATTTGACTTGGTTACGACTGGAGTCGGATTGCTCCTGATGCTTAGGATCTGTTGTGCTCGGCGTTTCATCGAGTGCCTCATCTCTCTGACCTCGATGTAGTAACCCCCCATTATCACCATTGCTACAGGTCGCTGACGTTGAGATTTCGGCGCCTCTTCAGCCGAGTCACTACTGTCATCTGTCGGGAATTTGGCTACTTCAATGACCGCGGCTTTTGACTTCCGTGGTGAGCGTCGAGGAGAGCGGGAGCTTTTCTTCTCGTCGGAATTCAGATATTGTTTTGACTTTCCTCGTTGGAATAGGTCCTCTATGTCATCTCTCCGAACAAAGCTTTTTGTGTCGTGCCCATGACTTACGTGGTACCTCTGATGAGGTTTTCTTGTTTGTGTTATCTCTCTGAGGGATAAACGCCGACCATTGGACATTGCGGAACTCGGCGTTTACCCATTCGACCATAATTTGATTTCTTGGGGCGTTCACGTCTGAGTATTCCGCGAACCTTCTGCGCCATTCCTTTTGTCCAGAACTGTGGTATTTCTTATGCTTGTCCTTGGAATATTTACCTTTGCCCGAGGTCGGATCGCATCGGGTCCATATGCGTGGATGCTTCTTCATAGTCGATGTAGCACCGAAAGCACGTCTCGTGAATTTCGCCACGTGTCTTTGGCTTGCGGAGGCCGACGTTGACATGAATAATGAGCCCTTCCTCAGGCCGTGTCGCATAAACATCATCATGACATCGTCCGTCATGTGGTGGACCTCGTCCTTCCTCACATTGGCAGACCTCCCTCAGCACATCCTCCGACTTGGGTTTTAGCTTTGAAAGTCAGAAAAGCGTGCGAGAACAACTTGGTAAAGCGCTTCCATGAAGAGATTGAGGTAGGGGTAGATCCCGGTACCACTTCAGAGCACTCTTCCTCAATTAGAGGGGAAACAACTTACATCGAACGTTGTCTGAGGCGTCGCAGTAATCTAGCATCAGATCAAAGGTATCGATGTGCTCATCGGGATCTCCCTTTCCGTCATACATATTTAGTTCGGGAGGTTTTTCCAAGGATTTTGGAATTCGGCAGCTGACAATTTATGGAGTGAAGGGAGTGGCCCAAGACCGGTGTTCCTGCTTTTCTGACGTCTTCTTGTGAGCCCCCTTCTTGCGAGGGGAAGGACTTCTAGAGGAGGAGAAGGAGAAGGAGGAGGAAGAAGAGTTGTCCATATCGTTCGTGGAATCCGACCTCGGTGGAGACAAGGGTTTCCCACGGCGTTTTGCTCTTCGAACTAGAAAGGTATCGTGCTGAGTTTCTTTGTGCCGGGGTGGAGTTCGGCGTCGCTCAGATGCGGCTATTTGAGGAGGAGAAGATGGAAGTCGGCATGTGGACTCAATAGTGGCTGCTCGTGCTATGACGACTATCTCTAGGCGAGATTGCTCTTGTTGGACCAGATCCCGACTTCGGCATTCCAGCACGTCAAGGAGGTGGCTGACGGCCTGAATCTGAGCGGGGATGACATCGGTAGGAGGGATTGGAGCCATCGGTGGAAGTCGGCTCGAGGTTTGGATTGCCGATGTTTCTTCGTAGGGCAGTGTCTGTACATGTCCTTCAAGTGTTTCCGTGGCTTGGGGCCGAGCTACGGCGTTCGCAGTTTGGGCCCGAGACTGAGCTCAAGTTGGGGGAAGTCCTCGCGGAGCCATGATTTAAGAAAGATTGGATATTGAATATGGATGTGGATGAGTTTGGAAGGAAGTGGTTATGCTCCAACTGTGGACACCATTGTTCGGTACCTGGACTTCGGAAGACGGCTGAATCCGGGGTACACGTCGATGTGCTTCTGGAGATTGAAGATGGATTTTGGTCGGTTGAAGATTAGCCTTGGATGGTCCGAGGTTGCTGGCTCGAGTACGTCAGGTGGGTGGTACTTACAGACACTCTGATGCTTAAGTCAGCAAGGGAATAGAAGAGGTATGCAAGGAATGCGAGTGTACTTGGAAATGGAGGGGTGCACCTCTATTTATAGACGGATGTTCCGTTCCTGAGGCGTCGAATACGGGCGCTTAGATCTGGACCGTTGGATATGGACGCTTGATAGTGAGGCGTTTGTTGGGTCGTTTCTAGTACGGAATTGGGTCGCGCCCAAGTTCTGTGGGGTTTTCGCCCAGTCCGAAACAGATATAGATGACCTTGTTTGTGCCTTCCAATTTTATGAATGTGCGATGCTCCAATCAAAGTGTTTTCTTTCGCATGGAAACTCTTGCAAAACAAGCTTTCTACAAAGGTAAAATTGTGGCGTAGAAATATTATTGTGTTAAATCATGGAACTTTTAAAAGTTTTTTGTTTTAATGTGATAGGATCCAACACTTTCTACAACACGGTGGACTTGTAAGAGGAAAGAAGAGAAAGAAAAATGAGTTTTTAATCTAGATGGCTGTAATTTGATCCCTTTGTTTAATGAGGAATAAAACCATCTTTAAAGAAGTGGCTGCTAATTGAAATGATCGGTATTGGCCATATTAAAATGCTATAGTTGTATTGGTTTATCTGAAGCAATAGGTTGAAGTACCTCTTACACTCACTTTGAATAAATTCTAGTGGCTAAAAAAACACTTTCCTTTTTTTTTTAAACTCGAATATCATTCATTAATTCAAACGTGGAAAATAGCCAACCACTGGCGTTACAACTGAAGGATCAATACAATTAACTGGTGGAGGACCAAATCAGTGTTTACAACCTATTTATTTTGCTAATCCAATTAAGTTGTGAGCTATTACATTCCTATTGCGCCTAATATATTGCACTGAAACCATAGGAAAAACGACCAGAAGATTATGACAATTTTTAATAATTGGACCTATAGAAGCCACAAGAGAAGGATTATGGTAAGATTTCACCACCAATTCAGCATCAGTTAACACAACTTCGGGAAGGAAATTATGCTCCAAAGAAAGTTGAACACCCCATCTCAATCCAAGCACCTTAGCCATCATGGGATCAACTGAGATAGTATCACTCCTATAGGCGCTAAAGATTACGTCTCCAATTGGATCCTTCACGCAATACCCAACAGGTCACACCATTTGAGAAAACACCTGCATCAACATACACAGACAACAACTGTGAATCAACATTCTGCTGGAAAATAGTTGCAGAAACAGTAGCTACGGACCTAGGCAAATTGGCCATGTTGAATTCTTGCACAGAATCAAATGCAGCAGCAGCAATTTTTGCAGGGTCTGGGGCAATATTGTTGAATTCAGCATCGTTCCTTGCTTTCCAAATCTTCTAATATAGTACACAAATTAACTGAGAGCCTTCCAAATCTTGGCAAGTAAGCCAATGTACTAACCATCCCAGAAATTCACCTTGAGGAGGAGTATGGCAACCCACTTTAGAAGCAAACTGATTCAACCTCGTAATGTTACAATCCAGGAATAAATGATCATGGGACTCAATTCCAAAATGGCAAAGGGGACACCTCATATCAAGATTGATTCCTTTCCTGGACAGATTATATCTTGTAGGTAAAATTTGCTTTGATAACCTCCACAGAAAGTTTTATACCCGGTTAGGGAATTTGGCTCTCCAAATCTCTTTCCACGGCTTCCCTGAAACATCACTAGAGGAACTAGGGAATTTTCTATCCGAAACATCCCCAAGTTTATGGTAAGCAGATTTCACAGAATAAATACCATTTTGTTCCCATTGCCAAATCAATTTATCACAGGGTAAACTTAGAGAAAGGGGGGTGCTTATAATCTTGGTAGCCTCTTGTCTATTGAACAGTTGGAATATCGGATACCTATTCCAAACTCTACAATTAAAATCAATCAAACAAGAGACACATTCATTTCACCCAAGTTGTTAGCAGGCTGTCTTGAAGTAATCATCGAGCTATCAGCCAGCCACTTATCTCCCCATATACGCACAGAGGAGCCATTGCCAATTAACCATTTCCCACCCTCTTGCACAATCTTCTTAGCACTCATAATACTCCTCCACGCGTAACTAGGTTGGTGCCCAATTTTGGCATCCAAGAAACTACCATTCGGGTAGTATTTGCTTTTGAGGACTGTCTCAAGAAAAGAGTTATCACCATTAAGCAATCTCCAACAATATTTCCCTAGAAGAGCAATGTTAAAGTCTTTGAACCCTTTAAGACCCATACCACCCTTGCATTTCGCTCTAGAAGTTTCCCCCAACTCACCCAATGAATTCTCCTATTTTCCTCATCTGAGCCCCACCAAAAGTTTGCCAACATGGAAACAATTTCATTACAGCAACCAATAGGCATCTCATAACAGCTGAGGGGATTCTTCTACTCAGGTAAACCAGGTTTATGTCGCTAAGCGTAAGGCAATAAATAATGAGCAACCTCAGTAGAAAGAGGATTCTTCTAATAATGAGCAACCCTCTCAGACTCATCAGCAGCAAAGGAACTCTTCAAACAATGAGAAACCTCCTCAGACTCATTAGCGGCAAGGAAAATCTTCAAACAATGAGCATTCTCCTCAGACTCAGATACATACACAGCAAGGGGATCCCTCTCCGATTGAGACTAGAGAAAACGACACACACTCTACCGATGAATCAATTATCCCTGCCTTGGTTACTGCTGATGCTCAGCCTCCCACCACCAGGCTTGATCCGCTTTTTTTTCATAGTTCTCCTGTGCTTACCTCCGCTTTAGGGGTGTTTGTGATCCCCTCTTCAAAAAACTCTTTGGAGGAGGCTCATTCTTCTTCAACCCAATCTCCCATGACTCGGCTAGATACATCCTCTTCTAACGCAGTGGATGTACCTGACATGAGAGTTCTAGGGAAGAAGTGGGGGGATATCTCAGGTGAAGAGGATGTGCTTGCTGTCTCTGATCACGTTACTACATCGAATCCGGTAGTTGAATCTGACATGAATATTTTAAGAAAGCTTTGGGGTGGGTCTTAAGATGATGTTGGTGATCCCGTGACTTCTGATTCGCATGAAACAACTGTATTTGAACCAGTTGTGTCAAAGTCTCAAAAGAAGAAATTCAGACAGAAAAAACAGTTGGTTGTACTAGCTCAAAAGCTAATGTTGTCTCTGAATCCTTTTAATCTGGTTGTGTTTCTAGCTTGGGGATCTTCGAGATTTTAATCTGGTTAGTTTGGTTATTTAGGTTTTTGTCTGCTTTGAAGGCTGCTTGACTTTTATGGGCTCTATTAGGGGCTCTCTATTATTGTTTTTTTCTTTCATGACAAGGGTTTCGTTCTAGTACCTCCTTCGCTTTTCTCTGTCTTTTTCATTTTCTTTTTTAATAAATTCAGGCATTCTGCCTGTCTGTTTTAAAAAAAAAGTAAATATAAAATATATATATATATATATATGTGTATATATTAATTTCTCTTATAAAATTGGGTGGTACCATGTATTCCTTTGGTTCCCAATAAGATCTGCCCCTGAATGAAGGAGTTCCAAAAGACCTTCTAATAAAGCTTAAGAGGTAAATGGTCAAGTTATATCATAGATCACATGATCCATGATATACTATATATGAGATATTGTCTGAATATTAAAGAACAGCGGCTCAGAAGATTCCTCAAAAGGCATTCTGAAGATACCTCAGAACCTACTTTAGAAAATATGGCTCAGAAGGTCCCTCAAAAGCTTCCCAAGAATAAATAACATAAGTACCTTCATCTAAAGAGTCAAACGAAGATATCTAACATTAATTGAGAAGGTCTAAGAAGATTGATTGTCAAGCAACAAAGTCATATTCATCAGATTGACAAAGTCCATAAGCTACAATCTCTCAGAAGTTATACAGGGCCCAGAAGGTTCCAACGGATACTTGCTGCAGCAGTGTACGGAACCTGCTAAAGTGAACTTGTTTTGTTGCAAAAATCATAACGGCTACAATTATCTTGAGAGATCCACTCCAACGACTCTTTTGGACCATATACTCTATAAGTATAACATGGAGCACCTCATTGAAGACTAAGAGAGATATTACATATCTTCTCAGCGATCATTGCAAATCAACTTCAGTGGGACTATTTTGAAGAAGAAGCAAAAAGTGAATATTCGGTCAATTAGTTTGTTTAGTTGACATCATTTGGAAAGGTGAACAATTAGGTAGGGATTTGCAAAGGAAAGCAAGTTGAGCAAGAAAATATGGAGAAGACCAATTGAGAAGACGATTTTAAGTAGGAAATGCAAGCAATTTAGTGTCGGAGTAGATTTGGCGCAAGAATCGAGAAGGGGGAGTAAATGGATCATTCTTTCTCCTTGGATCATTCTTTCTCCTAAATGGCTCATCGAAATTAGACTTTCCTATTAAATTGGCCACCATAATATACACTCTCAATATAAGCAACAATGAAATTATAATTATTGTATAGTTGTGTCATGCGAGAATCTAAAAAAGCAAATGCCATGGCCGAAGGATGAAGATATTTACTTTTGTTTCTTGCTTGAACTTTGCATAAATTGGAGACGATGTATAATTCTAAAATATATTCAATTCTCTGAGGTTACAATAATAACTTCATGCGAAAATAAGAAATCCAATATATGTGAAATAAATTGATAGTTTGTCATTTCAACATCACAAAACTTTTAATATGCTAAATGTAAAAAGTTTCAAAAGATTAGAAAAACCACCCCCCCTAGTTAAAACCTTATAGAAATCAATAATAAAAAAAGACAACTTACTTAAAAAGCAACATGATAATTCTTGTAACCAACATCAACCTTACAGTAATCAAATATAAATGACACATAAACCAAAAGATGCAACATAAGTGTAACACCCTCTCCTTTTTATTTCTCAAAAGTCTATCTATGCGTTTGATTTTTCACCTTTATTTGAGAGAATTTCCTTATAGGCCTTCTCCACTTTTGCCCTGAACACAACATCATAAGGAGTCTTACCTCTCATTGCCTTATTGCCCTGGTACCATTTTCCAAATGGATAACCAACAGTTTCTAATATGATCCAAGCTCTACGAATAGTTGGTTCATGATAAGGATCTTTTATACAAGCCAACTCTGACAATTTCAAAGAATCTGAAATAGTGCTTACCTTCAAAGGATCAACATTACCTCTACAATAAACCTTTAGAGGACTAGAAGCAATTTGTGCAGCAAGTCCTCCTCTATAAAATGACTTATAAGCATTAATTGCTTCTAGATCAAACCATTTTATTAGAAAAGGATCTATGTTAACCATTTCTTCCATGGCTTTATTAATCAAAGAGGGAGTAGATAGCCAGTTTGGGAACCCACCTTTAATATCACCAACTGTTAACAAGTCCATTATCTTAGAAACTTTTCCATTTCTAACAATTCCATTGTAAATCTCAATTAATCTTTGTTCAGATATACAAGGACCAGCAAAATTTGCTTGTACATGGGAAATGTACCATTCTAGGTCACATTCTGCGGACCCTTTGTAGTAAGAGTGTAGTACTCCTCTGAGTATAATCTTTGACACCATTTCGGCATTTGACAAAGACCTAGGAGAGATGAGTTGGATTTCTTGGGCAGTTAGTGCTGATCTTGGTGTCCCAGGAGATGCAGCAATTACTGAGTTTGTAGCTAGGAAAAGTAGAACTGCAGCATATTTCCTATCTGCAAATTTTGTTGCATCTAACTCATTGTCCTTGATGACATTTAAAACACCCTCTGGGGTGTAAGCATAAATTGCTAGCTTAAAACTCGTTTCAGCATCAATGAATATGAATAGTTTCTCCCCACAATGAAACAATTTCTTAAGAGCCAAGGATGATGCATTAAACTTCACATTTTCAGCCATCTTTTTGTCACTTAGGACTTGTTAGCGAGAGTTGCTCTATACATATATACAGTCTAAATTATGGGTAATATGGTCATTTTAATTTTAATTGTAATTTAAAATTTGAATCGTCACATTAATTAGTAACAAATACTAGCATGCATAGGTAACAGGTTTTTTTCATGACTGTTGGAATAACAATGTGATTAGAATTGATTGTAATTGCATAATTTAATGAATACGTATGGGAGTGAACTAATACGTTCAACGAATTTAATTGAAAGCGCCTGATTAATTACACATTGTGTTGGTAACAGCTTCTTTTTACGGTGGTAGCATGGGAATATAAGTCACTTAAAACGGCTACCTTTCTCAAGTGCCGTTATTTATGATCCATTTTAAAAACTCCCATGCTGGGGTGGGAACTATAAGTCACTTAAAACAGTTCCATTCCAAAGGTTCATCATATGATATGATTGATACATTCATCTTCTATCAGAAATATTTTAACCAGTACTCCAGCGGGGATTAGGGGTGGGAATAGGCCGGACAGTCTATCAGGGGCCTATGGCCTGACATACTTAAAGCCTAGTATGGCCAGACCTATTTAGTAAGGCTAGGCTCAGACTATTTTTAAAGCCTATTAGTTTAAATAGGCCAGACTTAGGGTGCGTTTGATTCACTAAGCAGTAAGGGACTGGACTGGACAACTCCAATTATACCCTGTTTGATTTGAAAACTGTTCACAGTACTGGACAGAAATGAGGGCAAGAGACTGGACAAAGACCCAGATTCCTATTACTGTTCAGTACCTGAACTTCGAACTCGGTAACAGGAATCTAGGTCTTTGTCCAGTCTCTTGCCCTCATTACAACTCGGTACCTGAACTTCCTGTTACTGTTCACATAATCACAGTACAACTTTCTGTCCCACAGTACAATTTCCTGATCACTTAAAAATACCAAAATATTATTTTTATTTCCTTTTCAATAATTTTTATTTCCTATATATGTTATATAAAATAATTATAATAATTAGAAATAGAATTATAGTAAAATATAAATTTTTTTACATGTGTTGTCCATAGTTCACCAAACATTGTACTAGACAAAAGCTTGTCGATCCAACCACTGTCTAGTCTTGTCTCGATCCAAAGATTGTCACATTTGCGAATCAAACGGACCATTAGGCTTATGAAAAAGCCTATTAAGCCTGATAGGCCGGCCTCTATAATTAAATATATTTATTTAAATAAAAACTACTCCTAATGTTACTGTTCGGTACCTGAACTTCGGACTTGGTCCTCGGTTTGGGGTACTTGATCAAAGAGTTCCAGGAAAGATGCATGAGTGACCCGAATGGTGAGAGAGAGATCAAATCTTGAAGATTGTACTCGACGAGCCCAAGATAGCTTGAAGATCCACGTCGGGTGTGGGGTACCTGAAAGACACTCTGACGCTCAAGTCAGTATGTGACCGAGATAAGGGGAAAGAAAAGAGAGAATGTCAGAGTAAAGGAGGATGGGCAGAGCTCAGGATGGATGGGATGCGTAATGAGAAGAACGTACCGTTGTCATTTTAGGACTTGTTAGCGAGAGTTGCTCTATACATATATACAGTCTAAATTATGGGTAATATGGTCATTTTAATTTTAATTGTAATTTAAAATTTGAATCGTCACATTAATTAGTAACAAATACTAGCATGCATAGGTAACAGGTTTTTTTCATGACTGTTGGAATAACAATGTGATTAGAATTGATTGTAATTGCATAATTTAATGAATACATATGGGAGTGAACTAACGTTCAACGAATTTAATTGAAAGCGCCTGATTAATTACACATTGTGTTGGTAACAGCTTCTTTTTACGGTGGTAGCATGGGAACTACAAGTCACTTAAAACGGCTACCTTTCTCAAGTGCCGTTATTTATGATCCATTTTAAAAACTCCAACCAGAAAGTTCCATTCCAAAGGTTCATCATATCAGAAATATTTTAACTAATACTCCAGCGGGGATTAGGGGTGGGAATAGGCCGGACCGTCTATCAGGGGCCTATGGCCTGGCATACTTAAAGCCTACTATGGCCAGACCTATTTAGTAAAAAGGCTAGGCTCAGGCTATTTTTAAAGCCTATTACTTTAAATAGGCCAGACTTAGGGTGTGTTTGATTCCCTAAGAAGTAAGTGACTAGACTGGACAACTCCAATTGTACCATGTTTGATTTGAAAACTGTTCACAGTACTGGACAGAAATGATGGCAAGAGACTGGACAAAGACCCAGATTCCTGTACCTCACAAAACCACAGTACAACTTTCTATCTCACAGTACAACTTCTTGATCACTCAAAAAATACCAAAATATTATTTTTATTTCCTTTTCAAAATTTTTTATTTCCTATACATTATAATATATGTTATATAAAATAATTATAAACATTAGAAATAGAATTATAGTAAAATTTACATTTTTTACTTGTGTTGTTCATAGTTCACCAAACATTGTACTGGACAAAAGCTTGTCTAGTCCAAATACGCCCAAAGATCTGATCCGGTCGAAGATTGTCTGCTTTGCGAATCAAACGGACCCTTAGGTTTATGAAAAAGCCTATTAAGCCTGATAGGCCCGCCTGTATAATTAAATATATTTATTTAAATAAGAAACTACTCCTAATGTTCTTATTAAGGCACTGAACTTCGGACTCGGTCCTCGGTCTGGGGTACTTGATCAAAGAGTTCCAAGAAAGATGCATGAGTGACCCGAATGGTGAGAGAGAGATCAGAGCTTCAAGATTGTGCTCGGCGAGCTCGAGATAGCTTGAAGATCAACGCCGGGTGTGGGGTACCTGCAAGACACTCTGACGCTCAAGTCAGTATGTGACCGAGATAAGGGGAAAGAAAAAAGAGAATGTCAGAGTAAAGGAGGATGGCCAGAGCTTAGGTTGGATGGCATGCGTAATGAGAAGAACGTACCGTGGTAGAGGGGTGTGCCAGAGAAATCGGGCGTACCGTGGGCATCGGATTCCGAGGATTGATCCTGGCCGTCGGAGGGTGGATAACGTTGCGCGTGGTCCACTTTGGGCCGAGCTTCGTGAGGATATTGGGCCAAGCCCAATCAAACGTGGGATCTTAGTCCTGGCCGGAACAGTGGCCCCCCAAGTCGGGGACGAGCTCTGAGGTCGGCCTCAGCTTGAGTTGCTTCTGGCTGCCTGAGGAATAATGAGGACGGAGCCACGTGACGTTTGCTGAGTGGAGCGACAGTAATGTGACGTTTGATTTCCTCGAGGTGACGCTTCGTAGTCCTGCAATAATGATGTCGGACAGGTGCATCGAACAAGAGTGATGCTTCGTTTTTGGCGCGGAAGGAGGTATATAAGGCATGGTAGCGCCTTCATTTACCACTTTGCTGATTTCTGAGAGAGGTTCGTTATGCAGAGCTTTTGAGAGAAAGAAACTCCGACCACCGTCTGAGATAGCGCCACCGTGCGAATTAATTGCTCCGCCGCGTCGATATCAATCTTTGCCAGATTTCCCAGATTCTCCCTACAAGAGGTTAGTTCCGAGATACTTCCATTTTAAAGCGTTTAAAGATTTGTACCTTTACAACTGGTTAGTTAAGTCGGGGCCGACTTCACCCTTGGATAGTCGCCCTGAACCATTGGAAGGTGACTCGTCCTTTCCTCAGGCTATCCGAGGCAGGAATGCAGTAACGTAGATAGTATAGACGGTAATTAGATGAGTGATGCAGTGGCGCCTTCCGTTGCAGATGGCTCGAACAAAGAGTGAAAGAGAGACGAAGTTTTATATCGCCCGACAAACCGATTCTGAAAAGGTCGGCTGATGGACAACCAATCCCGGCCCCCAAGGGGTCCCGTTCTCTATTTAGATCGACCTACATGAATGTCTCTGTGAGGTCAAGCTTTTCAGTCCCTATTCCTGATCCGAAGAGGCAATCATCTTCGAGCGCGGGGGAATATTCCGAGGTGACTTCTCGACCCGTCGCTTCGATCGTGACTGTTGGGGACCATGCTGAGCCTATTGAGGATGTGTACAACTGGGTGTCTACCAAGGTCTGTGGCATCCATGCAAGGTTGAAGTCAGACAAATTTGTTTCCTATTTCGAGAAGTATTACCTGAATCAACCCGAGGGGGAGAAGTGGAGGCTGACATTCGTGCCTGAAGTCCTGGTGCGCAGTGAGCACAGGCACTTCAGATACTTTTTCTTTGGGGCGGCGCTTGAAGCAATGAACGTTCGACTTCCTTTGAACTCTTTCCAGCAACAAGTGTTGAGATATCTGAGGGCTGCTCTGACGCAACTGCTGCCGAATTGTTGGGGGTTCCTGAGAGGATTCGAGCTTGTCATGGAGTACCTCAAGAGGGAACCATCAGCTCGGGTCTTCTTTACCATGTTTAACGTGACCCGCAAGGTTGAACTTGGCGAGGATGGGACTAGGTATGGTCACATCGGATTCAAGAATAAGCCCGACCGTTCATATTTTCACCCGGCGAATGATTCAAACAAGAGCTTCAAGACGACCATTTTCTTTGTTCAAGCTCTAAAAGCGGCAGCGAAAAAGTCCATTATCAAGATCCAAGACGGGAAGTTAGTTAAGTCCTACTTTCCACTAAGCTTGAACTGAGCTCACCATTTCACGAGTACAGGGCATGTGATCGAGAATCTCGACTATGTAGCAAATCCACACACTCTTAAAGGCGACGACGTGGAATCGTTCCGGTTGCTTGATAAATGGGGAAAGTTGCTGGCTAAGTGGTGTGGAAAAAGATATGCAAGTATACATAGTCCAACAGGTAATATAGTGATGAGAAAAGGTCGTACCCAAAGGGATTATGTAAAGCTTTGTTTGATTAGAAGGCACAATTAATGTGTCTACACTACTCACAATTTGTTGGGGTGTTGAGATTGAATTAACAAAGTATAAACAAGTAATAAAATGTATAAGGAATCAATGAGAAATGATAGTTGAGATGTCTTCACTAAATAAGTCACTTTTAAGAGTTTTAGTGTTTCATGTGGTGTAGGTACACCTCAATGCATTTGCATTGCATCAGTATGTGCTTTTCAGTCACTTTCTTCAGAGTTTTATTACAAGTTTCCTATGTCTAGGCATGCTAAGTAGGTTCACTCCTGTCTCTTAAGCATCCACTGTTACACCATAAGAACTACGTTATCCTATGTCTAGGACTTAACATGGTTTTAACATTCATTTCCTTATTAAAGCAAGTTTAACAAAGATGTTGTTAGAAACACTTATTCTTATTAGCTCTTGATTTCTTAAATGTAACTCATGTCTGCTGTTACAAGTCTACTTATTCTAAAGTGATCAAATTCAAAATAAGCTTTGGAAAAAGTATTACACTGCAGCTAAAGTGCACACACTACATAAAACACATTTACTTGCTTAGAAGATCATTACAAGGCTACAACATCTCAATTAAAGGAATTTAGCTCATATTACTCATTATATAATAGAGAGAATCTGTAAGGAACATGATAAAATGAGTAATATTATAAAAGAACTCAATAAGATAGAGATTACACAAGTAGGAGATCCTTTGCATGAGATAGAAGTGTTCACCAATTCCTTGTACTAGCTTCCTCTAAGTAGAAGTGAAGGAAGAAGGCATCAAGTCCGTCCCTTACCTTCTTACAAATCAGAAACTAACTAAAAAACTAAACATAAACTAAAATGTAAAACAATTGTAAGAGAAGATGATATATGTGATCCTTGGATGATTTGAAGTGAGGAGGAGTAGTGGTCCTTTAACCAAGATCAGTTAACCATGGTTACTTTTTAGGCATCTCATCAAGCAAGTTGTTCTTCACATGAAATCACATGGGGTGGTCCAATAATGAAGTGCCATATGTCCTTGAGTGAATAGTTTCTTCAAGGCAAGTCTTCAATAGTAGGCGCCAAAATATGCAAGTTGGCCTGCTCCTCATGACTAAGCATGACGTCACCTATCAAGTTTTGGTGCATCGAAATGGTCCTTGGATGATTTGTGCATTTGTTAACTGTTTCTGGTGTAGCAGCACCAAGTGTAGGTACACTGTGTTAATCTGGTGTAGGCACACCGTGTCTTGGTCCCAGTGTAGGTGCACCATTTGCAAATTACAGATGAACAAATACATCAAACATACCAAGATATATGCAAAATGCTTAGTTCTTTGCTTAAACCCTGTTCGATACTTTGAATGTTGTTCTTTATTCATAAAATCATATTTAACACTTTAATTAACTTGAATTTAAGCAATAATCTAAGTTTTAATTGTATGAATAACTCTATATAAAGTAGAGTTGGCCAAGTTTGAGGCCAAGCTCAAAGGATGTTTTGATAAATGTAGTTTGCTTTAGTCTTTGCGTTTATTTTCTTTGAATGTTGATGGAACCAGTTCTGATGTTGGCCGGCTCCACTGTCAACACTGTCATTCAGATCCCGAAGATTGCTGAGAAGAAAACCACCCCCTCGCTATCGAGGAAGGAAGGTGGGTCGAGCCCTCGTTAGGCCGAGTAATCAAACTCGAAGCCCAAAGGGGTCACTTTAAGTGTTGTTAAGGGCTCGAAGTCAGGCTCTGACAAAGGCTGTTGCACTCGAAAAATCCGAGAGGATCTCTCGTGCAATTTAATGAAGTCGCCACCAATATTTAATTATAAGGGAAAACATTGAAAAATCCTTTTAAAAAGAAAATGGTCTTGAAAACCAGAATTTGAGTTCGGGAGTCGATTATGCGTGGGGAAGGTATTAGCACCCCACAGCATCCTTTCGAAAAAGGTTACCTATGATTAGTTGCGCAAGCTATATTAACTTCAAAAATATTTATTTCCCTCATATAATGGAATGAATAGAAAAGACTTAAAAATTACTTATTTTTATATTCTTAAAGGAACATTTTAGAAAAGACTAAAAAAGGTTTTTTATTATTGCACTTGACAGATGTGGGCCCCCATCTGCTCCTACGTATCTCGTGGTAGAGAATCAAAGGCTACGTAGTTCTTGGGTAGAAAATATTTGTGTGTTGGTGTTTTTTTAATTACTTGAATGATTTTTGAATATTTTGAGAGCATTAGTAATGACCAAACGAATAAATTCAGAGTAGTCGCTACTAATGGCTTGTTTGTACATAAAAAGAATTCACAACGTTCAAACGAGTTAAACTCGGAGTGGCCATTACATAACCAATTTGTAATTGAAAGCAAAAATGTGATAAGATACAAATTAAACAAAACAACATAAATAAATAAAGACTAGACTAAAAATAAAAATAAATAACTATATACATAAATAAATATGAATAGATATATACATAAACAATAAATAAATAGATTATATTATAAATAAATGCTAAATAAATATGTACATAAAAATAAACAAAATAAATACAAAACTAACTTGGACTCGATGAGTGTCTTAACTGATCGAAAGCGATCGACTGTGTCAATCATGAACCAGGACTCCTATCTGCTCCATTTTTGACCCCAAGATCGCAAGAACCACTTTGAGAATCGAAAAGCCGATTCAAAGCGTCCAAATGATCAAAGACAAGCTTTTAGTGAAATGAGCTGCGAATGCTTTGACCCAAAAGATCACTTAACCCGCCAATGATCTCTCCTCTAATCTTCACCTCTCAACCCCTTTTATATCCAATTGCTAGGGAGCTCTTGTTTCTTGCGAGCAATGTGGGACTAAAACAAGGTAGAGAAAGCAATTCCCCTTTAAAACACAATTCTCGTTTTTCTCAAACCTGTCATCGTAAAATTGCGATTCCGGATTCGTTAACCGTTGGATCGTCTTCCTTTTTTGACAGTAGGTTCGTGAGACATATGTCTCTGCTTTCACCGTTCGGATCGTCGAAACAAGGTCTGAGGAGAGAGAAATTGTCTTCGCAATAGCTGCAGTTTTTGTCCGTTTTTCTCAAACCTCTCACCGTAAAAGTGTGATTCCAGATTCGTTAACCGTCGGATCGTCTTATTTTTTTTACAGCGGGTTCATGGGAAATATGTATTCACTTTCACCGTTCATATCGTAAAAACGAGGTCCAAGGAGAGAGAAATTTCCTTCGAATAGTAGCTAAAAACTAACACCCGAAAATAAGCAAAAACTACTATTTTTTTGTAATTTTCAGAAAAAGTCCAAACAAAATGGTTGAAAAAGTCAAATTAAAAACTATTAAAAAGAACTCGGACAAAATTGGGGTATAACAGTTGCCCCTCTTTATTTATATTTTACTAGGAAATATGAAGGGTTTCCAAATTTCTCGGGTAAACTAGAAATAAAGATAAGTCAAACGCTAATTTTGTCCACATAGAGAGGAATGTAGGGTTTTAAAATTTAGAGGAGTGGTTAACACTTGGTGCGTTAGCGAGAAAAGAATAAAAGCACTGAGGCTCTGAAGGACCACTGGGGTCTGAAGGAGCACTAGGGCTTTGAAGGACCACTGGGGGTCTGAAGGTCTAAACTGCGGTCGATGCTTGACGCATTGATTCGAATTAAACTGAAGGACCGATAGGTCTGAAGGGCTGCCTGGGCCTGATGGACCAAAAAATTGGTCTGATGGACTGCAACTAGCTATGGTACTAGTAAAACTGTCTGAGGGTGACCTACGTCGTGGCGGCCGTGAGGGTCAAGATCAGGTCTAGAATTGATATGTTGACCACGAAGGACGTCCACTATGTCTTAGGCGGACACAACTAGTGCGCGATCATCCGGCGGTCTAAAGGATCCGTCGTGCTCAGTGACGACGTTATGATCTGAAGGTGTAGCTCGGAGTCGCGTTTGATGCGTTGACTCGAATTGGACTGAAGGACCGATATGGTCTGAAGGAGCGCTGGGGCTCTGAAGGATCGATGCTAGACTTAGTGCTAACATTGAGATCTGTTGTGCTATAGGATCCAACACTTGTCGTGTTAGCTTAAGGGATGGAAGTAAGTAGGGATCGACATTTGAAGTTTAATTCACTTTTTTTTCACCAAAAAATTTCATTCACTTAATAAGAAGTTTAATGCAAATCATTATTACTATTTTTTATTTTCAAAAAGAAAAGCTTAATAATCTAAAAATTTTGAAATTTAAATTAGTATATGTCTATTATGGTTATGGTTATAATATTACGCAGTTTCAAAATTAGCATATTTTAATTATGATATAATTGCAATTTCAAGTCCGTAATTTGTTTTTATAAAATTCACGAATAAAGTATGTTGTTCAAAGTTTGAATTACATTATGAACATAATATTTTGATCAAAAATTATATAGGCAGTAATGATCAGCATTAATTTGCAGCACCATAACCTTCCAAAAAATTTTATTTAGCAATTGTATGTCATATATACAACCTGTTTATATTGAACTGTTATACTTGATAATGTCATCACGTCACAAAAATTATTTTCTACTAATAATTGTTGCCATAATGTTAAATTAAAAATTGTTTGAATTTTGAAAACGTTATAAATCAATTATTTTAAATTATTTAAATGTTAAAATGCGAAACTCAAAGTTTGTTGAGTAAATAAGAAGTTTAATAATATAAAAACAATTTTGAAATGTTAATTAGTATAGGAAATGTCCATCCTTGCTTATGATAATAATTTTCGAAATCATTATAGAGAAATTATGACTATAAGCGTAATTTATGGTACGTAAATGAATTTTTTTTAAATTTTTTTTACGTGAATTCACGAATATGTAGCATCATAAATTACACTTATAGTCATAATGAAATCAAATTGTGACACAACACTGAGCATCATCTCATTGATAATATATTATTTAGGCAGTAACTGACATTAATATGTAGCATCATAACCTTTCAAATTTGTCGAATGACAATTGAATATCATAGATTACAGCTACATTTTTTTAAACCCGTACATCCACATAGGATGTCGATGTGTTAATGCGTAGATGAGCTAGGGCAATGAGATGATTCTCAGTGTTGTGTCACAATTTGTTTTCATTTAACCCATGAAATGCGGCCATGAGAACAACTAGAAGAAATTGCTTTGAGCAACAATTAAAAATGTATAATTATTAGATTAGATTAAATTAGATGAGGTGCTGATTATAAAATTGAAGTGCGGCAGAGTTGACCAGGACAAAAATTAAGCAGCTGCACCGGTGTGGTCAAAGACTTGTATTTGGAGACCAGACCAATAAATCAAATTAAACAATTAATTCAAAAAGATATAAAAATGGGTTTTGGAGTCAATAAAAACTTAAGAACATAATATAATATTTTACCCCAAAGAATAATAACTTCAAATGATGCGAGCTAGCACTATAAAGCTAAATTCTTGTAAAAAATTGTAAGAACACATGTTTTAGTAACTACAGTATGCACTCACTAATAAATACATATAAGTATCGTGATGAAATTGAACTGGAAAAAAAAAAGAGGTACACATTGTTTGGTTGGTGATGAAGATCAAATAGTGTTAAGTTCTCATGTTGAAAGGATTTCGCCACCAGAATGTGAAGATATATATAGTGAAACAAAGGTTAAATTTGGAGGGGAAGCAAAATGATTTTGAATTTTGAAATTGAAAAATAAATGAATTATTTTTAATTAATGAGAGGTTTCAGATTTTGATAAAAATGGTGGGGAAAAATTGTGTTTGAATATGTAAAATGGGAAAAAAAACAATGTTGTGAAACGTATTGAAAATTTTGGGATGTCAATTTCAAGCCAATCTGATTTATGTATATTACCAATTAAATGTGTGGTTTAATTAATTAAATTGACCTAAATTGTCTCATATTAATTAATAACGTTAGGAAATGAGATGTAATGTAACGCCACAAAAATTTAGGAATTGAATAAAATGGTTTTCAACACATTTTCCTTTTTTCTTTTAATACATTCCAACAGTCTATGTGGAATTTGTGGACTGTGGTGGACAAATGAAACAGCTGCTAATGTGCCACGTCGATATTGCATTGAATGAGAACCCCAAGAAATTCCTAGGTGTTGACACCTAGGAAAAAATGCTTTGAGCAGCAAACAGTTTTGTATAGCTAATAGCTAATAGATAGATACATAGATAGATTGGGATTTTTCAGCGATGACCAACATTGGTCCTATATTTTTTTCAAAAAAAAAAACTTTGCTCCTATATATGTGGTCTTTAGAAAGAGATGTTACAATTATTTTTGTTATTTTTATTTATTATATTTTATTTGTATTTATTTGCATTTAACAACACATTTATATATGTTTTGTAACACTATAGGGAGTTATGTTTTAAGAATTAAATTAAAATGAGAGATATAATATACATTTAATATAAAAATAATTGACAATGAGGATTCACATTTAATTTTTTTTCCCAATAATGATGCAGGTTTTTTGCTTTGAGCAACATTCTACTTTGTATGTTTTATAGATAGATTATATATTATTTGGTCAAAACAATAGAAATATATATACATTAAAATAGAGAGATAAAAAAACAAATATATACCATCTTACTTTAATAGTGAGCAATCCCTCTGCATATTATTGTGTGTGTAATTCTCCAGATCTTCTACTAATTACTTCACTCCCGATCTTAAGGACGAATAATTTATCTTCTACAATCACGATGTGTATCCCAACTGAAAATTGTAGTAAGCTTAAAAAGCCTATAACATAACTTCAGTGATCTCAAAAAATTTAAACAAATGAGAATTGCCAAAATGTCAATTAGGTGAAACAATTAAATGTAAGCAATTTAGATTAGAACCGAAATTTTCATGCATTTTTGTACAGTAATAGAGATTAAATAAATCACTTGTACTAAAAAAAGATTAAATAAATCACTGAGAATCTTGTTTGAATCATGGAAAATTGACATTAGCAGCAACCATTTATTTACTCCTTCTGAAATAGTAATATTAAGAATAATATCAATAGCGGTTTATGATAGAAAATAATCTCTAAAAGAAAGATAACATTTTTCTTCCTTGAGAATTGGCATGCCCTCTGGATCAGTAGCATGGAAAGAATGACTTATCAAAAAAAAAAGTAACATGGAAAGAAGTCAAGAAGTAGTATTCTGACCTTCACTGGAATTTGAATAAATGGAAATGGGTGTGAATGAAGAAATGCATTATTGAAATATGTATATATATACTAAAGCCATTGAGTGGTTATCGTCTAGATGAATCTAGCTAGGAATTCAGCTATATGTGTTTTGACCCTATTGATATAGTATTCAATACATTAACTTTTTTTGAATTAAATTATATTCAAAACGTTAATTGAATTGAATGTTATAGAATTGGTTTTTTTGTTTCAAAATATAACTGATTTGGATTTCAATTAATAAAGCACACTAAAGGTAATTTAATGTCAAATTTGAAACTAAAAATTGCATTAGCCAAAGAAAGCATGCATTGTGTGGTTGATGACTGGGATTATTATTGCCACATATGATGAAAAAAATAATGCCTATGTGGAGTGTCTAAGAGAATGACACATTGGATTTATGGCTTTGAGGAGCCTATATAAATGTATTTTTAATAGATTCATTAACTCTTTTTGAATTAAATTATATTCAAAGCGTTAATTGAATTGAATGTTATAGAATTGTTTTTTTCTTGTTTCAAAATATAACTGATTTGTATTTCAATCAATAAAGCACACTAAAAATAATTTAATGTCAAATTTGAAACTAAAAATTGCATTAGTGTAAGAAAGGATGCATTGTCTGGTTGATGATTGGGATTATTATTGCCACATATGATGAAAAAAATAATGCCTATGTGGAGTGTCTGAGATAATGACACATTGGATTTATGGCTTTGAGGAGTCTATATAAATGTATTTTTAATAAATTTCGGTTTGGTAAAGCTTTGAATGAGTCACTGTTTATATGTGCCGAATTGTCATTTCATAATTTCTATGTCATGTCTCTAACCTTTTTATTGGGATGATTTGAGTCGCGTCCTCTCTCATGATTATTAATTGGACACAAACAATATGTGTTGATATTTAAATGTACTATCCTGTGTTAGATGATTAGGAAGCCTTCCTCGTTCATTTGTTGTTTTGTTACCTTTGATAATTTATTTTATTATTATACATATATAATGTAACTTGTGTATTTCTCAGTAACCTAAATATATTAATATTAATTAATATGTGATTGATAGTGCGGTAAATCTATTACAACATTGTGATGCATGTGATTTATTCTAAACTAGTAGGATACCCGTGCATACGCACGGGTGCTATCGCGCGTGTTCTTTTCATGAATGAACTTAAACATAATTTAAATAGTCTGGACAATACCTGTGAAAAAAAAGACAAATTTAATGTAGATAAAAAATGAGTCTCAAATGAAAAAAATAGATACATATTAAAATCAAAAAATGTAAAAGTATCATTTAAAAACAATCTGTGCATTTATCCCGTGGTCTTTTATATCTAGTATTTTTCATATATCAGTGCAACTATCCCATTGCAGTTATCCCTTTTTTTATATATACCATTGCAGTTATCCCTTTTTTTTAATGTATTAGTGCAATTATCTCGTATTTTTTTATATATCAGTGCAGTTATCTCATAGTTTCAATTGATTATTTTAGTTGATTAGTAGATTATAGTGTAAAAGATAGATAGTGGATTATCAAATATATCGGTCTGTTGTTTTTTATATATCGTCTGCGGCTATCCGTGTTTTTATATATATCATTGCAGTTATCCGGTGTTTTTTATATATCAGTACAATTATCTCGTGTTTTTTTTTATATATCAGTGCAGTTATCTCATAGTTTCAATTGATTACTTTAGTTGATTAGCATATTATAGTAGATAGTAAAAGATAGATTATCAAATATGTCAGTGCACTATTTTTTTTATATATCAGTGCAACTATCCCATGTTTTTATATATATCATTGCAGTTATCTCGTGTTTTTTTATATGTCAGTACAGTTATCTCGTAGTTTCAATTAATTATTTTAGTTGATTAGTAGATTATAATAAATATTGGAAAAAGAAAATGAGTGGGTTTGATTAGAATTTTGAAATTTTTCCTTTTTTAGGTATTAGTGACAAATATTTGTCATATGTGTTTTAAATATTATTCTGTAGTTTAAATAGTCATTTAATTTTTTTTATGTTAATCCTGTCCTGTGTTTTCTTTATATTAGTGCAATTATCTCGTAGTTTCAATTGATTGTTTTAGTTGATTAGATAAATAGATATTAGATAGATAGTAGATTATCAATAAGAAATATTTATCCCGTGTTTTATTATATATTCGTGACAATTATTTGTCATTTTATAGGTATTAATGACAAATATATGTCTCATGTGTTTTAAATATTAATCGGTAGTTTAAATAGTCATTAAGTCTTCTTGTTTTTTTAGATATTAATCTCGTGGTTTTTTAAATATTAGTACAGTTATCTCGTGTTTTTTATATATAAGTTTAGTTATCTCGTAAATTCAATTGATTATTTTAGTTGATTAATAGATTATAATTTTGAATATTATAAGCTGCGGAAAAAATAAATGATCCTTTAAGAACTTGGATGAAGGATGATTTTCAAGTGAAGAGATGGTCTCTATTTATAGGCAAGTGAGCTTTCCTCCCTTGGAGGGTTTCCTTTGGCGCGAATTTGTAACTGAGATCAGTAACCATAGTTACTTGTAGCCTTCCCATTGTGTGAGTTATAGAAGTTATGGTGAAAATCTCAAAGAACAGGAAAAGTAAAATACACCTGTGGGGATGTATTATGTACCCACGTGGGTGTATAGAAGTTAAAGCAGTAGCTGCTATAGAACATGGTATCAGTAGACTAGTCGATCCATGGTGACGAAATGCTTCTGCTATTGAACCGTTAGTCACGTTCGTCTTGAAGATTTCTGACAAGCTAGATGAGAAGAATTTTCTCGTATGGCATCAGCAAGTCGAACCAATGATTAACGCACATAATCTACAAAGCTACATTCACTTTCCAGAAATTCCTACTCAATTTCTTACCGACGAGGATCGTATCGCTCAAAAAGAGAATCCTTTGTATCGTAATTGGATTAAACAAGATCAGTGGTTGTTATCATGGTTGCAATCCACGCCGCAGCGGCGATTATGCCTCGTGTGCTTGGATGTGTTCATGCATTTCAACTCTGGGATCGTATTCACGATCACTTCCAGAAGTTGACGCGTGCGAAGGCGAGACAATTACGCTCAGAACTTCGTTCCACGACGCTTGATTCTCGCACCGTTGATGAATATTTGCTTCGCATCAAGACAATAGTTAACAATCTTGCATCTGTTGGTGATCCTGTTCCTCTTGCACAGCACATTGATGTCGTTCTCGAAGGTTTGCCTCAAGATTTTGCACCGGTGATCTCTGTTATTGAGAGCAAGTTTGAAACGATGGAACTCGAAGAAGTCGAAGCTCTCTTGCTTGCACATGAAATGCGGAGTGAAAGATCCAAGAAGAAATCAGAGTCTGAAGTTGCCTCACTCAACCTTACGCATTCTATTTTGCACTCGCCTCGTAAATGCCGCTACATGAGTCTGCTTTCTACTCAACAAACCACTGGTAACACTGTTTCAAACTCTACTCCTGATAATAATAATTTTGTTAATCAATTCTCTGGTAATTTTCATGGCCGTGGTGGCCGGAATGGTCGCGGTGGTTGTGGCCGTGGCAGGTTTGGCAATGTGCAGTGCCAAGTGTGCTTTAAATTTGGTCATCTTGCATCTATGTGCTATCACAGATTCAATCAACAATTTCAGGCCCCAATACCTGCTGATTTCCAAGGTTTTCAACCTCCTCCAAATTCTTATACCAATTTAGCCCCCAACCCCATTCATCTTTACCAAAATACCTGGCCAAGACCTAATTTCAATCCTTATGCTCACTATAATCCTAGACCAGTCCCTCAACAACACCAACAATCACCATATCATCAAGCGTATATGACCACTGCTGCACCTGCTACAAATCATGCTCAAACACAACTTCCATGGGCCCCGACACCGCCGCCTCCTCCATACCACCCCGCAATCTCGTAACATACATCATGCAGTCTCCTTTTGAGGGTCGCACTGATTTACAAAGGAAATGGTCAAGGTTTGAACGTCAAAACTTGTGGCTCTTCAACTTTTTCCTCTCCTATAATCCTCAAGTTAATTTTGTGCTTAACAAATTGATTCATGTGCCTAAGATAACTAAAAATCTGCTCAGTGTAAGTCGTTTTTGTGCTGATAATAATGTGTTTTTCCAGTTTCACGCTAAAGATTGTCTTGTCTTTGATTAGGCCACCAATGAACTTCTCCTTCATTGTCCTGTGAAAGGTGATGGCCTTTATGAATTTGCTCCATTCCAGTTTCATCACTTGTCAAAGACTACTCAACCTTCCAATGCTTCGGGTACAATCTCAGTCTCTCTTGCCACTGCTCAAGTGTCCAATAATATCAATAATTCTTCCTTTAAACCATCTATCAATGCTGTCATTTTCCCTTCCCCTAGTCTTAGGCACACATGGCACTTAAGACTAGGCCATCCTAATCATGTAGCTATGAATACTATATTCTCCAAATGTAATATTTCCATTTCAAATAAAGATGTTTCTGAATTTTGTGCTGCATGTGTCATGGGTAAAGCTCATAAGTTGTATGCTCCACCTTCTGAAACTGTTTATACCACACCTCTTGAACTAATCTTTAGTGACCTTTGGGGTCCAGCGCCTGTTGAATCAACTAACCAAGCTCTTTACTATGTCACATTTGTTGATGTTGCTACTAGGTTTACATGGCTCTACCTACTTAAAAGAAAATCTAATACCTTACCTATATTCAAACAGTTCAAAGCCTTAGTGGAGAAACAGTTTGGCCTACCAATTAAAGCTATACAAACAGATTGGGGAGGGGAGTTTAGACCATTTACTACATACCTAACAGACCTTGGCATCATCCATAGAGTGATTTGTCCCCACACACACCATCAAAATGGAGTGGTGGAGAGAAAACATAGACATATTGTTGACCTAAGCCCGTCTCTTCTTAGCCATGCATCTCTACCTCTCAAATTTTGGGACTATGCAGTCCAAACGGCCGTATACCTCATCAATAGACAACCATCTGCACCTCTCAAACACATACCTCCATACACTACCCTATTCCAAACAGATCCAGATTACCACTTTCTAAAAGTTTTTGGTTGTGGTTGCTTCCCTCTCTTAAGACCATACAATGCACACAAATTTAATTTTAGATCCCATGAATGTCTCTTCTTGGGATATTCCACCTCGCACAAAGGATATAAATGTCTTTCCCCCACTGGGAAAGTCATAGTCTCAAAGGATGTCATCTTCAATGAGTCTAGGTTTCCATACTCTGAACTATTTCCCTCCTCCAAGTCCAAACTTGTGTCTTCTAGTTCTGGTCTCACTCTTGGTCCTCTTCCTACTGTCACTAAGTTAACTACAGTTACTCCACAGGCACATGAATCATCCGGCCCTACTTCCAAACCACCACAAACTGATAATTCATCATCCCATGATACTTCATCTGAACCTTCATGTCAAGCTACTCCTTCCCAAAATCACACTGCCAGTAACTTTCCACCATCTAACCTACCTACTCAAGCACCAACCAACACTCATCCTATGCAAACTAGATCAAAATCGACATTCCTCTACCTAGACTTCATCCTCGGTATTCCTCACTACCATTGAACCTAGGATGACCAAACAAGCCATCCAAAATCCCAACGGCTTGCAAAGAATGCAAGCCGAATTTGATGCCCTTCAAAACAATAAAACTGGTCCTTGTCCCATTACCACCAAATAGGAAAGCCATTGGTTGTAAGTGGATATTTTGTGTCAAAGAAAATGTTGATCGGTCTGTGAATAAGTACAAGGCAAGATTAGTTGCCAAAGGGTTCCATCAAATCTATGGGAAAGATTTTCATGAGACGTTCTCACCTGTGGTAAAACCTATCACTATAAGGGTCATACTCACTCTTGCTCTAACCTACAAGTGGCCAATTCATCAATTAGATGTCAATATATAATGCTTTCTTGAATGACATTCTACATGAAGAGGTTATATGGAACAACCCTATGGATTTATATCTACAGATTCTACATTGGTTTGTAAGTTGCACAAGTCCCTTTATGAACTTAAGCAAGCTCCTAGGCATTGGTTTGAAAAACTCACCCATATATTACTCACTCTTGGGTTTAAGTCCTCCAAGTGTGATCCATCTCTGTTTACATTCTATGCCAAGAACTCTGTAGCCTATTTACTTGTGTATGTTGATGATATAATACTCACAGGCAACTCTCCTTCTTTGCTGAAAATCATCACTCAGAAACTTCATCATAATTTTGCTCTCAAAGATCTAGGGAATTGGATTTTTTTCTCGGGAATTGAGGTTCACAAAAAACCTACAGGTTCTCTATTGCTCACTCAGTCAAAGTACATTCGAAACCTCCTCTTGAAGAATAATATGCATGATCCTGGCAGTTGTTTCTCACCCATGGCTTCAAGTACAAAGTTATCAAAAACTGGTTCACCTCAATTCAAAGATCCCACTATGTACAGATCAGTGGTTGGTGCTCTACAATATGCTACTCTAACTAGACCTGAGATTAGCTACTCTGTCAATAAAGTTTGCCAATTCATGGCCAATCCTTTGGAATGTCATTGGGTTGCCGTTAAACGAATATTAAGGTATCTTAATGGTGGTATGTGTAACACCCCTTACTTTTAATACTACTTAGCAAATTAAATCAGAGTTTGAAAAACCACTCAAGGAGTGCTACATTTTTCTACATGAATTCAACCAAGCAAAACAATATAAATAATTTCGCAGCTAAACAGTTGTAGTGTGATGTACATACAGCACCTCGGCCAAGAAGGAACCGAGCTCGACAAGTAACAGGTCATTAGTTACAACACAGTCAAAATAATACATGTTCCAAAAAGACATAGGTTTACAACTCAAAATAAACCTACATAACAGACCACTACGCTACTCGCCATTTGATGTTACACTACCTGAGCAAAATGACGCCAACTACACAGAGTGAGGACTGACCTCTACTCGGGAATACCTGCAAGTTGCCAACATGAGAAGCAACATAAAAGCAGTAGGGTGAGTCTCTAAACACATATAATAAGGTTTATGACAAGCATTATGCTAAACAAAACACATATAAACACCTCGGCACAACACACAAATAACAATTATTTAGTGCATGAGTTATATGCATGATGCAGACCCAAAACACCAAGGGCATATGCATGATGGATCCATTAAGACCGAAGTCTTCTGCTATCACCTTAGGACCGAAGTCCTCTGCTTTCACCATAGGACTATACCATTCAGCCACTCACGAATAAGCGCCGCTAAAACGACACACTCTCACTTGCGCCCAAAGAACAACTCGCGCTTACACTAGCGTTAAAACAACACCTCGGCACCTATAGCACCTCGGCTCGCTTGGAACCTCGGCACGCCTACACTCTACTCCACTCATAGTCACTTCACTTCCTCTTCAAGGCCACTTGGGTTACTCTACGCTTGAACACACCGCACTTAAACGTAACATCTCGCCTCGGCAAGTACACCTAGGTATGATATACTCTACATCTCTGGCTATAACACCCTAAGCATTACACGCTATATGTTATCAACGACACTTCAGCAGCTACGCCTAAGTACTTTATCTCGGCCTAAGCATCTCGGCCTACTTACCCTACACCTCGGCAAGTACAAACCGATACCTATACCTAGTCTCAGATACTCATACACTTAGTCACTTGTGCTCTATCACTCACCTCGATTCTTATGTTATCGTTATTACGTTTTGACTTACGATCATCACTTAAGTTTCGTTACACTGGTGGTAGGTAGACACACCTCTACAATCCCAAGTCAACCCCTTCGCTTAAGCCCAAACACACGTTCTCTTTGTTATGATCACTCGACTCCAAATCTACACCTCGGTAGTCCAACGTTTTACTTCTTAAGAACTTTACATTCTCACGTCTCTCACTTTAGCTCACTGGGACTGAGAGTTTTCTCAGCTCCCATTTCACTCATTAGTCTCTCGTATGACCAACACCTCAACATCTCAACACAACCTCACTGAAACGAGCTAAAACATAACATTAAGCAAAATCAGAAACACACAAAACATGCAACACAGCTCAGAGAAAGCACAACTTCAACTACTCACACATAACACTCATCATACTACAAAATTATACGTGAGAAGAGAGCCCCCTAACCTTGATCAGTTGAGCAAAAGACCCTCTCTTCACCGATGCTCCCTGATTCTCCTCACAGCAACAATTCTCCCTTGAGCTTGAGCTTCTTCCACGCCAAATGCTCTCCCTTCTCTCTAGAAAGTGATCTCACCTACCAACTTCTCTCTCTTACTTCTCTTTTGACTTTTCTTAGATTCCTTTTGGTAATGCATGCTCCCTCTCCTTCGACACTCTCCTTTAAGGCAAGCACTTGGGCTTCTAATGGCTCATGGGCCTCTCATTGCTCATGGGCCTCTACGCCCACCTTCCACATTCACCTAAACATCTCCTAAATGAAATAAACTTCTAATTAATACTTGACTTAACTAAAATGTTGTAAACCTTAAATAACTCAATCAAATAATTAATTGAACTATTTTGGGTTGTTACACTATGAGCCATGGTCTTCTCCTCAGTCCTGCACACCACAAAATGCCATTCAATTTAACAGGATTCTGTGATGCGGATTGGGCTGCAGATCTTGATGACAGAAGATCAACATCAGGTTCTACAGTGTTTTTTGGTCCAAATTTGGTATCTTGGTGGTCTAGGAAACAACCATTAGTTGCTAGATCAAGTTGTGAAGCTGAATATCGTAGCTTAGCTCATACCACAGCAGAAATCTTGTGGATTCAGACACTTCTGTCAGAATTACATGTCAAGATGACACCTCCAATTATGTACAGTGACAATCAAAGTGTTGTGGCAATGGCACATAACCCTGTTCCACATGCTAGAACTAAACACATGGAAATTGACTTGTTTTTTGTGAGGGAGAAGGTCTTAGCAAAGCAACTTCAAGTATCACACATTCCTGGTCATCTGCAGATAGCTGATGCTCTAACAAAGCCTCTATCTACTGCATCTTTCCTTGAGTATCGTGACAAGCTCAAAGTGTACTCTGTTGTTACTCAACATTCCCCACCTTGAGCTTGTGGGGGGTGTGTGACTTATAGAAGTTATGGTCAAAATCTCAACGAACAGGAAAAGTAAAATACACCCGTGGGGATGTATTATGTACCCACGCGGGTGTATAGAAGTTAAAGCAGTAGCTGCTATAGAAGATGTAGCAGTAGCTTAGAACAGGAAAAGTAAAATACACCTGTGGGATGTATTATGTACCCACGTGGGTGTATAGAAGTTAAAGCAATAACTGTTATAGAAGATGTAGCAGTAGCTTAAATACTGACTTCAAGTCAGTATAAATTCCTAAATTGTAACAGCTTTAGTAGTGCACATGTTAGCACTACTTAGTGTAGGATAAGGAACTCTATAAATTCCCAATTGTAACACTTTGCAATTCAATGAATGAAAATCAAATAATCAGTTTCACTCTCTATTCTGTTTTACTCTATATACACCCATCAAGCAAGTTTCTCTTTTGCATGAAGTTCACATGGGGTGGTCCAATAAAGAAGTGTCATATGTCCTTGAGTAAGTGAGCTTCTCAACTTGTCTTTCATAGTAGGCGCCGAATTCTGCAAGTGGATCTGCTCCATATGACTAGGCATGACGTCACATATCAAGTGTTGAAGCAGTAAATTGGTCCTTGGATGTTTTGGTGCAAAGTCTTTGGTTTAGTGTGTGTAGCACTCTCGGTCAGCAGCAGTGTGGGTACACAGTAAGTATGTGACGAACAAAACATCAAACCTAACAAGACATATGCATTTTGCCTAATTCATTGTCCTAATCCCTTTGAATCCTTAAAATGTTGTTTCTTCAATTATAAGCTATATTTACTTACTAATTTACTTGAAAAATAAACAATAATCTAATTTTAAATGTATGAATAACTCTATATAAAATAGAGTTATCAGCGGCGAGCTAGCTAATGAGGACCATCTAACGATCCGTCGACCGAGCGAAAAAAAAGATAATGCGCCCGTCCATGAGGGCAACCTGGCAAGCACTCAGAAGTGTTCAACGACAACGGCACGGTCCGGCCAGCCAGGATGACCTGACAAGCACTCAGAAATGCCCAACGGCAACGACGAGAGCCTATCCATGAGGACAATCCCAACAGCGAAAGACAAGACTATCCTCCGGAATAGTCCAGGCTTGGGGGGCAACTGTTATGGACTGGGCCCCGAGACCCATTTAGCCACTTGGACCCGGGTAGACCTAGTTACTGTAGACCCTGGTCCATGACCCAACAATCCATGATGGGCCATGAGGTCTATGCACAACTCACATCAAGGTTTGCGCTTCCTAATCCATATTGGGCCTATATCCATATTGATCCATATACAAGGTTTGCGCTTCCTAAGCCATATTGGGCCTATATCCTCAACGGCTCAGATGATCCTGAACGATCCAAAGGCTCAGAGCCATCTCCCGAAACTCTATAAATAGTGGTTCTCATAACCACACAAGGTACGTTTTCTATAACTTTGCAACCCCCACGAATCTCTACTCACTTGAGCGTCGGAGTGTCTTTGCAAGTACCCCCTCTTGTTCCAACACACTGAGATCCGACCCGGCCAGGAGCATTACCGACAACAGTCCCAGACCAAACCGGAAAAGGCAGCTAGGTACAGAACAAAGATGGACTTTAGTCAGTTGAAGATTAGCCTCAGATGGTTCGAGGTTACTCGCTCGAGTACGTCGGAAGGGTGGTACCTGCAGACACTCTGATGCTTAAGTCGGCAAGGGAATTTAAGAGGTATGAAGGAATGAGAACGTACCTCGAAATGGAGGGGTTCACCTCTATTTATAGACGAATGTGTCGTTCCTGAGGTGTCGGATACGGGTGTTCAGATCTGGACCGTTGGATACAGACGCTTGATAGGGAGGCGCTTGTTGGGCCGTTTCTAGTACGGAATTGGGCCAGGCCCAAGTTCTGTGGGGTTTTGGCCCAGTCCGGAAGAGTGGCCCCCCAAGTCGGGGTCGTTCGAAGTATGAGGTCGGCCTCAGCTTGACTAGTCTATTGCTTTTGATGAAGAAATAATGATGCTATGCCACGTGGTGGCCTGTGAGCAATTAACTATTTCGTTGCGACGCTTGGAAAACCGAAGCACTATTGTCATGATTGCAATTCCGTTTCCCATGTCAGTATTTTGAAACGACACATTTATTTGATGCGCCTATTCACCTCCCGTGACCTAAGAGTATATAAGTTTCTGCGAGGAATTTAATTTTACATTTTGCGAGTTTGAGTTAGTTAGAGCGTTTCTTAACCTCATCATTGCAAACTCGTTTAGTTTTCCAACCACTTCACCGAAGTGCGTATTCCTCGCGTGGCTTCGTGATTCAGGGTTTTCCTAAGATCCAAGTTCATTATTCATCGATCTGAGATAAAAATGTCTACTGATGTCAAGTTCTAATAAGATGGGGTCGTCGTCGGAGAACAACCAAGAGCATTATTCTCAAACACGAACGCCTAGAGGTCCGAGCTCGAGGCGAAGGGTTCAAACTCTATTGGGGCGTGGTCGTTGAGGCTGCTAGACCCAAAGACTTTGGAGCGGCGTCAGAGGATAATGCAGCGGCTGCCGAGGTGGAGAAGTACTTTGACGACTCGGAATCATACCACTGGGTGTCTTCTGAAGTTGTTGAAGCTACAACAATGTTCAAGAAGGGCAAGCCTTTATCTTTCTTAGAGAAGTATATTGTTGCTCTAGGAGAGTAAAAATGGAGGTTGGAAGTGGCAGATCAATTGGCAACATGGATACCATGGGAGGTACATGGATACATTGGGGATCGGAGTTCCTCTGACTGAGTTCCAACAAAGTGTGTTGGAGAATCAATGGTTGGACCCTTCACGCTTGGCCCCCAATGTATGGGGTTATGTCAAGCGCCCGAGGTCGTGGTATCTTATATGGGGACTGAGTCCTTCAAGAAAGGTTTTCTTCACCTCTTCGAGGTCTTCCATCAACCAGGATAAGGACAACGACTCTCGGCGGTGGTCATGTTTGGTTATGTTGTTCCCGAGGTCGAGCTTACTTTAACCCAGTTAACGATTCAAGCAAGGGGTTTAAGTCTATTTTTTTCTTTGTGCGGGTGGCGAACAGGGAGGGCAAGAGGGCCATTGTTGACTACGATGGCGTCGAGCTGATCAGGCCACACTTCCCACTGTCGTGGTCCGAGACCCACTTTGCCCAAGATGGCAATGCTTACTCTGTGCAGGCGGAGTCTCTTACCGGGGAGGATGCTGTTACTTATAACCTTCTTGTAAACTGGAGCATTAAGTTGAAGGAGGTCGACTAAAAGTTTGGTTGTGCTACAGTTATCGAGGCTGCGACCAAGTCTGATGAGAAGTTGAAGTCTCCTTTGGGTGATTTTCTGATACTTTTACATTTTTACCGTAAGTTTTTGTGACCGTTTTCACAGTGACTTACCTTATCTTTCTGTTTTGTATAGATTAATTGGGAAAGTGTTTGGACTTCAAAATCCATCAGCGCAAGGCCGGGACCAGCTTGTTTGTGGTCAGAGCCTGCTCTTCCAAGGGGAAGAAGAATAGCACTTCTAGTCGGAAGCGGGCTACTCCCAGCTTAGAGGCTCCTGCCCCCTCCTCCAAAAAACCAAAAGTGCTTGCCATTGAAGATGTTGGGATCGAAATTCCCTGTGCGGATAAGCTCGAGGCCTGCGGGCGGATTGCAAAGGTTGGTATGGAATTGTTCAAGAATGTTTAGCAACAGGAACTAGACCCTACAATTTTGTGGCTCAAAGGCAGACTGGATGAGGTTGAGGCCGGGAATCTTTGGGCCGAGGCCGTGTTGTTGGATCAATCAGACAAGCTGAAGTACTAACAGACAAGAGGATTCCGGAACTCATTGAAGAGAACCATTTGGTCCTGTCATACCCTAATTTTGTCCGGTTTAGGCCAAAACCCTGATTTTCCACAAAAATAAATAAACTGAAGAGTGAAGAGCATTATGCATTGCATTTTGGGTCCTAAAAGTCATTCCACAACTTTTAAAATCATTTTTTTAGGTCGTAAACGCATTTTCGAGCAATTTAGGGTTTTTGGAGCAAAAAGGGTATTTTGGTCATTTCCGAAATTAAGCAATTTCTCACCAAAAATCATTGTTCAATATCAGAAGAATGCATTGGGATCAAAATGAATTGAGTTATATATTTTGTGAGCATGCATGCATGATTTTGGCATAAAATTCAAATTTTGAACAAAAGGGGCAAAAAGGGGATTTCCTTCAAAATTGCAAGGTGAGGTCTCATATCAATTTTGGGAATGGTGATATCATAGAGGTTTGGGCCCAATCATTGATTCCTAGGATGTGGCCCAAAATGGGTGGAATTTATGGAATTATCATGAAAAGAATAATCAAAATGGTAAAAATAAGGAAGTGTCCTCAATAAGACAAAATGCAAAACTTGGGCACTACTCTACCCCTCTTGATAATTTTGACCCACCCTTTAGTTTAGCTCACCTTTGCATTTTTGCAAACTTCCCTCTTATAGAACACCCCATTCCTATTCTACCCTTTACCCTAATTTTACTTCACACCATATATAAGCCTCCACTCCCAAAATAAAAGGAGAAGCTTCATTTGCACATTTTCCTTCTTCTCTCTAGCCCTTTGGCGAAACCTCCTCTCCCTCTCTCTCTACATTTCTTCATCAAATTTCATCTCCCCAAACAAATCCAAACCCATCCTTCACCTAATCTAAAATTCCAACCATCAATTCCTCTCAAATTCAAGCAAGGATTCAAGATCAAGGGCTACTTTGAAGAATCAAGCTCAAGATTGAAGACTAGAGGGTAGATTGAAGTGTTTTAGAGTTCATTCATCTTGTTTCTTGCTTGTTTAGCTTGGAGTTGAGGTATATTACTAAAACTTTGCATCATCTTCAAACTTTTAGCATAAAAAATGTAGATCATAGGTTAATTTCGCATATTCATCATCATCTTTGCATTTTATTGTTTAATGTTGAATTGATTGTTGTTGTTGAATGAGAGGTGTGTTTCAAGCATTTTGACAAACACTTAGGGAGGTTTGAGTGTTTGAAATGCATCTCTCACTTGGAATAAATTGTGTGCTTGTGCATATTTCTTGTTTGCTTGCATTTTCATGAATAAAATTGTTGTTTATGGCTATTTTCATTTCGCATATTAGGAAGAAATTAGGGTTTATATGATCTTGTTGCACTTCCTTGCTTAATCATGTAAATCCTTGCAAAAAAATTGATCTATGTTGTTTGGCTTACTCTATGTTTCGCATATCTTGATTAAAATGGTGTTTGATGATTTTTTTTGTTTGTTTTGATGGTTGAATCATGCAAATAAATGTCTCTATGCCTTGATTGTGTCATTTGCTTGCTTGATCTTGGTGTTTTGAGAAAAGAAATTAGGGTTGTGGTCCATATGTGCTTCACAAATGATTTTGGGTTGTGCTAAGTTGGCAAATGATGGGTCATTCATACCTTGATGCATATGCTTGTAAGCATTTGTAAATCAACTCCCATTTGACGTGCTTGTGAATTTTGAGCAAAAATGTTGTTTATGGTCAAGTGAACTTGCGCATATGATAGGTCACTTATGACCTTGATGCATCCTCAATTTCAATCATGTTTTCTTTGCTCTTAGAGTTTGATGCCAATTTTTGCTTGAAGTTTGTGAAGTTTTTAAGCAAAGGATAGACTAATTTTGGTCATGATGCATTCTCATTGTTTGTGTTAATAATTGCAAAGGAGAGACTAATTGTTAGTCTTGATGCATCTCCATTCCTATGATGGGCAAAGGATAGGTTAACCTCTAACCTTGATGCATATTTGTTTGCATATTCATGCATCTTATTTCTTGCCTATCCATTCATTGCATATTTGCCTAATCATGCACATCATTGCTTGCATGTTCATTCATCTAACCTAGATCATTCTATGCCTATAATCAATTGTATTCTCTTGTTCATGATGCCATTTAAATGTCTTGATTTAATTGTGTGCAATTCCTCCCCCATGCATGTACTCTTATATGAAGACGTAAGCCTACTTACTTGTTGTAGCATAGAGTCATTAAGATAAATGCATACCCTTTGAGATTGTTGCCCGTCCCGTAGCAATTCTCACACACACGCACAATTGTTTTGAGAACTTTATCTTGCATCTTTGAGAATTAAATCTCTTGATTATATTGCATGCTTAATCTTAGTTGATGATCAACATGTTAATGATTGCTTGATTAGTTGAATATGTTTGAGTTTTGTAACCAATCATTGATAATAACTTCACCCGTTTCCCAAAAATCCCAAACTCTTTTCTAATTAATGCAAGTTATTAGTGACTATCACCCAAAGCCTTGGCTTGTTTGAGTGTCATGAACGCTATCAAGAGTTATTAGTAATGATCACTCAAAGCCTTTGCTTGCTTGGTCATTATGAAAGCTCTTCCCCCTTCCAAAACCCTTTCAAAAACATTTTCATCTTAAAATTAGAACTACGTCGGTTTGATTCCCATTTGGGATACGTAGGAGCGAGCCACGTTCTCGTCAAGGGCAACAAATAAAAATCCTTTTTGTAACACCCCAATTCTACCCAGTGTTTTGAATCAAAAATCAGAGTATATAAAAATTTATTTCTCAATTGGAATGCTACACGTATCTCTTAAAACACTTAAACAGGCAATTCAACTCATAAATATAATCAAATACGTAACACCATAAAAACACGTGGAAATATATCTCATGTTACGCAGCGGAAAATAACACTACATCTCAAAATGAGTGCTCAGCAATCTCAAACAGTATACAATACATATGAAGGCTCAACAGTGAGCAAAGCAAATCAAACTAGAGTCTATATAACCCATCCCCTAGGTGCTACGTATCAGAGCAGACCGACTCGGGGAATAGTGAAGGTAGAAAGCCCTCACTCATGGCTACCTGTGGTAAACAACAACAGAAAGGGTGAGTCTCGAACTATATAATAGAAACTATAATAAGCAGTATATCAGATTTACAGAAGTCAATCAATCACAATCATCACAGTCCATTCTATAATATTTATGAGCATGGATGTAATGCAATGCACGATGCATGTGGTACCATTCTCCTCAGACCGCAGCCTCATCATTAATCATTATACTCCACGACCGCAGCCTAAATAAAACACCAGACCGCAGCCTTTACAATATACGTCGCGACCGCAGCCGAATGTATGCATGACTCATGAACACACACATCATCACAATCATTTATACACCAGGACCGCAACCCATTACTCATCATTCTCATCAATAAATTGAGTCCCCAGGACTCTGGCCCCCATGGCCTGGCCCCATGGCCCATCCTCAATCACCTCTGTGACTAGCTCAACACAATCGAGTCCCAAGGACCAAACACAACTAGAGGACTAAACCTCGCTCAGGGACCTACAACACCCTTTGGGGGAAATAAATCACCTAGGGACCAAACTGTCACCTAGGGACCAAAACAAAGACACACTTAGGCACATGGCAGCACCAGGCGCCATTTTCCCCACATTCTGGCGCCACCTTGTGCAACACAAAGACTAGGCGCCGTAAACTCAAGAATGGGCGCCCGCAGGCAACACAACCATCGGGCGCCACTTTTCTAGCAACTGGGCGCCTCGGGCAACACAAATCCTAGACACAAACTAAGACATGATCGAGACACGATTTGGACACGCGCCGCTACTGGCGCGCTGGCAAGACTGATTGGCGCCTACCCTTGACACAACACAACCAAAGACATGCAAAGAAAACCACTCGAGCCAAAATATTTGAAATTGTTTTTGGGCAGGTAAATACAAAAAATGGCACGGTGAAATATGCCTAGAACTCTAAATTTCACTTAACCCACCCAATAGGCGCACCCGTATAGCGCCACAGGATCACCCACCAAAGACTGACCCTCAACCGACACGTGCCAAACTAAACCTACTCGAGCCAAAATGTTTAAAATTGTTTTGGGCGTGTGAATACAAAAATTGGCACGGTAAAATATGCTCAGAACTCCCAAAAAAAGGCACTCGGGCGCCTTTTCCCAAAGAATGTGGCGCCCTGCATAAAGACACACACACACACAGCCATCGCATGGTGACACAGCGCCATTCTGGGCACCACTGGGCAAAGATTTGGCACCCTGTCATCGACACACACACACCCAAAGACGCAAACAAAGGCATGTGGCGCCATTTTCCCAGCAACTTGGTGCCCTGGCAGAACACACACTGACAAAGAACACATTCCAAAGACATGTATGCGGTGCCCGGGCGCCATTTCCCAAAGAATGTGGCGCCCGGGCAGAGACAACTCGTAACCACACATTTTTACTCAGACGTGAACAAAGATATTGTGGCGCCAAATCCCTAGCACATTGGCGCCCCATGACCCAAAAACCCCCAATTCACAAATCCTTTCAATTCTAATCATCATATACTACTCAAATACATTGTATAATCATGCCAACACATTCAATTTCATATCATAGCACTCAATCATGCATCAAAACCCAATCAAGAACATAAAACCCCAATTTCAAGCCCTAAATCGATTTTCCTACTCAATTCAATTCAATCCATCAAAAATCAAACATACCACAATCAAATTCAATATCAATTAACAACAATAGAGACTCTATAATCTACATACACCCTATTATACTCTCTATTATAGAGTGAGACTCCCCTTACCTTAAATTAAACCGTGGAAAGTCTTTTTCTCCGAGTCACGTACAAAACCCACAGCAACAAGAGCTCCTTTCTTTCTTCTTGAGTGGTGCGATCCCTCTTCTCCTTCTTCTCACTCTCTAGCGCCGTTTCTCTTCTCTCTTTCTCTCTTGTCTTTCGTTTTTTCTTTCTTTTGGGTGAATGGTGCGAATTGCACCAACCCTAGGAGCCTAAGTCATTGGGCTTGGGCTCCTGGGCCAATCCTTGCAGTCCCGGTATTTCTAATACCACTTCCTTCTATTTAAAAAATAAAATACTAAATTATACAATGCCATATTATAATTTAATATAATTAAAATAGTGCAACACTTTAAATAATTTAATCAATTGCTTAATTAAATCATTTAGGGTGTTACACTTTTTGCAACCATAAATGTTAGCATTTTTCATAACAAAAAAGAATCATTTTTAAACCCATTGTTGCTAGTGGATAATTAGAACCTTTGTTTGTCTAGCCATTGGTGGCAATGTCTTTTTCCAAAGAACAATAAGCGATGGTCACCCATAACTTTGGTTAGTTTGATCATTCGTGCCAATTAATCTCTTTCGAAAACCATTTTCAAAAGATCAAATAGAAAACGAAGTCGCTACTAACGGTCAATCGTAACCTTTGTTCGCCCGACTAGTGGCGGTGACTCCCATTTTTCAAGAGTACTTAGCGGTGATTACCCATAACCTTTGTTAGTTTAATCATTCATTTGAATACTCGCCCTATTTCAAAACTCACTAAAAGATAAAAACAAAACCTTTTCATGACAACCAAGAACTACGTAGCTTTGAATTCTCCATCGCACTGTGAGATACGTAGAGCGAGAGGCCAACTCTCGTCAAGCGCCAAAAATAAAAATTTTCATTAAGTTTTCCCATTCATCTTCAAAGAAGAAATAAATAGACAAATCTAGGTATTTTTCAAATCAAACGTTAAAACCACACATTTAGTTAGAGGTTCCCTTTCGGTAGAAAGGACGTGTGCGGTGCTAGTACCTTCCTCACACGTAATCGACCCCCGAACCTATATCTCTAGTTTTCAAAAGACCATCCGCCTTGTTCAAAAGACCTTTTTTCAATGTTTTGGTCTTAAAATTAAAATATTGGTGGCGGCTTCAAAAATTTTTCACGTTGTACATTGAGAAACCCAAACCGGATTTTTCGGGGTGCAACAAGTCCGTGGTACTTTGGATTCTCTCGCCTCGGCAGATGAGCAGATTTCTGGGCTTGAAGCTCAGATGGTTGCCAACAAGGAAATCGCCGATCAAGCTGAGGCTTATGAGAAGCAGCTTGCCAAGCTTAAGGCCGAGATGGCTGAAGTTGAGGCCGAGGTAGGTGCCAGTCAAGTTGAACTAGAGAGGGTCTAGAATGAGAATGACATCGCTAGATCCCAATTGGTGGATTCTGCCGGACTTGGCTTCGAGCGTTGTAAAGGGTTGGTAGCCGTGGTGAATCCCAACTTTCCTTTGGAGCTTTTGGACCATGGGCATGAAATCTTCAAAGGCAAACTTGTTAAGCCAAAGCCTGATGTTCCTCTAGAGGAGGCCGAGATCATCTTTGAGCATTCCCCTACGTCAGAGGAGAATGAAGAAACCACCGAGACCGATTCTCTTGAAGAATCCGAGACTCTTAGTGATCTTTAGTTTACTTTGTAATTTTTTTTTTTGTAATTATTAGCTTCAGATGAGGCTTTTATGTTATATGAATAGCTATTTTGATTAAGTAATTACTATTTTGTTTTATGCACCAACGACAAATTAATCGATTTTTCGTGCGGTAAGACTTGAGTGAGAGTTGGCTGAGGCTGAGGTGAGTCGCGCCATAGTAGACAAGATATAAACGACTTACCTCGTAATCTTCGATTTCTTTGATCGGATTGTCTTTGCTCCGAAGGCGCTGTGGGCTTCCTCTTGGTTCTCTGATGGAGCATTGAGCTCGGGGATCAGAGAAGTATTTGGGTCTAAGTCGCTGTGGACTTCTTGTCTTTGGTCTCTGTTGGATTGTTGAGCTCGGAGATCAGAGAAGTCTTTGGATCAAAGTTGCTGTGGGATTCTTCCTTCGGCCTCTGCTGGAGCGTTAAGCTCGGGGATCAGAGGAAAGGCATGATCGCATGGGGGGAAAAAGGGGCGAAGCCGCAAGGACTTCTTCCTTCGGCCTATGATGGAGTGTTGAGCTCAAAGATCAGGGAAGGCATGCTCGCACGAGGAGAAATTATTAGGGCCGATGTGGACCTGTGCCGTTGTGAGCCTCTCTCGCACCCCATGGAGGGCGCTCGCGTCGTTCTTTGACGGCCTCGCCTCATACCATCGTTCACTGAGTGACTAGCTCGAGTCTGACTCTGGTGAAAGGGGCGTAGTGATAGATAGGGAGTCGAGGTCGCCGAGGATCCTGTATGTTAGTGATACAGAAATATTGTAAAAAGTAATTTTAAATTGGCAAAGTGTGATTTGAAAATATTTTCTTATTTAGAAGAATGGAATAGTACATTAGTTCACTACATTGTTTTTTGCCTGTTGTTCGCGCTTGTGTAATAGTATAGAATTCGCAAATCAGTGCAAGTATACACATCGTACAAGTAATAAAGTGGATTAGAGTAAGAGATCGTTCCCACGAAGATTGATATGCTTTCAATGCTCAAGTTTCAAAACACAAGAGAATCAAGTGACAAATCGACAATAAGAGTTGGTTCTAAAGCTAAAGATTTAAACAAAACAAGGAAATAAAAGTTGGTTGTGAATATGGATGAGAGAGGAGTTGAGTTGTTGCATGCAGTTAAATCCTTCCTAGCGACGTCATAACGTTTAGATGTTATAACGCTCAAATGTTAACTGCGGCAGACGCGGGCCACGTTTGAACATGTTGTAAAAGAGTCAGGCTTTTCAAAGACAAAACGCCGAGTTTCAAGTACAAGAAATCCTATGTCTAGGTTCTAAATAGGCCCACTCCTGTATATTAAGTACCCACAGCAATGTTCTATGAACTATTATCCATTCTATGTCTAGACTTAGATAAAGATGCCTAAATGTCTTTAGTGCATTGTTCATTCATATAAATCTTTGATTTCTTTTCATAGACCATGTCTGCACTCTATGAATCTACCTATTTTAAGAGGCCACCTCAAAACAAGTTTTGAAAATATTATTACGCAAAGATTTAAAACGGGCAACGCTAACACTTCATAACATTAACTAGAAATTCATTAATAGCAAAACAACAACTCAACTACAAAGTGTTTAGCTCATGCTGAGCATCATTACAGAATGAAAAGGATGTGAAATCCTAATACCATACATAACAGAAAAGAACTCAAGTGCAAAAGATACACCCAAGTAACTTCTTAGCATGTACGTCAGATAGACGTTACAACGCCCAACCTTACACTTATGCAGAAATAAAAACTAAGTTCAGAATAGTCAAATATAGAAGTCTGTTTCCAGATCTTCTTTACAAAACTAGTTCTAAGTTAATGGAGGGACGGTGGGATGATGAAGATGAAGTGATTCTGAAGTTGGTGGAAGAGATGATGATCTTGAGAGAGAGCTGAGCTGAGCTTTAAATAGCCTCCTTGCTTACGCGTGCTGATGTCACTTGCCCACCTACCATATCTGTTTCTTCTATTTTTCCTGACACTGTTCAGCGCTACAGTGCTTCCGTGCGTCAGCTCATGGGGAACAGAAAATCTTCTGACTTTTATATCTTTGACTTATCAATGCTTCGCGCGCCAAAATGAAGATCTTTTCACCCTTTTGCTGCTACACTTTAGTAGACGTGGTGAGGGACGTGGTAACGTTCAGCACTGAAATTCCTGCACAAGCACAAAAAGCATCAAAACGCTCTCAAGGGCACCAAATGGTGCCTAAATGCACATATTCACCACTTCATCTATTTATTTACTAAAGACTCAGAAATTATATAAAACTTAATTAAATATTCCTTGCATTACTAGAAAACTTACATGACTTATTCTTTGAATGAGTATAAATAACTCATATAAATATGAGTTATCACACCCCCAAACTTAAGTCATTGCTTGTCCTCAAGCAATCAAGATAACAGCAAAACAAAACATGAAATCAACTACACTAGCAGGTTATGCTCTTACTAAATCAATAGATCAAAAATTCATTCTCAAGGGGCTAATTCCTCACACACTCACACACCACTTGCATGATTAAATTCCAGATTCATTAAAGCTCAAAGTGAGTGTGTGATCTCGCTTTTAAATCTCCTCTAGCTAGTTCAAAAACAGTTTTGACTTATGAAAGAGTGGCTTCCCAAATAGTGACAAGAAACATCTTTCAAAACAAAGAATAGGCTAACATTTTCACATAAGACATGGGGTTCATTTTAAGCATGACAAAGGGTCTTAAGTGGGTGCTAGGACTGGATTAGTGCAACTAATTTATCGACTCACACACGCAAAAAGATCAGAACCCCTCACATTGAGCAACTCTCTTTATTTTGCTTCCCTTTGGGAGTTTTTTTTTTTTTTTTTTTTTTTTTTTTTTTTGAGTGCTTCAAAGATTTGTTTTGAGGGTACAGGAACATAGCACACATGTGGATTTTCCACTTATTTGTAACAACACACTCTTTTTGGTAATTTTGGGGATAGACGTTACAACGTTTATGGGTGGACGTTGCAACGTCCGAATACACTACACACAACACACACGGCAGACGTTATAACGTTACGGGTAGACGTTACAACGTTGCACTCACACTACACCGCACTTAACCATCCTACGCCTTTGCACTCAAAATTTTAGTACGACTTGATTTACCCCCAAACTTAGCTTCTATCGCTATTCTAGGTTTTTAATCAAGTTTTATTTTCACCAAAGTTTACCAAAACTAGCTTCAAAGACAAAATATTCCTTAGCTAACTAGATTCTCTCTAAAAACAGAGTTTGTGTAGGAGCAACAATCAATTCTTTATATCTAATCATGCATAGGTTACTCACACACACATTTTCACTTATCCTTAGCCCGAAAAGAATTATTTTCATGCTTGACAGAGTAAGAAATGAAGCTACTTTTGCATTTGATTTCATGTACAAAGACTTAAAACATCAAAACATTTGAGATTTCCCCACACTTAAAGTTGAGCGGTGTCCTCACCGCTAAAGTGGAAATAGCATTTTTTTTTTTTTTTTTTTTTTTTTTTAGCAGGGGGGGTCTCATTCAGAACTACAAACTAGCAAATCTCAACCTAAAATTAAAACTAAAAAAAAACTAAACTACAATTGATATTGATGGGGGTACTTACTTGTTTGATGCACCAGACCTTAGCCTTCCGCTTTGTCTGATGGGAACTGCTGCCTGCCCTTCTCCTTTCTTCTTCTCCTTTTTCTCTTTCTTGACCTTCACTCCTCCTTGCTCAGTGGTGGTGGTTGTTGTTGTTTCATCAGATTCTTTTTCTTTTGTACTTGCTCCAATACTTCCACCAGCAGCAGTTGATGCTTCAGCAATCCTTTTCTTGGCCTCCTCCCACATTCTCATTGCTAGGTCAGCAGGGTTAACTTGCATTGGTTCACTGGGGATCACCTGGGCTTTTTCCACCTCTGGCTCTTTAGACGTCGCCACGCCCGATCGATGATGATACTCGGGCCCAAAGAATCGATCCTCGGGCTTGCTTCAACAAGTGCTCGCTAGTTTTCGTAGCCTCCTCCATTGCTTCTTTGTTTGACCTTTCCAATGCAAAACCTCGCGTTCATTGATGACTTGCATTTCGCAAGTTTGGTCGCAGACCTCTTTTTCGCCAGACGTTACAACGCTCGCAGAGGCGCTTCTTCAAAGAATAGCAGGGAAGTGGCGCCGTAAATGATGAAGTGGCAACGAATGCACCACTAGTAGCGAGAGCAGTCGCCCCGCAAAGACTTTGACTTTTTTTTTTTTACAGCGACACACCGAGTGTTGTGGTGGTCGTTATTTCCTCTTTTTCTCTCGCTCCCTTGAGCTTGATTTGACTCAAGAAACTATCTGTTGTCTCTTTTTCCTTCCAAATGGATTGTATGCCGCGCGATTTTGACTCGGTCTTTTTGGGTGGGGAAATGGTTTGGGATTGTGGGTTGCTTTGCGTGATTGTTGGCTCGGGACGCCGCCACGCCCCGCTTCGTGTGATGGTTGTTTTTGAGGTTCAGTTGGGGTGGGGGTGGTTGTGGAATGGTTTGGTCCTCACTTTGGATTGTGGGGTATTTGGGGTGTTTTGGTCGGTGTGTGGAGGTTCTTGGGGTGAAGGTGGTGGTTGTGGGGATGGTGCTTTGGGGCTAGGTGATTTGGATTTTTCTTGGGCTGGCTCTTTGGTTGATTGAATTCTTTGGGACTCACTTTCAGTCCTTTCACTCGAACTCCCTTTTTCTTCGTGGCTCTCCCCTTCTTCCTCTTCTTCACCGATCACTTCCATGCTCACCTTCTTGGATTCCTCTCGCATCACATTCGTAAATATCATCTAAATCATCGAATTAAAATCTTCCTCACTACTTACCTTCTTTTGTTTCTTTTTGGGCTTTGCCTCTTTGGTGGGCTTCTTGCTCGCTTTGCTCTTTCTTCTTCTTCACAGCTCTTCTTTGGATTGTAGACAGTGGGCACTTCATCATCTTCTTCTTCTTGCATCCATTCCGCAATGTAGGCTCTACAATTGCTTTCTTCCCTTTGGACACTGGGCAAATACCTTCTTTTGCCACTCAAATTGCTCCTTAATAAATTTGGCTGTGAATTGCGCTTTCCTCCGCACGTTGTAACGTCCCGAGCATCGCAGAACTAGCAAAGACCGCATCTTCACTCTAGGCTGAAATTTTGTTGAGAAGGGGCCTTGAGGTTGCTCCTAAGCTCAAGCCTCTATCTCCACTCCCGCCTCCATGCACAGTCGCTTATCAAACAAGGGAAGTACAAATAGCCGCCCTTCCTGTTTCTTCCATTTGTTGAGCTCACGATTGATCGCCTTCCCAACCTCCACTTTATCTCTGGACATGATTGCATCAATTACAATCATTCTCTCCTTGTCAACCCATGATGTGTGAGATGTAGGGATTAAGCAAAGGCCTTATAAAATGGAACTGTGTATTGGCTTCATCACAAAGGTATTTCTTCATTATTTTGAACTCGCTTCCATGCTCTCCTCTTCTTTCCTGCACAAGCACCTTCAACACATATCCTCTCCTTAATGGCATCCATCTCACCAACCCATAGTTCTTCTCTGTTTGGTCTCAACGACTTTGCCATAGTATCCTAATCCAAAATAGTCATTAATGACCCTTACCCCATGTTCATACCGAAAAATCCGGTTTGGGACTTTTCGGTTTGACAACGTTTGAAAATCGATGAGAGCGCCACCAATATTTTATTTTAGGAAAACATTGAAAAAACCTTTTTGAAAGCGGGTGGTCTTTCAAAACTTAGAGATGTAGGTTCGGGGGGGTCGGTTGCGCATGAGGAAGGTATTAGCACTTCACGCGCTTCTTTCTACCGAAAGGGAACCATTAATTTGATGTGGTTTTGAAATGTTTGATTTGAAATACGTTGTTCTATTTATTTTTCTTTTCTTTTTGAGAAATCACTTTATTGAAAACGGAAAAAGGGATGTTTTTGGTATCTTTGAAAAGCGGAACAAAACAAAGATTTTTGAAAAGCGTGCTTGCGGGACAGAACCCGGCCCTACGCACCTCCACCCGGTTGAGGATCAAAGCAACGTAGTTCTTGTTTTTATGGGTTTTTAAAGATGTGCTTGACGGGACCGGCCCTACGTACCTCACCGGGTGAGGATCAAAGCAACGTAGTTCTTGGTTTTATGGGTTTTTAAAGATGTGCTTGACGGGACATGAACCCGGTCCCCACGTACCCTCACCGGTGAGGATCAAAGCAACGTAGTTCTTGCGATTTTTAAAGGTATGCTTGACGGGACATGAACCCGGTCCCACGTACACCTCACCGCCGAGGATCAAAGCAACGTAGTTCTCGGTGTTTTTAAAGGTGTGCTTGACGGGACATGAACCCGGTCCCCCACGCACCTCACAGCCGAGGATCAAAGCAACGTAGTTCTCGGTTTTTGCGTGTGAAAACGGCTTTTGAGATTGAGTTTTGAAGTTTTTGAAATAAGACTCGAGTGTTCGCGAACACCAAACAAGCAAAGGCTTCGAGTGGCATTCAGTATTAACTCGAAAAAGAGGGTTGGAGCCGGTAATCAAACAAGCAACGGCTTCGAGTGATTACAAGCGACAACGTTGTATTATTTTTGAAATTGTTTTGAAAAAGGCGAGCATCGGTGATGATTATCACTAACAACTCGTGTTATTTTGAAATTTGGATTAGTTGATGTTTGATTAAGGTGTAGGAGCTTTCATGATAGCCAAACAAGCAAAGGCTTCGAGTGACTACCACTAATAACTCCTCATTAGCGATCAAACAAGCAAAGGCTTCTTGAGTGATGGCTAATGATTTATTTAAGAAAATGCCTTTAGGATTTTTATTGAACAAGCATTTGATTTTTGGTTTGAAAACTAGTTTAGAAAAGAAGTTTGATTTGGAAAAGATTTCTTGAAAACAAGTAGAACATTTCAATCAACTCTAATCCCATAACCAAATGAAAGATGAATGAATGAAGTTCAAACATGTTCAATTAATCAAGCAAACAAGAACACATTGATCATCAATTAAGATTAAGCATGCCCATACAATTAAGGAATCAATTGTCAACGATGCAAGACAAAGTTCTAAAAGTAATTGTGCAAGTGTGTGTAAGAGAGGTGCAATTGTCTTAATGATTCTATGCTACACAAGTAGTAGACTTACGTCTTCATATAAGAGCACATGCATGAGGAAGGGATTGCACACAATTAAATCAAGACATTTGAATGGCATGATGGACAAGTGATACAATTAAATGATAGGCATGGGATATTCCTAATTGAATGATTGAACATGTAAGCAAAGATGCATGAATGAGCAAGCATGTGAATGCATGAGTATACAATGGATGAATGCGCATTATAGAATGCAAGGCATGGCATTATTGGATGCATGATTAGGCAAACATGTGAATGCATGAATATACAAGGAATGAATATGCATGTTTGAATGCAAGACATGGTGTTAATGGATGCATGAGCATGTGAATATGCAATTTAGAAATGAACATGAACTTCAAATCACCATTTATTCATGAAATGCAAGCAAACAACATAGGTTAAACTTTTGGTAAGGATTCACATGATCAAGCAAAGAGATGCATAAAAGTCACATGAACCCTAATTTTCTTCTAATATGCAAAGCAAAACAACCTTGAAACAATCTTTATTTTCACAAGACTTGGTAACAATTATTTTTGTGGTTCAAGTATATTAAAGAGGCATGAAATGGACTACAAGGCCGAAGCTGTTGTAGCTCAAACCCCATTTATTTCATGCAAGAATACAAAGAATGAACAAAACAACCAATCCCTAAAAGCTAGCATGAAACCGAGGGCCTATTTGCCCAAAAACATCATCAAATTCTTTCATGAAAATTTACTTAACCACATAAATAAACATGCATACATGATAAACAATAAAACAAATTAAAACCCCAAAATTGGAGCCCAAACCGAAACCATATTCACAAAAATCCAAGTCTAAAACATCAAGATTCAACAACAAGCATGGTTCACAAAATTAGCACAATTAATCAAGCATTAATCAACTTCAAATCATTTAATGAACAAGAATATTCAAAGGATCATGGATTAGGCTCAAAGTTGAAGCAAAAAGAAAAGGGAAACATGTTTTCATTTGGGTAAAAATCGCATGACCAAAATAGCAAATCAAAAGAATAAAACCTAATCAACACATAATCACAAGAACAATTTATTTAGTGGGTGATGGACCAGCTCTCACCCACAACAGCCCCTAATCTACATTATATGATATTATGAGATGCAAATATAAGTTGAAAAATGGTTTTAATGCAAGAAAGTGAATGAAGATGCAAAGGATTTGATGTATACCTTGGTTTCAAGCTAAATAAGAGTAGGAATGAAGATTAAGAGCAATAAAACACCAACAATCCTCAAGAACTAGCAAGAACAGCTCCAACACCTTGAAGAAACAACCCCTTTGATAATGTAAAAATGGAATCAAGGATAAAAGGAAGAAGATATATGAATGTAGAGAGTGTGTTTGAGGTGATTTGGTGAAGGAAAGTTGAAAAGAAAGTGGAAGAGGAGGAGGGAGTGATTTCGGCCAAGAGAGGGAGGAGAGGAGGAAGAGTGTTAGCTAGGGTAAAAATGAGAGTGTGTGTGTGTGAGGTCTCCTATTTTTGGGTTTTATATGAAGTGAAAATTTAAGGGTATTTGTGACAATGCATCTCTTGTAAACCACTAGGATTTGAGAAAGGAATTGAATCAATGGTCAAGATGCATTATCACATGGATTAAGGGCAATAAAATGAAGAGAGAGAGGGCTGGGTGTGCAGCATAAGGAGGGTGGTGAAGGATAAGCTCATTGACAAAAATGTATTTTTCTACAAAGCTTATTACACAAGTGCCATTTTGATTCAAATGAAAGGTGAGGATTGATTTTCACATTTGAATGAATGGCCATGATTTAATACAATTTGCAAACAATAAAAATAAATGAAAATGGGGTAATCATGGCTGTTATTTCGCAGCTAAGGGAGTGGGAGAGTGAGTGGAATTGCAAATTGTACTTTTGTTCTTATCCTTAATTCAAAAGAGTGTAGAATATTCCTTCTAGATCATTCTTCCTAATTCATGCCATTTTGGGCCATATCCTATGATTCAATGATTGGGCTCTGAATTTTATGATCTCACCAATCCCAAAATTGATTTATTTACCCCACCTCAAAGGAAAAGACCATTTTACCCTTCTATCCAAAAACTAGGTTTTTAGGCACCAAGGTTTAATATTTATGCCCAAAAATATTCACAATGGAGCACAAATATTCCTTAAATAAATCATTGATGATTATTCAAGGATTTGGGACAAAATACCGCTTTTATTGTGAAATGACCAAAATGCCCTTTCACTCTAAAAACCCTAGCTTTTGCCTGAAACACACTTCCACTTCAAAAATGATTTTTTCACCCTAGGAGTGACCTCTAGTACCTCAAAAATGCATGTTGAATGACTTGTTCTGAGAAATTGTCCCTTATTTGAAAAATGACCAAAATACCCTTTTGCACTGAAAAACCCTAATTTGTCTAAGAAGTGCATTCCAACTCCAAAAATGATTTTAGAAGCTTTGAAATGACTTTTAGAACTCTAAATGCAATGCATGATGTTTTTTTACTTTTTAATTTAATTATTTTTAGGGAAAATTAGGGTTTTGACCTAAGCCGGACAAAATTGGGGTATGACACCCCAAACTTGACTTCCTCTCCTCTTACCTTTGAGACGATGGATGGCTCTCCTTCAGTCCTCTCCACGATTCCCTTGTAGAAATCATGAACCAGAGTAGCAATATACTCTTTTCTGTGCATAACAAATTTCTGCCATCCCAACGCTGCGACGGTTGCGAGAAAATTAGGATTGGGGTTTTCTTGACTGAAACCCCTTTCAGGAAGCAGGGCTTTCTTCTTAGATGGGTTTGGTGTTTCAGGGATGGGGGCTGAGGAGGAACTTAGGTCAACATGCTTTCCTTTTCCAGAGGATTTGGTGGCGGATTGCTTCGCTTTAGTCATGGTTTTTGTGCAGAAAATGTTTGGAAGGAAATGGGGGATTTCTGGAAATTTTAGGTTTTCAGAAAAGGGGATGGGAGAATTGGGTTTTCAGAAAGAAGGAAACTAGAAAGAGATTTCAGGAGGTGGAATGGTGGTGAGTGGTTAGATTTTTATGGGGAAGAGGTTATGGGGAGTTGAGAAATGGAAGAGTGGAGTAATGGAGAAAGTAACCGTTGATTAGACATGTTAAGTGAGGGGGTGACGCCGTGGTCGGGTTACCACGTTTGTTTTGCGAGAGGAAATCATTTCGCCACGTCATCACTTACGCCTTGACTTAATTTAAACTGCCTTGACCGCCCAGACGTGCCCACGCCTGGTAAGTACTGAGACGTTACGACGTCTACCATCTTTCACTTTTTCTTTCAACTCTTATTCCTGCAAAACAAAAATTAAAAAGACACAGAAAAATTAAAAATCCTTGGGTTGCCTCCCAAGAGCGCTTGCTTTAAGAGTCTTCAGCCAGACTTTTGTCTCTTTTATTCAAGAATTGTTGAAGGACATTTGAATCTTGTCCCCTTCCACATGTTCTCCATGATATTGTTTCACACGTTGGCCATTAACTTTGAATATGGTGTTTGTCTTTTCATCAAATAAATCCACAGCACCATGAGGATAGATCTTCATTAGTTTGAATGGACCTGACCACCTTGACTTCAACTTTCCTGGAAACAGCTTAAGCCTTGAATTAAATAGCAATACCTGTTGTCCTTCTGCTAGCTCTCTCCTTTGAATTCTTTGATCGTGCCACTTCTTGGTCTTTTCTTTATACATTGCAGAGCTCTCATAGGCATGGTGTCTAAACTCTTCTAGCTCATTCAATTGTAACAATCTTGCCTCACCAGCCTTTGCATGATCCAAATTTATTTGCTTTATTGCCCAATAAGCTTTATGTTGGAGCTCAATTGGCAGGTGACAAGCCTTTCCATAAACTAGCTTGTACGGAGACATGCCCAATGGTGTTTTGTATCTTTGTGCTCAGAGGCCCACAGTGCATCATCCAAGTGTAATGACCATTCCTTTCTGTTGGGACCAACCATCTTCTCAAGTATTCTTTTTATCTCCCTGTTGGATATTTCAGCTTGGCCACTGGTTTGGGGATGATAAGCTGTAGCAATTCTGTGTTTTACTCCATATTTAGCCAAGAGGTTCTCAATCAATTTATTGCAAAAATGAGAGCCTTCATCACTGATTATGGCTCTTGGAGTACCAAATCTTGTGAATATATTCTTTTTCAGGGAACTTGCTATGATTTGGCTTCATTGTTTGGTAATGCCACTGCTTCAACCCATTTTGATACGTAATCCACAGCTACCAGAATGTAGAGATTTCCATGGGACATAGGAAATGGTCCCATGAAGTCCATTCCCCATACATCAAACAACTCTACTTCCAGAATGTTTGTGAGTGGCATCTCTTGCTTGCTTGATATGTTTCCTGTTCTTTGGCACTTGTCACATCTCCTAACCAGCTCATGTGCATCTCTGAATAATGTTGGCGAAGAGTAGCTTTGATTGTAGGACCTTGCAACTGTTTTAGTACCTCCAAAATGTCCACCATAAGGTGCTGAATGACATTGTTGCAGCACATGGGGTTGCTCTTCCTCAGCAAGGCATCTTCTTAGTAACTGATCTGGGCACAATTTGTACAGATATGGTTCATCCCAGAAATATTGCTTTATCGTGTGGAAGAACCTCTTCTTCTGCTGATGGTTGAATTCTACAGGCACAATTTTGCTAACAAGGAAGTTGACTATGTCAGCATACCATGGAGCAGTAGTATCAGACGTTATGACGTTTGACGAAAGTGTCATAGACGTGGCCACGTCTTCAGCTACTGAGGCTACTAACAATAGTCTCTCATCAGGAAATTTTTCTTGTATATCTTCTTCAACTGTACTGCATCAACATTTTCAAGCCTAGAAAGATGATCAGCAACTTGGTTCTCCACCCCCTTTTTGTCACGAATTTCCAAGTCAAATTCTTGGAGGAGGAGAACCCATCTAATAAGTCTTGGCTTTGCATCTTTTTTAGAAATTAAGTACTTAATGGCTGAATGATCAGTAAAAACAATAACTTTTGCACCAACTAAGTAAGATCTGAACTTATCAAATGCAAATACAAATGACCAAAAGTTCTTTTTGATCACAGATAATTCAATTGGGCATCATCTAAGGTTTTCTTGGCATAATAAATAGAATGAAAAATTTTTCCATATCTTTGCCCCCAATCTGACTCCACGGCATAATCACTTGCATCACACATCAACTCAAATGGCTTGGACCAACTGGAGTGACTATTATCGAGTACATTACAAGGCGATCTTGATTTGTTAAAAGCTTCATGACACGCGCTCATCAAAATTGAAGACGTGGTCACGTTGCAACAATAGACACAAGGGCTTTGAAATCTTCGAGAAATCCTTGATGAATCTTCTCAGTAAAACCCGCATGTCCTAAGAAGAAACGACTCCTTTGATAGTTGTAGGTGGAGGCAGCTTGTCAATAACATCAATCTTTGCTCTGTCCACCTCTAAACCTTTCTTTGATATTCTGTGTCCCAACACTATTCCTTCTTGTACCATGAAATGGCATTTTTCCCAATTGAGCACTAGGTTGGTTTCTTCACACCTTATCAGAACTCCTTCCAAATTATCCAGGCATCCTTTGTACGAATCTCCATAGACTGAGAAATCGTCCATAAAAACTTCCATGGAGTTCTCAATGAAATCAGAAAATAAGGCCATCATGCACCTCTGAAATGTTGCAGGAGCATTACATAGCCCAAATGGCATCCTTCTGAAAGCAAAGGTACCATAGGGGCAAGTGAATGTTGTCTTCTCTTGATCTTCAGGTGCTATGGCTATCTGGTTGTAACCTGAATAACCATCAAGGAAACAATAGAAATCTTTCCCTGCGAGCCTGTCTAGCATTTGATCAATGAATGGAAGAGGGAAATGATCCTTCTTAGTTGCTTTGTTTAACTTTCTGTAATCCATGCATATCCTCCAACCTGTTACTGTCCTTGTTGGAATTAGCTCATCTTTTTCATTTTGTATTACAGTAACCCCTCCTTTCTTGGGTACACACCGAATGGACTTACCGGGAGCTATCACCGATAGGGTAGATGATTCCGCATCCAACCATTTGATGATTTCTTTCTTCACCACCTCCTTCATTATGGGGTTCAATCTCCTCTCGCCCTTCAATGCTATTCTTGGCATTCTCCTCCAAGACTATTCTATGCATGCATTGTGGACTGATACCTTTGATGTCCGCCATTTGCCAACCAATTGCCTTTTTATGTCTCTTCAGTGGTAGTAATGAGATCATCTTCCCGCTCTTGAGTGAGCTTGGAAGAAATGATCACCGCAAAGAATCATTTTCCCTAAGAAGACATACTTTAAATGATCAGTAACACCTTTAGCTCTAAGGTGGGTGGCTCTTTAATGGAAGGCACATTCTTCTTGATTTGACTCCTCTTGCCCTAAAGATTCATACCTCCTTGTCCATGACTTTGGTGCGGGGGCTCAGACGTGGCCACATCTGCGGCGGCACGTTACAACGCGTCTAGAGGAACAACTTCTTCATTAACAATTCTTGTATTTCATTATTCCCGAAGCTTCTCCGGATGATTATTGTCCTTGTTGAACCGCTTTTGGACCATATGATCAATGGCAACCACATAAGAACACTCCTCTGTATTTGGTTCTGGATACTTAAGTGCATTGAGGACGTTGAACTTGACTTCTTGGTCATTGACTCTCATGATTAATTCTCCTTTCTGCACATCAATGATTGTCCTTCCAGTAGCTAAGAATGGTCTCCCTGAATGATGGGAACTTCTTTATCTCGCATCAAAATCCAAAATAACAAAATCCACTTTGGAAACACAAACTTGTCAACTTTAATCAAAACATCTTCTAATATGCCTTCAGGATAAACTCTGCTTTTATCAGCTAAAGTTAAGCTTAAAGAAGTAGGCCTGGCAGTTCCTATACCAAGTTTGTCATAAATGGACTTGGGCATCAAGTTGATACTTGCTCCCAAGTCACATAATGCTTTTCCAATATAAAAATCTCCAATGGAGCATGGTATAGTAAAGCTGCCAGGATCCTTGAGTTTTCTAGGAGTTTATTCTGCATAATTAAACTACATTCTTGATTAAAGCAACAGATTTCAAACTCCCTAGCCTTCTCCTTTTGGTGATGATGTCTTTCAAGAACTTGGCATAATTTGGCATCTCTTTGTAAAGCATCAACCAAAGGAAGGTTGATGTGTAATCGCTTTAACATTTCCATGAACTTCTTTGAACTGTTTATCTTCATGAGCCTTCTTCAATCTTTGAGGAATGGTGGAGGAGGATACTCTGTACAAGCCTAGGTACGATCTTGATTCCTGGTTCAAAATTAGACGTTGTAACGTCCGGACTATCCTTCTCACCACTTGTGCTTGCTTCTTTCCCTTTCTTTGGTACTTCTTTTTGCTTCTCCTGTAATTCTTTTCCACAGGCATAATTGGTTCGAGGATATTCAGTACCACTTCTTAAAGAAATTGCATTTACGGCCATTTACCCCATTATTACCATTGGGGTTGATGATGATGGTGTTTGTTGTAGAAGGAAGAGATCCATTCGTCTTTGAGTGAGGCTGAAGCTATTTGTCCAATTTGATTTTCCAGTTTTGATTGAAGACTCATGGGTTTGCAAAGTAGTCTTACAATCACTTATGAAGCTTTTCATCATGGCCTCCAAGTTGCTATTGTTGTTGTTCTCGCACAAACCGCCTCTGTTGTTGAGGAGGGAATCCGGAGGTATTGCGGGAGTAGTATTCTTTGGCATTCAATGCATTATTGTTTCTCCAATGAAATTTGGATGATTCCTCCCGTTTGAATTGTAGGAATTGGAATAGGGACCATTTCCTTTGTTACGAGAGACAAAGTTTCTGATTGAGGGTTGTAGGGGCACTCCTCATACACATGCCCTTCCTCACAATAAACACACACTGTTCCACCAGACTTGGTAGGTTCAACTACTGGCAATGTTCGGCTTCTCGAACGTGGCCACGTTTGAAGTACTCGAGTTTTGATCATGTTGGTCGGGGTAGCCACTTGAGCGTAAAGAAGCGGTGACTTCACTTATCTCATGAACACCGCCTTCTTCCCGGGAGTAAATCTATCGATGGCCAATGAGAGTTGTGGGTGGCTATTTCATCAATGAGCTTGCATGCCTCGAGAAAATGACATGTTAAGAATGACACCACCGATGAGGCATCAAGTATCAATCTTGTGGGTGATCTAGGCCATTGTAAAACGTTTCCATTTGGATCACCACAGAATGCCATGGTGAGGGCACATTCTTAGTAATTCTTTCCACCTCTCCCAAGCTTCAAATAATGATTCCCTTCCCTTTGTTTGAAGGAGGTGATATCATTTCTTAGCTTAGCATTTTTGTTGGGAGAGGAAGTATTTGGCAAGAAACTTCTCGCCTAGCTCATCCCAAGTATGAATGGAATTTGGCTCTAAGGAGTTTAGCCAATTTTTAGCCTTATCCTTGAGTGAGTATGGGAAGAGCTTCAATCTAAAGGCGCCCTCTGAAACTCGGGAATGATAAAGTTCTTTGCACACATCCGAGAAATTGTCTCGGATGAGAATATGGATCTTCTTGAGGAAACCTCCAAATTGACTGCGATGCGCAACATTTGGAACATCATTGGCTTGAACTCAAAGTGACCCGATCACGAAGGGTTGGTCTAGCAATGCTGTTTGTAGATGAGCGGGGTTAAGCACGCGGCATAGTCACGCATAGGCCTATCCTCGTCATTGACCATGTCTTGTGGTCCTGCATTGATGAGTTCTTGCCTTTGGTAATGTTCATCATCAACAACTATTGTTTCAGTATGAGTTTGTGGCCCAAGACCGTCCTCGACTCCTCTTGGTGTATGTCCACCTCTAGAACCAGGTGTTATGCTCGGACATGGTTGGGTGTTGCTCTTGTTGTTCTTTGTCTTCTTCTTAACCTTTGTTGTCTCCTTTAGCCGCCTAAAAGTTCTTTCGAGTTGGATCAAACTCGAGTTCAGATTCACTACTTGGTTGATTGAACTAGAGCTTGAGTCGGAACTAAGCATACTGTTGTAACGTCTATCTGTTCAAACACGTAAACAAAGAAACAACACAAGTAAAATCCTTTCAACTTGTGCTTTTAATACTTTTGAACAATAAAAGTTTTACAATCCCTAACAACGGCGCCAAAAACTTGTTCGCGCTTGTGTAATAGTATAGAATTCGCAAATCAGTGCAAGTATACACATCGTGCATACAAGTAATAAAGTGGATTAGAGTAAGAGATCGTTCCCACGAAGATTGATATGCTTTCAATGCTCAAGTTTCAAAACACAAGAGAATCAAGTGACAAATCGACAATAAGAGTTGGTTCTAAAGCTAAAGATTTAAACAAAACAATGAAATAAAAGTTGGTTGTGAATATGGATGAGAGAGGAGTTGAGTTGTTGCATGCAGTTAAATCCTTCCTAGCCAGACGTCATAACGTTTAGATGTTATAACGTTCAAATGTTAATCTGTGCAGACGTGGCCACGTTTGAACATTTGTTAAAAAAGAGTTGTGCTTTTCAAAGACAAAACGCCGTCGAGAGTTTCAAGTACAAGAAATCCTATGTCTAGGTTCTAAATAGGCCCACTCCTCGTATATTAAGTACCCACAAAGAATGTTCTATGAACTATTATCCATTCTATGTCTAGACTTAGATAAAGATGCCTAAATGTCTTTAGTGCATTGTTCATTCATATAAATCTTTGATTTCTTTTCATAGACCATGTCTGTACCTATGAATCTACCTATTTTAAGAGGCCAGCCTCAAAACAAGTTTTGAAAATATTATTACGCAAAGATTTAAAACGGGCAACGCTAACACTTCATAACATTAACTAGAAATTCATTAATAGCAAAACAACAACTCAACTACAAAGTGTTTAGCTCATGCTGAGCATCATTACAGAATGAAAAGGATGTGAAATCCTAATACCATACATAACAGAAAAGAACTCAAGTGCAAAAGATACACCCAAGTAACTTCTTAGCATGTACGCTGTATAGACGTTACAACGTCTGAACCTTACACTTATGCAGAAATAAAAACTAAGTTCAGAATAGTCAAATATAGAAGTCTGTTTCCAGATCTTCTTTACAAAACTAGTTCTAAGTTAATGGAGGGACGGTGGGATGATGAAGATGAAGTGATTCTGAAGTTGGTGGAAGAGATGATGATCTTGAGAGAGAGTGAAAGTGAGCTTTAAATAGCCTCCTTGCTTACGCGTGCTGATGTCACTTGCCCACCTACCATATCTGTTTCTTCTATTTTTCGACGACATCGCTCAAATACATGATTTGCTTCGTGCGTCCACTCATGGGGAACAGAAAATCTTCTGACTTTTATATCTTTGACTTATCAATGCTTCGCGCGCCAAAATGAAGATCTTTTCACCCTTTTGCTGCTACACTTTAGTAGACGTGGTGAGGGACGTGGTAACGTTCAGCACTGAAATTCCTGCACAAGCACAAAAAGCATCAAAACGCTCTCAAGGGCACCAAATGGTGCCTAAATGCACATATTCACCACTTCATCTATTTATTTACTAAAGACTCAGAAATTATATAAAACTTAATTAAATATTCCTTGCATTACTAGAAAACTTACATGACTTATTCTTTGAATGAGTATAAATAACTCATATAAATATGAGTTATCACCTGTTCTCCAGTCGACCCCGTGTTTGTTCCTTTTTATGTCTCCGCAATGATTACTTTGTGATGTAATTCTAACTAAGTTTTGTAATAGTGGGAATTTATGTTTTTTTATCAGTATTATGCATTTTTTTGAATATTAACTTAACTTGTTGTCTCCATACATTACCTGCAGCTCGAGGTAACCCATCAGCTTGGTTCAAGACCCGTTAAACCCAATTAAGTTTGAGCCATCGTAGGCAGAGAGGTCAGACTCGAAGATCTTCAGTTTAGGGAGAAGCTCTCAGAACAGATTGTCTGCCGAGCTCCCTTGATCTATAAGAATTATATTGACATTTACCCCGGCCAAGACAGCTGAGACGATGAGTGGAATGTGTTTGTTTGGCTTACCGTTGAGGAGGTCAGCGTCTGTGAACTAGCAGTGGCCTATTTGACTTGGTTACGACTGGAGTCGGATTGCTCCTGATGCTTAGGATCTGTTGTGCTCGGCGTTTTATCGAGTGCCTCATCTCTCCGACCTCGATGTAGTAGCCCCCCATTATCACCATTGCTACACTGGTGTCGACGTTGGGATTTGGCGCCTCTTGAGTCACCTCTCGTCATCCGTCGGGAATTTGGATACTTCAATGATCGCGACTTTTGACTTCCGTGGTGAGCGTCGAGAGAGCGGGAGCTTTTCTTCTCGTCGAATTCGGATATTGTTTTGACTTTCCTCGTTGGAATAGGTCCTCTATGTCATCTCTCCGAACCAAGCTTCTTTGTCGTGCCCATGACTTCGTGGTACCCTGATGAGAGGTTTTCTTGTTTGTGTTATCTCTCCGGGGATGACGCGACCATTGGACATTGCGGAACTCGGCGTTTACCCATTCGACCATAATTTGATTTCTTGGGGCGTTCACGTCTGAGTATTCCGCGAACCTTCTGCGCCATTCCTTTTGTCCAGAACTGTGGTATTTCTTATGCTTGTCCTTGGCATATTTACCTTTGCCTGAGGTCGGATCTGCACTGGGTCCATATGCATCAGATGCTTCTTCATAGTCGATGTAGCACCGAGCACGTCTCAGAATTAAATCACGCGTGTCTTTGGCTTGCGGAGGCCGACGTTGACATGAATAATGAGCCCTTCCTCAGGCCGTGTCGCATAAACATCATCATGACATCGTCCGTCATGTGGTGGACCTCGTCCGCCTCTTTTTCGTACCTTTCAATATAATCTCTTAGGGATTATTTCTCACATTGGCAGACCTCCCTCAGCACATCCTCCGACTTGGGTTTTAGCTTTGAAGCTGTAAACCGTGCCGAGAACAACTTGGTAAACTGCTTCCATGAAGAGATTGAGGCTGGGGGTAGATCCCGGTACCATTTCAGAGCACTCTTCCTCAATGAGAGGGGAAACAGTTTACATCGAACGTTGTTTGAGGCGTCACAGTAATCTAGCATCAGATCAAAGGTATCGATGTGCTCATCGGGATCTCCCTTTCCGTCATACATATTTAGTTAGGGAGGTTTTTCCAAGGATTTTGGAATTCGGCAGCTGACGATTTATGGAGTGAAGGGAGTGGCCCAAGACCGGTGTTCCTGCTTTTCTGACTTCTTCTTGTGAGCCCCCTTCTTGCGAGGGGAAGGACTTCTAGAGGAGGAGAAGGAGAAGGAGGAGGAAGAAGAGTTGTCCATATCGTTCGTGGAATCCGACCTCGGTGGAGACAGGGGTTTCCCACGGCGTTTTTCTCTTCAAACTAGAAAGGTATCGTGCTGAGTTTCTTTGTGCTGGGGTGGAGTTCGGCGTCGCTCGATCGATGCTATTTGAGGAGGAGAAGATGGAAGTCGGCCTGTGGACTCAATAGTGGCTGCTCGTGCTATGGCGGCTATCTCTAGGCGAGATTGCTCTTGTTGGACCAGATCCCGACTTCGGCATTCCAGCACGTCAAGGAGGTGGCTGACGGCCTGGATCTGAGCGGGGATGACATCGGTAGGAGGGATTGGAGCCATCGGTGGAAGTCGACTCGAGGTTGGGATTGTCATTGCTTCTTCGTAGGGAAGTGTCTAAACATGTCCTTCAAGTGTTTCCGTGGCTTGGGGCCGAGCTACGGCGTTCGCAGTTTGGGCCCGAGACTGAGCTCAAGTGGGGAAGTTCTCATGAGCCATGATTTAAGAAACATTGGATATTGAATATGGATGTGGATGAGTTTGGAAGGAAGTGGTTATGCTCCAACTGTGGACACCATTGTTCGGTACCTGGACTTCGGAAGACGACTGAATCTGGGGTACAAGTCGATGTGCTTCTGGAGATTGAAGATGGACTTTGGTCGGTTGAAGATTAGCCTTGGATGGTCCGAGGTTGCTCGCTCGAGTACGTCAGGTGGGTGGTACTTACAGACACTCCGATGCTTAAGTCAGCAAGGGAATAGAAGAGGTATGCAAGGAATGCGAGTGTACCTGGAAATGGAGGGGTGCACCTCTATTTATAGACGGATGTTCCGTTCCTGAGGCGTCGAATACAGACGCTTAGATCTGGACCGTTGGATACAAACGCTTGATAGTGAGGCGTTTGTTGGGTCGTTTCTAGTACGGAATTGGGCCGCGCCCAAGTTCTGTGGGGTTTTCGCCCAGTCCAAAACAGATATGATGACCTTGTTTGTGCCTTCCAATTTATGAATGTGCGATGCTCCAATCAAAGTGTTTTCTTTCGCATGGAAACTCTTGCAAAACAAGCTTTCTACAAAGGTAAAATTGTGGCGTAGAAATATTATTGTGTTAAATCATGGAACTTTTAAAAGTTTTTGTTTTAATGTGATAGGATCCAACACTTTCTACAACATGGTGGACTTGTAAGAGGAAAGAAGAGAAAGAAAAATGAGTTTTTAATCTAGATGGCTGTAATTTGATCCCTTTGTTTAATGAGGAATAAAACCATCTTTAAAGAAGTGGCTGCTAATTGAAATGATCGGTATTGGCCATATTAAAATGCTATAGTTGTATTGGTTTATTTGAAGCAATAGGTTGAAGTACCTCTTACACTCACTTTGAATAAATTCTAGTGGCTAAAAAACACTTTCTTTTTTATTTTTAAACTCGAATATCATTTATTAATTCAAACGTGGAAAATAGCCAACCACTGGCGTTACAACTGAAGGATCAATACAATTAACTGGTGGAGGACCAAATCAATGTTTACAACCTATTTATTTTGCTAATCCAATTAAGTTGTGAGCTATATTACATTCCTATTGCGCCTAATATATTGCACTGAAACCATAGGACAAACGGCCAGAAGATTATGACAATCTTTAATAATTGGACCTATAGAAGCCACAAGAGAAGGATTATGGTAAGATTTCACCACCAATTCAGCATCAGTTAACACAACTTCGGGAAGGAAATTATGCTCACCACCAATTCAGCATCAGTTAACACAACTTCGGGAAGGAAATTATGCTCCAAAGAAAGTTGAACACCCCATCTCAATCCAAGCACCTCAGCCATCATGGGATCAACTGAGATAGTATCACTCCTATAGGCGCTAAAGATTACGTCTCCAATTGGATCCTTCACACAATACCCAGCAGGTCACACCATTTGAGAAAACACCTGCATCAATATACACAGACAACAACTGTGAATCAACATTCTGCTGGAAAATAGTTGCAGAAACAACAGCTACGGACCTGGGCAAATTGGCCATGTTGAATTCCTGCACAGAATCAAATGCAGCAGCAGCAATTTTTGCAGGGTCTGCGGCAATATTGTTGAATTCAACATCGTTCCTTTCTTTCCAAATCTTCTAATATAGTACACAAATTAACTGAGAGCCTTCCAAATCTTGGCAAGTAAGCCAATGTACTAACCATCCCAGAAATTCACCTTAAGGAGGAGTATGGCAACCCACTTTAGAAGCAAACAGAGTCAACCTCGTAATGTTACAATCCAGGAATAAATGATCATGAGACTCAATTCCAAAATGGCAAAGGGGACACCTCATATCAAGATTGATTCCTTTCCTGGACAGATTATATCTTGTAGGTAAAATTTGCTTTGATAACCTCCACAGAAAGTTTTTTACCCAGTTAGGGAATTTGGCTCTCTAAATCTCTATCCGAAACATCCCCAAGTTTATGGTAAGCAGATTTCACAGAATAAATACCATTTTGTTCCCATTGCCAAATCAATTTATCACAGGGTAAACTTAGAGAAAGGGGGGTTCTTATAATCTTGGTAGCCTCTTGTCTATTGAACAGTTGGAATATCGGATGCCTATTCCAAACTCTACAATTAAAATCAATCAAACAAGAGACACATTCATTTCACCCAAGTTGTTAGCAGGCTGTCTTGAAGTAATCATCGAGCTATCAGCTAGCCACCTATCTCCCCATATACGCACAGAGGAGCCATTGCCAATTAACCATTTCCCACCCTCTTGCACAATCTTCTTAGCACTCATAATACTCCTCCACGCGTAACTAGGTCGGTGCCCAATTTTGGCATCCAAGAAACTACGATTCGGGTAGTATTTGCTTTTGAGGACTGTCCCAAGAAAGAGCTATCACCATTAAGCAATCTCCAACAATATTTCCCTAGAAGAGCAATGTTAAAGTCTTTGAACCCTTTAAGACCCATACCACCCTTGCACTTCGGTCTAGAAAGTTTCCCCCAACTCACCCAATGAATTCTCCTATTTTCCTCATCTGAGCCCCACCAAAAGTTTGCCAACATGGAAACAATTTCATTACAGCAACCAATAGGCATCTCATAACAGCTGAGGGGATTCTTCTACTCAGGTAAACCAGGTTTATGTCCCTAAGCGTAAGACAATAAATAATGAGCAACCTCAGTAGAAAGGGGATTTTTCTAATAATGAGTAACCCTCTCAAACTCATCAGCAGCAAAGGAACTCTTCAAACAATGAGAAACCTCCTCAGACTCATCAGCAGCAAGGAAACTCTTCAAACAATGAGCATTCTCCTCAGACTCAGATACATACACATCAAGGGGATCCCTCTCTGATTGAGACTAGAGAAAACGACACACACTCTACTGATGAATCAATTATCCACCGCCTTGGTTATCTGCGGATGCTCATCCTCCCACCACCAAAGCTTGATCCACTTTTTGTTCATAGTTCTCCTGTGCTTACCCCCGCTTTAGGGGTGTTTGTGATCCCCTCTTCAAAAAACTCTTTGGAGGAGGCTCATTCTTCTTCAACCCAATCTCCCAGGACTCGGCTAGATACCTCCTCTTCTAACGCAATGGATGTACCTGCTGACATGAGAGTTCTAGGGAAGAAGTGGGGGGATATCTCAGGTGAAGAGGATGTGCTTGCTGTCTCTGATCACGTTACTACATCGAATCCGGTAGTTGAATCTGACATGAATATTTTAAGAAAGCTTTGGGGTGGGTCTTAAGATGATGTTGGTGATCCCGTGACTTCTGATTCGCATGAAACAACTGTGTTTGAACCAGTTGTGTTAAAGTCTCAAAAGAAGAAATTCGCATGAAAAAGCGATTCTTTGTACTCGCTCAAAAGCTAATGCTGTCTCTGAATCCTTTTAATCTGGTTGTGTTTCTAGCTTGGGGATCTTCTAGATTTTAATCTGGTTAGTTTGGTTATTTAGGTTTTTGTCTAGCCTGAAGGCTGCAGCTTTTTATGGGCTCTATTAGGGGCTCTCTATTATTGTTTTTTTCTTTCATGGCAAGGGTTTCGTTCTAGTACCTCCTTCGCTTTTCTCTGTCTTTTTCATTTTCTTTTTTAATAAATTCAGGCATTCTGCCTGTCTGTTTTTAAAAAAAGTAAATATAAAATATATATATGTGTATATATTAATTTCTCTTATAAAATTGGGTGGTACCATGTATTCCTTTGGTTCCCAATAAGATCTGCCCCTGAATGAAGGAGTTCCAAAAGACCTTCTAATAAAGCTTAAGAGGTAAGTGGTCAAGTTATATCATAGATCACATGATCCATGATATACTATATATGAGATATTGTCTGAATATTAAAGAATAGCGGCTCAGAAGATTCCTCAAAAGGCATTCAGAAGATACCTCAAAACCTACTTTAGAAAATATGGCTCAGAAGGTCCCTCAGAAGCTTCCCAAGAATAAATAACATAAGTACATAAGTACCTTCATCTAAAGAGTCAAATGAAGATATCTAACATTAATTGAGAAGGTCTAAGAAGATTGATTGTCAAGCAACAAAGTCATATTCATTCAGTTGACAAAGTCCATAAGCTACAATCTCTCAGAAGCTATACAGGGCCCAGAAGGTTCCAACGGGTACTTGCTGCAGCAGTGTACGGAACCTGCTAAAGTGAGCTTGTTTTGTTGCAAAAATCATAACGGCTACAATTATCTTGAGAGATCCACTCCAACGACTCTTTTGGACCATATACTCTATAAGTATAACATGGAGCACCTCATTGAAGACTAAGAGAGATATTACATATCTTCTCAACAGTCATTGCAAATCAACTTCAGCTGGGACTATTTTGAAGAAGAAGCAAAAAAGTGAATATTCGGTCAATTAGCTGTTTAGTTGACATCGCTGGAAAGGTGAACAATTAGATATGGAGAAGACCAATTGAGAAGACGATTTTAAGTAGGAAATGCAAGCAAATTTGCAAGTGCATTGAAGTCGGAGAAGAAGATTTGATATCTAGAACAATGATTAGAAACGTTGGAAAAGGAAAAATGCTATGCCACGTGGAGACTAAGAGATATTACATATCTTCTCAACACTCATTGCAAATCAACTTCAGCTTGGCAAGTTGCAACACGTGGGAGAAAGTTCGGAGTAGAAATATGCATAGAAGATGCATGGATGAACCGACTTCCAACATGGCACTGATAAAAACCACTCAACTCTATGCATGGAAGGTAATTTAGTGTCCAGGTAGATTTGGCGCGCAACTGAGAAGGGGGGAGTAAATGGATCATTCTTTCTCCTTGGATCATTCTTTCTCCTAAATGGCTCATCGAAATTAGACTTTCCTATTAAATTGGCCACCGCAATATACACTCTCAATATAAGCAACAATGAAATTATAATTATTGTATAGTTGTGTCATGCAGAATCTAAAAAAGCAAATGCCATGGCCGAAGGATGAAGATATTTACTTTTGTTCTTGCTTGAACTTTGCATAAATTGGAGACGATGTATAATTCTAAAATATATTCAATTCTACTGAGGTTACAATAATAACTTCATGCGAAAATAAGAAATCCAATATTTGTGAAATAAATTGATAGTTTGTCATTTCAACATCACAAAACTTTTAATATGCTAAATGTAAAAAGTTTCAAAAGATTAGAAAAACCACCCCCCCTAGTTAAAACCTTATAGAAATCAATAATAATAAAAAAAGACAACTTACTTAAAAAGCAACATGATAATTCTTGTAACCAACATCAACCTTACAGTAATCAAATATAAATGACACATAAACCAAAAGATGCAACATAAGTGTAACACCCTCTCCTTTTTATTTCTCAAAAGTCTATCTATGCGTTTGATTTTTCACCTTTATTTGAGAGAATTTCCTTATAGGCCTTCTCCACTTTTGCCCTGAACACAACATCATAAGGAGTCTTACCTCTCATTGCCTTATTGCCCTGGTACCATTTTCCAAATGGATAACCAACAGTTTCTAATATGATCCAAGCTCTACGAATAGTTGGTTCATGATAAGGATCTTTTATACAAGCCAACTCTGACAATTTCAAAGAATCTGAAATAGTGCTTACCTTCAAAGGATCAACATTACCTCTACAATAAACCTTTAGAGGACTAGAAGCAATTTGTGCAGCAAGTCCTCCTCTATAAAATGACTTATAAGCATTAATTGCTTCTAGATCAAACCATTTTATTAGAAAAGGATCTATGTTAACCATTTCTTCCATGGCTTTATTAATCAAAGAGGAGTAGATAGCCAGTTTGGGAACCCACCTTTAATATCACCAACTGTTAACAAGTCCATTATCTTAGAAACTTTTCCATTTCTAACAATTCCATTGTAAATCTCAATTAATCTTTGTTCAGATATACAAGGACCAGCAAAATTTGCTTGTACATGGGAAATGTACCATTCTAGGTCACATTCTGCGGACCCTTTGTAGTAAGAGTGTAGTACTCCTCTGAGTATAATCTTTGACACCATTTCGGCATTTGACAAAGACCTAGGAGAGATGAGTTGGATTTCTTGGGCAGTTAGTGCTGATCTTGGTGTCCCAGGAGATGCAGCAATTACTGAGTTTGTAGCTAGGAAAAGTAGAACTGCAGCATATTTCCTATCTGCAAATTTTGTTGCATCTAACTCATTGTCCTTGATGACATTTAAAACACCCTCTGGGGTGTAAGCATAAATTGCTAGCTTAAAACTCGTTTCAGCATCAATGAATATGAATAGTTTCTCCCCACAATGAAACAATTTCTTAAGAGCCAAGGATGATGCATTAAACTTCACATTTTCAGCCATCTTTTTGTCACTTAGGACTTGTTAGCGAGAGTTGCTCTATACATATATACAGTCTAAATTATGGGTAATATGGTCATTTTAATTTTAATTGTAATTTAAAATTTGAATCGTCACATTAATTAGTAACAAATACTAGCATGCATAGGTAACAGGTTTTTTCATGACTGTTGGAATAACAATGTGATTAGAATTGATTGTAATTGCATAATTTAATGAATACGTATGGGAGTGAACTAATACGTTCAACGAATTTAATTGAAAGCGCCTGATTAATTACACATTGTGTTGGTAACAGCTTCTTTTTACGGTGGTAGCATGGGAATATAAGTCACTTAAAACGGCTACCTTTCTCAAGTGCCGTTATTTATGATCCATTTTAAAAACTCCCATGCTGGGGTGGGAACTATAAGTCACTTAAAACAGTTCCATTCCAAAGGTTCATCATATGATATGATTGATACATTCATCTTCTATCAGAAATATTTTAACCAGTACTCCAGTGGGATTAGGGGTGGGAATAGGCCGGACAGTCTATCGGGGGCCTATGGCCCGACATACTTAAAGCCTAGTATGGCGGACCTATTTAGTAAGGCTAGGCTCGGAGCTATTTTTAAAGCCTATTAGTTTAAATAGGCCGGACTTAGGTGCGTTTGATTAAGCTAGCGATGAAGGACCAGATTGGACAACTCCAATTATACCTGTTTGATTTGAAAACTGTTCACGATCGGGCGAAATGAGGGCAAGAGGCGGACAAAGACCAGTTCTGTTACTTGATAAATGGGGAAAGTTGTTGGCTAAGTTGTGTGGAAAAGATATGCAAGTATACATAGTCCAACGGGTAATATAGTGATGAGAAAAGGTCGTACCCAAAGGGATTATGTAAAGCTTTGTTTGATTAGAAGGCACAATTAATGTGTCTACACTACTCACAATTTGTTGGGGTGTTGAGATTGAATTAACAAAGTATAAACAAGTAATAAAATGTATAAGGAATCAATGAGAAATGATAGTTGAGATGTCTTCACTAAATAAGTCACTTTTAAGAGTTTTAGTGTTTCATGTGGTGTAGGTACCTTTGAATGCATTTGCATCGTATGTGCTTTTCAGTCACTTTCTTGAGTTTTATTACAAGTTTCCTATGTCTAGGCATGCTAAGTAGGTTCACTCCTGTCTCTTAAGCATCCACTGTTACACCATAAGAACTACGTTATCCTATGTCTAGGACTTAACATGGTTTTAACATTCATTTCCTTATTAAAGCAAGTTTAACAAAGATGTTGTTAGAAACACTTATTCTTATTAGCTCTTGATTTCTTAAATGTAACTCATGTCTGCTGTTACAAGTCTACTTATTCTAAAGTGATCAAATTCAAAATAAGCTTTGGAAAAAGTATTACACGAGCTAAAGTGCACACACTACATAAAACACATTTACTTGCTTAGAAGATCATTACAAGGCTACAACATCTCAATTAAAGGAATTTAGCTCATATTACTCATTATATAATAGAGAGAATCTGTAAGGAACATGATAAAATGAGTAATATTATAAAAGAACTCAATAAGATAGAGATTACACAAGTAGGAGATCCTTTGCATGAGATAGAAGTGTTCACCAATTCCTTGTACTAGCTTCCTCTAAGTAGAAGTGAAGGAAGAAGGCATCAAGTCCGTCCTTACCTTCTTACAAATCAGAAACTAACTAAAAAACTAAACATAAACTAAAATGTAAAACAATTGTAAGAGAAGATGATATATGTGATCCTTGGATGATTTGAAGTGAGGAGGAGTAGTGGTCCTTTAACCAAGATCAGTTAACCATGGTTACTTTTTAGGCATCTCATCAAGCAAGTTGTTCTTCACATGAAATCACATGGGGTGGTCCAATAATGAAGTTGTAACACCCCTTTTCTACCCTTATATTACGTGTCATTTATCAGAGTAATTCTTTTTCAAAAATAAAATTGTTTTAATTGATAGAAAAGAAATGCTACAGCTTCCTTAAAAACTCATCAAATATGCACTCTTCAAATTAGTGCAATCAAACATCAGTTACGGAAAATCCCATCCTCATAAAACACAATCGCAGCGGCCTAAACACCAACTCACCAAATACTCTCAAACACGTCTCAATGTAACAAATAAAAATCAGTATACAACTATTAAACAAATTATCCAACTCCACGCCCCTAGGTGTTACAGTATCAGAGAGCGACACAACAATACATCCCAAAAACTAAAAGAATAAGGCAGCAAGTCCTTCACTCATGGTACTGCAGCGTTGCCACAATAGAGCAACATTCCAAGCGAGAAGGGTGAGAATTTCAATGGAACATAATCGGATACATAATAGAGGGATGAGAGAAGGACAATCACAAGGTATCATCATCATCACCACATCATAAATACACAACACCAGCTCAAATCACAACAGCAACAACTCACAGTTATGATCATGTATGAAAATGCAACCCACACGCGGGCATATGCATGATGGTACCACATCATCTTTAAAAACCACTCAAGGCATATCTTCATCATAGAAGAAAAACCACTCAAGGCATAACATCATCAATATTAGTCATAGTATGCACATGCCATGAAATTCTATAACACATGTGCAATTCAACCAACACTCACGCGGAGTACTCATCATCATCATCATAAAAGAAATAACCACTCAAGGCATGTCATCATAAAACACTCGTAGAGTGTATTCGTCATTCACATTACAATCTTAAATAACACATCATCAAAATCACCCATAGCATGAACCGACACATTCATCAACATCATATAGTCACGTCATCATAAGCATATATATATATATATCTTACGGTTATCTCTTAGTTTTGTGGATTATAAAATAGTAAACTGATTGACTATGGGATTACTCAGGTAACTGGTACCACTTGCAAAAGGCATTGGCCACATTTGCAAGGTTCTCAGTGATGCCCTTGTAAATACACCAGTGAAAGAAATTTCGCCTTAGTGGTAAACCACAGTCTAGCCATAGTCAAGGAGTACACTAGTAGTATAACCTCTTACAGCAATTCAATCATATAAACATAACAATCACATTTTTAGTAGTGGAAACAACTCATTTGGTTTGGAAAACATTGTACTTATATTTGAGAAAAACATCATAATTTTAAGTTGGAGAACTTCCCATTTAATTTGCAACGAATAAAATAAAATATCAGCCCATTTTATTGATAAATTCAGCCACTTTAACACGCCCTTTCATTAACAAAATAAATTCAGAAAATTCGATTCTCGACCGGTAACAAACTAGAGAAAACAGTGACTTTTTAGGCGCGTAACGGTAACCAAAACGGCAGAATTTTTTTTGAGCCAAATTCAGCAGTAAAACAGCAAGATTTTAATACAAAAACTGCACCTCATTATTTTGTGAAACTACAACATATTAATTAAGAAAACAGCAGCTCATTTTTGACGAAACAACAACATTTTTTGATCAAAAAAACAGCAACTCATTCATAAAATTCCACAGCAACAGCAGCTCATTTTTTTGACAAAACAACACATTTTTGATCAAAAAAAACAGCAACTCACTCATAAAATTCCACAGCAACAGCAGCTCATTTTTTTGACAAAACAACACATTTTTGATCAAAAAAAACAGCAACTCACTCATAAAATTCCACAGCAACAGCAGCTCATTTTTTGACAAAACAACACATTTTTGATCAAAAAAAACAGCAACTCATTTCATCACAATAATTCATCAACAACTCCAAATACCATTAAGTTTTATGCTAATAACATCACCAAATCATTTCCAAAATAACATCAATTGCTCTTCAACAATGTCAAACCATTGAACACCATCAAACACATCAAATTCATCAATTATCAAACAACAATATCAATCATCAACAAAATCACATCACTTTAGCATCAAAACCCCACAAAACCCTATCTATACCCAATTATGTTAAACGAAACGCTCACCCTTACCTTAATTTAAACCGTAGGACTCCAATAACACCAAAATCACCCAAAATAGCAAGCTTTCCTTCGTCTCCTTCGCAAATACGATGGTTGTCCCTCCTTGAGCAACTTGCGAACCAACAACAACAAGCAATGATGAGGATTGAAAATCACCACAATAGGAAAAGGAAAAATTTTGAGAAAGAAAGGACCAAAACCCTTACCTTGAGCAACCTTGAGAAGTTTCTCTCTTCTCCTTTCTTTCTTCTCCCACTACAAGCACCACTCCTCCTTTTCTTCTTCTTTTGTTTTTCCTTTCTTTTCCTTCCTATGCAACTAAACCTAGTCTATTTATATTTTGGGCTCAAAAGGTTTGGGCCCTTTTTACACCCCCCCTTCCATCGCTCCCACCACTCCCTACACAATAAAATAGTTACCACATTATAACTCAATATAATTAAAATTAGTGCAACACTTTAAATAATTTAATCAATTACTTAATTAAATTATTTAGGTGTTACAGAAGTGCCATATGTCCTTGAGTGAATAGTTTCTTCAAGGCAAGTCTTCAATAGTAGGCGCCAAAATATGCAAGTTGGCCTGCTCCTCATGACTAAGCATGACGTCACCTATCAAG